>CM038681.1:149265165-149865165 GCA_021605205.1 Aegilops longissima
CTCTTGATCCAAGCTCCCTTTTGTTGCCTTCTCGTTCACATCCTCGTTCAATTGAAACAAGCTTTCAATCAATATCTGCAGGCACATTATATAATTCCTATATGGAAATTCATTTGCGGAAGACCTCCATTCAAACATGAGAAAAGCTTACGGGCCCGTCCAAGATGGGATGGGAGAAAAAAGCTAAAAAAATCTGGATTGTGCATTGGTGGGATCTCCGTAACAAGTAGGTGAGCGGTGATGATCAAAACCAGGAGAAAGATCTAAAAAGGGGCTGGGATAGGATTTTGACCACGATCAAAAGATAGGAGGGTTCTCTTTCTTTCATCGCCGTCAAAAGCAAAGGCTACCAAAAAACCTTTACTATCACGGAGATCGTTAAAGAAAACATGGATCCAAATGCCAAAGGGAAAAATGGTGGAAAAGCTTCTCAAGGCCTCGTCCTCCTCACCGCGCAAGCATGGGAAAACGTTATGTGCTATCGTTGGGGAGAAGGGTCATCTTGCGGAGATCTGCAGAAAAGAGGCGACCCGCCGTTTGTGGCACCTTGACCACAGATCCTTCTACTATCCTAGGCGAGGAAGCAAGGTAACCAAGTAATCCTCTTTCTTGTGCTTCAGCCCTATGAGGATATGGTGAGAAGCGTGGAACATTTTAGAAAATGTGTTGTGTCATTGAGGGAAGAGCTTTTCTTTGAAGGCATCTTTACGAAGGAAGAGTGTCCCCTCCATTTGGATCTGATTTCGATTGTTAGCTAGAATATATGGGTGTATTGTCATTCAAGTTCTATAGATGGTGTCTGCCTCACTATCTGCTTGAGTGCTGAAGGCCCCGGAGGAGTCGATTACGTGAGTTGTATTCAAGCTCGCCCTTAGACCGAGTCAAGTTAGCGATAAGAGTCGACTACTTTGGCCTTGTCATTCGCTTTGTTGCCATATAGATAGGTTGGAGTGCGGGTGGCCACTAACCCAACGAACGAACTTACGTGTAGGTGTGATCCTATCTGCTCTTCCACTATAGGACTAGAAATCTAGTACAACCATGTCCCTTTCTTAGGGAAAAGCCCTCTTTGAAGGAGAATCCACTTCGGCGCCAAAGGCGGGCATCCGACGTCACCAAAAAGAAGGAGAAAGGCATTCGGGCACCGCAAATCCAAGAAACTCCGAATACAGGGCCGGCACAAAAGCGAAATGACCAAAGGGATTGGGGCTGTTTCGGCACCAAAAAGTGTCACTATGCTAAACACATCGAATATCCGTCTCTTTATGTGGGAGCGAACCATCTTCTCTTCGGGTCTACCGATCCTATAGCTCGATATAGATTTAAGTAACTTGGCGAAAAAAAATCGGAAAACGGTTTTGGATGGAAGAGGTAGATGAGAAAGACTTTCCACTTAGAGTCAAGTCCACGCTAGATGACCGATCTTTATGACCTTGAGGAAAATTACCTATCTTGAATTAATACACCAAAATCGGTTATTTCAATCGATCCACGAAAGGAATTGATCACCACGATAATGTGACGCAAGGCAAAATCTGTAATCAACATCGGTTATGTGAAATAGGTCATTTGAGAAAAAAAAAGAGAGAATATGACAATCTATATGTTTAACACAAGCGGTTAAGTCGATAGCTTTCTAAGGAACAACTAAAGAAAACGCTCTCACGAATCCTATTTTCTGATTATGTATGCCGCGACATTACGATTTGGAGCTTTGATCCGGCCATGTAGAGCACTCATAGAGGTCCGGCTTCGCGTCGAAATCTACCACACCCATGCTGGAATTCAGAGAGTCCCACGAGTCAATCGACAAAAGCGAGAAACAAGGTTGTTCGACAAGGCTACGGTCTAACTTTTTCTTCCTAGCGGAGTTCAATACGAAAATAAAGGCGCTCCACGTTGGGAATGGCGTACTACGTGCGGGTGGTATTTCGTATAAGCGATCGGGGTTGTTACGAAAGCAAGTCAATTGGTGCTTTGGAAAGTGAGTGCGAGGCTAGTCACTGCTTGGTTTACAGAAGGGAAGGAAGAAAGAGATACCGAAGCAGATTCAAAGCATATAATCTCTCCCCTTGATTTTAGGTGGGGATGGGGTAGATGCTTTGTGATTTGTGAATGTCACGTGTCATCCATCAGGATGGGTCTCACCTGCTAACCCATGAGACCTGGTTTCATAGTATTTTTTTCCGATGGATGCGCCGTCGATTGCCGAAGCTCCACCATCGCTTCCGCCGGCGGCGCGGTGCGAAGCGAGAGTGGGAGTGTACCTGCTTCACAGTTTCAGCGTGCAGTCTCAGGACTTCGCTTTCGGTGCGAGACGTTCTGTGCGAATGCATCTGAGTCGATCTCGTCCTTCGATTCTCGATCCGACGGCGACTTGGGCACAAATCGTGGAAACCTTCGCTTCCGTTTGCATATAAAAAGAAATCCCCTTGGATTTTGAGTTCAGTTTTTGTGTTTGGTCTAACAGCCTGTTTGGTTGAGAGGAATTGTTGATTGGGAATGGGAGTTTAAGGTAAGTGAGACTTTTTTTTCGAGAGTACGTCAAAGGCGTACCATATTTTTATAGAAGGCAAAAGACAATTACAAGAGATTACAACTCGTTGCGAACAACAAGTGTAGTACCAACACCACACCGAACTAATCCGAAGAGAAGCCTCCGCACATATTACAAACACAACGCAAAGGAACTTGTCCTGAAGAGCAACAAGGCCGTGTCTCGACCTACATCGATCTTCTCGAAGAGTGGCAGCTTTAACCGGACTTCCCTTGCCGACGCACCAACCACCCTTATTGCCGAAAGGAGATGGCGAGTGGGTGGAGGGACTCGGTTGGCCCTTCGAAAGCCACCATCTTGGACTCACCGACGTCGACGTACATTGCACCCAAAAACCTCTACTCAGACGAGCGACACCCACCGGAGGACCGCAGCACCGAACAAGCCATGTCTCCATCCACGATACTCCCAACAGAGAAACGCCGCCATCGCTGGTCCAAGACCTAGGCTTTCGCCTGGAGACCACAACCAAGCAAGAGGGAGAGATGCCGGCACACTTAAGCAGTGCCTCCAAGGAGGGGAACGACGCCCACAGGCGCCGCCGCCGCCAACACCCACCGAAGACGGGCAGGATTTTCATCCGTAGAGTCAGCCACCTCCCACCCCTTGCGAAGAATTGAGGCCATGTCAGTGCTGGAACAAACCGCCGCGGCCGCAGCACCTCGCGATCGTGATCAAAGTGCACTGAACACCAACACCCTGCACGCCGAGGACACGCAGTCCAGCTTCCACCTCCCGCACGGTCGGGGACAACAACTCCAGCGGCTGCCAAACCACCTCCTGGTTGACAACCTTGCAGCGGACAGAGCCCTGAGACCCATAGCAGGGGAGCCACCTCGCGCGCGCACCACCGCGCATGCTCCCCGCAGCAAGCCGCTGACCCGTGCGCGAGCGCCCCGGAATCAGCCTGCGCCGCCACCAGCCACCTGTAGATCCTCGTCGGGGTCAGCAGGGGAGACCGCACCCGTCGGCCGCCGCGGCAGATCCCAGCCGCCGCTCGCGCGACCACTCCTGGCCCAGATCCGTCGCCTCCCAGGTCATGGCGCACCTTCCCTCCGACCTGCATCCAGCGGCTCCCGGCAGGTCGCCGTGCACCAGCACCTCCACGTCGAACCCACGACCTTGCTCCACCACTCCGTACGCACCTCGACGCACGCCGCCTCACTAGAGAAGACCACCGCGCCGCCCACTTGACGCCTCTCCCCCGCACGAGGGAGGCCCGTCGGAGCGCGCCGAACTCGTGCACCGCCGCCGGCGGCGGAGGCGGCCAGGGGAGCAGGGGAGGAGGGCTCGAGGTGGCTAGGGTTTTTGCCTCCAGAGCCGCCCGCGTGAGCGGCTCGGGAGGGAGGGGGAAAAGAAGGCCGACCCCAAAGCGACGACTACATCTATCTCAAGGTAAGTGAGACTTAAAATTTTTTGATTGACTCAGGGGCATGGGAATCAAGAAGGGAGGGGGAAGGGGAATTAAGAAGGCCAAGGGGCTGTTTGGTTGGCGACCTGAGCGTCGTGCCTGATAAAAATATGTGCCTGACAGTGGCCTGAAATTTGTACACCTTTTGCCTGACCAGGCAACTATGGTGGAGTAAATAGCATAAAGCTACCAGTTTACAGGTTAGGGTTCCAAAAAACTACCACTTTTTTAATTTTCTCAGAAAGCTACCAAACGCGCGGTCCGCTGTTTCAAAAAACCCAAACCCGCGGTGACTAGCGATTTAAACGTTTTTCTGATGGCCTGGGCCCATCTGTCAGCCCACGTGGCCACGCGCACTCACGGCGCGGCAGTTCACGACCGTTAGCCGACCGGCCTGGTCGGAAGTGGGGTAAATATACCCGCTCGCTCGGTCAGGATCACACACTCGCTCACTCTCTCGTTGCTCGCTCACTCCTCTGCTCTCACTCCCCTGCTCCAGTACGAGCTCGCCGTCGCGCGCCGTCTTCGAGGCCGGTGGCCGTCGACCTCCTGCCGCAATGCCGTCCCGAGCAGCGAGGAAACCAGCTCGGAGGAGGAGTGCGAGGCTGTCGGCATGGACATGGGACTTATGGTAAGTTCTTTGCCACCTAGGGTTAGGGTTAGGGTTAGGTGCTAGTAGCTTAGGCTACGACCATGGATGTTGCTTAGTGTAGTGTTGTTGTTGTGTATGTGATCTTGTTCTTGATTAGTGAGGGTGCGGTTTGATTGTAGGATTTAGGTAACCTAGGGTTCATCTCATGCAGTGTTAGGGTTCATGCTGATTTGGGGATTTAATGAGCAAAGCAAGTTGATTACGGTATTGAGTGCAGATTGAAACCAGTTTTGTTGGTTATTATGGTTGCGGGAGGAACCGGACACCGATGTGGAGCCCTTTTACGTGGCCAACTTGAGCTTGCTCATCCCAAGTGCATTCTGCACCAACCGAGGCCTATTAAGCGTGTTGCTTTTGAAGGGCCTGTAATGAGGAGGCGTTTCTATGGCTGCCCAGTCCAGAGTTAGATGCCAATTAAGTTTTACGCTATGGATTTTCGGTGATGTTTGATATGATGCAGCAGTTTGTTTGATATGACGAGACACATATGTATTTTTGCCACTTTGGAAACTTACTAATGGCATTGTAATAAGTTTTCACATTTACAAATGCAGGAAAATGGTGTGAATTGTGGTGTTGCAGAGTGGGTTGATGGGCCTTGGCCAACTGTTCTTCAGAGATGTTTGTGCAAGCTATGGGAGATGTTCCATGAGCAGAACTTTGGAAGGGTACATGACAAGGAGAAGTTTGAGCAGGAGTTGGCCAGGCTTAAGAGTGAACATGAAAGGGAGTTGGCCAAGCTAAGGACTGAAAATGACAAGCTTTGCATTGAGTACACCAAGCTTGTTGATGATGTATCCAAGATGTTTGATTGGCAGGATGGTAGGGTGGACAAGAAACAAGTGGAGGAGGAAGAACTTGAGAAGAAGAAGAAGGAGCTAGAGGAGAAAGCCATGTTGGAGGTGCAGATGGAAAAGCTCAAACTTGCAAAAGAGCAGAGGTGCATTTTGCAGAGCCAAGCTGATATCATCAAGAACACTAAGAAGGCTATGAAGGATGTTGAAGTTGACAGAGATGTTCTTAAGAAGGAGAAGGCAAAGCTTGAGCTTGTTGTTGCTGAGCTGCTGAATGAAGGGTATGGCAGCAAGGAGAAGTTAGAGCAAATCAAGGCCATCCTTGAGTCTTGAACTTGCTGTGATATGTTGGTGAAGTAAGTACATCCAATGGCCGTTATATAAGGATGTGGCCTGGCATGATTTCAAGTAATTATGGGTGTACATTTTGGGGGAATGTGAAGTTTAACCTAGTGTGTAAGAACCTTATTTCCTATGTTGTTAAGTTGTAATGGATCACCTATGGTATTAAGTGTTGTAATGGATCTCCTATGCTATTAAGTAGTGGAAATGGATCTCCTATGCTATTTAGTGTTCAACTTGATCTTATATCTTTTATATGTTATTTGTTATCCTTCATATATTATTTCTGTGGGTAATTGGGCTTACTGGCCCACTACTCTCTGACCAAATGCAACCCTAGGCCTACTAACCCCAATCCCCCATCCATCTCTCAATATAAACCCCTCCCCACCCCCACACTTTCCCAGTCACTCCACCAGCCGCCACCCAAAAGAAACCCTACAGATGGATCCTGACATGGGAGATGTCACAGAGGAAGAGGGGGAGGCTGTGGAGGTAGGGACAGCAGCAAGACCAGAGAGGAGGAGGAGGCGCAGGCAGAGGGCACTAGAGGCGGCCCAGGATGAGCAGCAAGAGGAGTTCAACCGCCGACTCTCCAACAAGGTACTGGAGAAGTGCAATGATGAAGAACTAGAGCTGGTTTTCACTGGTGGCAGGGGAAGGTCATTCATCCAGATCATTAGGTGGGCAAGGATGAGGGCAGTCATGGCTCCTCATCCAGCAACTAGGACCAAGTGGGTCCATTTCTTTGAGCGCTATGACTGATATGTCAATCTAGCTATCTATCTTGCTATCTATCTTTCTATCTATCTTTCTATCTGTAAGTCAAATTGAGAGAGACTTGTAGTAGTATTTGTGAGATTTGGATGTAATCTATGAGACTATCTATCTATCTATCTATGAGATTTGGATGTTTCTATCTGTAAGGTGTATATCAAGTGTTGAATCCACATATAGATAAAAGTTGCAGATGAATTGAAGTTGCAAACAAGTGCAGAATCCACATACAGTACCATATTACAAACCAAATCAAAGAGTGCAGTATCAAGTACTTAGTGAGGCAATGTTATTACAAACCAAATCAAATCCAGCTAGTGAGGCAATGTTATTACAAACCAAATCAAACAGTATCAAGCACTTGGAGTTCAACAACTTCAGCTAGTTGCCACTTGCATAAAAGTAATATTTCAGCCTATTAGATGGCTTCCTGACCCTCTTTGACCCATCATGCACATCACTTGTAGCAGCTCTATTGGCGTGCTTTGTCTAGGAGCAATGAAAGATCCGATGCCGACTCTATTGGCGATGGCTGACCTGGTGTTCTTTCTTTGGAGAAGACCTTGATGACCTGGTGTTCTTTCTTTGGAAGACCTTGATCCATTGCCGGGAATAGTTGTGTTCTTCTTCTTGGCAGGTGCTACTCTTTGCGCGAAAGATGTGTTGGTCCTGCTCTTCTTGAGAGGTGGTGGTGTTGTTGATGTAGCTGGTGCTGCCCTCTTCCTTGACCTAGAAGCTATGCATGTTGACTCATTTATTCTTGGAGGAGGAATTGGTGCAGGTGCAGAGGCAGCAGGTACCCTTGGTGGCCTTTGTGCAGTTGCAGCCATTGAATATCCAGCCTCAGAGTAGTTTGTTCTATTTTCCTACACAACAATATTAGTTAGAAGTATTTTCCTACAAATGAAATGAATGTAACCATGCAATGCAATGTAAGTAACCATGGAATCAATGGACATACACGATGCTTGTTCAGCCTCATTTGGAACTTAGGTTTCAAAGGGACACCACAATTGTTGATCCTGTGCCTTGCATCTTGCGATTCTTTGCATGTGGTGTACCAATCCTAGAAGTGTCTTTTTAGCTGGCACCTCAAACAGGCCTTTCCTCCTGGCAGTTTGTTTCTTACCTTTCTTTTCTCTAAAAGCAGGGGAGAAATATCATGCCCATTTGTATGAGGCCAATGGTCGGGACCTGCACAGGAATATTATGTGCTTATATGTTTCACAATACATGGGTTTCTTGAAGAAAGCGAAACATAGTCTTGAGGTGTATCTTCACTTTCGCATTGCAGCAATGGCATGTTGCATGGGATAGCTGTCATGTCCCACCTCCTCTGATCCACAGTCTCATTGTTCAAATTAACACAATATGTGTTTTCGAGCTACTTGTGACCTGCCATATCCCCAGCCCCGC
The DNA here is from genome assembly GCA_021605205.1 of Aegilops longissima. Taxonomy (NCBI): domain Eukaryota; kingdom Viridiplantae; phylum Streptophyta; class Magnoliopsida; order Poales; family Poaceae; genus Aegilops; species Aegilops longissima. Next base: position 149,273,115 of record CM038681.1, read on the forward strand.
CATGTATGCTTCACAATATTTAGCCCACTTCTTCCCTCTTCTAAAATCTCGAATAAGTAGGTGTGATTTCCCATCGCATCCCTCTGTCTTCTCTCGATCTTCGAAACTTAATCATTATCTTTGTTCTTATGCCCTCTAACATAGTCTGATTGGCTTGTTCCTAACATCCAATATCATTCTATTGAAAACCTCACTAAGGTTGTTTACTACCAGTCTGTTTTGCACACAATGTCCATTTTATACCTAGCCCAGGTATGCTCTGGTATCTGTGACAACCACTGCCAAGCTTCTAAACTTTCTTTTTTCAAATTCTCCATGCCTAAATAATGTCCATGTTTGGTAAAGGAATAGGCAGCCTGATCTAAATGTTTCTTAAGTTCCTCTCCTCTGAAACCAACAGACTGAAAATTGGCATAAATATGTCTAAGACAAAACCTTTGTGGAGAGTCAGGAAATACATCATCTATTGCATTCAACAATCCCTGTTCAATATAAGGTAAGTGTTACTCATCTACTGAATAACATTTTACTCATTGCAAATGTAAAGGCAAATGTAAAGACTAGGTTCAGAACAATACCTTACACTTTGTCGACATAATTGTGTATTTGCCAAACTTATTGCAGTTCAATGACTGTTCTCAAGCGTGTGAGAAACCATGTCCAACTGTCATCTCTTCCTTATCAACAACACCAAAAGCTATTGGGAAGATGTTATTGTTGCCATCCCTCCTGTAGCTGCCAATATCTATTGACCAGTGCTTAGCTTGATGAAGCAACCATCCGACACCTGCTAACATGATAACATGAGTGCCTAAGTACATCAATGTTTAAAAACATATAAATTTCTGAATACTTACCTATAAATGGCCTGCATCCATTGAAAAACCCTCCTTGCATGCAAACAAGCGATAAAACATATAGTGAAACCTTGGGGTGGGAGCTGGGTTAAGTGGGTCCTCATGTGTTGTTACTATGCACCTCTTGCCAGGGTTAGTATCTAGCACACACCGCAAGTAGTCCCTTATTCTGTGATCTTTGGGTTTGTGATCTCCTTGCACAACCTCAAGCTGCTTGCTTCCTTGCCCTATATGCCAAGCTTTTAGGCACATGCGCACCAAAATTCTTCTTTGTGTATGACATAATTGTGTCAACACCAGCTCGAGGTTGGATCATTGTATCCTCACAAACCTTAGCAACCCAATTGATGTCACCTTTGTGTTCTCTCCACTTGCTCCACAAGTGTGATCCAGTTCATCTTCTTGATCTTTGAAAGTTGCCTCATGAGCTATCTTGGAGGCAACTATGTAAACCCGACATCCATGTTTTCTCTCGAGCACCAAGCAATAACCCTAGTTGGTTCATTTCGTGATACTCAAAATTCCTAAGAGTCCTCACATGAAAATTTCTAAGTGCTTCTCTGAACTCAACTACATTTTCAAAGCACAAATGCATTGCAAACTGCTCATGTGCATCGGGCCTTGATGGATCATACCATATCCTCTCCTTCTTACCTTCTTCCTACTCTTCCTTCCAGATGGCAGCCTTGGTGCATCATCTTAATCACTTATGCCAAAATCACACGGAAAGCAGTACTCATCGACTTCAGGGACATAATCTTCAAACTTGATGTGCTCGGGCTCCTTTGTGAGAATTTCTAGTTGGGCCAGGTTTTCTAACCGGCTTAAGCTTTTGGCTGCATTTGTAATTCTGATGCAGGATCACTTATGCCAGATCCTCTACTTGTTCATCTTGAAACAACTAGTTCTTCCTCCCAAAACTCGAGAAGGTTACGAGTTTGCTGCCTGAAGTGCTCTGCGATGTCGTGCAGTCTCATCTTCACCCCTACACCAAGCTTTGTAATAAATTTTCTCCCTCTCTGTAATCACCCTAAAGAACTCAAAATCTGAAGATGATTTGTCATCTTCAACTTCATCTTCTTCCTCTGGTACATCTTCTTCTTCCTCATCTGCTACTTCTTCTACATCTTCTTCTTCCACAACTTTTTTCCCTTGTTAAAATTGCTGCTTTGCTTTGTGTGTTTATGTAGGGATCATCGAGGGCAGGTCTGAACACCTTCTTGTGAAACTCTGAAAACAACAGGTTCACCAACATGATCAATGGGGATCTGTTCCTCATCTGCTGGGCTTGGATCGGTAGCTTTTATGACACCGATGTTCAGTACCTTATTATCAACAAATAAGTCAAGCATTTCCTCTAATGCCTCCTCACTATCCGGGCCTCCACCCTCCAGCCCTTTCCCCTTCCTTTACATAAGTTAGAAATGCATCCATTCCATAGCCCTCCAACTCAACCCATGCTAATATGGTCGATAAGCGATATCTGAGGACCTTGAATACTTTTCTCCATATTATCTATTCCTTGAAAATGTAGCCTCAAGTCCCAACTCGCATCATCTAAGTCTGTAGGATTAAATTGACCCATAAATCAGAGCACTTTCTTCTAATTTGAACTAAAGCACCCGAAACATTGAGAAGTGCTTACCTCACTCCACCAAGGGCGGCCCAATGGTGGCCTTTCTTTGGATCAGCGTGGATGCGCCGCCACTGCCTGCAGCGCGGACTTCCGGATCTGAGCTCGACGGATCCACATGAGCCGCGGGCGGTGATGGCTGCTGCGACCGCTGCGCCGGGAAGCTCGAGCTGCCTAGCCATTTGTCCACCTTTGAGGGTCCACCGCCCTCCTTGCCAGTGCCGCCTTAGCTCAATCGCTCGCCGCCGACGAGATTTGGTTGCGCCGCCGCCATCGCCCACTAGGTCACTGCGGGGGAGAGGACGGGGAGAGGAGGGGAGTGAGAAAACAAGAAACCCGACAGCCTACTTTGGTTCCGACCGGACCGCGTCGGCTAACGGCCGTGAACTCCCGCGCCGTGAGCGTGCGTGGCCACGTGGGCTGACAGATGGGCCCAGGCCGTCAGAAAAACGGTTAAATCGCTAGTCACCGTGGGTTTGGGTTTTTTGAAACAGCGGACCGCGCGTTTGGTAGCTTTCTGAGAAAATTAAAAAAGTGGTAGTTTTTTGGAACCCTAACCTGTAAACTGGTAGCTTTATGCTATTTACTCACTATGGTGCGATGTTGTTTGGTTTACGCCTGAGACTAGGAGAAAAAAAAATGACATCCCTCATTAATTGCCATCAGCATGGAGAGTACATGCATGAACCATTAAAGTACTAAACTATATTTGCATGTACGTGCCTGACTCAGGCCTCCTATTTTGCTCGCCTGACACGGGTTAATCGCGTGCATGTCACTCAGGTCAGGCAAGTGGAGAAAGGGCTCAGGGTGTCAACCAAACAAGGCTCATGCTAGAGTTCGGCTTGCTTCTGGCCAGGCAATTTTTTCTCAGAGTGGCAACCAAACAGCCCCCAACTCCCTCAGATCTCTTCCCTAGGGGACCCCTGGTAATTGAACTGGGGATTGGGAATTAGCAAAAGAAAAAAATTTCCGTTGGTTGTGCATCTTCTTGAGGGTCGTTTGGTTAGCTGAGCACGTATGTGAGGAAGGCATTTCCCTGCCTAATCCCACCAATCAAACAGGGGCAGTTAACTCCCTCTTAAATTCCCACTTCGAATTGCCTTCACATGCCAAACAGAGGAATGGGACTTAAAATCAATTCCCTATGTCTAATCCCTTTGGCAAACTCCTATCTCTAAACTCCCATTCCCTCTCCCTGTTGTTACCAAACACGTTGTAAGAAATCCCCTTGTATGGGATGTGGAGTATTTGCTCATGAGGTCATATGCTTTTGGATGAACAGTAATTTTAGAAAGAAAAAATTGGCGAACATTAAGAAATGTTTCTAGTGCTTGCAAAGTTTCACCAGGAAATCACATTCTTGAAAGTTATGGGTGAAAAAACAAAATCAATGCTCTGAAAATGGCAACTCTCAATGCATTTTGGAGCCTCGATTTTATTTTGCCACGACTTCCACAAGTGCAATTCCATAATGAAACCTTACAAGCACTCCAAAAAATTCTTAATATTTGTCACAAAAATCCTTTTTTTTGTATTTTTAATGTTTTCTTTTTATTTTACTATTCATATCAGGAGCATTTGAGCTTGAGATGAGAAAGGGATTTTGTCGTATTCTATATCACATAACACTAGTAGAAATAGGGTCAAATATTCAGCTCATTAGTGCCGTTTTGAATTTGAGCCGGCACTAATGTGTCCATTAGTGCCGCTTCCAACGGCTAGCCGGGCCGCTCTCATTAGTATCGGTTCTTGCCGAACTTTTAGCACCGGTTCGTGCCACGAACCGGTACTAATGGGAGTGGTGGCAGGATGTTGTCAGTCTGGGGCCCCTCCAGCACCTTTAGTACCAGTTCGTGCCACGAACCGGTACTAAAGGTCGCCCTATATAAACCCTTCGTCCACCCGAGCTTGCTTCTCCCCCCTTTCCCCTCTCCTCTGTTCTTCCCTTCCTCTCGAGCTCATCATAAATTTTGCCCAAAATTTGTCAAGATTTGAAGGCCCCCTATCCATTCAAATGATCACAAAGGTTAGCAACTTTGTCCTTTCATCTCTCATTGCTAGATTAGCTCTTGCAAGGGTTTATATAGTGATTAATTTGTGGGTTTTAGTAAGTTGGGAGGAATTATATGTGGTAGTATTTGATTTATATGCAATTTGAGGCCAAAATAACACTTAGTTTGCATATGTAGGTGTGGTTTATTTAGTGCCTTCTAAATCTCCGTCGTAAGCACCATCGATCGCCCGCACCGTCCCGTCGCCGGCACCACCTTGTGGTGAGCCTCTTGTTCATGAACTATTTATATAAAAAATTGATGTTTGTGTGATTTGGATATATAGTTACTCGTATAATTATCTTACCCGTACGTTGTTTGTTATACATAGTGACATGGTTTTGATATCCGTCCCCGTCGGCCCTCATCCTTGTTATGATTCGGATGTGGTATATTCTCTTTTAAATCTATTTGTTTCATTTCGTGTTTATGACAAATTATGCCCATCAAGTTGACATAGATATTTTTATCTAGGAGGTATGTGAACCGAAAATTCCAACCGACCCTATTGTTGAGAGGTTAAATTTAGTTGAAAGAGAAAACGAGTATTTGAAAGAAAAATTGAAAAGAATTGAGGGGGAGAAGATGGAATTGGAGTTGCATGTTGCCGATGTCGTCGATGATCACAAGATCAAGATGGAGAAAATGCGCTTGAAGATTAGAAAGATTAGAAAATATGCCATTGATAGTGAGGCTTGGTATCATTATGCTATTGGATCAATTGTTACCTTAGTTGTGATCTTGATCGCATTTTTTGTTGCATTTAAGTGCTTTATTTAGAGAGTTGTTTGTTTGTTGCATTTAAGTGTTGTATGAACTTTATGTATGAACTTGTATTAATTTGGTCTTTTCGGTGTTGTGTAATGAAGATGAGCCGACAATGGATGTACGATGACCAATGCTCTCCCGGGTTCATTAATGGCGTGCAAACTTTTCTGCTTACGGCTGAGGCAAACAAGCGGGCGGATGGTTTTATGCCTTGTCCATGTGCTGGTTGTAAGAATGATCACAATTACTCTAAGTCAAGAACCATTCACATCCACCTGTTTGAGTCCGGTTTCATGCCCCACTATAATGTTTGGACCAAGCACAGAGAAAGAGGGGTTATGATGAAAGACAATGAAGAAGAAGAGGATGACGACAGCTATCCTGGCCATGGGTTCCCACAATACGATGATACAACAATGGGGGAAGAACCTGAGACGGCAATGCGGGAAGAAGCTGAAGAAGAGGCATCAGATGAGCCCGCTGATGATCTAGGTCGGGCCATTGCCAATGCAAAGAGAAACTGCGCAAGTGATTTGGAGAAGAAGAAGTTGCAGCGCATGTTAGGGGATCACAAGAAATTATTGTACTCGAATTGCGAAGCTGAAAAGAAAAGGTTGGGCACCACAATGGAATTGCTGTAATGGAAGGCAGAGAATGGTGTATCTGACAAGGGATTTGGAAAGTTGCTGGTAATGATAAAGAATATGCTTCCAAAAGACAACGAATTGCCCGAGAGTACATACGAAGCAAAGAAGGTTGTCTGCCCTCTAGGGTTAGACGTGCAGAAGATACATGCATGCCCTAATGACTGCATCCTCTACCGCGGTGAGTACGAGGATTTGAATGCTTGCCCGGTATGCGGTGCATTGCGCTATAAGATCAGCCGCGATGACCCTGGTGATGTCGAGGGCAAGCGCCCCAGGAAGAAGATTCCTGCCAAGGTGATGCGGTATGCTCCTATAATACCACGGTTGAAATGTTTGTTCCAAAACAAAGAGCATGCCAAGGCAATGTGATGCCACAGAGAAGACCGTAAGAAAGACGGAAAGTTGAGAGTACCCGCTGACGGGTCGCGATGGAGAAAAATCGAGAGAAAGTACAGGGAGGAGTTTGCAGGTGACACAAGGAACGTATGGTTTGGTCTAAGCGCAGATGGCATTAATCCTTTTGGGGAGCAGAGCAGCAACCGTAGCACCTGGACTGTGACTCTATGTTTGTATAACCTTCCTACTTAGTTGTGCATGAAGCGGAAGTTCATTATGATGCCAGTGCTCATCCAAGGCCCTAAGCAACCCGGCAACGACATTGATGTGTACCTAAGGCCATTAGTTGAAGAACTCTTACAGTTGTGGAATGGAACAGGTGTACGTGCGTGGGATGAGCACGCACATGAAGAATTTGACCTAAAGGAGTTGCTGTTCGTGACCATCAATGATTGGCCTGCTCTCAGTAACCTTTCAGGACAGACAAACAAGGGATACCGTGCATGCACGCACTGTTTGGATGATACCGACAATATATATTTGGATAATTGTAGGAAGAATGTGTACCTGAGACATCGTCAATTTCTTCCGAGCAGGCATCCCGTAAGAAAGAAAGGCAAGCATTTCAAAGGTGAGGCAGATCACCGGACGAAGCCTCGCTACCGTACTGGTGCTGATGTACATGATATGGTCAAGGATTTGAAGGTAGTCTTTGGAAAGGGTCCTAGGGACAACCTGTTCCGAATGACGCTGACGGACGCGCACCCGTGTGGAAGAAGAAATCTATATTTTGGGACCTGCCCTATTGGAAAGACCTAGAGGTCCGCTTCGCAATCGACGTGATGCACGTGACGAAGAATATTTGCGTGACCCTGCTTGGCTTCTTGGGCGTGTATGGGAAGACAAAAGATACACCTGAGACACGGGAGGACCAGCAACGTATGCACGGAAAAGACGGCATACATCAGGGTCATGCCACTACGTTCTTACCAAAGAAGAGAAGAAAATCTTCTTTGAATGCCCTTTCGATATTAAGGTACCGTCGGCTTCTTCGTCGAATATAAAGGGAATAATAAATATGGCGGAGAAAAAGTTTCAGAACCTAAAGTCTCATGACTGCCACGTGATTATGACACAACTGCTTCCGGTTGCATTGAGGGGGCTTATTAGCCATTGTGAAGCTATGTGCATTCCTCAATGCAATCTCTCACCAGGTAATCGATCCAGAAATCATACCAAGGTTAGAGAATGATTTGGTGCAATGTCTTGTCAGTTTCGAGTTGGTGTTCCCAACATCATGACGCACGTCCTAGTTCACATATGCGAAGAGATTAACGTTTTGGGTCCTGTATTTCTACACAATATGTTCCCCTTTGAGAGGTTCATGGGAGTCTTAAAGAAATATGTTCATAACCGTGCTAGGCCAGAAGGAAGCATCTCCAAGGGCCATGAAAATGAGGAGGTCATTGAGTTTTTTATTGACTTTATTCGACCTTAAGCCGATTGGTGTTCCTGAATCGCGGCATAAGGGCAGACTGGATGGAAAAGGCACGCTAGGAGGGAATCAGATAATATGTATGGATGGACATTCTCTCACTGAAGCACACTACACAGTTCTACAGAATTCTACCTTGGTGGCTCCGTATATGGACGAACACAAGAATTTTCTACGCTCCAAACACCCGGAGCAGTCTGATGACTAGATTACACGTGAACAAACTGGGACTTTCGCCGGCTGGTTGCAGACACGTGCCATGCATGACGCCTCTATTGAAGATGACCTGTACTTGCTGTCCCAGTTACCATCTTCGAATATAATGACTTTCAAAGGGTACGAGATAAATGGGAATACATTTTACACGATCGGCCAAGATAAGAAGAGCACCAACCAAAACAGTGGTGTCCGCTTTGAGGCAGCAACCAAGACGGGAAAGGAAACATATTATTGTTACATAGAGGACATATGGGAACTTGACTATGGACGTGGTTTGAAGGTCCCTTTGTTTCGGTGCAAATGGGTCAATATGACACGAGGCGGGGTAACGGAAGACCCACAGTACGGAATGAAAATAGTGGATCTCAACAATCTTGCGTATGCAGAACCATTCGTCCTAGACAATGATGTGGCACAATTTTTCTATGTGAAGGACATGTCTACCAAGCCGAGAAAAAGGAAAGATAAGGAAGCGAATGCATCATACGATGAGCCAAAGCGCCACATAGTTCTTTTTGGGCAGAGAAACATCATGGGAGTGGATGACAAGACAGACATGTCAGAAGATTATGAAAAGTTTGATGAAATTGCTCCATTCACAGTGAATATTGACCCGAGCATCCAGTTAAATGATGAAGATTTTCCATGGCTACGGCGCAAAGGGACACACGCGAAGAAAAAGTTTCACACCCAAAGATCTGGGATGTGATCGGCATCACTATCATCACTTTCTTCATGTTTCACACCGGGAGGGAATCTCTGTAATAGTTAGGGTAGTTATGTGTTTTGGCATTTGAAACGCGAAGAAATTTTATTTGCAAACAAATTCTTTCATGCATTTACTGATTTTTTCAGCTAAATGACCCTGAAATTGAAAAACACTTCAAATGAACTCCGAAAAGGTTGAAAGTTGGCATGGTATCATAATTTCACCCACATAGCATGTGCAAAAAAGTAGAGAGGGTTACGGCAAAAACTGGATGCACTTCGTGTACAAAATGGACAATCTCTTTCGAAGTATCAGAGTTCGGACGAAAACTCATTTGTTACAAAAGGCATTTCATTTTTTAAATAACCTAAGCATTACCAAATTGAATATAATGATAAAACACATTAATATTAAACATAAGAAAAAAGAATCACTGAAAAAATTATTTTTGAAGTTAAGTTATTCACAAACTAGTGATTCACACAAATTTCAAATAATTCAAAATTTAAACTATTCAAATTTGAAAACTACAGGCACTAACAGAAAGTTTGTAATTTTTTATACCTAAAGAAAAAATATTCACAAAGAAACTCTAAATACAGCAAAAAACAACTCAGAAATAAATAAAAGAAAATAATAAAGCAAAAAAGAAAAAAAAAGAAAAAAAGAAAATAAAAAGCCCACCTACTTGGCTACAACGGCCTACATACGATTAGAAACCCAACCTTTTGTTGGGCGGGATCTGAGCCCGCAAGGCTGATTGGCCTGAGGCAACCTGAGCAGTAAGCCCGAAGGCTGCTTTGGAGAGGAGCTCGAAGGAGCAGCCGCGGCTGTGTTTACAAAACAAGTGCGGCTGCCCTTCGCTAGGCGAGGTGGGACTAAACTTTGCCTCCCTCGCCTGGCAGCGCACCCCCCTTTAGTACCGGGTCGTGGCTCCAACCGGTACTAAATGGGGGGTCTTTAGTACCGGCTGGGCCTAGCCAAAACAGGCCTTTAGTACCGATTGGTGGCCCCAACCGGTACTAAAGGTGCCTTCTATATAAGAAAACACTTCAAAAATTCCAGTTTCTCATCTCCCACTTCTCTCTGCCGCCGCCCCGTCCCGTCGTCGCCGTCCCCGTCCCGTCGCCGTCGCCGCCGCTCCGTCCGTCAAATCCCGTCGCCCGTCGCCGTGCCATCGCGCCGCCGCCCGTCCCGTCGGCGTCCCAGCGTTGTCGCCGTCCCCATCCCGTCGCTGTTGTCGTCCGTCTCGCGCCCGCGCCGTCCCGTCGTTGTCGCTGGACCTCGCCGGCGTCTTGTTGTGGCCCCCTCCAGACCTCTCCTCCCTCCAATCCACCGCGCCGCCGCCGCCGCCGTCGCCACACACACACACACACACACACACTACACACGCGCGCGCACACACACACACACACACACTATGTGACGCCCCCGATTCAATCGTACACTAATCCTACACACAAATGTGTACAATCAAGATCAGGAACTCGCGGGAAGATATCACAACACAACTCTAGACACAAATTAAAATAATACAAGCTTTATATTACAAGCCAGGGGCCTTGAGGGCTCGAATACACAAGAGCCAGCGGAAGCAACAATAGCTGAGTACAAACATAAGTTAGACAAGTTTGCCTTAAGAAGGCTAGCACAAAAGCAACATCGATCGAAAAGGCAAGGCCTCCTGTCTGGGAGCCTCCTAACTACTCCTGGTCGCCGGCGGTCTCCACATAGTAGCAGGTATCGGCGGTGGCATCCCGCTCCTGGGCTCCGACATCTGGTTGCATCAACCGGTGAAAGATCGAGGATGTCGCCTAGAGGGGGGGGGGTGAATAGGCGCTTTAAAATAATTACGGTTTAGGCTTGAACAAATGCGGAATAAACCTAACGGTTAATTTGTCAAGCACAAAACCTAAAACAACTAGGCTCACCTATGTGCACCAACAACTTATGCTAAGCAAGATAAACAACTATGTGATAGCAAGATATATGACAAAGAACAATATGGCTATCACAAAGTAAAGTGCATAAGTAAAGGGGCTCGGGTAAGAGATAACCGAGGCACGCGCGGAGGCACGATGTATCCCAAGTTCACACCCTTGCGGATGCTAATCTCCGTTTGGAGCGGTGTGGAGGCACAATGCTCCCCAAGAAGCCACTAGGGCCACCGTAATCTCCTCACGCTCTACAACAATGCAAGATGCCGTGATTCCACTAAGGGACCCTTGAGGGCGGTCACCGAACCCGTACAAATGGCAACCCTTGGGGGCGGTCACCGAACCCGTACACTTTGGCAACCCTTGGGGGCGGTCACCGGAACCCGTCAAATTGCCCGGGGCGATCTCCACAACCTAATTGGAGACCCCGACGCTTGCCGGAGCTTTACACCACAATGATTGAGCTCGAACACCACCAACCGTCTAGGGCGCCCAAGCACCAAGAGGAACAAGCTCAAGGGCACCAAGCACCCAAGAGTAATAAGCTTCTCAACTTGTAACTTCCACGTATCACCGTGGAGAACTCAAACCGATGCACAAATGCAATGGCAAGGGCACACGGAGTGCCCAAGTCCTTCTCTCTCAAATCCCACCAAAGAAACTAATGCTAGGGAGGAAAATGAGAGGAAGAACAAGAAGGAGAACACCAAGAACTCCAAGAACTAGATCCAAGGGTTCCCCTCACAAAGAGGAGAAAGTGATTGGTGGAAATGTGGATCTAGATCTCCTCTCTTTTTCCCCAAAAGCTAGCAAGAATCCATGGAGGGATTGAGAGATAGCAAGCTTCGGAGAAGGTCAACAATGGGGAAGAACACGAGCTCAAAGGATAAGGTTCAATGGGAAGAAGACCCCTTTATAGGAGGAAAATCCAACCGTTACCCCATCGAACAGCCCATGACAGAGCGGTACTACCGCTAGGAAGGGCGGTACTACCGCTGAGGGCGGTACTACCGCTCCTATCCAGCGGTACTACCGCTACTGAAGAGGAAGACATGCCATCGCCCCAGGCGGTACTACCGCGGGAGTAGAGCGGTACTACCGCTCAGAGCGGTACTACCGCTCAGAGCGGTACTACCGCTTCTACTGCCGCCCTAGTGCCGCAAAACCCGACACGAGAAAACACCGTTCGAGAATCGAGGCGGAAGTAGCCCAGACGCACAGCGGTACTACGGCCGAAACTCCCAAGCGGTACTACCGTTCGGAGAGCGGTACTACCGCTTGGAGCGGTACTACCGCTCCGAGAGCGGTACTACCGCTGAGGAGCTTCGGCGGTACTACCGCTGAGGGCACTGTACTACCGGCGGCACCAATCTTAAGCCACAACCACGAAGACAAAGAATACTCCAGAAAACCGGAACTGCCATAACTTCTTCATATGAGCTCCGAATTGAGCAAACTCAAGCTTGTTTGAAACAAGACAACGAGTAGCATCAAAATAGCGACTGGTTATAGTAAGAAGAGGCAGGGGAGGTATGCTTAGCAAACAAAGGAGTGAAACCTCCAACCGAGAAGAACCGGCATACCCTCCAACATCGAAAACATCATAGAAGATGCATGAGAACTCCGTTTTCGATGAACTCGAGCTTGTCATAAAAATGACCATAAGCTCCAAATCTCACAAGGAGAAGAACCAAACAAGAACCAAGAAACATGATGCAAGGATGCAATGGTTTGAGCTCTGGACGAATGATACGATCAAGCTACTCATCGAGAGCCCCCTTGATAATCTGGCAATCGATCCTATAACCCGGTCTCCCAACTACCATCATGAGACCGGTAAAATAGAAAACCTATCAAGGGCAAACCTTTGCCTTGCACATGGTCCACTTGAGCTAGACGATGACGATCTTGACTCCCTCAAGTTGGACCACCTTTCTTGATTGCGTTGGCTCGAAGAAGACTAGTTGATTGCTCCCCCATACTCCACTATGGGTGAGCCACTCTTCCGCACATCTTCACAAGTCCATTGTCACCAAATGGACGGCAAGCTTCAAGCACTTGATCTCTTCGTGATGCATCACTCGAACTTGCACACCGCAACCTAACCCCACAAAGAACTCTCACGAAGACCATGGGTTAGCACACAAAGCGTAATGGACAATGCTTACCATACCATGGGATCACTTGATCCCTCTCGGTATATCTTCTACGCTTTGTGAGTTGATCAACTTGATTCACTCTTGACTTAGTCTTGATCAACCTTGAATCTTTCCAACTCTCTTCGTTTGGATGATGTATGACCAATCTTTGGATAATTCCTTGAAAAGCACCTTGGTCGACACAAAACTCTCCTTGAAACCAACACATGTACTCCAAGAAAAGCCTATGGACAAAACCTTCAAATAAACTCAAGGCAACCATTAGTCCATAGAGAATGTCATCAATTACCAAAACCACACATGGGGGCACCGCATGTCCTTTCAACCGGAAATAAGAAGAAAGGGGGAAAAGGGGAGAAAAGCAACCGTGAGTACTCATCCAAAGTACTCGCAAGCAAGGATCTACACTACATATGCATCAGTATCAATGAAATGGGCTGTATCTGTGGACTGGACTACAGAATGCCAGAAGAGAAGGGGAAAGCCTAGCCTATGGAAGACTAGCATCTTCAAGCAGCACCAAGCATCTTGCAGCATCAGAAGAGAGATAAGAGTAGCATAAGTAAAGTAGTAGTAGTGGTGTTATCAACCTCGGCCAGAGATCCTTTCTCGACTCCCTGCGAGAAAGCAATCCCAGAGCCATACTATCCAATCCTCATATCCATTTCTCATCTCAAGTATCCAGTTCTAGTTGTATCGATCGGGATACAACTCCAAGTGTCCGTTACCGTAGGACAGGCTATCGATAGATGTTTTCTTCCCTGCAGGGGTGCACCAACTTACCCACCACCCTTGATTAACTCCGGCCGGACACACTTTCCTGGGTCATGCCCGGCCTCGGCCAAACAATACGCCGCAACCCGACCTAGGCTTAATAGAGAGGTCAAGCACGCCGGACTAAACCTATGCCCCCAGGGGTCATGGGCCATCGCCCGGGGAACTCCTACATGTTGCATGGGCGGCCGGTGAGCAGACCTAGCTACCTCCTTAAAAAAAGGCAGGAGCTTACCAGTCCAACACGGCGCGCGCCGCTCAGTCGCTGACGTATAATAAGCTTCGGCTGATGCATACGATGCAGAACACCCATACTATGCCCACGTGATGGTTAGTGCTATCAGGCCAGAGGCCCCTCGGCTCAAATATCCAAATCGTAGTGGATTAGGAGCACGCGGTAACAAGCAGATACTCATGAAAGATGTGACCCAATTGCCCCGTCTCGAGGACTTGCGGCAAGGGCTAGGAATGCTCGGCCACGCCTCGTAATTATCTCGCGGGCACCCTCCAGGTCAACCCGTCTCCACATCACTCTCGGGTACCCCTCAGGGTCGATCCGCCTTTCCAAGTAACAGTGGTAAAGTCCAAGTATCCGTATGTCCAAACATCAAGGGGAAAACCCGAGGAATCACCCCTGATGGATTCCACTCGATGTAATCATCAAGGTCAACGTAAGAGGAACCACCCCCGAGGTTCACACTTGAGGGGTTGCACGACAGAGTCGTATCGGAAGTGGTTAAGGCGGAATCACCCTCGATGACCACGACCGAATAGCTACACTACCGGGTTAACATCAGAAATGCTGTAGAGGTCTCACCCTCGGCACTCGATAGTAACCCAGTAGTGTCGAGCAACTAAGGGGAAAGTGATGTGCGGTGCCAGGGCCTGGTCTTTGATCCCGTTGATCGGGTCTTCAATGATGAAGCAGGGGCAACAAGGACAAGGTGGGGGTCACTGATGGATCACTAACCAACCTATACTAAGCAGTTTAGGATAAGCAGGTAGGTAACAATAAGCAGGTTACAAAAGCAGGCTATGCATCATAATAGGAGCAATCAATTACAGTAGCAAAATCTAATGCAATCATGGGAGAATGGAATGGGTGATATCGGGATGATCAAAGGGTGGGCTTGCCTGGTTGCTCAGACGAGAAGGAGGGGTCGTCGGTGACGTAGTCGATCACAGGGGCATCATCATCATCACAGGGTCTACCAAAGAGAAGAGGGAGGGAGAAACAATAAATACATAGCAAGCAAGAGCATAACAGGACAACAGGCAGAGCTAGACGTGTTCTAACGCGGTGCTACACGATACCGCCGAAGGGGAAGTCAACCAGGAATGTATTCCCGGTTCCGGACCTGTGTCAGACAAATGACCGGAGGGGGAAAGTTCCATGTTCAGCATGCTAGGGGCAGGTGATAGATGAACGGACCGCATATTTGGATTCATTGGATTTTTCTGAGCAACTTTCATGTAGAAAACATTTTCATCTGACTTGCGATTTATTTCATATGATTTTTCACAGTTTTAAACAATTCTGAAATTATTTTAATAATTAAACTCAAAATAAGTAAAAGGCAGAATAGGCTGGGTCCACCCGGTGCAGTGCACCCAGAGTTGCGCTAGTGGCTGACAGCGGGGCCATTCAACTACACAGTTAGCAGTTGGCTGGTCAGTTTGACTAGTCAAAGGGGGGTCTAGTGGGACCCGCATGTCATTGTCTCTCACTCTAGTAGGTTAGGTAATTTTGTTTAATTAACAATGGGGCCCATCTATCATTGAGTTAGTAGTCTAACTGATGTTGACAAATTAAGTTAATTACCCTAATTAGTGGGAGGGTGATACGTCTCCAACGTATCTATAATTTTTGATTGCTCCATGCTATATTATCTACTGTTTTGGGCAATATTGGGCTTTATTATCCACTTTTATATTATTTTTGGGACTAACCTATTAACTGGAGGCCCAGCCCAGATTTGCTGTTTTATGCCTATTTCAAGTGTTTGAGGAAAAGGAATATCGACGGGTCGAAACGGGCGAAATCAATCGGAGAAGTTATTTTGGAAGGAAACCCACCAGATAGACTTGGACTCTCGTCGGAAGATACGGAGCTGGCCACGAGGGTGGGGCGCACCCACCCCTAGGGCGCCCCCGCCTCGTGGGGCCCCAAGCTCCACCGACGTACCTTGCACCCATATATACCTACGTGTCGAAAAACTTCCGAGCAGAAGATAGATCGGGAGTTCCGCGCCGCAAGCCTCGAGCCACGAAAACCAATCGGGACCCTATTCCAGGCACCTGGGGGGAACCCTCACCGGTGGCCATCTTCATCATCCCGGCGCTCTCCATGACGAGGAGGGAGTATTTCACCCTCGGGGCTGAGGGTATGTACTAGTAGCTATGTGTTTGATCTCTCTCTCTCTCTCGTGTTCTTGATTTGGCACGATCTTGATGTATCGCGAGCTTTGCTATTATAGTTGGATCTTATGTTTCTTCTCCCCCTCTTCTCTCTTGTAATGGATTGAGTTTTCCCTTTGAAGTAATCTTATCGGATTGAGTCTTTAAAGATTTGAGAACACTTGATGTATGTCTTGCGTGGGATAACCGTGGTGACAATGGGTTATTCTATTGATCCACTTGATGTATGTTTTGGTGATCAACTTGCGGGTTTCATGACATTGGGAACCTATGCATAGGGGTTGGCACATGTTTTCGTCGTGATTCTCCGGTAGAAACTTTGGGGCACTCTTTGAAGTACTTTTATGTTGGTTGGATGAATCTGAGATTGTGTGATGCATATCGTATAATCATGCCCAGGGATACTTGAGGTGACAATGGAGTATCTAGGTGACATTAGGGTTTTTATTGATTTGTGTCTTAAGGTGTTATTCTAGTACGAACTCTTTAATAGATCGATCAGAAAGAATAACTTTGAGGTGGTTTCGTACCCTAACATAATCTCTACGTTTGTTCTCCGCTATTAGTGGCTTTGGAGTGACTCTTTGTTGCATGTTGAGGGCTTGTTATATGATCTATCTATGTTATTATTGTTGAGAGAACTTGCACTAGTGAAAGTATGAACCCTAGGCCTTGTTTCCTATCATTGCAATACCGTTTACGCTCACTTTTACCACTTGCTACCTTGCTGTTTTTATTATTTCAGATTACAAATAATCGTATCTACCGTCCATATTGCACTTGTATCACCATCTCTTCGCCGAACTAGTGCACCTATATAATTTACCATTGTATTGGGTGTGTTGGGGACACAAGAGACTCTTTGTTATTTGGTTGCAGGGTTGTTTGAGAGAGACTATCTTCATCCTACGCCTCCCACGGATTGATAAACCTTAGGTCATCCACTTGAGGGAAAGTTGCCACTGTCCTACAAACCTGTGGACTTGCAGGCCCAACAAACGTCTACAAGAAGAAGGTTGCGTAGTAGACATCAAGCTCTTTTCTGGCGCCGTTGGCGGGGAGGTTAGTGCTTGAAGGTATATCTTTAGATCTTGCAATTGAATCTTTTTGTTTCTTGTTTTATCACTAGTTTAGTCTAAAAAATAAAACTATAAAAAATGGAATTGAGTATGTCTCATACGCTTCATCTTTTTAATATCTTTCGTGAGAATAAGGATTCCGATAATTGTGCTCAATTGCTAGAAGAAGAATGCATTAAAATGTTTGGTACTAGATCTTTGTATGATGAGCATGATTGCAATGTTGTTAGTATGAATTCCTTGAATATCCATGATGCTAATGATATGCAAAGTCACAAACTTGGGGAAGCTATGTTTGATGAAGATGATATTTTTTGTCCCCCAAGCTTTGATGAGCAAATTTACTATGATGAAAGCATGCCTCCTATCTATGATGATTATTGTGATGACACGTATGCTTTAAAGAATAATGATAACCATGAAACTTTTCATCTTGATCCTAATTTTCAATCACATGATAGTTATTTTGTTGAGTTTGCTCCCACTATTGTTGATGAGAATAAATTTGCTTATGTGGAGAGTAGTAAAATTTCTATGCTAGTAGATCATGGAAAGAATGATTTAGGTGCTGGTTATATTGTTGAATTCATTCATGATGCTACTTAAAATTATTATGAGGGAGGAATATATGCTTGTAGGAATTGTAATAATGTCAAGTTTCCTCTTTATGTGTTGAAAATCTTGAAGCTATGCTTGTTTTGCCTTCCTATGCTAGTTGATTATTGTTCCCATAAGTTGTTTTCTCACAAAATCCCTATGCATAGGAAGTGGGTTAGACTTAAATGTGCTAGTCATATTCTTCATGATGCTCTCTTTATGTTTCAATTCTTATCTTCTATGTGAGCATCATTGAAATCATCATGCCTAGCTAGAGGCGTTAAACGATAGCGCTTGTTGGGAGTCAACCCAATTTTATTTTAGTTTCTTGCTTTTTGGTTCTGTTTAGTAATAAATAATACATCTAGCCTCTGTTTAGATATGGTTTTATGTTTTAATTAGTGTTTGTGCCAAGTAGAACCTTTGGGAAGACTTGGGTGAAGTCTTTATGATCATGCTGTAAAAAACAGAAACTTTAGCGCTCACGAGATTAGCTTCAACTTTTTACTGGAGAGTGATATTTAGTTGGTTATTTTTGCAAATGATTAATAGACAAATTCCTTAGGTATACCAATTTATTTTAGATTTTTTGGAGTTCCAGAAGTTTGCGTTAGTTACAGATTACTACAGACTGTTCTGTTTATGACAGATTCTGTTTTTCGTGTGTTGTTTGCTTATTTTGATGACTCTATGGCTAGTAAAATAGTTTACAAACCATATAGAAGTTTGATTACAGTAGGTTTAACACCAATATAAATAAAGAATGAGTTCATTACAGTACCTTGAAGTGGTGTTTTGTTTTCTTTCGCTAACGGAGCTCACGAGTTTTCTGTTAAGTTTTGTGTTGTGAAGTTTTCATGTTTTGGGTAAAGATTCGATGGACTATGGAATAAGGAGTGGTAAGAGCCTAAGCTTGGGGATGCCCAAGGCACCCCAAGGCAATATTCAAGGACAACCAAGAGCCTAAACTTGGGGATGCCCCCGGAAGGCATCTCCTCTATCGTCTTCGTTCATCGGTAACTTTACTTGGAGCTATATTTTTATTCATCACATGATATGTGTTTTGCTTGGAGAGTCATTTTCTCTTGTTAGTATTTGCTTGCTGTTATTTATAATAATGTTTTGCATCTTTATTCCAATAAAAATGTCAAGGATAGCCTTTGCCATGCTTATTTTGCTACTATACATATTGCTGTTTGAAAACAGAAAGTTTACCGCTGTTGCAAAAATTCCCTATAAAAGTCAGAGAGTGGTATAATGTTGAATCTTTTTGCATATTGAGCTCTGATAAATTTATTACAGTGGGAATTTTAGTTCATAATTTTTTAAGTCAGGGAAGTATTGATACTCTTGCATTCTTTACAGACTGTACTGTTTTGGCAGGTTGCTGTTATGTTTGCATTGTTTGCATATGTTTGCTTGTTTAATGATTCTATTTAAGGATAGGAGTATTAAATATGCATAGGAATTTAGTATGCAATGTTGAATAATAATGTTAGTGATTTGTTACAGTAGAAAATGATAAGGTTTTGCATTGGTTTATACTAACCTATCTCACGAGTTCTTGTTGAGTTTGTTGTGAATGAAGCTTTTGATAAAAAGAGAAACTATGATATGAGAGAAATTAAGGAGACACAAAAGCTCAAGCTTGGGGATGCACAAGGCACCCCAAGATAATATTTCAATAAGTCTCAAGCATCTAAGCGTGGGGATGCCCCGGTAGGCATCCCACCTTTCTTCTTCAGCAACTATCGATTAGTATCGGTTGAGCCTAAGTTTTTGCTTCTTCACATGAGTTGTGCTATCCTTGCAATGTAGTTTTCTTTAGTTTTGCTTGTTGTTTGAATACAATACCAAGATCTGAAATTATTAAATGGGAGAGTCTTCACATAGTTACATAATTATTCGACTACTCATTGATCTTCACTTATATCTTTCGGAGTAGTTTGTCATTTGCTCTAGTGCTTCACTTATATCTTTTAGAGCACAATGGTGGTTTTATTTTGCAGAAATATATGAACTCTCATGCTTCACTTATATTATTTTGAGAGTCGTTAATAGCATGGTAATTTGCTTAAAATTAATATACTTGGTATTCAAGATATGTGAAACTTTCTTTTGAGTGCGTTGAATACTAAGAAAAGTTTGATACTTGATAATTGTTTTGAGATATGGAGGTAGTGATATTAAAGTCATGCTAGTTGGGTGATTATGAATTTAAAGAATGCTTGTGTTGAAGTTAGCAAATCCCGTAGCATGCACGTATGGTTAAAGTTGTGTAACAAATTTGAAACATGAAGTGTACCTGGCTTGTGCATCCTTATGAGTGGCAGTCGGGGACGAGCGATGGTCTTTTCCTACCAATCTACCCCCCTAGGAGCATGCATGTAGTACTTGATTTTTGATGACTACTAAATTTTTGCAATAAGTATATGAGTTCTTTTGACTAATGTTGAGTCCATGGATTATACGCACTTTTACCTTCCGCCTTTGCTAGCCTCTTTGGTACCGTGCATTGCCCTTTCTCACCTTGAGAGTTGGTGCAAACTTCGCCGGTGCATCCAAACCCCGTGATACGATACGCTCTATCACACATAAACCTCCTTATATCTTCCTCAAAACAGCCACCATACCTACCTATTATGGCATTTCCATAGCCATTCCGAGATATATTGCCATGCAACTTTCCACCGTTCCGATCATCATCATGACATACTTTACTTTTGTCATATTGCCATTGCATGATCATGTAGTTGACATCGTATTTGTGGCAAAGCCACCATGCATTATTTTTCATACATGTCACTCTTGATTCATTGCACCATCCCGGTACACCGCCGGAGGCATTCAAACAGAGTCATATCTTGTTCTAGTTTCGAGTTGTAATCCTTATGTTGTAATCAATAGAAGTGTGATGATCATCATTATTAGAGCATTGCCCAATCAAAAAAAAGAAAGGCCAAAAAGAAAAAGAAAAAGGCCCAAAAAAAAGGGCAATGTTACTATCTCTTTTTCCACACTTGTGCTTCAAAGTAGCACCTTGTTCTTCATGTCATGAGTCTCATATATTGTGCTTCAAAGTAGCACCATGTTTTTCATATAGCGAGTCTCATAAGTTGTATTTTTCATACTAGTGGGAATTTTTCATTATAGAACTTGGCTTGTATATTCCTACGATGGGCTTCCTCAAATGCCCTAGGTCATCGTGAGCAAGCAAGTTGGATGCACACCAACTAGTTTTCTTTTGTTGAGCATTCATTTATAGCTCTAGTGCATCCGTTGCATGGCAATCCCTACTCCTCATGTAGACATCAATTGATGGGCATTTCCATAGCCCGTTGATTATCCTCGTCAATGTGAGACTTTATTTTTTTTTGTCTTCTTCACACAATCCCATCATCATATTCTATTCCACCCATAGTGTTATATCCATGGCTCACGCTCATGTATTGCGTGAAGGTTGAATAAGTTTGAGATTATTTAAGTATGAAACAATTGCTTGGCTTGTCATCGGGGGTATAGAAGTTGGGAACATCTTTGTGTGACTAAAATGAAGCATAGCCTAACTATATGATTTTGCAGGGATGAACTTTCTTTTGCCATGCTATTTTGAGAAGACATAATTGCTTAGTTAGTATGCTTGAAGTATTATTATTTTTATGTCAATATTAAACTTTTTTCTTGAATCTTTCGAATCTGAATATTCATACCACAATTAAGAAGAATTACATTGAAATTATGCCAAGTAGCCCTCCACATCAAAAATTATCTTTTTTATCATTTACCTACTCGAGGACGAGCAGGAATTAAGCTTGGGGATGCTTGATAAATCTCCAACGTATCTATAATTTTTGATTGCTCCATGCTATATTATCTACTATTTTGGGCAATATTGGGCTTTATTATTCACTTTTATATTATTTTTGGGACTAACCTATTAACCGGAGGCCCAACCCAGATTTGTTGTTTTATGCCTATTTTAGTGTTTCGAGGAAAAGGAATATCAGACGGAGTCGAAACGGAACGAAATCAACTGAAGAAGTTATTTTTGGAAGGAAACCCACCGGATAGACTTGGACTCTGCGTCAGAAGATACGGGAGCTGGCCACGAGGGTGGGGGGCGCGCCCACCCCCCTAGGGTGCGCCCCCCTGCCTCGTGGGGCCCCCGAAGGTCCACCGACGTATCCCTTGCACCCATATATACCTACGTATCGAAAGACTTCCAGAACAGAAGACATATCGGGAGTTCCGCCGCCGCAAGCTTCCAGAGCCACGAAAAACCAATCGGGACCCTGTTCCGGCACCCTGCCGGAGGGGGGGAACCCTCACCTGTGGCCATCTTCATCATATCGGCGCTCTCCATGACGAGGAGGGAGTAGTTCACCCTCGGGGCTGAGGGTATGTACCAGTAGCTATGTGTTTGATCTCTCTCTCTCTCTCTCTCTCTCTCTCTCTCGTGTTCTTGATTTGGCACGATCTTGATGTATCGCGAGCTTTGCTATTATAGTTGGATCTTATGTTTCTTCTCCCCCTCTTCTCTCTTGTAATGGATTGAGTTTTCCCTTCGAAGTAATCTTATCGGATTGAGTCTTTAAAGATTTGAGAACACTTGATGTATGTCTTGCGTGGGATAACTGTGGTGACAATGGGTTATTCTATTGATCCACTTGATGTATGTTTTGGTGATCAACTTGCGGGTTTCATGACATTGGGAACCTATGCATAGGGGTTGGCACACGTTTTCATCGTGATTCTCCGGTAGAAACTTTGGGGCACTCTTTGAAGTACTTTTATGTTGGTTGGATGAATCTGAGATTGTGTGATGCATATCGTATAATCATGCCCATGGATACTTGAGGTGACAATGGAGTATCTAGGTGACATTAGGGTTTTTATTGATTTGTGTCTTAAGGTGTTATTCTAGTACGAACTCTTTAATAGATCGATCCGAAAGAATAACTTTGAGGTGGTTTCGTACCCTACCATAATCTCTATGTTTGTTCTCCGCTATTAGTGGCTTTGGAGTGACTCTTTGTTGCATGTTGAGGGCTTGTTATATGATCTATCTATGTTATTATTGTTGAGAGAACTTGCACTAGTGAAAGTATGAACCCTAGGCCTTGTTTCCTATCATTGCAATACCGTTTACGCTCACTTTTACCACTTGCTACCTTGCTGTTTTTATTATTTCAGATTACAAATACTCTTATCTACCGTCCATATTGCACTTGTATCACCATCTCTTCGCCGAACTAGTGCACCTATACAATTTACCATTGTATTGGGTGTGTTGGGGACACAAGAGACTCTTTGTTATTTGGTTGCAGGGTTGTTTTGAGAGAGACCATCTTCATCCTACGCCTCCCACGAATTGATAAACCTTAGGTCATCCACTTGAGGGAAATTTGCTACTGTCCTACAAACCTGTGCACTTGCAAGCCCAACAAACGTCTACAAGAAGAAGGTTGCGTAGTAGACATCAGAGGGGTTATGCTAATGGGGGAGTTAGCACCCCAAATTAAGCGGGGCCGGCTCGAGTAGGCAATGGCCAGCTGGCCAGCGAGGAACCACACACGCACGCACGCGGGTGGAGGAGCCCAGCCTGGCCGGTGACGAGCGGCGGCGGGGGCGCCGGCAGGTGGATGCAAGCACGGGAATCGGCCACCGGTGCGGCCCAAGCTCGGCAGTCTGCGGCCTTTAGGCGCGCCAGAACGCACCAGTGACGGCGACGATGCAGAGCGGCCGAGGCGGGCTCGGTGGGGCGAGATCTTGGCGAAACAACAGCAGCGATGATCGTCTCCAACGTATCTACAATATTTTATTGCTACATGCTATATTATCTACTGTTTTGGACATTAATGGGCTTTAATATTCACTTTTATATTATTTTGGGACTAACCTATTAACGGGAGGCCCAGCCCAAAATTGCTGTTTTAGCCTATTTGAGTTTCGAGAAAGGAATATCAAATGGAGTCCAAGCGGAATGAAACCTTGAACGTGATTCTCTCAAATAACATGATCCAGAGACTTGGACCCTCGTCAAGGAAGCTTCCAGAGGCCACGAGGTAGGGGCATGCCTCCCCCAAGGCGCGCCCTCCACCCTCGTGGGCCCCCTGTTGCTCCACCGACGTACTCCTTCCTCCTATATATACCTACGTACCCCCAAACGATTAGAGACGGAGCCAAAAACCTAATTCCACCACCGCAACCTTCTGTACCCACGAGATCCCATCTTGGGGCCTGTTCCGGAGCTCCATCGGAGGGGGCATCCATCACGGAGGGCTTCTACATCAACACCATAGCCTCTCCGATGAAGTGTGAGTAGTTTACCTCAGACCTTCAGGTCCATATTTAGTAGCTAGATGGCTTCTTCTCTCTTTTTGGATCTCAATACAATGTTCTCCCCCTCTCTCGTGGAGATCTATTCGATGTAATCTTCTTTTTGCGGTGTGTTTGTTGAGACCGATGAATTGTGGGTTTATGATCAAGATTATCTATGAACAATATTTGAATCTTCTGTGAATTCTTTTATGTATGATTGGTTTTCTTTGCAAGTCTCTTCGAATTATCAGTTTGGTTTGGCCTACTAGATTGATCTTTCTTGCAATGGGAGAAGTGCTTAGCTTTGGGTTCAATCTTGCGGTGTCCTTTCCCGTGTGATGAGGGGCAGCAAGGCACGTATTGTATTGTTGCCATCGAGGATAACAAGATGGGGTTTTATCATATTGCATGAATTTATCCTCTACATCATGTCATCTTGCTTAAGGCGTTACTCTGTTTTCATGAACTTAATACTCTAGATGCATCTTTGGATAGCGGTCGATGAGTGGAGTAATAGTAGTAGATGCGAGCGAGAGTCGGTCTACTTGTCACGGACGTGGTGCCTATATACATGATCATACCGGATACTCTCATAACTATGCTCAATTCATCAATTGCTCAACAGAATTGTTCACCCACCGTAAAATACTTATGCTCTTGAGAGAAGCCACTAGTGAAACCTATGGCCCCCGGGTCTATCTTCATCATATTAATCTTCCAACACTTAGTTATTTCCTTTGATTTTTTACTTTGATTTTATTTTACTTTGCGTCTTTATCACAAAAATACCAAAAATATTATCCTATCATATCTATCAGATCTCACTCCCGTAAGTGACCGTGAAGGGATTGACAACCCCTTATCGCGTTGGTTGCGAGGATTTATTTGCTTTGTGTAGGTACGAGGGACTCGCGCGTAGCCTCCTACTGGATTGATTCCTTGGTTCTCAAAAACTGAGGGAAATACTTACGCTACTGTGCTGCATCACCCTTTCCTCTTCAAGGAAATCCAACGAAGTGCTCAAGAGGTAGCAAGAGCGGAAATGGCAGGAGGTTACCGGAGGCAGCAGGTGACGAGCAGCAGCAGGGGCGGTGAGAGCAGGAGTGGCAGGCGCGGCGGCCGACAGTGGTAGCAGGCAGCGCAAGGGGCGGCAGTACACAATGCAAGTGCGACTCAGCGCAGCACGCAGCAAGCAAGCAAAGAACGAAGAGAGCAGCGGCGGCGCGGGGACGTGGGTGGCTGCAGGGGAGTGCGTGTGGGCGGCCCAATGGGCGATGAGGAACGACAATGGCGGGGCGGGTGCGACATGGGCGAGGGAGCGCGCGAAGCAAGGCTCCGGCCATGGCGGACTCTGGTCGAAGCTCACGGTAGCGGTGCTATAGCACGAATTGACGAGGAAACAGACGGAAAGCCGAGGGGTGCTCACATCGACGCCGTAGGGAGGTTTAGCGGTCTCGGGAGGCTCGTGCGGCCGGAGGACGACGGCGGTCGTCGACCGTGGCGGGAAGAAGACGGTTGTGACGAAGCGTCGAGGACGCCCGCCGACTGACGCGACGTGACAAAGCAGATGACGACGGTGAAGCTCCTGGTCATCCTCCCAAGCGCCGGGGAGCATGGTGGCCATGAGGACGAGATCGACCATGGCGTCGGTAGTGCTGTGTGTGTGTGTCCGCGAGAGAACGGCGCAAGAAGGAGGGGATGAGAACTAGGGTTTCCTAGGAGGGGGGTGTCGGGGTAGATGTAGGGGGTGGAGCCGGCGGATGGCCGACGCGTGGCAAGACACGACCATGGCCGGGGGATGCCTGCCATGACCCCTGCCTCCTGTACCGAGCTGGGAGATGAGTTAAGGGAGGTGGGCTGGGCCTTCCCTTTTGCTAGATGGGCCATAGCGCCAATAGATTAGGTCCTCTTCTTCCTCTTTCTCTTTTGTCTTTTCCTTTTTTTAAATTAAAATAGAGAGAGGAAATGATTTATTTGAGCATCAAAAGGATTTAGGAAAAATATGGGACTTGGCCCATTAATTCCTCCACATTTTTAGGTATTGCCACAAATAGTTTGGAGGCAAGAGGAATTGTCTAGGAATTTTGGAAATTGGGAATGGCATATTTAAATGATGCTGGAACACTAATTAATTTCCAGAGGCAATTTGGGAACTCCAAAGATTTCGGTTTTAACATGAAAAATACTTAGTGAATATTTGTCATATTGTGAACTATTTTGATTGCATGAAAGAAGAAGCAAATATTTGACATGCAATTTGAATTTGAATTTGAAGCAGATTTTGGACAAGTGGCATTTTGGCATGATGATCATGATGACATGACCTTTATTAGGGGGAGATTACTGTAGTGTGATGCTGGGGATGTTACAAGTCTTCTCCACTACAAGAAATCTCGTCCCAAGATTTAAGTGGGGAAGTAAAGAGTAACTTCGGGAGAACTGACCCTTATAGGGTTAATTATCTGGTGAACAATTCAGGGAATGAGGCAGAAGTACCTCTCGAGTTTAAACTTAATAAACATCGAGAGAAAAGTATGAAGGTACAATAGGAAGCTTCAGGCGAATGGACAAACGATTGATACCTGAACAGAGTGTTAGAAAGGGGGTTCAGAGCATCGGGAATAGATCATCTCTCGGAAGGTGGCTCGTGACATGATATGAAGCCAAGTGTAAAGAATATTTCGGCATCAAGGTTGTACAGGAGAGTCAGGTTTCGATCCTGTGGAACTGTGGGTTATGGGCCCACCATGTGGGTTAAAAGAAGGAAAGGCGGTATTCATTTTTGCACGGTCATGATAGCAAGGCATGTCAGAGGGTAGCCTGCCAGTTATGTCGGCAACAATCGTCGGTACCAAGGGCGAGGGACAAAGAGAACCATTCTCCTGCTCATTGAACGAGGCGGACCAATAGGCAAAGTTCTCTTCCATCGGTGGTTACCGGAATGTCGTCCACAATAGTAATAGGGTCTTACTGACAGTTTGTACACCGAGGTGTTTACATAAGCAGGGAAATATTACTGCTTATATCATAAAGATCACAAGAAAGGTTAAACAAAACAATGGAAAGGAAAATGTGGTTATTAGTTTAACCAGACCAATGGAAAGGAAAAGGTGCTTATACAAAAGTATTAAAGTATATGCTTCCCAAGAACAAACAGAGCATGATGTACATGACAGGACATCAAGTACTTATCCATTTAGTTAATGGGGCAAGGAGAATCATGATGTTTACCCATACATCGGTGTTTGGATAATTTATCAAGAAACATTTAGCATTGCGCCTCCAATGTTCTTAATGATGTTTGGAGTAACACAGTCATACTTTTGGATAGCATTGACATGGTCATCAGGTAAAGGCCGTACCTTGGGAACACAAAGGATCCATCGGGAATTACTTGAACACCTCATGCAATTTTATTAGGGAAGATGAGGAGGTGGTCGATGGTTTCAACAAAAATCCATCGACGTGTCAAAAAGGATGTATTTCCAAAATTTAAAGGAACAAATTCGTGTTGGGGGAGGCAAGAATGTTGTCGATGATAACACAAATCATCGAGGGGCAAGGATGGTATTCCTCATCATGAATTCAATTGTTAACCTGAAAGAGCATCAGAATGTTGATGATGATCATGACACATTTGTCGAGAGATTTCATGAAGATGTAATCAATTGGCGATGACATCAAGTCAAAGGAATGATGAAGCGAAAGGTTATTCGAACCACGGGTACGACACAAACTTGAAATCAAGCTTGTTGTTCAAAGAAAAATGATATGACGAGGAAGATCGACGTAAGCTTAGCTCATCGTCGAAAACTTTGCTCCGGGAAGAAGGACCAGGTAACACAGTTAAAAAGTTGCACGATAATAATATAGCCGATCAGGCTAGGAATGACTTGAAGGATTAATAAGCTCATAAGCAACGAAGATCATTTAGAGTTATTGAATCAGAGTGCGGAAGTGATTCACTTATCAGTGTTCTCGGTTGACGACAACCCAGAACCCAGGAAAATTGGAATCGGTGAGAAATAACAGTTGACGAAGAACCCATAAGAAGTTATGCAGTTCAATGATATTCTTGAGATACTAGAGTGTAATACTCGACGGTAGATCAAAGTAAAGGTTGGACAGGTGCAATGATCTGCAGAAGACAAGTACTTCAACTTGTCCGAGAAATGGTATTTAAAAGGAGAACATGGCCAGAACCACGATTGCAAAATGCCAGATCCCACATATAAGATAAACTTATACCAAGGGAATATTTAATTGAAGAGAAGCTTTAATGATACGATCTACATCGTGTCCATGGGCATGAACACAAAGTTCAAGGTCGACTCCCACTTCTCCAATGCATAACCTTTCATTCACTTCTCATTTTCAAAGAAGTTGTAGTGATGAAATTTTATCTGGCGAAGCACCAGAAGAGTATGACTCGTGAAAACTTTCGGGTTCATACGGTTTAGAGAAGGCATATGTTCACCCATAGGGACTTCTTAGAAACATATACCCGAAGTTTCAAGAGTAAAAATCACCAGCTCGAAAGCAGAGCATGGTTGGCCAAATGAGAGAATAAGATTTACCAAATGGCATTATGTATCAGGGAAAGAACTTCATGAGGTTTTTTGTATATGAAGAACACTGTCGGATGATAATTCAACAAAGGATCTAACAATTCATAACAGGGCTGATGTGAGTATCGGTACTCCATCAAAAGGAGAAAGAATGCCAAAGCATCAATTTATTGAATTAATTGAATGACTCGAGGTTAAGTACAAAGGAATTATGAGTTCCAAAATAGAAGATCAGAAGCAAACACTTTGATCAAAATAGTAGTAAGTTGAATAATTAGATGGGCAATCAATCAAGGTTTGATTTGCCGAGAACCAGCACATATCCGGAATGACGTCTGAATCGGAAGGATAAATTCTAGGGAACAATCGATGATTGTGTGCATTCACACACATGTTGAATCAAAAGGATCAGAATGACAAACACAAAGGTTTTAAAGTAAATTGCTAGGCAAATGGAATTAACCGGAATGAAAGTATGCAAGAATTCCAAGAACAACAGGCTGTTGAGGATTTTCGAAAGATCAAATAGTATTCCGAAGACACATAAACAACAGGGGAGAAACAAATCCTCGATGTGGGTGAGGATTAATTTGTAGGCGTATTCAGGTGACAAGGAACTGCAAGGCAGTAGGCACAAGGATTTTCGGAACAACAACGAGTATTTCAGGGTATCTTGTAATAGCAAGAGCAACTGGGGACAAAAGTAGGAACGACAAGTGCATGTATTTATCCATAGGTATATTTTGATGGTAGGGAATTGAAAAAGCAACAGGCACAAAGTCTCGAGAGAACATCGGAGAGTATCTTCGAGATCCTTCGGTGCACTAAGTAATCATCTAGAGTAAGGGGCTCTCCGGGTGGAAGTAGTTACGGCAACCTAGAATCGGCGTTAGTAAAATCATTTAATCCGAATAGAAGAGAGATCAGAGTCCCAGAGTATAGACGAGGAGTAAAAGATCCTAATACCACCCAATTGCGACGTGGGCCCGTCAGCCACACAGCCAAGTTAGTAAAACAGTTTTGGATGACTAGACTCAACTTCGGCCAAGGAGTTGGAAAGGGGGCTACCTATAGGCAGTCTGCTCTGATACCAACTTGTGACGCCCCCGATTCAATCATACACTAATCATACACGCAAATGTGTACGATCAAGATCAGGGACTCATGGGAAGATATCACAACACAACTCTAGACACAAATTAAAATAATAAAAGCTTTATATTACAAGCCAGGAGCCTCGAGGGCTCGAATACGTAAGCTCGAATACACAAGAGTCAGCGAAAGCAACAATATCTGAGTATAGACACAAGTTAGACAAGTTTGCCTTAAGAAGGCTAGCACAAAAGCAACATCGATCGAAAAGGCAGGGCCTCCTGCCTGGGAGCCTCCTAACTACTCCTGGTCGCCGGCGGTCTCCACATAGTAGTAGGCATCGGCGGTGGCATCTGGCTCCTGAGCTCTGACGTCTGGTTGCATCAACCGAAAAGAAGAAGAAAGGGGTAAAAGAGGAGCAAAGCAACCTTGAGTACTCATCCAAAGTGCTCGCAAGCAAGGATCTACACTACATATGCATCGGTATCAATGAAATGGGATGTATCTGTGGACTGGACTGCAGAATGCCAGAAGAGAAGGGGAAAGCCTAGCCTATCGAACACTAGCATCTTCAAGCTGCACCAAGCATCTTGCAGCATCAGAAGAGAGATAAGAGTAGCATAAGTAAAGTAGTAGTAGTGGTGTTATCAACCTCGGCCAGAGATCCTTTCTCGACTCCCTGCGAGAAAGCAATCCCAGAGCCATACTATCCAAGCCTCATATCCATTTCTCATCTCAAGTATCCGGTTCTAGTTGTATCGATCGGGATACAACTCCAAGTGTCCGTTACCGTAGGACAGGCTATCGATAGATGTTTTCTTCCCTGCAGGGGTGCACCAACTTACCCACCATGCTTGATTAACTCCAACCGGACACACTTTCCTGGGTCATGCCCGGCCTCGGACAAACAATACGCCGCAACCCGACCTAGGCTTAATAGAGAGGTCAAGCACGCCGGACTAAACCTATGCCCCCAGGGGTCATGGGCCATCGCCCCGGGAACTCCTGCACGTTGCGTGGGCGGCCGATGAGCGGACCTAGCTACCTCCTTAAAAAAGGCAGGAGCTTACCAGCCCAACCCGGCGCGCGCCGCTCAGTCGCTGACGTCTAATAAGCTTCGGCTGATGCATACGACGTAGAACGCCCATACTATGCCCACGTGATGGTTAGTGCTATCAGGCCAGAGGCCCCTAGATCAAATATCCAAATCGTAGTGGATTAGGAGCACGCGGTAACAAGCAGATACTCACGAAAGATGTGACCCCGTTGCCCCGTCTCGAGGACTTGCGGCAAGGGCTAGGAATGCTCGGCCACGCCTCGTAATTATCTCGCGAGCACCCTCCAGGTCAACCCGTCTCCACATCACTCTCGGGTACCCCTCAGGGTCGATCCGCCTTTCCAAGTAACAGTGGTAAAGTCCAAGTATCCGTATGTCCAAACATCAAGGGGAAAACCCGAGGAATCACCCCTGATGGATTCCACTCGATGTAATCATCAAGGTGAACGTAAGAGGAACAACCCCCGAGGTTCACACTTGAGGGGTTGCACGACAGAGTCATATCGGAAGTGGTTAAGGCGGAATCACCCTCGATGACAACGACCGAATAGCTACACTACAGGGTTAACATCAGAAGTGTTGTAGAGGTCTCACCCTCGGCACTCGATAGTAACCCAGTAGTGTCGAGCAACTAAGGGGAAAGTGATGTGCGGTGCCAGGGACTGGTCTTCGATCCCGTTGATCGGGTCTTCAATGATGAAGCACGGGCAACAAGGACAAGGTGGGGGTCACTGATGGATCACTAACCAACCTATACTAAGCAGTTTAGGATAAGCAGGTAGGTAACAATAAGCAGGTTACAAAAGCAGGCTATGCATCATAATATGAGCAATCAATTACAGTAGCAAAATCTAATGCAAGCATGAGAGAATGGAATGGACGATATCGGGATGATCAAAGGGAGGGGGGCTTGCCTGGTTGCTCAGACGAGAAGGAGGGGTCGTCGGTGACGTAGTCGATCACAGGGGCATCAGCATCGTCACGGGGTCTACTGAAGAGAAGAGGGAGGGAGAAACAGTAAATGTGACAGATGAAGGGGAAGTCAACCGCGAATGTATTCCCGGTTCCGAACCTGTGTCAGACAGATGACCGGAGGGGGAAAGTTTCATGTTCAGCATGCTAGGGGCAGGTGACAGATGAACGGACCGCATATTCGGATTCGTTGGATTTTTCTGAGCAACTTTCATGTAGAAAACATTTTCATCTGGTTTATGGTTTATTTTATATGATTTTTCAAAGTTTTAAACAATTCTTAAATTATTTTAATAATTAAACTCGAATTAAGTAAAAGGCAGAATAGGCTGGGTGCACCCGGTGCAGTGCACCCAGAGTTGCGCTAGTGGCTGACAGCGGGGTCAGTCAACTGCCAAGTCAGCAGTTGACTGGTCGGTTTGACTAGTCAAAGTGGGTCAAGTGGGACCCGCATGTCATTGTCTCTCACTCTAGTAGGTTAGGTAATTTTGTTTAATTAACAGCGGGGCCCATCTGTCGTTCAGTTAGTAGTCTAACTGATGTTGACAAATTACGTTAATTACCCTAATTAGTGGGAGGGGTTATGCTAATGGGGGAGTTAGCACCCCCAAATTAAGCGAGGCCGGCCCGAGTAGGCAATGGCCAGCCGGCCAGCGAGGAACCACGCACGCATGCGCGCGGGTGGAGGAGCCCAGCCTGGCCGGCGACGAGCGGCGGCGGGGACGCCGACAGGTGGATGCAGGCACGGGAAGCGGCCACCGGTGCGGCCCAAGCTCGGCCAGGCGCGGCCGGGCGCGGCCAGGCGAGCGACGCAGGCAGGGCGGCTGGAGGCGGGCTCGGTGGGGCGAGATACGGCGAAGCGACGGCAGCAGCGGCAACGACAGGAGGTCACCGGAGGCAGCAGGTGACGAGCTGCAGCAGGGGGCGGTGAGAGCGGGAGTGGCAGGCGCGGCGGCCGACAGTGGTAGCAGGCAGCGCAAGGGGCGACAGTACACAATGCAAGCGCGACTCGGCGCGGGGCACGACGCAAGCAGCAGCAACGAAGAGAGTAGCGGCGGCGCGGTGACGTGTGTGGCTGCAGGGGAATGTGTGTGTGGACGGCCGCGGGCGGGATGGGGTGCGACATGGACGCAGGCGAGCGCACGCGGAGCAAGGCTCCGGCCATGGCGGACTACGGAGTCGAAGCTCGCGGGTAACGGTGCTATGGCACGAATTCGACGAGGAAACAGAGGGAAAGCCGAGGGGTGCTCACATCGACGCCGTAGGGAGGTTTAGCGGGCTTGGGGAGGCTCTGGTGCGGCCGGAGTGACGACGGCGGTCGTCGACCGTGGCGGGGAAGAAGACGGTTGTGACGAGCGTACGAGGACGCCCCGCTCGATACGACGCACGTAGACGAAGCAGATGACGGCGGTGAAGCTCCTGGTCATCCTCCCAAGCGCCGGGGAGCATGGTGGCCATGAGGACGAGATCGACCATGGCGTCGGCAGTGCGTGTGTGTGTGTGTGTCCGCGAGAGAAAGGCGCAAGAAGGAGGGGATGAGAACTAGGGTTTCCTGGGAGGGGGTGTCGGGGTAGATGTAGGGGGAGGAGCCGCGGATGGCCGACGCGTGGCAAGGCACGACCATGGCCGGGGGATCCCTGCCACGACCCCTGCCTCCTGTACCGAGGAGGGAGATGAGTCAAGGGAGGTGGGCTGGGCCTTCCCTTTTGCTAGATGGGCCATAGCGCCAATAGATTAGGTCCTCTTCTTCGTCTTTCTCTTTTGTCTTTTCCTTCTTTTTATATTAAAATAGAGAGAGGAAATGATTTATTTGAGCAACAAAAAGATTTAGGAAAAATATGGGACTTGGCCCATTAATTCCTCCACATTTTTAGGTATTGCCACAAATAGATTGAAGGCAAGAGGAATTGTCTAGGAATTTTGGAAATTGGGAATGGCATATTTAAATGATGCTGGAACACTAATTACTTTCCAGAGGCAATTTGGGAACTCCAAAATTTTGGTTTTAACATGAAAAATACTTAGTGAATATTTGTCATATTGTGAACTATTTTGATTGCATGAAAGAAGAAGCAAATATTTGACATGCAATTTGAATTTGAATCAGATTTTGGACAAGTGGCATTTTGGCATGATGATCATGATGACATGACCTTTATTAGGGGGAGATTACTGTAGTATGATGCTGGGGATGTTACACACTACATGCGCGCGCGCACACACACGCACACACTACACGCGCGCGCACACACACACAATTTTTCTGTTTTTAGTTTTTTGTTTTTTCTGTTTTTCATACAAAGTTTTAGATGAATTAATTAATTAGATTAGATTAATTCAAATAGTATATAGAAATGTTAGTTATAATATAATGTCAAAGGTTTTTTCTGTTTTTATACAAATGTTACAAATTTTAGTATATAGAAATGTTAGAAATTTTAGAAATGTTAGTTTTAGCTAGATGAATTAGATTAATTTCAAATTGTTAGACGATGATCGATGTTTTTTTAGTTTCTTATAATTTTAGTTATAGAAATTTAGAATTGAATATAAGACACTATCCAATAATTTAAAAAATGTTACATTTCCAATAATTTAGTTCGTAAAGGCCTTTAGTGTACAATATGTAGTATCGTAAATATCAACAAACAAAAAGGAATTAAATGGAAAACACAAAATTAAAGGAAAAATAAAAAATAAAACCAAAACCCCCCAAATATTTTAGTACCGGTTGGTGTTACCAACCGGTACAAAAGGGCTCCCCGCCCCCGGCGCTGGCTCGTGCCACGTGGTGGCCCTTTAGCGGCGGTTCGTGCAGAACCGGTACTAAAGGGGGAATGTCCCCACCCGCACTAAAGGCCCTTACGAACCGGTGATACATCCCGGTTCTGCACTAGTGTAAGAAGTTCATCCTCATTATCTTATTTATCTTAACATACAGCCTATCCACTTCATCATATATGTCTCATACTCCCTTTGGTCATTTTTACTCCACGTATTAGATTTGCGTCAAGTCAAACTTTGCAAAGTGTGACCAAATATAAATTTAAAAATATCAACATCTACAGTACCAAATATATAATCTATAAAACTACATTTCGTAATGAGTATAACAATATTGATTGACTTTTGTGGATGTTGATACTTTTCTGTACAAGTTTGGTCAAAGTACAGATACTTTGATTTCGGACAAAACTTATATGCAAATTACAAAGGACCGGAGGGAGTATGAGATATATATATATATATATATATATATATATATGATGAAGTGGATAGGCTTTATGAATCGCCCAGGTTTCTTAGACCTCTGGTCTTGGACGCCAAATCTCCACCCTTAAGAAGCCCGATATATTTCACTTGCTACCTGCTCTCTTAGCCTTGCCTCCAGCATCAGCAGTTTTTCCCCTGGGTTCTTTATCTGCAACACAGCCCAATCCAAAATCAAGTTGCACATCAGTTTAATCAATCCTAGAGGATCATTCTTTTTTTTTCTATCAGAGATAATATCATTACGAGATCTCCAAATTGTCCATAGCAAGGTAGAAGTGTCCACCAAAACTATTTTTTTGTCATTCTTAGAGAAGCTTATTATCCACCCCCAAAGCAATCATTGAGATTAGCAGGAACTGATCACAAAATCAAAAGCACATCTAATTAGGTTCCAAATGAGTTTAGCAACAGAGCAAGAAAAGAAAAGATGATCAATGGTCTCATTGTTTTCATAGAAAACACAGTTTCTGTCACCTTTGGGCCCATTTTTAAAAGATTGTCTCTGGTGAAAATACTTTTTCCGCTGAGAAACCACATAAAAAAAATTAATTTTAGCTGCAGCCTTGACCTTCCATAGGAACTTCCGAAGTCAATGGTACAAGTCGAGACCGGAGCGTGTATATCACGAGAGACGAGACGACAGTGTCAGCTAGCTAGCTAGGGTTCGGACGACGAATGCGCCGGCCATTAGACAGCGATGACGAGTAGCGTCAAGTAGCATGCACGTACATAACATGTATCAATGTATGGTTCTCCTGCTCTCCCTCCTCCTCCCATCGTTCCCGAGCCTTTGTACGCCCGGTCCTGCGTTTTCAGACATTCCAGTAGAAGCTATAACCACTAGATTAATCAAGTAACTACTGGCAGGACTCTACGTACTTAAGAGTGCCATAAACAGTGTATGTACGGTGGATGCATTTTCTTCAACTCCGTCGCCTTGTGATCACTTAATAGGTCTACCATGTTCACACATACGCACATGCAAATTCACATGGGTTATTTGCATGGCATCGACTGAATCGTCCGCATGCAGCGACGCGATAACGCGCGACCGGTGGAGGCCGGCCGGCGCCTCACGTCGCTGCGAGAACCGGACGCCGGGAAGGAAGACGACGCGGGCCAGCCAGGGTACGTAGAGAACGACGGCAACCATAGGCGTGTAACACGCACGCGCGCGTACAGCTAGCCTGCTGGCTCCGGCACACGGTCCTCCGACCTCCGGTTCCTATAAAAGGGCACTCGCGAGCTTCCTCGTCCCAAAGCAAGCAAGCAGCCTGAGCGCTAGTTGATCGATCAACTAGCAAGCCAAGTTGTGGAGTGAGATTTGGTGAGAGCGCGAGGAAGAAGATGTTCGGGTGGATGACGCCGCCGCAGCTCAAGGGGAAGGTGGTGCTCATGCGCAGGAACCTCCTCGACTTGAACCACTGGCAGCAACCCGTGAGCCACGACACCTGGGACGAGGTCACCACCAAAGGCGTCACCTGCCAGCTCATCAGCTCCACCGTCGCCGACCCAAGTAAGGAACATCTAAACGCATTCATCCATCCACCTGCTATGTGTGTATTTTTAAGAAGAGGCGTATACATATTATAGTTTCTTTCCCGAAATAGACGGAAAATATGCGCCAATACACATCTGACGTTACTCACGGAGTAACCCGAGCGAACGATCGTTCCCAAGCACAGGTTAGGAGGAATGAGCGTTTTCGTTCGCTGAAAAAAAACACTCAAAGCGAACGTTCCAGAATTTTCATGCGAGAAAAAGATAAAAAAAATCATGATGTTGTATAAGTATTTGCCATATTCTAAAGTAAAAATTGCCATGTTGTATGCTACATCAACGAAAAAAGTGCTTCCGCAAAAAAACGAAAAAGGTGAAAATTGCAATGAGCTAAATACAAAAATTGTCATCCTGAATGTTCACTTAGAGGGCTGTAGGAGAATGAACGCTTTAGGATTCACGCACCGGATCCAATATGTCTGAGGGCGTTTGCTCGGAAACGCTAAAAACTGGACGTCAAAATTTTGACATTCCTAGAGAAAAAAAAAGAAACTTGGTCTCGGCATCGATTGATACACACATCCTTCATTTATGTATATGGCTAGTAATCCCCCACAAACTAATTATGCAAGCTAATGATGGCATGGATGGATGCAGATGACGAGAGCGGCACAAGGGGTCTCTTGGGCGAAGAGGAGCGGGTTGAACACTGGGTGCTCCACTTGCCCCCGATCAACCACGGCGATACCACCTATGATGTCACCTTCGACTGGGACGTGAAGAAGCAAGGCATTCCCGGTGCCGTCATTGTTCGGAACTACCACGCCACCCAGTTTCTCCTCAAGACCATCACCATCGACGACGTGCCCGGCCACACCGGCCCCATCGTCTTCGTCGCAAACTCATGGGTCTACAACACCAACAAGTACCACTACGACCGAGTCTTCTTCACCAACGACGTAAGTGTGCTCGCCTAGCTCTAGCTGGACATATTCATGTATCAGTTTCATGAACATCTAACCTTTCTCATTTATATAAAATAAAGTACTCCGTTACAAATCTAACGTTAGATTTTTTTGACATGACAAATTGAACGTTTTTCATGAAAAATTATGTTATGCGAGGATGACAAGTTTAGTTAGCTGAGCATGGCAAATCCGTCCTCAATTCATTTTTTGTCATCAAATTGTCATGCTTAAAAACTAAATTTGTCATCACCGCATCAATATAAATTGCCATAAAAACATTAGATTTCTAGTGTTTCTCTGAAAATAAAAGGAGATAAACACCAACTTCCTCATCGGACCATGAACAATTAATAAGGAACTGAACAAGCATGACATGCAATGCAGACGTACCTGCCAAGCGAGATGCCGATGCTGTTGCAGCCGTTCCGGGAGGACGAGCTCCGGATCCTTCGAGGGGATGACCCCAGGCAGAAGAACGGCGCCTATGAGGAGCACGACCGCGTGTACCGCTACGACCTCTACAACGACCTTGGCGATCCAGACCACAAGAACCCTCGCCCCACCCTTGGCGGCCCCGACAGCTTGTACCCATACCCGCGCCGAGGCCGCACCGGCAGGAAGCCCATGGTGACCGACCCCACGTGCGAGAGCAGGAACGTCTTGCCCGTGCTCCAGCAGTTCTACGTCCCCCGCGACGAGAACTTCAACCATGTCAAGAAAGCCGACTTCACGGCCTACCTCATCAAGGCCATCTCCGGCGGCATCCTCCCCCTCCTCCGCCAGCAGTTCGACTCCGTCTCACCGCGTGAGTTCGACGACTTCGAGGACATGTACAAGCTCTACGAAGGCGGGCTTAAGATCCCCGACATCCCTGCCCTGGACGAGCTGTTCAAATCGTTCCCGCCGCTGAGGAGCATCATGCCGGCCGGCGGGGACTTCCTCCTCAAGATGCCTATGCCGCATGTCATCAAGGAGGACAAGCTCGCGTGGCGGACGGACGAGGAGTTCGCCCGGGAGATGCTCGCCGGCCTCAACCCACACATCATCACCCGCCTGAAGGTGTTCCCTCCGAGGAGCACGCTTGAGGGGTACGGCGACCAGACGAGCAAGATCACGGTGGAGCACATCCAACACAACCTCGGCAAGCTCAACGTCGAC
This sequence comes from Aegilops longissima, assembly GCA_021605205.1. Taxonomy (NCBI): domain Eukaryota; kingdom Viridiplantae; phylum Streptophyta; class Magnoliopsida; order Poales; family Poaceae; genus Aegilops; species Aegilops longissima. The sequence continues at coordinate 149,311,706 of CM038681.1, forward strand.
AAGGCAATCGACGCCAAGAGGCTCTTCATCCTAGACCACCACGACAACTTCATGCCTCACCTGCTAAAGATCAACAGCCTCCCAAACACATTCGTCTACGCCACCAGGACGCTGCTCTTCCTGCAAGACGACGGCACTCTCAAGCCAATCGCCATCGAGCTCAGCAAGCCCCTACTTAACGACCTCGGCACCAAAGTGGTCGGCGCCGACAGCAAGGTCTACACGCCCCCCTCCAGTGGCTCGGAGTCGGAGAGGGCTATCCAGGACACCATCTGGCAGCTGGCCAAGGCCTATGCCGCCGTGAACGATTCCGCCTGGCACGGCCTCATCAGCCACTGGCTCCATACGCACGCAGTCATCGAGCCGTTCGTGATCGCCACCAACCGGCAGCTCAGCGTCACGCATCCCATCCACAAGCTCCTGCAGCCACACTACCGCGACACCATGACCATCAACGCCCTGGCACGCCAAGTCCTCATTAGCGCTGGTGGCTTCTTCGAGATGACCGTCTGTCCAGGTGAGCACGCACTGAGAATCTCCTCTGAAGTCTACAGGAACTGGAACTTCACCGAGCAGGCACTGCCAGTAGACCTGATCAAGAGGGGTGTGGCGAAGGAGGACACGGAGAGCCCGTGCGGAGTGTCGCTGCACATCAAGGACTATCCGTACGCGGTGGATGGGTTGGCCGTCTGGTCGGCCATCGAGACTTGGGTCGACGAGTACTGCAGGATCTACTACCCATGTGATGACGTGCTTCGGTCCGACGTCGAGCTACAGGCATGGTGGAAGGAGGTGCGTGAGGTCGGCCATGGCGACATCAAAGACCAGCCCTGGTGGCCCAAGATGACAACCGTGAACGAGCTCGTCAGGTCATGTGCCACCATCATCTGGATCGCCTCTGCGCTGCATGCGGCCGTCAACTTTGGCCAGTACTCATACGCCGGCTACCTCCCCAACCGTCCGACAGTGAGCCGACGGCAGATGCCGGAGCCGGGCACCAAGGAGTACAAGGAGGTGGAGACTGACCCGGACCTGGCCTTCATCCACACCATCACGAGCCAGCTCCAAAGCATCATTGGAGTGTCCGTGATCGAGGTCCTGTCCAACCACTCCTCCGACGAAGTCTACCTGGGGCAGCGTGATGAGCCAAAGTGGACATCAGATGTGAAGGCGAAAAAGGCATTCGAGGACTTCAGCCAGAAGTTGATCGACATCGAGAAGAGAATCATGAATATGAACGCGAATCGCCAACTCAAGAACCGGAATGGGCCAGCAAAATTCCCCTACATGCTACTCTACCCCAACACATCTGATATCGATGGTGAGAGCGCCACCGGGATCACGGCCAAGGGCATCCCCAACAGCATCTCCATCTGATCGATGTTATGCCGTTTTATGTTATTGTTGTATATTTCCCATTGCAAATAAGGAACGCTGCATGTGCACGTTTCATGAGTGGCCAGAAGCGTGCTCGTTCACGTTGAGGCGAGTTGTGTTTATTTCCGTGTTGATGAAGTTGTTTTGGCCGCAATGCAAAGCCCGTGGGATGGCATGGATGAAGGGTTGTGGTCGGTCAGTGTGTTGAGCTAGACCGTATATATGTGAGTAAATTACAAAAAACCACTACTTTAAAGGCTAGATTATCAAAAAACACTACATTACATTTTTGTGACAGAAACCACCATGTCTACGGTAATTGTTTTGCAAATAATACTGATCGGTGGATTCAAGCGCTTTAAGCACGTTTATGACAGGCGGGTCCTGGTCGTCAGGAGGTGACTTGGCAAAAAACGCCACCTGCGCACTTTGACAAGTCAAAATCGCCATGTGGACACTCTCTTTGACTGGTCACTCCTATTCTGCGCGTGATGGCGCATCCGGTGACGGGGACCGGCAGTGTAGAGCGGGGCGGCGCGTTCTGTGACGGCGACCAGGGGTGTAGAGTGCAGCGGACCGTTCGACGACGGCGACCGAGGTTGTAGAGCGCGGAGAAGCGTTCAGGATATCTCATTCATCGCACTGGGCGGAGGAAGCCACGGCGGCGGGGGGCCAACGTGCTGCGCGAGCTCGCAGCGTGCGAGTGCGACTGCCGGATATGTCATCCCGCCCGCAGAACTTCGAGCCGGAGGTCTGCTGGTCCTACGTCAGTTGCTGCGAGACTCTCCACGGCGAGAACCACTCGTCCTTGGCGACGAACACGCGCGGCAGCCACTGCTTGCCTTTGCGGCTGTGTTTACTCCTGAAGTAGTTGAGCTGCACCTGCACTTCGTATGACGTGACGGGGACGAGCTGCTTTACTCCGGTGACCACCTCGCGGCCGACGACGACAAGCGCCTGGCAGCACCAAGCCTCGACGACTTGTCGTACGTGCGCCTGTCCGTCCCCCAACCCTCCGCGCGCGTATTAGTCGCCGTTGGGCTTCCCCGCAGTTTGCCGCCATCGTGGGGAGGGGAAGAGGAGAGAGGGCGGCGGCGGCTCGATCCAGATCGAGGTCGGCGCGGCGAGGTCTCGATCCAGATCGAGGACGACGCGGCGGCGGCGGCTCCATCCAGATCGAGGACGGTGCGGCGGCGGCTACATCCAGATCGAGGACGACGCGGCAGTTGAGCGTCGCGGTTGGGCTCATCGCTGGTTGCCGGCGAGGGAGATGGAGGGCGACGGCGTGGGAAGATGGAGGGAGACGGCGTGGGTGTGGATGGAATGGGATTTTGACCAGTCAAAGTGCCCAGGTGGCGTTTTTTGCCAAGTCACCGCCTGACGACTGGGACCCCTCTGTCATAAATGTGCTTAAAGTGCTATAATCCGCCAATCAGTGTTAGGAGTATTTGCAAAACAATTACTGTAGACATGGTGGTTTCTGTCGCAAAAATGTAACGTAGTGTTTTCTGATAACCTAGCCCTCAAAGTGGTGGTTTCTTATAATTTACTCTATATATGTTGAATAAAGCAAGAGAGTGTCTATTTGCTTGTCTACTGATTTTGAATTTGACATTAGTCAGATTTTCTTCATAACGACACATGTTGATGATTTTGCTAATGTCGACCACTTTTTCCTCCGAAGTTTTTTGTTTTCTCTTTTCTTCTCTTTTTAGATGTTTTCATTTTTGTTCATACAAGGCAAAATACTTGTTCTTGGCAACCCTAATTTTTGTTCATTTTTTCTCCTGAGATGGTAACTTTTGCACATATACTTTCCTTCTTCGGTTCACCACCGCTTCATGGTATTATGACTTTCCGTGTGATATTTTTGTCCATGCTAGTTGTTTCTTGTTCTATAAACTTTGTTCACGGCTGTGATGATTTTGGTTCAAATTAATTTAATTTTTGAAGAAAAAAAAATCTAATCTTGGCACATGCCCAATTTTAGTCTTCCCATGCAGCAAGTTTTAATGGCTGTCGTGGTTCTAAGTCTGACAGTAGAATAAGGGGGTAGGAATGGAGAGGCAAGATCCTAGCTATGGAGTAGTTGTATACGCAAGGTGTTTACGAGTTCAGGCCCTTCTCGGAGGAAGTAACAGCCCTACGTCTCGGAGCCCGGAGGCGGTCGACTGTATTATGTGCATATGAGTTACAGGGGTGCGAACCCTTTACACCGAGGAGGGTGGCTTATATAGAGTTTGCGGACCGCTCCAAATTTCGCTTATCACGAGGATTAGGGTACATTAAGATCGGGGGTTACTGGTAACGCCCCACATAAAGTGTTATGATGACCATAAAAGCTACTTAATGACCGATCGTTTATACGCTGAGTGACTTTAGATCTCCTGGCGGTCGAGTGGTTGGCTTCATGGTCGAGTGGTTGGCTTCATGGTCGAGTGTCTTCAAGTCCGTCGAGTGGAACCCTTCCAGGTCGACTGAAAGGTGGTTTCTTCTAGAGATGTCCTTGGGGAGGGTATTTTGGATAGGTCCATGACCCTACCCTAGGTACATGACTTCATCATTAGCCCCCGAATGGATCGAGGTCTGAGTGGGGAAGAAGTTGAACATACTTCCGACCCATTCTTGTGCTGCGAGTGTGTCTTGTTTTGGATCAATGGACTTAGGTGACGGCATCAACTTCTTTTTCAGTCGCCTTGATCCATTCTTTGTATCCGTCGAGTGTGTTTTCCGTACTTGGAGAACTCTGAATGACAGGACGGAGGAAATCTTCTGTCTGGCGATTTGCTCTGCGGCGCGCGGATTTAACGGGATTCAAATTTCGAAGCGGCGGGCGGAGAAGCCGCGATGTCGGATGGGATAAGGCAGAGACGCCTCGATCTCCGCGCCACCTTTTTCGCCACGTATCGCGCGGGCGACTGTTGTGGGATTTGACAGGATCGCCCGGACCTACCAGTCAGTCGCTCGGAAGCAACCTCATATAAGGCCCCGGACGGGGGTTTTTGAACAGTGCGCTCTCATTTTCTCCTCCCTTCCCCAGATTTATCCACCGCGTTCACCTCCATCTCAGCGCTGCTGCTCCGTGCGCATTTCGCCGACGACAATGGTGAAAGAGAAGACGGCGGCTTTGGAGCGGGCGAAGAAGGCGACGGCGAAAGCGAAGGGAAGAGCGACCAGTCGGGGCGGATCTTCGTCAAGGGCCGGCTTGCTGCAGGGCTGGATCCAGGGCGACTGGATCCGCTCGATGATCCGTCAGAAGGATCTCGACGACATGGCCAATGAAGGACGGATCCCCCATGGATCAGCGCGGCTCCCGGGGGAGGAGTCGGAGCCGCAGCCTCAGGAGGGTGAGTGTGTTCTCTTGGCCACCCATGTTGACCGCGGGTTTTCTCTGCCGCCTCACCCTTTCTTTCGGGGATTTCTGAACTTCTTTGGGGCACAACTTCACCACTTCACTCCCAACTCCATCGTGTATCTCGCTGCTTTCGTGTCTTTGTGCGAGAATTTCTTGGGTTGTCGGCCTCATTGGGGTCTTTTCAAGCACATTTTCACCTGTCGCTCCCAGACGGTGAAAAAGGCCAATCCGAGTGACGAGAGAACTCAAGTGATTCAGATGTGTGGGGGTCTTGGGGTTCAAATGAGAGGAAAAGTTCTTTTCCGCCATGATCTTACCCGAAGTCGGTCCGTGGATGGCGATCGACTTGGTTCTATCAGAAGGACCAGCCGACGCCTTGAGGCGATCGATGGACTCCTCCTTTCTCCATGGACCGAGTGAGCAAGCCATCCTCTTTGAAGGTGACCCGGAAGAAGGCGCGGGTTAAGGTGCTGGTCGGACGCGTTGTCCAGCTCATCCGAGACGGTGGTGGCATGGATCTCTTGGAGGTCTTCCTCCTCCGACGCATCCACCGCTTCAAGCTCGAGACCATCCGATGTGGTAGTACTCGCACCGAGGACACCACTCGGATCCACCCGAGGAGGTCGAGGATGCCATGCTAGAAAGGTGTCTGCGAGCATCACAGAAACAAGGACAACCTCGAGGAGCCGGGAGGATTCCTCCACTCGACCATCATCTGAAGTAGACAAGGTCCAATCCTGCATCTTTGACTGTCTTCCTGCTTTCTCCATCTTGTTTGCTTAATATCGGTCGACTGACTTTTGTCTTGTTTGTTGTCTTCCAGGCTACTACTAAGATGTACTCGATGCCCAACGGGGCGCAAGAACAGGTCGAGGAGGAGGAGGGGAGCGGAGGCGAAAGTCAGGAGGAATGACAATCTGATGGTGAGGAGGACAAAGACGACGACAGCTCCGATGAAGAGGAGGAGGAAGAGGAGGAAGAAGTCGACCCTACTCGCATGGAAAGGCGATCCAAGCTCACCCATGACCCCGCGGTCGAGCGTGGCAAGGCTACCGCGCCTGTCGGGCAGTCGACGAAACGCCCTCGGACGACCTCTCCGGCGCCGACTGAAAGAGCGCCGAAGCAACCCCGAGCGACGCCATCAAAGCCGACGAAGGCTCTGCCCAAGATGAGGATGGCCATTCCCACCATATCCGGGTAACAACAGAACTTGTGTTTTCTTGTTTAGCATGGACATACTTTTGGTCGACTCGTTGACTGATCAACTGATTTCTGAGATCTGCAGCGCTGCTACCTCCGAGACCTCAGCTAGGAACAAAGACCAGGAAATGGAAGATGCTGCCACCTCTAACCTTGGTATGATCTCTGTAGTTTCGCTTTTGGTCGATTGGATTTCCGTTTTTAACTTTGAATCTTTCCTGTAGTCCCACCTCATGTCATTGATCTCCCTGATGATGACGATGAGGCGCCGCTGAGGCGGAGGAGGAATAAAAAGGCGCCTGCTGGCAAGACTGCTCAGGTTGTATAAGTGCCTGAGACGCTGGTTCATTGTTGGAAATATGCCCTAGAGGCAATAATAAAAGGATTATTGTTATATTTCCTTGTTCGTGATAATTGTCTTTTATTCATGCTATAATTGTATTATCCGGAAATCGTAATACACATGTGAATAGATAGACCACAACATGTCCCTAGTAAGCCTCTAGTTGACTAGCTCGTTGATCAATAGATAGTCATGGTTTCCTGACTATGGACATTGGATGTCATTGATAACGGGATCACATCATTAGGAGAATGATGTGATGGACAAGACCCAATCCTAAGCATAGCACAAGGTCGTGTAGTTCGTTTTGCTAGAGCTTTTCCAATGTCAAGTATCTCTTCCTTAGACCATGAGATCGTGTAACTCCCGGATACCGTAGGAGTGCTTTGTGTTGGAAATATGCCCTAGAGGCAATAATAAATTAGTTATTATTATATTTCCTTGTTCATGATAATCGTTTATTATCCATGCTATAATTGTATTGATAGGAAACTCAGATACATGTGTGGGTACATAGACAACACCATGTCCCTAGTAAGCCTCTAGTTGACTAGCTCATTGATCAATAGATGGTTACGCTTTCTGACCATGGACATTGGATGTCGTTGATAACGGGATCACATCATTAGCGAATGATGTGATGGACAAGACCCAATCCTAAGCCTAGCACAAAGATCGTGTAGTTCAGTATGCTAAAGCTTTTCTAATGTCAAGTATCTTTTCCTTAGACCATGAGATTGTGCAACTCCGGATACCGTAGGAATGCTTTGGGTGTACCAAACGTCCACAACGTAATCGGGTGGCTATAAAGGTGCACTACGTATCTCCGAAAGTGTCTGCTGGGTTGGCACGAATCGAGATTGGGATTTGTCACTCCGTGTGACGGAGAGGTATCTCTGGGCCCACTCGGTAGGACATCATCATAATGTGCACAATGTGACCAAGGGGTTGATCACGGGATGATGTGTTACGGAACGAGTAAAGAGACTTGCCGGTAACGAGATTGAACAAGGTATCGGCATACCGACGATCGAATCTCGGGCAAGTACAATACCGCTAGACAAAGGGAATTGTATACGGGATTGATTGAGTCCTTGACATCGTGGTTCATCCGATGAGATCATCGTGGAACATGTGGGAGCCAACATGGGTATCCAGATACCGCTATTGGTTATTGACCGGAGAACGTCTCGGTCATGTCTGCATGGTTCCCGAACCCGTAGGGTCTACACACTTAAGGTTCGATGACGCTAGGGTTATAAAGGAAGTTTGTATGTGGTTACCGAATGATTTTTTGGAGTCCCGGATGAGATCCCGGACGTCACGAGGAGTTCTAGAATGGTCCGGAGGTAAAGATTTATATATGGGAAGTCCTATTTTGGCCACCGGAAAATATTCGGGATTTTTCGGTATTGTACCGGGAAGGTTCTAGAAGGTTCCGGAGTGGGGCCCACCTGCATGGGGGGACCCACATGAACGTGGGTAGTGGGGGCAAGGCCCCACACCCCTGGTCAAGGCGCACCAAGAGCCCCCCTTAGAAGGAATAAGATCATATCCCAAAGGGATAAGATCAAGATCCCTAAAAAGGGGGGATAACAATCGGTGGGGAAGGAAATGATGGGATTTCTTTCCTCCCACCATTGCCAACGCCCTAATGGACTTGGAGGGCAAGAAAACAGCCCCTCCACCCCTATATATAGTGGGGAGGCGCATGGGAGCTTCACACGAAGTTCTTCTCCTGTTGGCGCAGCCCTACCTCTCTTTCTCCTCCTCTCCCGCGGTGCTTGGCGAAGCCCTGCAAGATTGCCACGCTCCTCCACCACCACCACGCCGTTGTGCTGCTGCTGGATGGAGTCTTCCCCAACCTCTCCCTCTCTCCTTGCTGGATCAAGGCATGGGAGACGTCACCGGGCTGTACGTGTGTTGAACGCGGAGGTGCCGTCCGTTCGGCACTAGGATCTTCGGTGATTTGGATCACGACGAGTACGACTCCTTCAACCCCGTTCTCTTGAACGCTTCCGCTTAGCGATCTACAAGGGTATGTAGATAAACTCTCCTTCCCCTCGTTGCTGGTTTCTCCTTAGATAGATCTTGGTGACACGTAGGAAAATTTTGAATTTCTGCTACGTTCACCAACAGTGGTATCAGAGCTAGGTCTATTGTGTAGATTCTTTGCACAAGTAGAACACAAAGTAGTTGTGGGCGTTGATTTTGTTCAATATGCTTCCAATCTTGTTTCGACGGTATTGTGGGATGAAGCGGCCCGGACCGACCTTACACGTACACTTACGTGAGACAGGTTCCACGGACTGACATGCACTTGGTGCATAAGGTGGCTAGCGGTGCCGCCTCTCCACTTTAGTCGAACGGATTCGATGAAAAGGGTCCTTATGAAGGGTAAATAGCAATTGGCATATCACGTTGTGGTTTTGCGTAGGTAAGAAACGTTCTTGCTAGAAACCCATAGCAGCCACGTAAAACATGCAAACAACAATTAGAGGACGTCTAACTTGTTTTTGCAGGGTATGCTATGTGATGTGATATGGCCAAGAAGAATGTGATGAATGATATGTGTGAGATTAATCATGTTCTTGTAATAGGAATCACGACTTGCATGTCGATGAGTATGACAACCGGCAGGAGCCATAGGAGTTGTCTTAATTTATTGTATGACCTACGTGTCATTGAACAACGCCATGTAATTACTTTACTTTATTGCTAACCGGTAGCCATAGTAGTAGAAGTAATGAGTTGGCGAGACAACTTCATGGAGACACGATGATGGAGATCATGATGATGGAGATCATGGTGTCATGCCGGTGACGATGATGATCATGGAGCCCCGAAGATGGAGATCAAAAGGAGCAAAATGATATTGGCCATATCATGTCACTATTTGATTGCATGTGATGTTTATCATGTTTATACATCTTATTTGCTTAGAACGACGGTAGTAAATAAGATGATCCTCATTAAAATTTCAAGAAAGTGTTCCCCTAACTATGCACCGCTTGCGAAAGTTCGTCGTTTGAAGCACCACGTGATGATCGGGTGTGATAGATTCTTACGTTCACATACAACGGGTGTAAGCCAGATTTACACACGCCAAACACTTAGGTTAACTTGACGAGCCTAGCATGTACGGACATGGCCTCGAACACAAGAGACCGAAAGGTCGAGCATGAGGCGTATGGAGGATACGATCAACATGAAGATGTTCACCGATGATGACTAGTCCGTCTCACGTGATGATCGGACACGGCCTAGTTGACTCGGGTCATGTAATCACTTAGATGACTAGAGGGATGTCTATCTGAGTGGGAGTTCATTAGATGAACTTAATTATCCTGAACATAGTCAAAAGCCCTTTGCAAATTTGTCATAGCTCGCGCTTTAGTTCTACTGTTTTAGATATGTTCCTAGAGAAAATATAGTTGAAAGTTGACAGTAGCAATTATGCGACAGAGAAGGCTTATGTCCTTAATGCACCGCCGGTGTGTTGAACCTTGAGCGTCGTATGTGGATGTTGCGAACATCTGACATACACGTTTTGATGACTACGTGATAGTTCAGTAATGTTAAACGGTTTATAATTGAGGCACCGAAGACATTTTCAAAATGTCACGGAACATATGAGATGTTTTGAGGGCTGAAATTGGGATTTCAGGCTCGTGCCCACGTCAAGAGGTATGAGACCTCCGACGAGTTTTCTAGCCTACAAACTAAGGGAGAAGATCTCAATTGTTGAGCTTGTACTCAGATTGTCTGGGTACAACAATCACTTGAATCGAGTGGGAGTTAATCTTCCAGATGAGATAGTGATGTTTCTCCAAAGACATTGCCACCAAGCTACTAGAGCTTCGTGATGAACTATAACATATCAAAGATAGATATGATGATCCTTGAAATATTAGCGATGTTTGACACCGCGAAAGTAGAAGTCAAGAAGGAGCATCAATTGTTGATGGTTAATGAAACCATTTGTTTCAAGAAGGGCAAGGGCAAGAAGGGATACTTCATGAAATGGCAAATCAGTTGCTGCTCTAGTGAAGAAACCCAAGGTTAAACCCAAACCCGAGACTAAGTGCTTCTGTAATGAGGGAACGGACACTGAAGCAGAACTACCCTAGATACTTGGTAGATGAGAAGGCTGGCAAGGTCGATAGAAGTATATTGGATATACATTATGTTAATGTGTACTTTACTAGTACTCCTAGTAGCACCAGGGTATTAGATACCGGTTCGGTTGCTAAGTGTTAGTAACTCGAAATAAAAGCTAAGGAAAAAAACAGAGACTAGCTAAAGGTGAGCTGACGATATGTGTTGGAAGTGTTTCCAAGGTTGATGTGATCAAGCATCACACGCTCCCTCTACCATCGAGATTGGTGTTAAACCTAAATAATTGTTATTTGGTGTTTACGTTGAGCATATACATGATTGGATTATGTCTATCGCAATACGGTTATTCATTTAAGGAGAATAATGGTTACTCTGTTTATTTGAATGATACCTTCAATGGTCTTGCACCTAAAAGGAATGGTTTATTGAATATCGTAGTGATACACATTTTCATGCCAAAAAATATAAGATAGTAATGATAGTACCACTTACTTGTGGCACTGCCATGTAAGTCATATTGGTGTAAAACGCATGAAGAAGCTCCATGTTGATGGATCTTTGGACTCACTCGTTTTTGAAAAGTTTGAGACATGCGAACCATGTCTATTGGTGTATACGCATGAAGAAACTCCATGCAGATGGATCATTTGGACTCACTTGATTTTGAATCACTTGAGATATGCAAATCTTACCACATGGGCAAGATGACCAAAAGCCTCGTTTTGATAAGATGGAACAAGATAGCAACTTGTTGGAAATAACACATTTTGATGTGTGCAGTCCAATGAGTCTTTGAGGCATCAAATGAATATCGTTATGTTCTTACTTCACGGATGATTCGAGTAGATGTTGAGTATATTTACTTGATGAAACACAAGTCTGAATTATTAAATGGTTCAGGTAATTTCAGAGTGAAGTTGAAGATCATTGTGACAAGAGGATAAAATGTCTATGATATGATCATAGAGATGAGTATCTGAGTTACGAGCTTTGGCACGCAATTAAGACATTGTGGAAATTGTTTCACAATTAATACCGCCTGGAACACCATAGTGTGATGGTGTGTCCGAACATCATAGTTGCACCCTATTGGATATGATGCGTACCATGATGTCTCTTATTGAATTACCACTATCGTTCATGGGTTAGGCATTAGAGACAACCGCACTCACTTTAATAGGGCACCACGTAATTCCGTTGAGATGACACCGTGAGAACTATGGTTTAGAGAAACCTAAGCTGTCGTTTCTTGAAAGTTTGGGGTTGCGACGCTTATGTGAAAAAGTTTCATCGTGATAAGCTCGAACCCAAAACGGATAAATGCATCTTCATAGGATACCCAAAATGGCTGGGTATACCTCCTAATTCATATCCGGAAGCAAAAGTGATTGTTTCTAGAAACGGGTCCTTTCTCGAGGAAAAGTTTCTCTCGAAAGAAATGAGTGGGAGGATGGTGGAGACTTGATGAGGTTATTGAACCGTCACTTCAACAAGTGTGTAGCAGGACACAGGAAGTTGTTCCTGTGGCGCCTACACCAATTGAAGTAGAAGCTTATGATAGTGATCATGAAGTTTTGGATCAAGTCACTACCGTACCTCGTAAGGGGACAAGGATGCGTACTACTTCAGAGTGGTACAGTAATCCTGTCTTGAAGGTCATCTTGCTAGACAACAATGAACCTACGAGCTGTGGGGAAGCGATGGTGGGCTCATATTCCGACAAATGGTTAGAAGCCATGAAATCCGAGATAGGATCCATGTATCAGAACAAAGCATGGACTTTGGTGGACTTGCCCGATGATCGGCAAGCCATTGAGATAAATGGATCTTTATGAAGAAGACGGGCGTGGACGGTAATGCCACCGTCTATGAATCTCGACTTGTGGCGAAGATTTTTTCACAAGTTAAAGGAGTTGACTACGATGAGATTTTCTCATCCGTAGCGATGCTTAAGTCCTTCGGAATCATGTTAGCATTAGCTGCATTTATGAAATCTGGCAGATGGATGTCAAAACGAGTTTCCTTACCAGTCTTCGTAAGGAAAGGTTGGATGTGATACAATCAGAAAAATTTTGTCGATCCTAAGGATGCTAAAAGGTATGCTGGCTCCAGCGATCCTTCAAAGGACTGGAGTAAGCATCTCGGAGTTGGAATGTGCGCTTTGATGAGATGATCAAAGATTTTGGGTTTATACAAAGTTTATGAGAAACTTGTATTTCCAAAGAAGTGAGTGGGAGCACTATAGAATTTCTGATGAGTATATGTTGTTGACATATTGTTGATCAGAAATGATGTAGAATTTCCGGAAAGCATATAGGGTTGTTTGAAAAGTGTTTTTCAATGGAAAACCTGGATTAGGCTACTTGAACAATAAGCATCAAGATCTATAAGATAGATCAAAATGTTTAATAATACTTTCAAATGAGCACATACCTTGACATAATCTTGAAGGTGTTCAAGATGGATCAGTCAAAGAAGGAGTTCTTGCCTGAGTTGTAAGGTATGAAGTTAAGAGTTAAAACTCGACCATGGCAGAAAAGAGAGAAAGGACGAAGGTCGTCCCCTATGCCTTAGACGTAGGCTCTATAGTATGCTATGCTGTGTACCGCACCTGATGTGTGCCTTGCTACATATCTGGTAAGAGGGTACAAATGTGATCAAGGAGTGGATCACCATATAGCGGTCAAAATTATCCTTAGAGGAATAAGGATATGTTTCTCGGTTATGGAGGTTATAAAGAGTTCGACGTAAAGAGTTGCGTCGATGCAAGCTTAACACCTATCCGGATAGCTCTGAGTAGAGATACCGGATATGTATAATGGAGCAAGAATTTGGAATATCTCCAAGTGGAACGTGGTAGCAGCATCTACGATATGACATAAAGTTTTGCGAAATACAAGGGATCTGAATATTGCAGACCCGTTGACTACAACCTCTCTCACAAGCATAAACATGATCAAACCCAGAACTCACTGAGTGTTAATCACATAGTGATGTGAACTAGATTATTGATTCTAGTAAACTCTTTGGATGTTGGTCACATGGCGATGTGACCTGTGAGTGTTAATCACATGGCGATGTGAACTAGATTATTCACTCTAGTGCAAGTGGGAGACTGTTGGAAATATGCCCTAGAGGCAATAATAAATTAGTTATTATTATATTTCCTTGTTCATGATAATCGTTTATTATCCATGCTATAATTGTATTGATAGGAAACTCAGATACATGTGTGGGTACATAGACAACACCATGTCCCTAGTAAGCCTCTAGTTGACTAGCTCGTTGATCAATAGATGGTTATAGTTTCCTGACCATGGACATTGGATGTCGTTGATAACAGGATCACATCATTTGCAGAATGATGTGATGGACAAGACCCAATCCTAAGCCTAGCACAAAGATCGTGTAGTTCGTATGCTAAAGCTTTTCTAATGTCAAGTATCTTTTCCTTAGACCATGAGATTGTGCAACTCCCGGATACCGTAGGAATGCTTTGGGTGTACCAAACGTCACAACGTAAATGGGTGGCTATAAAGGTGCACTACAGGTATATCCCAAAGTGTCTGTTGGGTTGGCACGAATCGAGACTGGGATTTGTCACTCCGTGTGACGGAGAGGTATCTCTGGGCCCACTCGGTAGGACATCATCATAATGTGCACAATGTGACCAAGGGGTTGATCACGGGATGATGTGTTACGGAATGAGTAAAGAGACTTGCCGGTAACGAGATTGAACAAGGTATCGGCATACCGACGATCGAATCTCGGGCAAGTACAATACCGCTATACAAAGGGAATTGTATACGTGATTGATTGAGTCCTTGACATCGTGGTTCATCCGATGAGATCATCGTGGAACATGTAGGAGCCAACATGGGTATCCAGATCCCGCTGTTGGTTACTGACCGGAGAACGTCTCGGTCATGTCTGCATGGTTCCCGAACCCGTAGGGTCTACACACTTAAGGTTCGATGATGCTAGGGTTATAAAGGAAGTTTGTATGTGGTTACCGAATGATTGCTCGAAGTCCCGGATGAGATCCCGAACGTCACGAGGAGTTCCGGAATGGTCCGGAGGTAAAGATTTATATATGGGAAGTCCTATTTTGGCCACCGGAAAATGTTCGAGATTTTTCGGTATTGTATCGGGAAGGTTCTAGAAGGTCGGAGTGGGGCCCACCTGCATGGGGGGACCCACATGAACGTGGGTAGTGCGGGCAAGGCCCCACACCCCTGGTCAAGGCGCACCAAGATCCCCCCTTAGAAGGAATAAGATCATATCCCAAAGGGATAAGACCAAGATCCCTAAAAAGGGGGGATAACAATCGGTGGGGAAGGAAATGATGGGATTTCTTTCCTCCCACCTTTGCCAACGCCCCAATGGACTTGGAGGGCAAGAAACCAGCCCCATCCACCCCTATATATAGTGGGGAGGCGCATGGGAGCTTCACACGAAGTTCTTCTCCTGTTGGCGCAACCCTACCTCTCTTTCTCCTCCTCTCCCGCGGTGCTTGGCGAAGCCCTGCAGGATTGCCACGCTCCTCCACCACCACCACGCCGTTGTGCTGCTGCTGGATGGAGTCTTCCCCAACCTCTCCCTCTCGCCTTGCTGGATCAAGGCATGGGAGACGTCACCGGGCTGTACGTGTGTTGAACGCGGAGGTGCCCTCCGTTCGGCACTAGGATCTCCGTGATTTGGATCACGACAATCGACTCCTTCAACCCCGTTCTCTTGAATGCTTCCGCTTAGCGATCTACAAGGGTATGTAGATGCACTCTCCTTCCCCTCGTTGCTGGTTTCTCCTTGATAGGTCTTGGTGACACGTAGGAAAATTTTGAATTTCTGCTACGTTCACCAACACTTTGGGTGTACCAAACGTCACAACGTAACTGGGTGACTATAAAGGTGCACTACAGGTATCTCCGAAAGTGTCTGTTGGGTTGACACGGATCGAGACTGGGATTTGTCACTCCGTATTATGGAGAGGTATCACTGGGCCCAATCGGTAGTGCATCATCATAATGAGCTCAAAGTGACCAAGTGTCTGGTCACGGGATCATGCATTATGGTACGAGTAAAGTGACTTCCCGTAACGAGATTGAGCGAGGTATTGGGATACCGACGATCGAATCTCGGGCAAGTAACATACCGTCTGACAAAGGGAATAGTATACGGGGTTGCTTGAATCCTCGACATCGTGGTTCATCCGATGAGATCATCGAGGAGTATGTGGGAGCCAACATGGGTATCCAGATCCCGCTGTTGGTTATTGACCGGAGAGCCGTCTCGGTCATGTCTGCATATCTCCCGAACACGTAGGGTCTACACACTTAAGGTTCGGTGACACTAGGGTTATTAGGAAGACTTGTATGTGATTAACGAATGTTTTTCGTAGTCCCGGATGAGATCCCGGACGTCACGAGGAGCTCCGGAATGGTCCGGAGGTGAAGATTTATATATGGCAAGATGTCATACGGTCACCGGAAAGTTTCGGGGGCATATCGGTATTGTACCGGGGCCACCGGAGGGGTTCATGGGGTCCACCGGGAGGGGCCACCTCTCTTGGAGGGCCTCATGGGCCGTAGGGGGCAGGGAACCAGCCCCTGGAGGGCTGGGCGCCCCCCCCCCCTTTGGGCCCATGCGCCTAGGGTTGGGGGGAAACCCTAGTGGGGGCGCCCCCCTTGCTTGGGGGGCAAGCCCCCTCCCTTGGCCGCCGCCCCCCCCTCTAGATCTCATCTAGAGGGCCGCCCCTGCCCTTCCCTATAAATAGAGGCGGGGGAGGCTGCAACACACATCCAAGGCGCAGCCCCTCCACTCCCCAACACCTCTCCTCCTCCGTTAAATGCTTGGTGAAGCCCTGTCGGAGTACTGCCTCTCCACCATCAACACGCCGTCGTGCTGCTGCTGGAGCCTTCTTCCTCAACCTCTCCATCCCCCTTGCTGGATCAACAAGGAGGAGACGTCATCCGCTCCGTATTTGTGTTGAACGCGGAGGTGCTGTCCGTTCGGCACTTGGTCATCGGTGATTTGAATCACGGCGAGTACGACTCCATCATCCCCGTTCTCTTGAACGCTTCCGCACGCGATCTACAAGTGGTATGTAGATGCATCTCTCTCCTATTACTCGTTGCTTAGATGAACTCATAGATGGATCTTGGTGAAACCCTAGGAAAAATTTTATTTTCTGCAACGTTCCCCAACAGTGGCATCATGAGCTAGGTCTATGCGTAGTTCTCTATTGCATGAGTAGAACACAATTTTTTGTGGGCGTAGATGTTGTCAACTTTCTTGCCGCTACTAGTCTTATCTTGCTTCAGCGGTACTGTGGGATGAAGTGGCCCGGACCGACCTTACACGTACGCTTACGTGAGACAGGTTCCACCGACTGACATGCACTAGTTGCATAAGGTGGCTAGCGGGTGTCTGTCTCTCCCACTTTAGTTGGAGCTGATTCGACGAAAAGGGTCCTTATGAAGGGTAAATAGAAGTTGACAAATCACGTTGTGGCTTTCACATAGGTAAGAAAACGTTCTTGCTAGAACCCTATTGCAGCCACGTAAAACTTGCAACAACAATTAGAGGACGTCTAACTTGTTTTTGCTGCAATTGTCATGTGATGTGATATGGCCAGAAGTTGTGATGAATGATGAATGATATATTGTGATGTATGAGATCATGTTCTTGTAATAGGAATCACGACTTGCATGTCGATGAGTATGACAACCGGCAGGAGCCATAGGAGTTGTCTTTATTATTGTATGACCTGCGTGTCATTGATTCAACGCCATGTAAATTACTTTACTTTATTGCTAAACGTGTTAGCCATAGTAGTAGAAGTAATAGTTGGCGAGCAACTTCATGGAGACACGATGATGGAGATCATGGTGTCATGCCGGTGACAAGATGATCATGGAGCCCCGAAGATGAAGATCAAAGGAGCTATATGATATTAGCCATATCATGTCACCACTTTATATAATTGCATGTGATGTTTATTATGTTTTATGCATCTTGTTTACTTAGAACGGCGGTAGTAAATAAGATGATCCCTTATAATAATTTGAAGAAAGTGTTCCCTAAGCGTACACCGTTGCTAAAGTTCGTGGCTTGAAGCACCACGTGATGATCGGGTGTGATAGATCCTTACGCTCACATACAACGGTGTAAGACAGTTTTACACATGCAAAACACTTAGGGTTAACTTGACGAGCCTAGCATGTACAGACATGGCCTCGGAACACAAGAGACCGAAAGGTCGAACATGAGTCGTATGGAAGATACGATCAACATGGAGATGTTCACCGACGATGACTAGTCCGTCTCACGTGATGATCGGACACGGCCTAGTCGACTCGGATCATGTAACACTTAGATGACTAGAGGGATGTCAAATCTGAGTGGGAGTTCATTAAATAATTTGATTAGATGAACTTATGTCGGGGAGAACTGATCGTGTCCCGCGATCACCTATGGGACCTGGTCCCTTGTGGTTCGGAGGGGGAGCGGAGGATGCACGAAGAGAGGATCGAGGCGATGCACACGAGAAGATTTACCCAGCTTCGGAGCTCTCCGGAGAGATAATACTCCTACTGCTGCTTTGTGGATTATCTTGTGTTCTTGCTAGGGAGCAATGTGAGCTACAAAACCTAGCCTGAGCGTAGTCTCGTATGAGTAGGATGAACTAAGCCGGAGCTGAACCGAACCCCCTCTACGTTGCACTTGGGCCTCCTTTTATAGGCACAAGGGGTCACCACAGGTGGCAAGTAGACAAGGGTAAGATGGTAAAAACATAGGTTGGTACACCGCTTTATACAAAGGTACAAATGATCTATACCTAACTCGACGGCAAGGGACAAGAGTCATTAATGCCCGCTCGATCGCTGAACAAAGGTAACGGGACCGTCAAGCGCGCCCCCGTTTGCCACGATGGCAGCTTGTCAGCGCCGCTTATCGCTGCTCCCCGCTGGCTGCACAGCCCATCGACACGCGTTCCTGGGGAAACCCCGTGGAGACACGTTGGCGGATGAGCTGGAGCGGAGATGAAGAAAGGTTGCCCGCCCCGGCAAGTGCCTTGCCGCGGCAGAAAACTCGTCGCGCTTGGGAGTTCGGCGCCCACCAAGCCTTCCTGGCAAGCTCCTCTTGTCGGGGCCTTGTTTCCTTCGTGCCTTGAGTGGTCTTCCCGGCAAGCTCCTCTTGCCGGGGCCTTGATTACTTTGTTCTTGAATGGCTCCAAAGGAGCCACGGAAGATCTTGATGGTCACCGGGCCAGCCTTGCCGCGGGGTGCTCCAACTGCCCGTGCACGAGTTCGGGATACTAGGGTACCCCTACTCTAGTACACCGACAGGAGCCCCCGGGCCTGGGCCACACACGGCGCTAAGCTCATTGGGCGGGCCCAAAACAGTCTGCACGGGCACGCGCGTCCGGATTACGCCATTACTCGCCTTTCGACCCACCACGCCTCCCACAGGCGGCACGCACCGGACGTGGCGTCGTGGGGAGATCGTGGGCTTTCTTTAATGGGAAAATCGGACGCCCGCCCCTCTCCCTCTTTATATGCAGGGGGCAGGGGCAGGGGCGCCCACTTGCCATTGCTGTCACATCGAAACCCCGCCGCTTTCCCTTTCTTCTCGAGCCCAAAGAGAGCGACGCTCCGCCCCTCCATTGCCACGGTGCCATCAACGCCGCCGACTTCCTCCACCACCTCTCCCCATGGCTCAAAGGCCGACAAGGGAAAAGCGCGAAATCGGCGAGGCGCAGCGGCTCATGGCGCTGCGGAAGGAGCGGCCCTCTTCGATCCTCTCCGCTGACAGGGAAGGAGCTGCGGAGCTGTACTACCTTTTCTGGTCGACGGCGACGCGGGCGCACGAGGGTGATCTCCGCCGCCACGTCCGATAAGGTCTCCATCGGGTACCCCTTTTTCGCGCTTTTCTTCCACTGCGGGCTCTGCCCCCCCTTTTCTGAATTCTTCTGCGATGTCATGAATACCTATGGCCTCCGCCTCCTTGACTTCACCCCCAACGCCGTCCTCACCATGGCTGCTGCACACCTCTGCGAGAACTTTGTCGGGTCCACCAAATGTCGCACTCTTCCGCCATTACTTCACACCCCGCGTAGAGAGAGGAGAGCCGCTTGCCGGAGGAATTGCATGGACCTCTAGGATCAGCAAGAAGGAAGCGTACCTTGACGGAGAGTTGCGCAGCAAGTGGGAGGAGTGGAGAGCTGACTGGTGTTGGATCTTAGAAGAGGAGCCACAACCTTTCACCGCCCTGCGCCAAACTCCCATAGTTCGCGGCAATGATTGGAGCAACTTGGCGCGGAGGACGACAAGTTGACGATTGCCGTGACTAGGATTTTGCGCCTCCGCAAGCAGGGCTTACCGTGAGGAGCAGTTGGCGCGGACTTCGCCGCCAGCATCGCGCCTTTGCAGGAGAGGGGAGGCCTGCTTGGGAATTCGAACGCGGCGGACATCATGAGGCTGCGCCCGGGTTTGAATTGGAATTTTACTACCCTGGAGCTGGAAGGCATGCTGCGAGAGTTGTTCAAGCTCAAGCGGATAACCCCGAGTGGTGCATGTTGCCGAGGGAGTCGTGCCCTTGTGTAACAACTCGTTTGACAGCGAGATCCGCGATGATGATGCCAGTGCGATTCCCATGGAATCGTTCCAACTTGGCAGGAGCCCGCCGACGACGTTGTGCAGCAGTTCTTCGACAACTTGGTGGAGGTGCCGATCCGCACCGACGAGCAGAGGCGGCTCACCCGCGACACCACCGATCAGGAGATGGCGCGCATCGCCACGAGGTTGGAGGAGGCTGCTGAGGCTGCTGCCGCCGGCGTATTTGGGTTCACTGTCGAGGAGGCAGAGAAGGCCGAGGCGGCAAGCCTTGCCGACCGAGAAGAGTTCGTCGGTGAGGAGGAGCAGACCGAGCCCGTTAACGAGCCGAGCGAGCCTGCCGGGGGCGCCTCTCCTCCGCCGTCAAGTAGCTTGCCGCGGGAGGAGCCCGCTGCCCCGCCAAGGAGACGCCTCTGCAAAACTGGAGATGTGGCGGGGCGGCATACGGTCCAACAGCCGCCTCGCCGCCGGCGCTTCCACCGCGGCAAGCATCAAGTTGCCGCTGAGCGCCTCATTCGCCACGGCGACGGGCGCGGGGTCTTCGAGTCGCGCCCCGCACCCGCCAAGCGTCCGAGGGAATCTTCTCCCCCAATTCGTCGCGCCGGAGCGGAGTTTGATCTCTCAGCCCTCAGCTCCGAGGAAGAAGAGGAAGAGTAAGATCTTGTTGCTGCTACTTGTAATCTTCCAATTTATTGCTTTTTCTTATATCGGATGGCTTCACTCAACCTTCTCCTTCTTGAGCAGCTAGCTCGGAGGGCGTCAAGAGGGCCAAGACTCGTGGTTGTCGCCTCAGATGACTCCCACAGGCAGCAGGGGCACGTCCGGACTCCCTTGCCGGATCCGCAACCTTCATCAGAGCAGCCCCAAAGACAGCCCCCAGCGTAAGTGTTTGGTTCATTCCTCATGGTTAGGTGTGCTTGGGTGCTCCTCCGTCACTGATATCTGTTTTGTTGAATTATGTAGGAGCAGAGCAGCCTCATCAGGAAGCACCGGAGGTCACTCCCGAAGTTCTGCTTGCTTCAACTACGCCGCCAAGGGATAACTCTCCGCCAAGGGAGCGCTCTCCGGCAAGGGAGGCCTCTCCGACAAGGGGAGCTTCCCCGACAAGGGCAAGCGTCGACGAACCTCCGGTTGTGGAGACCGCGGCAACAGATCCCTCTGCAGGTAATTTTCTTGTTTGGAAATCTCCCTTGGATTCTCTTTTCTTCTGTTCTTCTCTTTCAAACATTTGCTTGACTTGTTCTTTCTTCATCTGACCACCAGATCCATCTGCCAGAGACCCGATGGAGACTGAGGCTGCCGATGAGGAGGACGCTCACGGCGACAATGTCGACGCCGCCAACATGGATGAGGAGGCTGGCGCTGACGAGCCCGCCGGCGAGGAGGCCGCCAAGGCTGCTGGCGCAGAGGCCGGGGAGGGATCTGGCGATCGCACTGACGGCCCTGAGGCCGCAGGAGCGCCAGGCGCTGCACCGACCGCCGATCCTCCTGCCACCGACGCCGCACCAGACTCCGAAGAGCCCCAGCCCGGCGCCTATCTGAAGGCCGGTGAGGGTGTCTTTATCAAGCTCCCATGGGCATCGAGCTCCAGGGCACCGGCCGATGGGGAGACCTTCGACGCGGAATTGCTTGCCTCCGCCGGGTTGTCGCTGGTCGATGCTCCGAGCAACAGCAGCGGTGAGCCTGAAGAGGAGCAGCTGCTAAGGAGGTTGTTGTCGCTCTATCGCGCCCGACAAGCCAAGCTGGAGTCCAGGGAGGCGCTTGTCGCGAGGGCGGGAGCTGACTTGGAGAAACGCGCAGAAGAGCTCCGGCGCGCCAACAAAGAAACCCTCCGGGATATAGCAGAGGCGCGGGAGCAGCTTGCTGAGGAGCGCACGGCCTTCATCTTGGAGAAGGGCGAGGTCGAGGAGCAGCAGAGGCTTGCCGGCGAGAAGCTCTCCGCGCGAGAAGGTGAGCTGGCGCAGCAGAAGATCAACCTCGACAGCTATGAGGAAGATCTCGCCGTGCGCGAGCAAACAATTGGCGGGCCACTTCAGAGGCAAAGGATGTGCTGCGGCTGCCGAGGCCGCCAAGAAAGAATTGGAGACGAGGGTGGCTCAGCTGGAGTCCACCCTCCGTAAGAGCGCCGAGGAGGTCGCCGGGTTGAAGCGCGAAGGCCTTGAAGGACACCTACACCCTCGGCGAAGGCGGTCGTTTTGCTGAAAAGATCAAAGAGCTCGATGCCGCCAAGGACGCCAAGGCGGATCTGGAGTTGAAACTGACCACCACACGGAGACGTTGAATGGCGCCAAGGAGCGGGAAGCGGGCCTCTTTGGAAAGATCAGGCCACCGAGGAGTTGTTTGTCGAATCTGTGACCGCCTGAATAATCTCGAGACAGCATAATGCATCGGACAGAAGGTCTTGTGGACACCGCCGCCGGCATCCATAATGAGCTGATGGAGCTGGGGATGACAGATCTTGGGTACTCCACCGACGAGAACCTCCAACCCGCGTCAAGCTCAGCCTATTCTTCAAAGGCGTGCTGACGGGTCTCCAGCGGCTCCGGGAGGAGGTCCCAAAGCAGCTGGCGGAGGAGTCGCGCCAAGTCTGCGCCGGGGCTCTCCAGAAGGTGTTGATGAAAGTGGCCTTCCGCAACCCAGGCGTCGACTTCACCAAAGTCCTCAAGTCCCTGCCTCCATCCGCTGATGTTGAAGCGCTCAAGGCCCTTGTCGCACCCATTGTGGACAGGGTGAGCGGAGTCAAGAGGCTCGAGGGCGACCGCGTGGACTAGGCCGCCAGGTTTATCTCTCTCTTGTCGCTGTAGATCATGTTTAGGCGAAAAATCTATTAGATCTGCGACAAGTTATTTTGTAATATACACTATCTTAGGCAATCGAATGCAATGTTATTTCCTTTACTCGATTTTTTCCCTTGTATGTTTATGCCCTACGCTTTTAGGGGAACTTGTCAGTGCGAACACCTTTGCCTTGGCCGAAAAGTCACGGAACTTCAGCAGCTTCTTTGGCGATGCCGCCTCCGACAAGCAACCTTGTCGCAACTAGTTGCAGCACACTTAAGTTGCTGAGCGGACTCGAAACAAAGTAAGGGCGCAAGCTAATCGCGAGTCGGTTCCTCCGCGCACAGGTTTTCCATACAAAGTACTATCGTTCGAGGAAGATAACTTAAGAATTTAAAACTGGTCATTTAAACTTAGCAACTTAGCTTCTCTGTTGTCCATTTTCCGGCAAGGCGACAGTTCCTGGAGCGACGCTTGGTGACCCACACCATTATCTTCTCCTTCCCCCCTACCTGGCGCGCCAAAGATGTCGGGGAGAACTGATCGTGTCCCGCGATCACCTATGGGACCTGGTCCCTTGTGGTTCGGAGGGAAGCGGAGGATGCACGAAGAGCGGATCGAGGCGATGCACACGAGCAGATTTACCCAGCTTCGGAGCTCTCCGGAGAGATAATACTCCTACTGCTGCTTTGTGGATTATCTTGTGTTCTTGCTAGGGAGCAATGTGAGCTATAAAACCTAGCCTGAGCGTAGTCTCGTATGAGTAGGATGAACTAAGCCGGAGCTGAACCGAACCCCCTCTATGTTGCACTTGGGCCTCCTTTTATAGGCACAAGGGGTCACCACAGGTGGCAAGTAGACAAGGGTAAGATGGTAAAAACATAGGTTGGTACACCGCTTTATGCAGGTGTACGATGATCTATACCTAACTCGACGGCAAGGGACAAGAGTCATTAATGCCCGCCTCGATCGCTGAATAAAGGTAACAGGGACCGTCAAGCGCGCCCCGTTTGCCACGATGGCAGCTTGTCAGCGCCGCTTATCGCTGCTCCCCGCTGGCTGCACAGCCCATCGACACGCGTTCCTGGGGAAACCCCGTGGATACACGTTGGCGGATGAGCTGGAGTGGAGATGAAGAGAGGTTGCCCGCCCCGGCAAGTGCCTTGCCGCGGCAGAAAACTCGTCGCGCTTGGGAGCTCGGCGCCCACCAAGCCTTCCCGGCAAGCTCCTCTTGCCGGGGCCTTGTTTCCTTCGTGCCTTGAGTGGTCTTCCCGGCAAGCTCCTCTTGCCGGGGCCTTGATTACTTTGTTCTTGAATGGCTCCGAAGGAGCCACGGAAGATCTTGACGGTCACCGGGCCAGCCTTGCCGCGGGGTGCTGCAACTGCCCGTGCACGAGTTCGGGATACTAGGGTACCCCTACTCTAGTACACCGACAACTTAATTATCATGAACATTAGTCTAAAATCTTTGCAAAATGTCTTGTAGATCAAATGGCCAACGCTCATGTCACCATGAACTTCAACGCGTTCCTAGAGAAAACCAAGCTGAAAGATGATGGCAGCAACTATTCGACTGGGTCCGAACCCGAGGATCATCCTCATAGCAGCCAAGAAACAATATGTCCTAGAAGCACCGCTAGGTGAAGCACCCATCCCGAGAGAACCAAGACATTATGAATGCTTGGCAGTCTCGTCTTGATGATTACTCCCTCGTTCAAAGGCGGCATGCTTTACAACTTAGAACCGGGGTTCCAAAAGCGCTTTTGAGCAACACGGAGCATATGAGATGTTCGAGGAGCTGAAAATGGTTTTCAAGCTCATGCCCGGTCGAGATATGAAGTCTCCGACAAGTTCTATAGTTGTAAGATGGAGGAAAACAGTTCTGTCAGTGAGCACATACTCAAAATGTCTAGGTTGCACAACCGCCTATCCCAGCTGGACATTAACCTCCCGGACGAGGCGGTCATTGACAGAATCCTTCAGTCGCTCCCACCAAGCTACAAGAGCTTTGTGATGAACTACAATATGCGGGGGATGGTGAAGACCATTCTGAAGTATTCTCAATGTGAAGTCAGCAGAGGTTGAAATCAAGAAAGAACATCAAGTGTTGATGGTCAATAAAACCACTAAGTTCAAGAAGGGCAAGGGTAAGAAGAACTTCAAGAAGGACGGCAAGGATGTTGCCGCGCCCGCAAGCCGTTGCCGGAAGAAGTCAAAGAATGGACCCAAACCTGAGACCGAGTGCTTTTATTGCAAAGGGAAGGGCCATTTGAAGCGGAACTGCCCCAAATACTTAGCGGACAAGAAGGCCGGCAACACTAAAGGTATATTTGATATACATATAATTGATGTGTACCTTACCGATACTCGTAGTAACTCCCGGTATTTGATACGGTGCCGTTGCTCATATTTGTAACTCACAGCAGGGAGCTGCGGAATAAACGGAGACTGGCGAAGGACGAGGTGACGATCTTGCGTCGGGAATGGTTCCAAGGTCGATGTGATCGCCGTCGACACGCTACCTCTACATTTACCTACGGGATTAGTTTTAAACCTCAATAATTGTTATTTAGTGCCAAGTTTGAGCATGAACATTGTATCAGGATCTCGTTTAATGCGAGATGGCTACTCATTTAAATCCGAGAATAATGGTTGTTCTATTTATATGAGAGATATGTTTTATGGTCATGCTCCGATGGTCAATGGTTTATTCTTAATGAATCTCGAACGTAATGTTACACATATTCATAGTGTGAATACCAAAAGATGTAAAGTTGATAACGATAGTCCCACATACTTGTGGCACTGCCGCCTTGGTCACATTCGTGTCAAGCGCATGAAGAAGCTCCATTCTGATGGACTTTTAGAGTCTCTCGATTATGAATCATTTGACACATGTGAACCATGCCTCATGGGCAAAATGACCAAGACTCCGTTCTCCGGAACAATGGAGCGAGCAACCAACTTATTGGAAATCATACATACCAATGTGTGCAGTCCAATGAGCGTTGAGGCTCGCGGAGGATATCGTTATGTTCTCACTCTCACTGATGACTTGAGTAGATATTGGTATGTCTACTTGATGAAACACAAGTCTGAGACCTTTGAAAAGTTCAAGGAATTTCAGAATGAGGTAGAGAATCAACGTGACCGAAAAATAAAGTTCTTACGATCAGATCGTGGAGGAGAATATTTAAGTAATGAATTTGGTACACACTTAAGGAAATGTGGAATCGTTTCACAACTCACGCCGCCTGGAACACCTCTATTGGATATGGTGCGATCTATGATGTCTCTTACCGATTTACCGCTATCATTTTGGGGATACGCTCTAGAGACAGCTACATTCACTTTAAATAGGGCACCGTCTAAATCCATTGATACGACACCGTATGAATTATGGTTTGGGAAGAAACCTAAGCTGTCGTTTCTAAAAGTTTGGGGATGCGATGCTTATGTGAAGAAACTTCAACCTGAAAAGCTCGAACCCAAGTCGGAAAAATGCGTCTTCATAGGATACCCCAAGGAAACCATTGGGTATACCTTCTACCTTAGATCCGAAGGCAAGATCTTTGTTGCCAAGAACGGATCCTTTCTGGAAAAAGAGTTTCTCTCGAAAGGAGTAAGTGGGAGGAAAGTAGAACTCGATGAAGTACTACCTCTTGAACCGGAAAATAGTGCAGCTCGGAAAATGTTCCCGTGATGCCTACACCGATCGGAGAGGAAATTAATGATGATGATCAAGGTACTTGGATCAAGTTACTACTGAACTTCAGAGGTCCACGAGGACACGTTCCACACCAGTGGTATGGCAACCCTGTCACGGAAATCATGTTGTTAGACAACGGTGAACCTTCAACTATGAAGAAGCGATGGCGGCCCGGATTCCAACAAATGGCTTGAAGCCATGCAATCCGAGATAGGATCCATGTATGAAAACAAAGTATGGACTTTGACAGACTTGCCCGATGATCGGCGATAGAAAACAAATGGATCTTTAAGAAGAAGACGGACGCGATGGTAATGTCACCATCTATAAAGCTCGACTTGTCACTAAAGGTTATCGGCAAGTTCAAGGGATTGACTACGATGAGACTTTCTCTCCGTAGCGAAGCTGAAGTCCGTCCAATCATGTTAGCAATTGCCGCATACTATGATTATGAGATATGGCAAATGGACGCCAAAACGGCATTCCTTAACGGCTATCTTAAGGAAGAAACTGTATATGATGCAGCCGAAGGTTTTGTCGACCCTAAGAATGCTAACAAGGTATGCAAGCTCCAGCGATCCATTTATGGGCTGGTGCAAGCATCTCGGAGTTGGAACATTCGCTTTGATGAGATGATCAAAGCGTTTGGGTTTATGCAGACTTATGGAGAAGCCTGCGTTTACAAGAAAGTGAGTGGGAGCTCTGTAGCATTTCTCATGTTATATGTAGATGACATACTTTTGATGGGAAATGATATAGAACTTTTGGATAGCATTAAGGCCTACTTGAATAAGAGTTTTTCAATGAAGGACCTTGGAGAAGCTGCTTATATATTAGGCATCAAGATCTATAGAGATAGATTGAGACGCCTCATAGGTCTTTCACAAAGCACATACCTTGAAAAGATATTGAAGAAGTTCAAAATGGATCAGTCCAAGAAAGGGTTCTTGCCTCAGACACAAGGTGTGAAATTGAGCTCGGCTCAATGTCCCACCACGGCGAGAAGATATAGAAGAGATGAGTGTCATCCCTATGCATCAGCCATAGGTTCTATTATGTATGCCATGCTGTGTACCTGACTGATGTAAACCTCGCCGTAAGTTTGGTAGGTAGGTACCAAAGTAATCCCGCAAGGAACACCGGACAGCGGTCAAGAATATCCTGAAGTACCGAAAAGGACTAAGGACATGTTTCTCGTTTATGGAGGTGGCGAAGAGCTCGTCGTAAGGGTTACGTCGACGCTAGCTTTGACACAGATCTGGATGACTCTAAGTCACAAACCGGATCGTGTATATGTTGAATGGTGGAGCGATGGCTGGTGCAGCTGCAAGCGAGCGTCGTGGCGGGATCTACGTGTGAAGCGGAGTACATGGCAGCCTCGGAGGCAGCGCATGAAGCAATTTGGGTGAAGGAGTTCATCACCGACCTAGAGTCATACCCAATGCGTGGGGCCGATCAAACTCTTCTCGTGACAACACTTGGAGCTATTGCACTTGCCAAGGAGCCCAGGTTTCACAAGAAGACCAGCACATCAAGCGTCGCTTCAACTCCATTCGTGAAAATGTTCAAGATGGAGACATAGAAATTTGCAAAGTGCATACAGATCTGAATGTCGCAGATCCGTTGACTAAACCTCTTCCGCGAGCAAAACATGATGAACACCAGAACTCTATGGGTGTTCGATTCATCACAATGTAACTAGATTATTGACTCTAGTGCAAGTGGGAGACTGTTGGAAATATGTCCTAGAGGCAATAATAAATGGATTATTGTTATATTTCCTTGTTCGTGATAATTGTCTTTTATTCATGCTATAATTGTATTATCTGGAAATCGTAATTGACTAGATAGACCACAACATGTCCCTAGTAAGCCTCTAGTTGACTAGCTCGTTGATCAATAGATAGTCATGGTTTCCTGACTATGGACATTGAATGTCATTGATAACGGGATCACATCATTAGGAGAATGATGTGATGGACAAGACCCAATCCTAAGCATAGCACAAGGTCGTGTAGTTCGTTTTGCTAGAGCTTTTCCAATGTCAAGTATCTCTTCCTTAGACCATGAGATCGTGTAACTCCCGGATACCGTAGGAATGCTTTGGGTGTACCAAACGTCACAACGTAATCGGGTGACTATAAAGGTGCACTACGGTATCTCCGAAAGTGTCTGCATTGGGTTGACACGATCGAGATCGGATTTGTCACTCCGTATTACGGAGAGGTATCACTTGGGCCCACTCGGTAGTGCATCATCATAATGAGCTCAAAGTGACCAAGTGTCCGTCACGGGATCATGCATTATGGTACGAGTAAAGTGACTTGCCGTAACGAGATTGAGCGAGGTATTGGGATACGGACGATCGAATCTCGGGCAAGTAACATACCGTCGACAAAGGGAATAGTATACGGGTTGCTTGAATCCTCGACATCGTGGTTCATCCGATGAGATCATCGAGGAGGATGTGGGAGCCAACATGGGTATCCAGATCCCGCTGTTGGTTATTGACCGAGAGCCGTCTCGGTCATGTTCAGATATCTCCGAACCCGTAGGGTCTACACACTTAAGGTTCGGTGGCGCTAGGGTTATTAGGAAGACTTGTATGTGATTACGAATGTTGTTCGAGTCCGGATGAGATCTCGGACGTCACGAGGAGCTCGGAATGGTCCGGAGGTGAAGATTTATATATGGGAAGCTGTCATACGGTCACCGGAAAGTTTCGGGGCATATCGGTATTGTACCGGGCCACCGGAGGGCCACCTCTCGGAGGGCCTCATGGGCCGTGGGGGCAGGAACCAGCCCTGGAGGGCTGGGCGCCCCCCTTGGCCCCATGCGCCTAGGGTTGGGGGAAACCCTAGTGGGGCGCCTCCTGCTTGGGGGCAAGCCCTCCCTGCCCCCTCTATATCTCATCTAGAGGGGCCGCCCCTTGCCCTTCCCTATAAATAGAGGGGCAGGGAGGGCTGCAACACACATCCAAGGCGCAGCCCTCCCTCCCAACACCTCTCCTCCTCCGTTAAGTGCTTGGCGAAGCCACTGCCGAGATCTGCCTCTCCACCATCAACACGCTGTCGTGCTGCTGCTGGAGCCTTCTTCCTCAACCTCTCCTCCCCCCTTGCTGGATCAAGAAGGAGGAGACGTCATCCGCTCCGTACGTGTGTTGAACGCGGAGGTGTTGTCCGTTCGGCACTTGGTCATCGGTGATTTGAATCACGGCGAGTACGACTCCATCATCCCCGTTCTCTTGAACGCTTCCGCACGCGATCTACAAGTGGTATGTAGATGAATCTCTCTCCTATTACTCGTTGCTTAGATGAACTCATAGATGGATCTTGGTGAAACCGTAGGAAAATTTTTATTTTCTGCAACGTTCCCCAACATTCATGAGGGTGGCAACATCACTCGGACTTTTGTGTCTTTCGCTGTGCCGCTGACGAGTGTCCGGCCTTCATCGTCGACTGTTGATCCGCCCTCCCTTTTCGCCACACACCACGTCCCAGAGGACCAAGTGGGTGCTGCTAAGGAAGCTATACGCCAGGCGGGGATCATGATGGAGCAAGTGAAGGTGGTCCGGGAAGCCAGCCAGGCGGCTTATGATGCTAGCTCAGCTCTTCAGAACAACGTCCAGGTTAGTTGGTCATCACTTGTTCTGATAGAATATGCTACCTGAAAACTCTTCTTTCTGAAGATCTTCGTATCTGTACACCCACTGGGTGTGTCGATTGAATTTTTGGATTGGTGGGGGCACGCTGAGTGCACCCACTGGGTGTAGTCCCCGAGACTATGGTGGACTGCTGGCAGTCGACTGTAGTCTTTATACTTTGAATTTCTTCACTAACTTCTTCACTCGGTCTGGTCGGACCATGTTGAATGGAATCTTGGAACCGGTGGGGGCACGCTGAGTGCACCCACTGGGTGTAGTCCCCGAGACTATGGTCGATCACGGCGATCGACTAAAGTCTGAAGAACTCTTTTTTTAGATCATGATGATACCGTGGCTGACTGCTGACAGTTAGCTATGGTTTAGGATCATAACCTTTATGTCTCTTTCGGTCGACTAATCGAACCGAGTCGGTAAAACCAGTGGGGGCATGCTGAGTGCACCCACTGGGTGTAGTCCCCGAGACTACTGTTGAATATTTTGATTCGGCTGTAGTCTTAGAAACGCTACGATTTTTTCTTAGTCGCTCGGAAGCAACCTATCTTTGATGTCTGTCGATTGACTCTTCGCAGAAATCATGCGAGCTTGTGGCTCGCTATACTGAATTGGAAAACAAACAGATCCAGCTCGACCTTGACTTGAAGCTTGCTCAGGAGAACTTGCAGAAGGCGAGAGACGAAGCAAAAGGTATGGCTGGTGAGAACTTGACGACTGTCTTTGTCTTTCTGCCCATTCCTAATTCTGATCTCATTGTCATTTTGCAGACAAAATGGAGGAGGCTCTGAAGAAGAAGGGCCATGACCTTGCCGAGGCGCAGAAAACGGCTTTGGACAAAACAAAGCTCGCGGAAGAAAAACTGGCTTTAGTCGGTAAACTTGAAGAAGAGAACGCCAATCTGAAAGCTGCTCTCGACGCGGCCAACAAGGAGGTTAGCCGACTGAAGAATGACAAGATAGCTCTGAGTGACAAGGCTGGCAAATCAAGGGGGGAACAGAACGATCTGGAGGCTTATCTGGGAGGGCTCGCCAAGAAGTTATTCCTCATGCTTGAAGGTAATCCCTCCTATCCGATGACTTGTTATCACCGACTCATCATAGAACCATTAGCTTGAACTCGAGTTGCGCTTCTGAGTGCTGCCGAAACTTGAGGAGGAGACTAGTCGAGTGGAGACAAGCCTGGACCCCATTAACTCTCCCGTGAAGGATGAAGCCGTTATGAGCGTGCTCCACCGAGTCTCGTGTTCTTTGGTGTGGTGGACTACCTTGCTCGATTGAAGGTTGCGATGTCGCGAATCGACTCGACACTCGCCAGGCGAGACGCTTCAAAATGACCTCGAGTCTTTAATGACTCGACTGAATGACGTTCCAAGTCAAGTGCAGGAATGGAAAAAGTCTTCTGCCAGGTGTGGTGCCGATGTTGCTCTGTCCCTGGTCCGTGTTCACTACAAGGAGGCGCGAGAAGAAAAGTTGGCGTCCATCAAAGTTGCCAATACCAAGAAGTACGACTTCCAATCTTTCATGGAGACTTTCATTGCTGCTGCCACCCAGATTGCTGACGGAATCGACCTGGATCAGTTTGTCGCGCCTTCCAGTCCTCCACCGGGAGTAAAAACTTCTATGCTTCGTCTTAAATTTGCCTCGAATGCCGAGTGGTTTTGTAACCGATAAACTTTAACAGGTTTGGCGCTTTGAGCACTTCGAATCCGTAGGATGTTATCTGAACTTGGCTTATCATCGAATATGCTTTCATTTGCCTTCGAGCGAACTTTGTTCTTCACCCGGAATATACTTCAGTGCTTGAGATGCAACTCTGAGGTGAAAAATCCAGTCGACCTACACTTCATCGTTCTTGTAGGTAGGGATGGAGCACAGATTGCAGTCGACCTGCGTCCTTGCGGATCGGGATGGAGTGCTCGTTGTACTTGTGGTGCAGCTCCGAAGGAGAAGGTAGCAGTCGACCTGCACCTCATCGTCCTTGCGGATCAGAATGGAGCGCATGTTGTACTTGTGGTGTAGCTCCGAAGGAGAAGGTAGCGGTCAACCTGCACCTCGTCGTCCTTGCGGATCGGAATGGAGCGCACGTTTTACTTGTGGCGTAGCTCCGAGGGAGAAGGTAACAGTCGACCTGGACCTCGTCGTCCTTGCGGATTGGAACGGAGCGCACGTTGTACTTGTGGCGCAGCTCCGAAGGAGAAGGGTAGCAGTCGACCTGCACCTCACCGTCCTTGCGGATCGGAATGGATTTCATACTTAGGCGAGTACTCAGACTGCAGCTAAGCCTCCGAGTGGGAGGATTGCTCTTCACTCGGCAGGATTTTTAAATACATAGGCGAGTACTGGACTGCAGCTAAGCCTGTGAGTGGGAGGTTTGCTCTCCACTCGGTAGGATTTTTCAATACTTAGGCGAGTACTAGACTGCAGCTAAGCCCCCGAGTGGGAGAGTTGCTCTCCACTCGATAGGATTTTTAAATACTTAGGCGAGTACTGGACTGCAGCTAAGCCCCCGAGTGGGAGGGTTGCTCTCCACTCGGTAGGATTTTCAGATACTTAGGCGAGTACTGGACTGCAGCTAAGCCCCCGAGTGGGAGGTTCGCTCTCCAATCGGTAGGATTTTTCAAACTTAGGCAAGTACTGGACTGCAACTAAGCCCCCGAGTGGGAGGTTTGCTCTCCACTCGGTAGGATTTTTCAAACTTAGGCGAGTACTGGACTGCAGCTAAGCCTCCGAGTGGGAGGTTTGCTCCCCACTCGGTAGGATTTTTTGTGTCGTAGCTCTGAAGGAGAAGGCAGCAGTCGACCTGCACCTCGTCGTCCTTGCAAAGCGCACATTGCATTTAATACTTAGGCGAGTACTTGGACTGCAGCTAAGCCCCAGTGGGAGGCTGGCTCACCACTCGGTGGGATTTTAAACACTTAGGCGAGTACTTGGACTGCAGCTAAGCCCCAGTGGGAGGCTGGCTCACCACTCGGTGGGATTTTTAAACACTTAGGCGAGTACTTGGACTGCAGCTAAGCCCCCGAGTGGGAGGCTGGCTCACCACTCGGTAGGATTTTAAACACTTAGGCGAGTACTTGGACTGCAGCTAAGCCCCCGAGTGGGAGGCTGGCTCACCACTCGGTAGGATTTTCAAGTACTTAGGCGAAGCGGATTCGCACTTAAGCCCCCGAGTGGGAGGCTGGCTCACCACTCGGTAGGGATTTTTTTTACAAACTTAGGCGAAACGGGTTCGTAGCTAAGCCACCCACTAGGGGGGGGGGTTTCTAGTGTAAAAAAAAATTAATAACAATCACTGGGAAAATTATAACATTCTTGTCTTTGATAAACAAACTACAGAGGTACTTTTATTACATCTCATCCGAGCGAGTACTTAAGTATAAAAGGGGCGGAGCAGCTCCGCATTCCAAGCTCAAGGCTCATCAATCTGGCAATCGACGTTGTAAAGATGGTATGCTCCATTGTGGAGAACTCTGGTGACGATGAAGGGACCTTCCCAGGTGGGAGTGAGCTTGTGTGGTTTCTGTTGATCCACTCGGAGGACCAAGTCTCCTTCTTGGAAGGCTCGACTCTTCACATTTCTAGCATGGAATCGACGCAAGTCCTGCTGATAGATAGTCGAGCGGATCAGGGCCATCTCTCTCTCCTCTTCTAGGAGGTCGACGGCATCTTGTCGGGCTTGTTCTGCTTCATCTTCAGAGTAGAGTTCGACTCGAGGTGCATTGTGAAGCAGGTCACTCGGCAAAACTGCTTCAGCTCCATAGACCATAAAGAATGGAGTTCTCCCAGTCAACCGATTAGGAGTGGTCCTCAATCCCCAAAGAACTGATGGAAGTTCGTCGACCCATGCTCCTGCTGCATGCTTGAGATCACGCATCAGCCGGGGTTTCAGTCCTTTGAGAATTAGACCGTTTGCTCGTTCTGCTTGTCCATTCGACTGGGGGTGAGCAACTGAAGCATAGTCGACTCGTGTGCCTTGAGAGGCTCAAAAGGCTTTGAATTTGTCGGAATCGAAGTTTGACCCATTGTCGGTGATGATGCTATGTGGAACTCTATATCGGAATATCAACTCTCTGATGAAACTGATAGCAGTGCACGCATCGAGATTCTTGATAGGCTTAGCTTCGATCCACTTAGTAAACTTGTCGACTGCCACTAGCAAGTGAGTGAAGCCGCTCCTGCCAGTTCTCAGTGGTCCAATCATATCCAATCCCCAAACAGCGAAGGGCCAGACGAGTGGAATGGTCTTCAAGGCTGAGGCGGGTTTGTGTGACATATTGGAATAGAACTGACATCCTTCACACTTGTCGACTATTTCCTTCACCATTTCATTTGCTCTTGGCCAGTAAAATCCCGCTCGGTATGCTTTAGCCACAATGGTCCGAGAGGACGCATGATGACCACAGGTCCGAATTATCTGACCTTCTTCTGGTGTTATACATTTACGGCTGACTCGATCGCGCTTTCTCGTATAACCGTCCCTTGATCACAAGAAAGGCCTTGGATCGGCGGACGATCTGTTGAGCCTCTTCTTTGTTCTCCGAGAGCTCTTTCCTTAGGATATACGCGATGTACGACACTGTCCAGTCGGGAGTGATGACCACGACTTCCATGATCAGGTCGACCACACCGGGACCTCAACTTCACCGGATCGGTGACACTTTTTGGCTGTGGGGCTTCTTGGTGAAAGGATCCTCTTGAACTCGACGGTGTGGATGTGCTCCAAAACACATTACTGGGAATGGCTTCCTCTTGGACCCTATTTTCGCCAAATCATCAACAGCTTGATTTTTCATCGGGTATATGATGAAGCTCTAACCCTCGAATTTCTTCTCTAGCTTTCTCACTTTGCATTGCAATAACCAGTCATGGCTGGACTTCTGACGTCCCACTCCTTCATCACTTGATTAACCACCAGATCTGAGTCGCCATAGACCATGAGGTGACGGACGGCGAGTGAAATGGCCATACAACCCATACAAAAGTGCTTCGTATTCTGCTTCATTGTTGGAAGAATCAAAGTGGATCTGGAGCACATATCTGAGCTTATCTCCTCGGGGAAACCAACACTACCCCAAAGACGGAACCATTCAGCATCTTGGAACCATCAAAGAACATGGTCCAGTGCTCCGAGTGAACTTGAGTCGGTAGTTGCTGTTCAATCCACTCGGCGATGAAATCTGCTACTGCTTGGGACTTGATGGCTTTCTTTGCCTCAAACTTGATATCAAGGGGAAGGAGCTCAATCGCCCATTTCGCCACTCGACCAGTTGCATCTCTCAGTGCGAATCTCGACAATGGGCATCGCGACGATCGTAATGGAATGGACAGAGAAGTAATGAGCAACCTTCTTCGTGGTCATATAAATCCCATAAACAAGCTTCTGATAATGAGGGTATCTTTGCTTTGATGGGGTCAATACTTCAGAAAGATAATATACTGGGCGCTGAACTTTGAAGGCTTTTCCTTCTTCTTCCCGCCGACCGTAAATCTTGATCGACGACTTGTCCTGTGGCTGCAATGTAAAGCAGCAAAGGCTCTTTGCTGATTGGGGCAGCAAGCACCGGTTGGTGGAGAGCGAGCTTTTAGCTCTGCAATCGCTGCATCAGCTTCGAGAGTCCACTCGAACTTGTCTGACTTCTTCATCAGTCGGTAAAGAGGCAATGCCTTTTCACCGAGACGATAGATGAATCGACTTAAAGCGGCCAAGCATCCAGTAAGCTTTTGGACATCGTGCACACGCATGAGTATTTCATTGGAGTATAGTACCAACTTTTTCTGGGTTGGCGTCGATTCCTCGTTCGGAAACGAGGAAACCGAGTAACTTTCCGCCAGGAACTCCGAATGTGCACTTTGATGGATTAAGCTTGATATCATACCTCCTGAGATTGGCAAATGTTTCAGCAACGTCAGTCAACATGTCGGAACCTTTCCGTGATTTGACCACAATATCATCCATGTATGCTTCCACTTCTGAATCATCCTCATGAACGTGGCTCTGGCATTCTTGAGGCCGAATGGCATGGTGACATAGCAGAAGCACCCGAATGGAGTGATGAAAGCTGTTTTGATCTCGTCGGGTTCATACAGACGGATCTGATGGTAACCGGAATAGGCGTCTAAAAAAGACAACCGCTCACATCCCGCAATCGAGTCGACTATTTGGTCGATGCGGGGGAGAGGAAAATGATCTTTCGGGCAGGCCCGATTGATATGTTTGAAGTCGATGCACATGCGAAGTGACTTGTCCTTCTTGGGGACCATGACAACATTGGCGAGCCACTCGGAGTGGTAAATTTCTTGGATAAACTCTGCTGCTAAGAGCCGAGCCACCTCCTCGCCAATGGCCTTTCTCTTCTGGACGGTGGACCATCGAAGATATTCTTTGACAGGTTTAACTTTTGGGTCGACTCGTAGACGATGCTCAGCCAGCCCCCTGGGAACACCCGTCATGTCAGCAGGCTTCCATGCGAAGATGTCCCAGTTCTCACGGAGGAACTGGATGAGCGCTTCTTCCTATTCGGAGTCGAGTGTTGTTGAGATATGGGTCGGAGCAGCATTAGAGTCGGTCGGGGGAATGTGAATCGGTTTCGTCTCACCGGACGACTGAAATGTTGATTCCGTAGCGGGCTTCTTGGCTCGCAACAAATCACTCGGGTCTGTAGTTTTCTGGTATTCTTGCATCTCTACCACTGCCATCTGAGCATCAGCGATCTTAGAGCCTTTCTAAAAACACTCTTCTGCTTTCTTCCGATTGCCAGTGACAGTGATCACACCTTTGGGACCAGGCATCTTCAGTTTGAAGTATACATAACATGGTCGAGCCATGAAACGTGCATACGCCGACCTTCCCAGAATAGCGTGATAAGCGCTCTGGAAATCCACGACCTCAAAGGTCAACTTTTCTTTACGAAAATCCTTGGAATCACCAAAAACCACATCGAGAGCAATTTGGCCGAGTGACTCAGCCTTCTTTCCAGGAATGACTCCATGGAAGCTCATGTTGTTGGTTGATACGTCTCCGTCGTATCTACTTTTCCAAACACTTTTGCCCTTGTTTTGGACTCTAACTTGTATGATTTGAATGGAACTAACCCGGACTGACGCTGTTTTCAAAGAGAATTGCCATGGTGTTGTTTTATGTGCGAAAACAAAAGTTCTCGGAATGACCTGAAACTCCACAGAATATCTTAGAATAAATAATAAAAAATCCTCGCCAAAGATGAAGACCAGGGGGCCCACACCCTGTCCACGAGGGTGGGGCGCCCCTCCCCGGGCGCGCCTCTACCTCGTGGGCCCCCTGGTGGCCCTCCGACGCCAACTCCAACTCCATATATTGGCTTTCGGGGAGAAAAAAAATCAGGGAGAAAGTTTCATCGCGTTTTACGATACGGAGCCGCCGCCAAGCCCTAATCTCTCTCGGGAGGGCTGATCTGGACTCCGTTTGGGGCTCCGGAGAGGGGGATTCGTCGCAGTTATCATCATCAACCATCCTCCATCACCAATTTCATGATGCTCACTGTCGTGCGTGAGTAATTGCATCGTAGGCTTGCTGGACGGTGATGGGTTGGATGAGATTTATCATGTAATCGAGTTAGTTTTGTTAGGATTTGATCCCTAGTATCCACTATGTTCTGAGATTGATGTTGCTATGAATTTGCTATGCTTAATGCTTGTCACTAGGGCCCGAGTGCCATGATTTCAGATCTGAATCTATTATGTTTTCATGAATATATGTGTGTTCTTGATCCTATCTTGCAAGTCTATAGTCACCTACTATGTGTTATGATCCGGCAACCCCGAAGTGACAATAATCGGGACCACTCCCGGTGATGACCATAGTTTGAGGAGTTCATGTATTCACTATGTGCTAATGCTTTGTTCCGGTTCTAGGCCTTAATATCCCTTAGTTTCCAATAGGACCCCGCTGCCACGGGAGGGTAGGACAAAAGATGTCATGCAAGTTCTTTTCCATAAGCACGCATGACTATTTACGGAATACATGCCTTCATTACATTGATGAACTGGAGCTAGTTCTGTGTCACCCTATGTTATGACTGTTACATGATGAACCACATCCGGCATAATTATCCATCATTGATCCGGTGCCTATGAGTTTTCCATATACTGGTTTACGCTTATTTACTTTTCCGTTGCTACTGTTATCATCACTACAAAATACCAAAAACATTACTTTTGCTGTCTTTACTTTTGTTACCGTTACCACCACTATCATATTACTTTGCTACTAAACACTTTGCTGCAGATACTAAGTTTCCAGGTGTGGTTGAATTGACAACTCAGCTGCTAATACTTGAGAATATTCTTTGGCTCCCCTTGTGTCGAATCAACAAATTTGGGTTGAATACTCTACCCTCGAAAACTGTTGTGATCCCCTATACTTGTGGGTTATCAAGACCTTTTTCTCAAGGCCATTGCCGGGAGCATAGCTCTATTCTTTGAGTCACTTGGGATTTATATCTGCTGGACACTATGAAGAATTTGAAAGACGCTAAGACAACAATTTATCCCTCAACTACGAGGGAGGTAAGGAACGCCATCTAGCTCTGCACTTGATTCACCTTCTGTTATGAGCAAGCTAGCGACACCTAAACCTGCTTCTACTATTCGTTCCAATATGTCGCATGTTATTGATGATGCCACTTCTGCTATGCATGATACTTATGATGAAACTACTTCTATGCTTGATATTACTATGCCCCTTGGTGAATTTCTAGATGAACAAATTTCTCGGTCTAGAGAAAGAGAAATTATTGAAACTGAACACGATGATGTTAGTGATGATGAAAATAGGCCAGCTATTCCTGAGGGTTACCTTTTTAATGCAGAATCTACTGAAGCTATTCTTGCTTGCCAGGATAGTCGTGAACGTAATAGGTTGCTAGTTAAATGGAGTAAAGAATCTTTTAGAGGCAGGATGAGACCCGACCATGCTTTTGCTACTTCACCTATCTGTGTTCCTGATCAGGATTATTATGATTTTTCTATTGATCCAGATATAATTACTTTGGTTGAATCTGATCCTTTTTATGGCTATGAATCTGAAACTGTTGTGGCACATCTTTGTAAGTTAGATGATATAGCTGCCTGTTTACTAATAATGATAGATCGCGCTACCTTTATTTACTCAAAATATTTCCGTTCTCATTAAAGGGTGATGCTAAGATATGGTTTAATTCTCTTGATCCTGGTTGTGTGCAAAGTCCCCAGGATATGGTTTATTACTTCTCTGCTAAATATTTCCCTGCTCATAAAAAACAAGCTGCTTTGAGGGATATATATAATTTTGTGCAAATTGAAGAAGAGAGTCTCCCACAAGCTTGGGGGAGGCTTCTCAAGTTACTTAATGCTTTGCCTGATCATCCTCTTAAGAAACCTGAAATACTTGATATCTTTTATAATGGACTAACCGATGCTAACAGAGATTACCTAGATAGTTGTGCTGGTTCTCTTTTCAGGGAAAGAACACCGGATGAAGCTGAAATTTTATTGAACAATATGTTGACAAATGAAAATAATTGGGCACCTGAGCCAACTCCCGAGCCAGCTCCCGAGCCAATTACTGAGCCTATTCCTAAACCAACTCCGAAGAAGAGAGGTGTTCTATTTCTCAGTCCCGAAGATATGCAAGAGGCAAAGAAATCTATGAAAGAAAAAGGTATTAAAGCTGAAGATGTTAAGAATTTACCTCCTATTGAAGAAATACATGGTCTTAATATACCGCCTGTTGAAGAAGTATATGATCTCAATTACTTATTTATCAAGAACCCCCGATATCCCGACTACGTAGTAAAGGTAAATTCTCTCTATAGATATGATAAAACTGAAGTCCCTCCTACTAAAATTGCTAGTCGATGCTTGGATGAGTTTGATGACTTTATGTTTAAGCAAGATGACTTTAATGCTTATTTTGGTAGACAATTAAAACAGAATACCTTTATGATTAAACGCTTGAGTGATTATATGGCTAATATTAGAGGTGAACTTAAACTTGTTAGCAAACACGCTTCTATGGTTACCACTCAAGTAGAACAAGTACTTAAAGCTCAGAAAGAAATACTTAATGAAATGAATGGTAAGAAAAATGATTATGTTGTTAGAGTGGCTACTAGAACCGGTAGAATGACTCAGGAACCTTTGTATCCTGAAGGCCACCCTAAGAGAATCGAGCAAGATTCTCAGAGAAATAACATTGATATGCCTAGTTCTTCTAAGAGGAAGAAAAAGAAAAATGATAGAACTGTGCAAACTTCTAGTGAAACTATTGCTGAACCACATGATAATCCAAATGATATCTCTATGTATGATGCTGAAACACAACCTAGTAATGATAATGATGTAGAAGTTGAACCTGCTGTTGATCTTGATAACCCACAATCAAAGAATCAACGTTACGATAAAAGAAACTTCGTTGCTAGGAAGCATGGTAAAGAAAGAGAACCATGGGTTCAGAAACCCATGCCTTTTCCTCCCAAACCATCCAAGAAAAAGGATGATGAGGATTTTGAGCGCTTTGCTGAAATGATTAGACCTATCTTTTTGCGTATGCGATTAATTGATGTGCTCAAAACAAATCCTTATGCTAAATATATGAAAGATATTGTTACAAATAAAAGAAAGATACCGGAAGCTGAAATTTCCACCATGCTTGCTAATTATACTTTTAAGGGTGGAACACCAAAGAAACTTGGAGATCCAGGAGTACCTACTATACCATGCTCCATTAAAAGAAATTATGTTAAAACTGCTTTATGTGATCTTGGAGCCAGTGTTAGTGTTATGCCTCTCTCTTCATATCATAGACTTGACTTGAATAAGTTGACACCTACTGAAATATCTTTGCAAATGGCTGATAAATCAACTGCTATACCTGTCGGTATTTGTGAGGATGTGCCTGTTGTGGTTGCAAACGTTACTATTCTAACGAACTTTGTTATTCTTGATATTCCCGAGGATGATAGTATGTCTATTATTCTTGGAAGACCTTTCCTTAATACTGCAGGGGCTGTTATTGTTTGCAACAAAGGAAATGTCACTTTTCATGTTAATGGTAATGAGCATACGGTACACTTTCCGAGGAAACAACCTCAAGTTTATAGTATCAACTCTATTGGAAAATTTTCATCGATTATATTTGGAGGTTTTGAATTTCCTCTTCCTACTGTCAAGAAGAAATATGATATACTTATTATTGGGGATGTCCATATCCCCGTTGAGGTAACATAGTGTTATTCGAAATTTCTCCGGTTTCATGTTAATCGGAATGAGTTTGTTAACAAGACTTGAACAACCTTGCTAGTGGATTCCTTTTGATGAGCATGAGATGGATGAAACTAGAAGCACAACCTTCTGTACCCTCTTTATATTTTCTGTTACTTAGTAGAAATAAAGTAAAATAGTATTTTTCTGTCTGTCTCCCGACTTATCCGTGCAATATAAAAATATCCCGAAAATAAAAGTCCTCAGGATGCCATGCCAATTTAATATGATTTTTTCGGGAACATTTGAGGATTTACTGTGCAAAAATTACCGCGGGGGGAGCTGCCACCTGGCCACGAGGGTGGAGGGCGCGCCCCCCTGCCTCGTGGGCCCATGGTGGCCCTCCTCCACTTATCCCTGCACCCATCTTCTTCTTCTGTCTCACACAAACCCGAAAAACCAACTCAAGCTCGTGTTCCAGCCGCTTTTGCTGTGATTTTCGATCTCCTTGCTCAAAGCACCTCTCGCAAAACTGCTTGGGGAGATTGTTCCTTGGTATGTGACTCCTCCATTAGTCCAATTAGTTTTTGTTCTAGTGCTTTATTCATTGCAAATTTGTGCTGCATAGGTGACCATGTTCTTGAGCTTGCATGTCAAATCTATATGGTTCCAAGTAGTTCTAATGCTTGATATATGCTCTAGGCACTTGTATGAGTAGTTGCTATCAGTTTTATTGAAATTGGTTCACTTTTGTTTGAAGTTACTAGAAATTTCAGAATTATTTTTCAAAGGAAACAATATGCTTAGGAAGATGTTCCAAGGTGGTTCTTCAAGGAAGCAAGGTCCCAGGCTTGCAATGCGTGATGGTGACGAGGAACCACCAAGAGACGCTCCCGTGAGGCCCTGTGAATGGCCTTCGGAAAATTTTATGAATCAAGTGGGAATTAAAGAAGAATTCTATGCATATTTGCATAATGCCGGTCTTGAGGACTTTGAAGCTGATAAATGCCCCCAGTATCGTTACCTCACAAGTTCATTTGTGGGGAGGTTTGATTTGTCATCTTCACGTAATTCTCCTTCAGTCATGTTTGACCTTTATGACAAATTTTATACCATGGACTTAGAAGATTTCACTCTTGCATGCAAACTTCCATCTTGGGGTAGTATCAGGGATCCCCCAAAATCTGAATATAGAGACTTTCTTGCTAGAATAACTGTGGGGGAATCTAGAGATATAGCGCAGGCCACTATAGGGAGCATTCACTTTCCTGCTATACATTATTTTGCTCTCTTCATTGGTAGATGCATAGATGCTAAGGATGAAGCATGTCACATGTGTGCCCCTGATCTCAGCATTCTCAGAAGCGCTGTGTTAGGGGACCAAGCTTATCATATGGGAGCCATTGTGGCTCGTAAGTTGCATCTTAATAGACGTAACGGAGATTTCTTTGGAGGAATTTATGCAACCCGCTTAGCTAATTTTCTTGATGTAGACATTCGTGAGGGTGATATGGAGTTACCCCCTTCTTATTTTGATCTTGATTCTATGTTTTCTCACCAGCTCATTGAGAGGACTGGACCACCTTACCAGTATCGACTAATCTTTAACAAACGGCATGTGGTCCGTGTTGCTCTTCCTGCTCCTACCTTCTTTGATTTACAGGTGAGAGGAAAATATATTATTACCAGAGAGGAGGCAGATGAGTACGAGAGGAGAGCGGAGGTAGCTCGACGCCACGCTGCAGCTCAGGAGGCGGTAGCAGCTGCATCACGGTACGACCCCAGCTACACCTACGGGTATCAGCCAGGCTATCCCTGGCAATAGACCAACTCAGGCCAAAAGCCTAAGCTTGGGGAGTACGTATTTCCCACCGACATTACATTTATGTTCACACACACTCATTGCTAGATGTCGGTGCTCATACTCTTTCACTGTAGTATCCATGCTAGTTTATTTTCATTTTCCTGCTTTCTTCTTGTGTGTTTAATAAACCTTAAGAAAAAAATAAAATAAAAAATAGTTAGTCTACTTTCCTTGCTTGTAGTGGAATTAAAAAGAAAACCCAAAAATATTTCCCGTTCTTCTTTTGCTTGTTGGGAGCTTTCCCGTTTAAATAGTTTTTATTTCTTTT
Organism: Aegilops longissima; assembly: GCA_021605205.1. Taxonomy (NCBI): domain Eukaryota; kingdom Viridiplantae; phylum Streptophyta; class Magnoliopsida; order Poales; family Poaceae; genus Aegilops; species Aegilops longissima. The sequence goes on from CM038681.1 coordinate 149,355,206, forward strand.
CCTTTCTTTGGGGGTCGAGAAGACCATATTGAAAATGCTTAGTGGCTCTCATATGCATTATTGTTTATCTATCTTAGAGCCCATATTACTTGTCTTCTCTCTTGAGTTGAATGCTTGCAGATTCCAGCTTAGTCCAATGCACGTGCACTCTTATTATTATACACACCGTTCGGTCGTGCAAGTGAAAGGCAATAATGATGATATATGATGGACTTATTGGGATGAGAAAAGCTGGTATGAACTCGACCTCTCTTGTTTTTGTAAATATGATGATTCATCGTTCCTGATTCAGCTATTATGAAATAAACATATTTGCAATGACATTTAGAGATTATAGTTGCTTGTGCCATGCTTGATTAGCTATGAGTTATAATGGTTTACCTTGCGTGCCAACATGCTATTAGAATGATTATGATATGGTATGATGGGATGGTATCCTCCTTTGAATGAATTGAGTGACTCGACTTGGCACATGTTCACGCATGTAGAATCAAATCAACATAGCCTTCATGATATTTATGTTCATGGTGGATTATATCCTACTCATGCTTGTATTCGGTGTAAATTAATTTTAATGCATGTTTACGACTGTTGTCGCTCTCTTAGTTGGTCGCTTCCCAGTCTTTTGCTAGCCTTCACCTGTACTAAGCGGGAATACTGCTTGTGCATCCAAACTCCTTAAACCCCAAAGTTGTTCCATATGAGTCCACTATACCTTCCTATATGCGGTATCTACCTGCCGTTCCAAGTAAATTTGTATGTGCCAAACTACAAACCTTCAAATGAAATTATGTTTTGTATGCTCGAGCAGCTCATGTGCAACTAGGGATGCCTATATCTTCCATGCTAGGTGGGTTATTCTCAAGAGGAGTGGACTCCGCTCCTCATTCACGAGAAAGGGCCGGTAACCGGGATGCCCAGTCCCATGATCCAAAAAGATCAAAGCAAATCAAAATAATTAAACAAAACTCCCCTTGGGACCCGTTGAATGTTGGAGGCACTCGTTGTTTCGAGCAAGCCATGGATTGATGCTTGTGGAGGAGGGGGAGTATAAACCTTTACCATTCTGTTTGGGAACTGCCTATAATGCATGTAGTATGGAAGATACAACCATCTCATAGTTGTTATGTTGACAGTGAAAGTATGCCGCTCAAAATATAATTTATCTCTATTTCAAAATTGAGCTCGCACCTCTACAAATCCTCGCTTCCCTCTGCGAAGGGCCTATCTATTTACTTTTATGTTGAGTCATCACCCTTCTTATTAAAAAGCACTCATTTGAGAGCACACTGTCGTTTGCATTCATTATAATTGGTTTATATTGGGCATGACTTGACTGGATCTCTTTTACCATGAATTACAATGTTTAGTCAGTCCTTGATCTTTAAAGGTGCTCTGCATTTATGTTTTGCAGTCTCAGAAAGGGCTAGCGAGATACCATTTTGTTATATCATGTTATGATTATTTTGAGAAAGTGTTGTCAACCGAGTTTTATTATTATGGCTCTCTAGTTGATTATGCTATTGATATGAGTAATTGTGAGACCTACATGTTATTGTGAGTATGGTTAGTTCATAATATTTGCTGAAACTTGAATGCTGGCTTTTCATGTTTACAACAACAAGAGCAAACCGAGTTTGTAAAAGTTTTTCTTTTTCTCTTTCAGTTTGTCAACTGAATTGCTTGAGGACAAGCAAGGGTTTAAGCTTGGGGGAGTTGATACATCTCCGTCGTATCTACTTTTCCTAACACTTTTGCCCTTGTTTTGGACTCTAACTTGTATGATTTGAATGGAACTAACCCGGACTGACGCTGTTTTCAGCAGAATTGCCATGGTGTTGTTTTATGTGCGAAAAACAAAAGTTCTCGGAATGACCTGAAACTCCACGGAATATCTTAGAATAAATAATAAAAATCCTCGCCAAAGATGAAGACCAGGGGCCCACACCTGTCCACGAGGTGGGGGCACGCCCCTCCCAGGGCGCGCCTCTACCTCGTGGGCCCCATGGTGGCCCTCCGACGCCAACTCCAACTCCATATATTGGCTTTCGGGGAGAGAAAAAATAAGGGAGAAAGTTTCATCGCGTTTTACGATACGGAGGCGCCGCCAAGCCCTAATCTCTCTCAGGAGGGCTAATCTGGAGTCCGGGGCTCCGGAGAGGGGGATTCGTCGCCGTCGTCATCATCAACCATCCTCCATCACCAATTTCATGATGCTCACCGCCGTGCGTGAGTAATTGCATCGTAGGCTTGCTGGACGGTGATGGGTTGGATGAGATTTATCATGTAATCGAGTTAGTTTTGTTAGGGTTTGATCCCTAGTATCCACTATGTTCTGAGATTGATGTTGCTATGACTTTGCTATGCTTAATGCTTGTCACTAGGGCCCGAGTGCCATGATTTCAGATCTGAACCTATTATGTTTTCATGAATATATGTGTGTTCTTGATCCTATCTTGCAAGTCTATAATCACCTACTATATGTTATGATCCGGCAACCCCAAAGTGACAATAATCGGGACCACTCCCGGTGATGACCATAGTTTGAGGAGTTCATGTATTCACTATGTGCTAATGCTTTGTTCCGATTCTCTATTAAAAGGAGGCCTTAATATCCCTTAGTTTCCAATAGGACCCCGCTGCCACGGGAGGGTAGGACAAAAGATGTCATGCAAGTTCTTTTCCATAAGCATGTATGACTATTTACGGAATACATGTCTACATTACATTGATGAACTGGAGCTAGTTACGTGTCACCCTATGTTATGATCATACATGATGAACCACATCCGGCATAATTATCCATCATTGATCCGGTGCCTACGAGTTTTCCATATACTGGTTTACGCTCATTTACTTTTCCGTTGCTACTGTTATCATCACTATAAAATACCAAAAACATTACTTTTGCTGTCTTTACTTTTGTTACCGTTACCACCACTATCATATTGCTTTGCTACTAAACACTTTGCTGCAGATACTAAGTTTCCAGGTGTGGTTGAATTGACAACTCAGCTGCTAATACTTGAGAATATTCTTTGGCTCCCCTTGTGTCGAATCAACAAATTTGGGTTGAATATTCTACCCTCGAAAACTGTTGCGATCCCCTATACTTGTGGGTTATCACTGGTGCTGAGTCTGGACATCGGAATGCCCATCCCTTTCAACGTCTCTGCATACAGTATGTTCAGGCCACTGCCACCATCCATCAAAACTTTAGTTAGTCGAGTGCCTTCGACGACTGGGTCGACCACCAAAGCTTGCCTCCCAGGGGTGGCTATGTCCGTCGGGTGATCAGACTGGTCGAACGTGATGGCGGTCTGAGACCATTTCAAATAATTGGGTGTCGCCGGAGCGACCATATTCACTTCTCGGTTGATAACTTTCAATCGACTTTTGCTTTCAACGTCAGCAAAAATCATCAGGGTGGAATTGACCTGGGGGTATCCACCATCACTATCTTCCTTGTCCTCAACTTTGTCCGACTCCTTTTCCTTATCCTTGGGTTGCTTCCCCTGGAACTGCTGAATCAAGAGCCGACAATGTCGAGTGGTATGCTTTGGGTAAATGAGTTTACCCTCTTCATCTTTCTTCATGTGAATGTGACATGGCAAGTCCAATACATCATTTCCATCTTGGTCTTTCACCTTTTTGGGGTTCCAAGGCCCCTTGGGTTTCCCCTTGAACTTTCCTGGAGTCACGGCCAAGGCTTCTCCAGGAGCAGCTGGCTCGGCTTTCCGCTTCTTCTTCCGACTGGAGTTCCCTCCTCCGGCTTCATTAGCAGCTGACTTGTACTTGCCACTCTGGAGCCGATCCTCTTCTTCACCATTGGCATACTTGGTGGCAATCTCCATCATTCGACTCAGGGTCATGTCTCCGGTCCGACCGAATTTCAAACTTAGCTCTCTGTTCTTAACGCCTTCCTTGAAGGCACAGACTGCTTGGTGGTCAGATACATTTTCTACCGTGTGATGTAAAGTGATCCACCTCTGAATGTAATCCCTCAGAGTTTCATTCGACTTTTGCACACAAGATTGCAGCTCTGTCAACCCTGCTCGTCGCTTGCAAGTTCCTTTGAATGTTCGGACAAACACTCGGGCAAGATCTTCCCAAGTGTAAATGCTGCTAGGTGCCAACTGATTCAGCCACGCTCTGGCCGAGCCCTCCAACATAAGAGGTAGGTGTTTCATGGCCACCTCATCATTGTCGCCGCCAATCTGAACAGCCACTCGGTAGTCCTCAAGCCAAGTACCAGGCTTGGACTCACCAGTGAACTTACTGACTCCAGTCGCCAACCTGAAGTTGGGAGGAATCACCGCGGCCCTAATGGCTCTGCTAAAACACTCTGGTCCTGAGACGTGAACTCTGCTGCTGGTGGGCACATCTCTGTCATGGCCTTCTCGGTGAGCTCTGTTCCTGTCGACCAAACCTTGAACGATAATGGATCTCGCATCAAAGCCTGGTTCTCTGGGGTCGACTGGAATCCTTCGCCCAACATTGTGCTGGCGTCTGTCATCCTGCTGTCGAGGAGCGTATGGTCCACCCCTTGAGGGAGGGATGGGCACTCGACGTCAATCATTGCGATCGAATCGGTGCTCATACTGCTCGTGGCTCTTGTACTGATCATCACGCCGGCCCCCACGTTCCTCACGCCTCGGGGGCGATCTCGGACTATGGGCCGACTGGACTGAATTCGCAGCGACGGATCTGCTGTGAATCCTATTCCGTGACTGCGATACGGCTGAATTTTGATCTCCTGCTGCCCGGAGTAAATCTCTGATCTGTAGCAGACCTCTACCCGCCTCTGACTGCGAAGGCTGAATCGATTCTGCTATAAGGGCCGCAGCTGCTAGATTCTGAATCGGAGTTTGATATACCTGAGTCGGTTGTGGAAAGAGTTGACGTCGATCGGATTCGAACTGTTGCTGCCAGCTTCGCCGAGTACTCGTTGGAGGTTCTCCAGTCGAGTGCGCTCAGCCAGGTTGGCCAAGCGTGCGTCCTCTAAGGCACGAGCCTCGGGGGTTTCTCCAACGATAGGAGTGTGTAATGCATCCATGTTCCGGCGGCGAAGTTCTTCCCTCTGCAGCGAAGTGAGGGGCTCGGGTTGATACTCTTCGTGAACCTGCGCCGGATCGCCTCCGCCGTCGCCTCCGTCGGCGCGGGGAAAGCCGGGAGGACTGCATGGTCCATTGACCATCAGAACCTCCGCCGCTGGATTACTGATGTCGCACTCGGATGCGATCTCTGAGCCGTCGACAGATCGAACAGTCAGTAGAGAGATTCGTCGGGCTCGATCGCGCGACTTGGGAGTGGCCGATGGCGGGCCACCGCGTGCCTCAGCCATCGCTGAAGCCTCGACCGACCGGAGCGCTTTGCGCCGGGAGATCGGGAGGAGGACGCACAGAGCCGACCGATCTTCGGGTCGACAGTTGCCGCAGGAGGACGCCGCGGACGCACGCGGGAAAGTGCGTTGCCCCGCGGACGGGGAGCGCGTCGATGTCGAGTGGAGCCTCCTGAAGCCAAGCAGAGTCGTCGACGATGAACGTGAGCGCGCCGAGATGGATCTCGCGGCCCTCAACCAAAACTCCACCTGAAATCATGATGAAGGAGATCGGAAAAATCCCAACTTCTCCAATAAATCGCTAAGACACCTGCCCCACGGTGGGCGCCAACTGTCGTGGTTCTAAGTCTGACAGTAGAATAGCGGGGTAGGAATGGAGAGGCAAGATCCTAGCTATGGAGTAGTTGTATACGCAAGGTGTTTACGAGTTCAGGCCCTTCTCGGAGGAAGTAACAGCCCACGTCTCGGAGCCCGAGGCGGTCGATCGTATTATGTGCGTATGAGTTACGGGTGCGAACCTTTACACCGAGGAGGGTGGCTTATATAGAGTTCGCTGACCCTCCAGCCCTCGATTATGCAGGATTAAGGTACATTAAGATCGGGGGTTACTGGTAACGCCCCACATAAAGTGCTATGATGACCATAAAAGCTACTTAATGACTGACCGTTTGTACGATGAGTGACTTTAGATCTCCTGGCGGTCGAGTGGTTGGCTTCATGGTCGAGTGTCATCAAGTCCGTCGAGTGGAACCCTTTCAGGTCGACTAAAAAGTGGTTTCTTCTAGAGATGTCCTTGAGGAGGGTATTTTGGACAAATCCATGACCCTACCCTAGATACATGACTTCATCAATAGCCTTCTCCCATATAGGAACAAAGATATACATATGCGGGAACTCTAGCTCCCGCGACATAAACCTAGCGGCCGCCGCCGGGGATCCCCTCTCCCCACCTCCGCTGCCGCCAGCGAGCACACCCCGGCGAAGCCTGATTGACGGGGCGGCGGGGTGGTCTCGTCTCTTGGCATCGGGCCTCTGGCGAGGGCAGAAGGCAGCAAGGCCTAGATGCAGCACTGGTGGCAGGCTTTCTTGGGAAATAAAAAGCGTGTTCCTCACCGAAAATTGGTAGGAGAGGACGAGCACGCGCGCTCATGGTATCTCCAACCATCGAACGTGCTATGGGGATGCGGGCTCCATGCTTTATTATATGTTTTTCGGTGGTACATGGAGGACATACGGGGAGGTACGAATTGGCATACGTACATAGCGGAGGTGGACTTAGACGGGCGTTTGCCTGTGATGGGGGGTCAGTTATGTGCTGGGCGGGCGCTCGAAAAGGATTAAAAAAATCAAACTAGATGTGTACAGTGCTGCGCCCGCGCCCATGGCTGAGAAGAGAGTGTGCACATTCTGCTGTCGGTGCCGTCTTGTTTGTCAAGCATAGCATTTATAGAGGAAAATTCACGTGTGATTTTAGTAAATTTTTCAAGAAACAATATTTGGGAAAATAAGAGAAATAAGTGACTCTAAGGAATGATAGCTGAATACGTCATCATTAGCACACAAATATTACTATGAAATCTTTGTTACAGCAGCATGAAACCTAGCTTTGAACAATACATCCACATAATTCAGGGCATCAGACAAATACAGTACATAATTTAGCTCAGCGCACTAGCAGTGATCATTCATCATAAAAGGGAGAAATAGGGAAAATCCAGCGATACTTGAAATGCTTGCTGCTTGCATAGATGAATCATTGTTCCACATTTCAGGAAAAATTAACACGAAAACAGGAGATATAAGTGGAGATATATGTCTGTCTAATGGATAGTAGATAAATATGTCATCAGTAGCACACGGACATTAATATGAGATATTTGTTATAGCAGCATGAAATTAGTTTTAAACAACACATCTAGACAGCTCAAGGGTTCAGACAAATACATATTACTAATCTGACAATACATAATGTATATCAGGAGGCTGGCAGTGAGCAGTCAGGATGCAGGGGAAAGATGCTTCGATAGCAGGATAATGAGCAGGTTGCTCGGCAACATGTACCACAATCTTAGGATTGCTACAGGTGTTCTTTCGATGCCCTCCCACTCCGCAGATTGAGCATTTCGTTTCTTTCCTTTTCTTTTGAGGGGTGTCCCCTCTTTGTGGACACGTTGTGCTCTTATGACCAGGGCCACAACATATAGTGCAGAATCGTGTTCGCTTGCTTGTACTGCATCCGATAACTGTATCAAGTTGTGATGCAACCTTAACTTTTTTGCTCTTTGCAGATCGGTCATCATATAGAGGCTTGTCTCTGCGTTCGTTTGTCGACCGGCTTTGCGTTTGCGTTCTGGAGCTGATAATCCAGTGTAATTTCCGATGGCGCTACCTTCATCGTCGCTCATGCATCCATTTTCTGGTCCTTGCAAGAGACTTAATTCTGTAACTTTTGCCCTCTTGAATTCAATTCTGTGTTCCAAACCCAGACCATCATGCTCAGAAGCTAAAGGGGTCAGTTTATCCATTGCTGCCCTAAGAAGTTCCATTACGCAATTATATGCAATTGGATTTGCATCACCAAGCTTTACAACCTCTAAAGCATGTGTATACAGATTTGAATGTCTGGACGTTATGGAGTTAGCTGAAATCTTGCAGGTGTGCCAAGTGAGCTGGAAGGATATCTCTTGCATCTTTTGTCCACCTTTTGAGGATATGCTTTCATGGAATTTTCTCTATACCCAAGAAATCAAGAACCTGCAATACAATTTTTATTTGTTCAGCATATATGGGTTTCTCAAGTGAGGCTGACAGCTAATGTACCTTAATTGAATGGCAGCATAGCAATCCTGTGAGCTCGAAGTTATCACATTCCCATGAGAGTTCTTCACCCTCAGCGAGAACGTGCACTATGTACACTACTCTGCACCACTTGTCATGTCTCTCTGGGTGGTACCGGTGTACATAATATTTTGAACCTTCCTCAACTTCTACTCTGTATTGTCCTGCTTCATATAGTATCAGTTTTCTTCTCTGTGTATCCTCTTAAGGTTTTTTCAAGGGCACATACTCTTCCATCACAAGGTGCATGCTCGATAGGGGCCCGCCCAATACAAACCTTGCATCAGTAAGAATGAATTATTTCTAACTGTTAACGGTTGCCTTCTTTTCCCTGAAGAATGCAATGTTCATAGGTCAGCAACATGGGAGTACAGCTTTACAGTCAGAGATTTAACTTATCCAGACATGTTTTAGCATACTAGCTTCAGAGCTGAGCATAAGCAAAGACAAACTGACGTTTGCCTTCTTTCTCATCAGCATCTCATTGTTGATAAGCGAGCAACATGGAAGTACATCTTTACTTTCAGAGTTTTTAATTCAGTAAGAATGAGATATCTATGACTGAAAAAGGATTACTTTTTTGCTCAGAGAATGCAATGTTGACAAGGGAACAACATGGAAGTACAGTTTTACATTCAGAGGTCTAAAATGTTCACATATCTTAGCGTACTAACTTCTGAGTTGAGCATGAGCAAATACAAACTCATGTTTGACTTCTTTTTTCCTGAAGAATGTAGCGTTGACAAGCGAGCACCATGGAAGTACAGCTTTACTTTCAGAGTTCTATAATTTTCAGACATGTTTTAGCGCACTAGTTTCAGAGTTGAGCATGAACAAGACGAAAAGAGGGTACCTTTTTGTCCACCCGGGGGCTTGAGGGTCATCCTTTCCTGTTGATTGCTGTGAATCGGCCGCCGACAAGCTCAGTTCTTCGCAGCCGTTGTTCATGGGCAATTGGATTGCAAGCGGCAAGTCGCCAACATATCCCATACTCGATTCAGCAGCTGATTGGGTGAGACCAGTATCTGGCTCACCGGCGGGCGTCAAATCGCTGGATGCAAGATCCACCAAGGGGAACCTGCGAGAACACCCAGGTATCCGTAAGTTGGTTCCCGCAAAGAGATTCGGCGTTAGTACTTAGCAGAAGATGAACTAGCAACAATACCTGTCCACCGGATCTGATAGGAACTCCAGTCCATTGCCGCCCTCCTCCGCCGTCGCCATGAGCTGTCGTCTTTGTTGACGGCGCCGCGGATCACTCGAAATGAGGGGGCGGGGGTGGGAGGGTGGGGATCGGGACTTATGGTGGGTCCGCGCTGGCATTTATTTTTCTCTGTCATGTGTACCGCGCGTCATGACATGTACCAACAGTACATTTCCCATGTCCTGCCGCTACCGCGCACCGTACACGCCCGATCCGTATGTATCAACAGTACGCTCAACTGCATGTGAACGTCCACCCGAAGACTAGGCCCACCACTGCGCTCTTGCTCAATTGGTCCACGTAGCAGGAGCGCACGCGCCTGAAGTACAGTAACATCCAAATCGTTTCCACATACTTGAGGCAGAACAGATGATAAAGATGAGGTTCCATCAATTGATCTAAAGTCCGGTAATCTGCATGGATAAGATGGCAAGTAGAAAGATAAGACAACGAATGTCAATTAATCAAGAAAGGTAGGAGAAGAGAAAGAGTAAAAGAGAAAATCACTTGTGGAACTGTAACTTCAATCCATCAAACTCCATTGGAAAAGATCCCATATTGGTAGCGTAAACAAAACATCCAGTACTCAAGCACGAAGGAAAGAAATTGTGTGAATGCAAACGCAGTAGAAAGGATCGGATTTGAAGAGAAATGGAGGATATAGGCCCTGTTTGGTCCAGCTTTTATCGACGGATTCCGCTGTCGCGCAGTAGAATCTGAACCAAAGGACAAACCCAGCAGAATCCGATTCCAGAAATCCGCTGCCAAAATCTGAAGCAGCCCAGGACGTGCTTTCCAAAATCTGATTTTGCTGCGGCCAAAATCTGAAAAAGTTGTATCAGCTGGTTTGCCAAATGACCTACATCTTTTTCACATCAGATTTTCCAAAGTTGTTTCTCCACAACAAATTTTTCGTGGCTGCTTTTAGAAATCCACAGCCGAACCAAACAGGGCCATAGAAGAACAGTGCGGATGAATACAAAGAAGAACAAATTAAGGATGCAGAGACGGAAGTAAGGAGATGAACAGGAAGCACATAAAGTGATAAACATATAAGGTCCACCCATAGTCAAGAACATGAAAATACAGCAGTACATACTACGTATCTCTACGACACCGACATGTATATTGGAACTATTTCACGTATTCATAACGTACAAAATATTACATGTCCTTTTACCTATTTTGAGGGTACACAAATGCACGAATCACCGCGCAAACGGGTGACCGGGCAGGTGCGTGGCCCTGCGAGCTTGCGGTATCCTTCACCGTATTTGAGCAAATGTATCCAAAACCGCGGAGTGAGCATGACACCTATGAAAACATTTCTGGCTGATCGGGACCGCTATGGTTTCACACGCAAAGAAAACAGCATGCTAGACTTTGGACATTGCCCGTCAAAGACGGCAGCGAAACTTCCTGCCTCCCTCTATGAGATGTGTAGTTCAGTCTCACATGTTGTTGTCGAGTATACGAGTATATTGATGAGCAGCAAGGACATAAGGACATAGTAAAAGTTAGACTAAGCGACTCCCTTTGACTGACTAAGGTTCAGTTTTTCTCTTCTGATGCTCGATGATTTGTGCAACTCTAGTCTCGGCGAGAGCATCAAGCAGAAAAGCACCACTACTTTTGCTTGGCTCTGCGCAACTACTAGGGAAAAATAGCCTCGACCGTGAGTGAAGTGACAACCATGGCTGCCAAGAAGCTCGTGCTCATACGCCTCCTACTCGTGGGGTTCATAATAAACCATGTAGCCCGCAGCGCCGGCGCCGGTGACGACAACCACCAGTTCGTCTACTCCGGCTTCGCCGGCAGCAGCAGCCTGCTCCTCGACGGCGCGGCGTCCGTGACTGGGAGCGGCCTCCTGGAGCTCACCAACGGCACGCTCCGCCAGAAAGGCCACGCCATCTACCCGACCCCGCTGCGCCTCCGCGGCCGCTCCTTCTCGTCCTCCTTCGTGTTCGGCATCCTGTCGGCCTACCCCGACGTGAGCGCCAACGGCATCGCGTTGTTCCTCGCCCCGACCACCAACTTCTCGGGCGCCATGGCGGCGCAGTACCTCGGCCTCCTCAACACCAGCAACAACGGCAACGCCACCAACCGGGTCTTCGCGGTGGAGCTGGACACCATGCAGAACAACGAGTTCAGGGACCTCAGCGACAACCACGTCGGGATCGACATCAACAGCCTCGTCTCCGTCAACGCCACCGACGCCGGCTACTACGACGACGACGGCGGCGTGTTCCGCAACCTGACGCTGATCAGCCACGAGGCGATGCAGGTGTGGGTGGACTACGAGGGCGGGACCGGCAGGATCAACGTCTCCCTGGCCCCCCTCAAGACGCGCAGGCCGGCGAGGCCGCTGCTCTCGGTGGTGCACGACCTCTCGGCGGTGATCCCGGACACCGCGTACATCGGCTTCTCGTCCTCCACAGGCCTGGTCAGCTCCCGGCACTACATCCTCGGGTGGAGCTTCGCTTTGGACGGCCCCGCGCCCGCCATCGACATCGCCAGGCTGCCGAAGCTGCCCCGCGAGTTCCCAAAACCAAGGTCCAAGGCCATGGAGGTCATCCTGCCGATAGCCACCGCGGCGCTGGTCCTCTTGGTGGGGACGACCCTTGTGCTACTCAGGAGAAGGCAGCTGAGGTACAGGGAGCTGAGGGAGGAGTGGGAGGTGGAGTTCGGGCCGCACCGCTTCTCCTACAAGGATCTGTTCCGCGCCACGGAAGGGTTCAAGAACAAGAACCTGCTGGGGGTAGGAGGATTCGGCAAAGTGTACCGAGGAGTTCTTCCGGCGTCCAAATGCGAGATCGCCGTGAAGAGGGTGTCGCACAGCTCCAAGCAGGGCATGAAGGAGTTCGTCGCCGAGATCGTCAGCATAGGGCGGATGCAGCACCCCAACCTCGTCCAGCTGCTCGGCTACTGCCGCCGGCAAGGTGAGCTGCTTCTGGTGTACGAGTACATGCCAAATGGGAGCCTTGACAGGTACCTGTACTCTCAACCTCAGGAGGCCGACGACAAGCACAATGGTACTTTGAATTGGGTTCAGAGGCTTGGGATCATCAAAGGCATTGCATCGGGGTTAATCTACCTTCATGAGGAGTGGGAGAAAGTTGTCGTCCATCGCGACATCAAGGCCAGCAATGTGTTGCTCGACAACGGCATGAATGGCCGGCTAGGCGACTTCGGGCTCGCGATGCTGTACGACCACACCGCGGACCCGGAGACCTCGCATGTCGTCGGAACCATAGGGTACCTAGCCCCGGAGATCGGCCGCACCAGCAAGGCGACCATCCTGACCGACGTGTTTGCCTTCGGCATATTCGTGCTGGAGGTCACCTGTGGGCAGAAGCCCATCATGCAAGATTCAAAGGACGACCAGCTCATGCTGGTAGACTGGGTGGTGGAGCACTGGAACAGGGGGTCACTGGTTGAGACGGTGGACAACAAGCTCCAAGGTGACTACGATGCCGATGAGGCGCGTGTGGTGCTAAAGGTGGGGTTGTTGTGCTCTCACCCGTTTCCTGAAGCAAGGCCTACTATGCGGCAAGTCTTGCAGTACCTGAATGGTGATATGCCGGTGCCGGATCTAGTTCCGGCGCACCTGAGCCTCCAGATGCTGGCGTTCATGCAGAATGAAGGGTTCGATTCGTACATCATGTCCTATCCTTCATCTGTGGAGAGCATTAACAGCCTCACTAGCCTTGTGCACGAGAGATAGGATATGGTGCTCTCAAAAAAAAAAAAAAGAGATAGGATATGGTGTTTAACATTGGTTTCTTTGTATGTATTCCTTGTCTCTTGTATATGGGCAATTAAGCTCATACTCCCTCCGTTTCTAAATATTTGTCTTTCTAGCCATCTCAAATGGACTACAACATACGGATGTAGATTCACTCATTTTGCTTCGTATGTAGTCATTTGTTGAAATCTCTAAAAAAATAATTATTTAGGAACGGAGGGAGTACTCGTGTATGATACAATGCATCCGAAATAAATCAACCTTTGACCGTATTTTTTTAAGTGCCGTTGCAAATTGTTCTGCGTAGAACATGGCAAGTTGCCAGCTGATGCGACACCCTTGTTTGGATCATGGAAACTAAAATTTTCCTTCCATCCAAAACATCAGTTGTCACCGTGAGCCTGACCTGAGGTGAGCATGCTGGTGTGGCATTAGGCAACCTTATTCCAGACGGCACTGTTAATGAATCAATCAACATCATGCCACTTGTTCAAGGCTGGGACGTAGCAAGTTTATATTGGAATGTAGTGCCGGAGAAAACATACTGTATATTGGAAGGGTCTGTTTAGGACACATCTTATGTCACATCTAAACTGATGTCCACTTTGTTTATGGTTTATTTTTTATTTTATTTTTTTTATTTTTTATTGCTGCATTATATATGGTGGGAGCTTAGATGTGACATTTTTAAAAAATATTAGATATGAATTAGACAAACTGATATTAGAAATGGTAAGATAAGAAGAGTTGGCGGTACTCATCTTTCAGACCGATCCAAGGTGATCTTTAGACCAGACTTTTATTACACACAGCGACGGCTCGGCACACTGTTCGCATGCAGTTGGCGTCGTCATGGTACTAGCTGCGTCCTTGTTGACTTGGACTGATTGGCTGACTCCATTGGTCGTTTCCTGCATTTTTCTCCGGAGGACAGCAGGCCTGTGGCTCACCTTCATTCTGAGGATTCCTGATCCATGTTCCAAGATACACGTCGCCGTCTTCCTCCGGACTAGCCGCCGCCCGCCGGCCGGCGGTCGGTCATCGGTTCACACTGCTGCGTCCGAGTCAGATAATTAATACGTACTGTCCAATGAAATCAGTCCGCCATTGATGATGTGGCTTTCATACAACCTTGAGACGCATTCTACAGCTCTTCAGAAAGGCGCCTCGTCACTTCATCAGCTCAGTCCACGAATGGCGATGGTGCACATGTCCTTCTTCCTCCTGATCCCCTTCCTCTCCGCCGGCATCGTCCTTCCACTTCCACCCGTCGCTGCCGCAGCCGTCACCGACGGCGAGCACTTCGTCTACACCGGCTTCACCGGCTCGAGCCTCGCCCTCGACGGCGCCGCCACCATCACGGCGAGCGGCCTCGTGGAGCTGACCAACGCCACCACCCACCAGAAGGGCCACGCGTTCCACCCGTCCCCCCTGCGCCTCCGCGGGTCCCCGGACGGCGGCGGCGGCACGGTGCGGTCCTTCTCGGTCGCCTTTGTCTGCGCCATCGTCTCCAGCTACACGGACTTCAGCACCCACGGCCTGGCCCTCGTCGTCGCGCCCGGCGTCAAGAGCCTGTCGGCTGGGCTCACGGACCAGTACCTCGGCGTCACCAACGCCCAGAACAACGGCCGCGCGGCCAACCACCTGTTCGCCGTCGAGCTCGACACCGTGCAGAACATCGAGTTCCGCGACATCAGCGCCAACCACGTCGGCATCGACATCGACGGCCTCACCTCCGTGGCGTCCCACGATGCAGGCTACTACGACGACGAGGGTAACAGCGGCGGCTTCCATAACGTAAGCCTTATCAGCCGTGCCGCGATGCAGGTGTGGGTGGACTATGACAGGGTGACCACCCAGATCGATGTCACCATGGCTCCCCTTGGGATGGCAAGGCCCAGCAAGCCGCTGGTCAGCGCCACCCAGAACCTGTCCACCGTGCTGACGGAGCCGTCGTACATCGGCTTCTCGTCGTCGACGGGCCCGGTGAACTCCCGGCACTACGTTCTTGGGTGGAGCTTGGGCATAGACAGGCCTGCCCCGGCGATTGACGCCGCCAGGCTGCCAAAGCTGCCGCAGCTGGGGCCCAAGCCTCGGTCAAGAGTTCTGGAGATAACCCTGCCAATAGCAAGCGCGGTTGTCGTCCTCGCCATCGGCGCCGCCCTGGTCCTGCTCGTGAGAAGGCGCCTGAGGTACACCGAGGTGCGGGAAGACTGGGAGATGGAGTTCGGGCCGCACCGGTTCGCGTACAAAGATCTCTTCCATGCCACAGACGGGTTCAAGGACAAGCACCTGCTTGGTGCAGGAGGCTTCGGCATGGTGTACAAGGGGGTGCTTCCGGCGTCCGGGGTAGAGATCGCGGTGAAGAAGGTGTCCCATGGATCCAAGCAAGGGGTGAAGGAGTTCGTCGCGGAGATCGTAAGCATTGGCCGCATCAAGCACCGTAACCTCGTGCAGTTACTTGGCTATTGCCGGCGAAAAGATGAGCTCATTTTGGTGTACGATTACATGCCAAACGGTAGCCTCGACAAGTATCTATACGGCCAAGGAGATAGAGATGGCCTCACCTTGGACTGGGCTCAAAGATTGCATGTCATCAAAGGGGTCGCTTGTGGATTACACTACCTGCACGAGAGGTGGGAGAAAGTCGTCATCCACCGAGACGTCAAGACAAGCAACGTGCTCCTCGACAAGGAGATGAATGGACGGCTAGGCGATTTTGGGCTTGCAAAGCTGTATGAGCACGGCACCAACCCACAAACAACACGTGTGGTTGGAACCACGGGGTACCTAGCACCGGAGCTAGTGAGAACGGGGAAAGCCACCCCTCTGACAGATGCTTTCGCCTTCGGAACTTTCATGCTCGAGGTTGCTTGCGGACGACGGCCGATCAAGCAAGACGAGCAAGGCAACCAAATCTTGTTGGCGGACTGGGTACTCGAGCACTTGCATAGAGAGTCACTCGTCGAGGCAGCGGATCCAAGGCTGCAACACGAGTACAACTCCGATGAGGTGTGCCTAATTCTCAAGATTGGATTGCTCTGCTCACACCCGTCTCCCTCTGCAAGGCCCATGATGCAGCAAGTTTTGCAGTATCTTGATGGAGAATTGCCACTCCCGGAGATGACACGCGCAACCTTGAACTTCAATTTGTTAGCTCTTAAGGAGAGAAAGGAGTTGCATTCCATGTCAAGCCCATTCTCATCGACGGCGATGACCGTTGGCACCATATCTGACCTCTCTGGCGGAAGATGACACACATGATGTTTGATTTTAATACTGTATCATGTACTTGCTCGAATTCTTAACACCTTTAAATAATATTACGATATTTAAAATATTAGGTGACATATGACATGATAAGTGGATCTTGTTAACCGTATTTAGGGCACCTTAACAAACGTATTCTGGTTTTGATATTATGTAAATTCATTTTCATTTTTACTATCACACCATAGTTCAGATTTCAATGGTTGCTTGAAAGTAAGAGGTGGGCTGGGTAAATATTGGCAAATAGATTACGTGCATTATTTCTTGCATAAGGTTTCTGTTTGACACGAGAAAAATCTTATGGGCACTCCGTGAGAAGGGAAGAGAAGGAGTGTGGATTTCTCTCATGCGCCGGGGAAAAGAAAATGCAGGCCTGCCAGTGTACCTAGTACACAAAGAAAACAAAGAGATGGGAACAGTATTTTATTAATCTCAAGGATAACAAATACAATTCCCGATATGCGCTCCGTGGCCTACTAGCGCGGCCTGCCTGACTAGCGTTGTGCGGTCTCCTGGTTCCCGGGGCCTCGGAAGGCTTCCGGTTAATTACTCCCGCGGGTTGCTCCGCGAGATACCTTCGATTAAGCCGTGTGGTCGTCCTCGTCGTCTTCGCTTCACGTTCTCCATGCATATGATGATGGTGTGTGTAGGTGCGGGCAGCAGCAAAGCCTGTGTCCTCGTCGGTACACGTGCTGCTCAAAACATGGCTTTGTGCTAGCCACGTCCGCCCTCACCGTCGCGCCTCGTCGGTCTTGACAGCGTTGATGTAGTCGGTATTGATGTAGCATGGATCCTGCTTGGCTCGGACTTCTTGACAATGTAGCAGCTTCGTCGGGGTACGCAAGGGGTTGCCTCGCGGGAGTATTCTTTTGTGGAGACTGTCATCAGTGTAAAACCAATGCACGCTCGCATCGGCATGGCCGGTGTAGTTGGTGTCTCATCTCGACTAGACACCATGGTTACGACAGTCTGCGGAGACAAAGACTCCGCCTTACAAGGCCGTGAGAGGTAACGCCTTAGAGGGGCGTGGTGGATGCCTCGTCTTGGCTAGACGCCGTATTCGGTGGTCTGCCAAAACAAGGATCACACCGTGGGGCCGAAGAAAGGTAACATCATGCAGAGGCACGGTTGATGCCTCGTCTCAGCTAGACGCTGTACTCGGTGGTATGCTAAGACAAGGATCATGCCGCCTGTACAACGATGAGACCTGTATGCAACAAAAGGTCCACCTCGTCTTGACTGGACGTCGTATTCGGTGGTCCACCAAGACAAAGGCGAACATCGCGGGGCCGAAGAAGGATGACATGGAGGGGCGTGATTGATGCCCTGTCCTAGCTAGACGTCGTATTCGGTGGTCTGCTAAGACAAGGAGCATGCCGCCTGTATGACAATGAGACCTGTGCAACGAAGGGTGTGCCTCGTCTCGGCTGGACGCCGTAATCGGTGGTTCACCAAGACAAGGGTGAAACATTGTGGTGTTGAAGAAGGATGGCTTCATGGAGGAGCGTGGTTGACGCCTCATCTCAGCTAGACGCCGTATTCGATGGTCTGCTAAGACAGGGAGCACACCGCATGTACGCCGAGGCCTATAAGCCATGAAGAGTGCACCTCGTCTTGGTCAGACGCCGTATTCGGTGGTCCGCCAAAGACAAGGGCGCCGCCTCACAAGACCAAGGAAGGTGACTTTGTAGAAGGGCGTGGTTGGGCTCCGTCTTTGGCGAGCTCCGTCCGCACCCGATCACGACGTGCAAAGACGAAGGGCTCGGTGTGGACAAACTCCAGCGGTGTTGGTGTAATCTCCTTGTTCGATGAAGTCCTCTCCGGTGCCGGCGGCGGAATTGAATGAGCGTTGTCTTCGGCAATGAGCACGTACCCTCCGTGTAGTGCATGCATGCTGGATGTAAGGAGGAGACAAAAAAAAATTAGACATTAGTCTCACCTTCCGGAAACATGACCATTGCGTTCATCGCTACCGAGGTTCTTTGCGCGGATGAGGGTACGCCGAGTCGCCGATCTCCTGTCAACGTGCGTCGGCTGCGTGCGTTTTGCCTCTTGATGGATGTGGCGTTGCGTGGACTTGCTTGATGAATGGGTGCGTGATGAGTTTGCTGGGTGCGCGCGTGAGTGGCGTGAGATTTTTCTCGTGGGTTTGTTGCTTGTATTTATAGGTTGGGAGAGCCGGGGTCTCATGGCAACCGACGCGCAGCCTGGCCCACAAGGTTTCCTTTCTTAATTCTTCTTGACGCATAAGCCAACTCCAAGTATGGAAAATAAGCTGATACGGTCACGTATATACCTTTGAACGATGATCTTCTCCTCTCTTTCCAATTTAAAGCTTGCCGATTGTTTGCACTCTTTCCAGTTCTTGCATTGTGCCTCGTCCCCAGTTGACCGACTGCTTGATCTCATGAGCCTACAAAATAAAACCCAAAAAGGAAACGTACCTGATCAAGAGTAAAGTCCAATACTTACTTGCCAATTCTCAGGCTCGTACGAGTGCGTGTCAGGCCAAATATCAACATCATATGTGTATGAGTGCATCTTACACCCAATGCCAAGTTGGCAACACGTGGACACATTCCATATACATAGAATACTTAAGATTGCGGGTATTCGAACATGTACGTGTAAGCTCACCGGCCGGTATATGAGTATAAATACGTACACACCAGCGTACTTTTGACACTTCATGCATGTACATGAAAATAGCAAGGGCTTGTGACGTGCATGACTTTCCCTTTCTCTCTTTACTTTTCTCTTACGGATTCGGGTACGTACATGCACGTGCTTGCCGACCGCAGATACCGAATACATACATGCAGTGTATATATACGAACTCCATGCAAAGTGCTGCCACGTGCGTGTGTATTGAATGTACGGATGCATGTAACGATGCTGGGCCAAATAACTAGCCGGCCATTAGCCCATTAACCATTACTTTGGGCCAGGAGTACTTCACACGTACGAGCTTATGCAATATAGGTGCGTACATATATAGGCACCTCTTGCTACATGTGTACAGCTAAATATCATTGGTTCAAGTCATTATTTATATTATTGAGTGAAAGTAAAAGAGGCACATGAAGAGTTCAAATGATCCATTAGTTCCATTGCAACGTGGGAGACCCACTTATATACATGGTGAAGGGGTGTGTTGGGGAGACACCTCTTCCCCAACAGACACCTCCTGGGAGGCATCCCTCCCTTACAATTGATCACATATTTTTATTTCTCAACACTCCCCCTTGATTAATTCGTCATATGTATATTGCAAACTGAAAACTCCTCCAAAAACCCTGTGGGAAAAATTGAGGAGAAACCTTATAATAATGTGCCATCGAAAACTCCTTTCAAACCCAGTGGGAAAAATATAAGGAGAAACCAATATGGCACATATCTGCACTTGTATTTATATTATTGTCTCGTTAAAAACCTTATATGAGAAACGTCATGGAAAACTCATAAAGGGAAAAAGAGTACAATATGAGTGATCTCAAGATCACCAACGGGTTATAACTTGGGATTTTACTCCCCCTGAAATTTGCAAACCTCAAGAATATCTCATACCAATTCCACGAACCTAGTTCTGGAATATAAATATTGATAGAGACATTGTGAATATCACAATAATTTGCTTGCATACTATCCTCTTACATTTTTGTAATTCACAAGGATAAATATAACCCATAAGCAATACAAGTGACATTATCTTGGTAGATAATGATAATTCCACATGATTTCACATGTGGCCAATCATTCTATGAAGTCATCCACATTTTCTGATGCTTCAAATGATATAGAATGATCACTGGAAGGACTCGCTTAGAGTCTATTCTGAATACTTTCTTCAAAGTACTCTTCCAGCAAACCCAGTCTTTGATATGACATTGTGGGATCAAATAATTAGCCACTATCAATATATCAAACCATGGTCCCATCTTGATTTTTCGAATGAAATTGATCAAGACCCTTCGTGCCTTGGATATATCCCAGGATATTCCTTACACAAACCTTATACCTTTCAGAGAATTGCACTCTCAATAAATTTCCAAAAACTATAGTGTCAGGCCTGACATATTTTGCAAGATATATGAGTGCTTAAATGGTATTTAGATATGGCAATTCATGCTCCTCTATCACTTCACCATCTCCCCTATGTCTCAAGGATCTATATCCCATATTAGGTATAACATGACCATATGTGTCTTTGATATACTATATCCATATTGGACCTCTCCAATACTTTCGGATATATGAAGACTGATATCTTAGGGGAATATGCTCAAGTCATAAGCTTAGCATAATTTGGTTTAACCCAAATATCCGTCTTAACATGATTGTGTGTATTTCATGTCTTTATATAGACTTTGATGATAAGATCATCGACACCACAAATTAATGTTATGTACAATCCAACCCAGGATTTCTTCATGAATACACGTCAACAATCATTAGTATGAGAGTAATCCTTGTCAAGGAATAACTCACTTAGTCGGTTGCACCACACAATTCTCGACTACTTCAAGTCATAGAATGACTTCGAAGTTCCACACATGCATGTTGCGATTTACCTTTGGATTCAGAATATTAAGTCATTCAATGACTTCAATATATACATCCAAACTAATTGACCCATGGGAGTATGTAGACATTACATACATCAACCGTGTGGATCTATACTGCCATTAACATTCAGTATCGAAACATAATTCCACTCATACCAAGAAGGTATGTTATATCGTAACCGATGTCGGGTCTCTGCGAAAAACCCTTGTGCTACAAGCCTCGCTTTCTCACCACCTCATTTATTTTTGTTTCCAAACAAAAATTCACTTCTCTTCCCTCTGGAAGATACTTATGAGGAGCAGGTTTTACAATGGTAAATACCTCTCTTTTGATGAGCGAGTGCCAATCTTCCTTAATTGCTTCCTTTCATTTGAACCAATATAAGTGCAACAACACTCTCCATGGATTTGGTTCAGGGCCCAAAAGGATTCTAGCAATTCTCGAAAGAATTTTATGTCGACATATGTAGACTTTCTCATATATGATTCTCATGAATCAATATCATTGTGGAATTCTTATTACGCCTCTTAACTCCTTGTGATTTCCCACAACAACGGAGTCAAGGTGTTTCGATGTCCCAACACATAAAAATGTGTGCACATATGTGTTGGACTTTGGATGCCGTGCATTCCTCAGGTGTCATTCAACCAGAGGTTGAATCATATTTACTGATCGAGGGGTCAATCTCCTCTGTTTTCGCTGAAACATATGAGAACTTAATCTCATGCGACCAGAATTATCCCCCTCTTGCTCTCATCTAGGGAGACGAGTGGTTTATTAGGTACCTCCACTCGTTCTGGTACTTGACCATAGTGACAACTTTGTCATCAGTAAATATACTTGGCAGATTATTTGCAATATGCTGCAAATTTTTCATAACTTGAACCTGCATTTCAGATTCTTAAGTACGTGGACAAAATGTCTATGACATTTCTTATCCATTTCCTGGCATTCTTTGTGGTACTCATCTCCCCCTAATGCCAGAAAATGTTCTTATTGCAAAAGCAATCAGCGTGTGGGCTGCAAATAACTCCCCTATAAGGGTTAAGGTATTCGGCGGATTAACGAACATACCACAGTTATTCCTCACATAGATCCCAACCATATGTGAAGGCCCATGATGTACGCTGGGGTGGTGATATCGGTATACAACCGAATTACCGCAGATGGGAAATACTTCACTTATTTCCACGTACAAACTGCAAGGGGGTGCAGTATCATTTGATCTCATTTAGATCAAATATGCGGAGTGTGAGACCGCATGTTACCATCAACAAAATGTTGGTAAATCACAATTCTGCAACATTGGCTATGCAATATTGAATCTCTTCCATAAGAGATCAAGCCAAACCATTCTGGTTATGTAATATATACTGAATATAACCATTGAATGCTCGTGAATCAAGTTCAACGACATTTCTATTCCAATGGAATTATCCCACATGAGGATAATTTGCTCTAAATTCGTCAATTTGAGCAATTAATTCAGTAAACACATGGTTTTGTGTGAATGATACACATCTAAGACCATGTTCTAGATGCGTCTATGAACACCATGAAGTACCAACATAACCCAGATAATGGTTGAATAATCCAAACATATTCTTGAATGCAATCAAGAGTATTGGCTGGCTCATTTCAAATTTTAAGGTGAGAGTGCCTTAAAATTAATTCCCCAATGTCACATGCAGTGCACAAAACAATCTGATGATTGTTGGGAATATTGCAACTTGTCAAGTTGGAGCCAACAGAATTGTCAATAATTTCTCTAATCGTCCAATATCATAATGACAAAGGAGGAAAGATTATTATATATGCAACAAGATTGAGTATAAACTAATTCATACACTCAATTATCTCAACTATCATGTCCGAGGGACAAGATGTTGCAATTTATACTATATGTAGTAGTACAATTATAGGCCAATGATATTTAAGGATAACTAGGAGACTACACGAGATCTCCAGAATATCTTTGGAATATCATTCCACAAGCATATCATCAATATAGAGGAGTCTATTCCCCTTTTATCATGCCAGAATGTTCTCTGGTTGTTTCCTTTTGAAGTAGAACTTCAAACTTATCCCATTAAAATCATTTGCCTCCAGTGAGCCGGTGGTATGATTCAACCCAATACTTGACCGATTGGTAATCATTAGTACGACATTTCGTAAAACCACCATTTTGACAAACTTGAAAGTTGTCATTATGATCATTTAAATTAAATGATCCATTCCCTTTTGAGATATGCACTCAATTTCTGCTTGTCATTTTTTTTCTCTTCACTTTACATTCAACTCCTCGTGGTTCTCTAACCACTATTGCTTAGTACTAAGAGTACTAGCATGAATTTCAGGCATTGCAACCTAAAACAAAGATGATATTTCTGTTTACCATCCTAGGAGAATGTAAAGTGCAGTAAGGACTTATAGTCAGATATGTATCTGAAGCCGCCTTATCACATAATCTCAACTTAGTGTTGATTTATAGACAGCAGAATAATAAGCCTCAACAGACTTGAAGTCCTTAATACGAATGAATAATCATTCGCGTGATGCTTATAACAATATATCTCGCCTCAATGAAGCCTTAGAGGGAAAATGGATATTCATTATCCATTACATACTCAGTTTATAAACCGAGTCATAGCGATGTCACATAAATGCAAATATGCACATTTTAGCTATTTATAAATAGCCATGACATTCTCTACAGGTGGAGTCTTTATGGCCACAAGGCCATGGGTCGACAAGATCACTATGTCCACGACCCATGTCAAATAATTATTCCCATGTAATGGCATCGCATCGCATTACCTTTCGAAAAGGTCACCCATATGATGCATGAAATACTCATGCATTAATTTACCTTCAGTAAATTAAGTACGATGAAAATGCTATGGCTAAGCATAATCATGGTCACGGTGATTCTTAGTGATTCATAGGGCAAGCCTTCCAGAAGAACACCACAATGTGGTGTAGATCTTCAAATTAAAGGTAGTCACCTCAAAAGGGACAAGCCTTTAATTTTCTTAAAACACATAGAGATAGCCGACCACCTAGTGGTGCCTCACTCTTATGGACAGTTCCCATTGATCATAGTCCCCACAACCATATGTTATTTATAACACATGAAGGTAGTCACCAAAAAATGGCATAAACCTCTCAGCTGTGCATGAAACTTAATTCATAGCTATGATGGCGTCTCATAAGTTGTGTATGCATGGAAGGTAATCACCAAAATATGCAAGTGTTTTGCATAATTCTCTTCATAGAATAATATGCAGCATAGTCACCAATGCCTTGGATTCATCTCCGATGGAGTATATGACACTATAGTCACAACCAATGACAAATGCTGTGAAATTGACAAGTATTTGGAAAAATATCATGAAGGTAGGCACCAGCGTGTGTAGGCCTCATAATTACTATGTCATAAATTTTGTGCCTTCACTTTTGCTTTGAACAAATGGAGATAATCACTACTAAGTAGTGTAGACCTCACTCTTATGTTGCATTTCACAACCTTATGTTAATTAAAAACACATTGAAGGTAGTCATCACATGGTGATGTAGACCTCACAGTTGTGAACGAAATTAATTCGTTGCCATAATGCAGTCCATAAGTTGTGTGGAAAATTGAAGATAGCATTATGTCATAATGACATAATATAGACCTCACAATAACATTGGATAACCTGCAATTAAGCAGTAGGTACCATTTGTCGATTCCTTGTGACAAATGTAAATTTGACATAGTCAGGCAGTGTCATACACTTCACTACCTCATGTTTCCAAACTTGCAAGCAAATTCCATATTCTATGCAAATAACGGAGTCAACATATTGCTTTGCAACAGTATTACCCATGTAATACAAATAAATGCAGAAGTATAAACATACTTATGCAACACATATGAGGACTTGGGGGCCTCAAACGGTCATTTTACATGACATAAAATTATGCATAATCATTATTATGCAATTTACCAATGGTCTACCCTGCACATTTGCTCTGAAGCCCATAGCTTAACATGCAAATAACAATAATCTTATTGTCAAAGTGCTAAAGCCAAGGGGCTAAAACGCAAGATCTGATAAGCATATATGCCTTAAATCAGAGAAAGCAGGGACTTTTCTAGGATTAACAAATAATCCAATGGCTGATTTACAAAATCGCCAAAGAGATAGGATTTTCTCCTTTCTCTTTCCCGTGCGGTTACTAATTCCCTTAGGGAATTAACCGCCGTCTGCAGGCACTGGTTCCCGTGCACCGCCGTAGTCGGGGGTCGTCGCCGGTCGAGATTCACGCGACGCCCACGCCGCTTTTGGGCCAAGGACCGATAGTCCAGCGCGATAGGGTTGGTGGCTGCTACCGCCATTACGGCAGCGCCTCGGAGACGGAGCGGAGACCCTTCGTCACCGGTGCCAGGCCATGCCATTCACCGGGACCACATGCTGGTCACCATCGCGCCGAGTCCGACTGGACATCGCCCGCCGGGGTTGCGGCCGCGTGCACACCTGGGACGCTGCCTCCACCAAGCTTTGACGGCTGCGTGTTGCCGCGCGGCATGGCTGCACGCTGACGCGCCGGAGCGTGTCGGTACAGTAGGGGATGGTTCCCTGGTGTACCGCCGTCCCTCGTTTGGAGAGGCACGCCGCGCCGCCAATCTTTTGGACCGCCGTCGCTGGAAACACCAGCAATGGGGTCGAGGCCGCTGCGCATGTTGGGCACTGCCTCCGTGCTGTAGAAGCGCGCCGCGGAATCAAGGACGAAATCTCACCGCTTAGAGGCGTCGTCGAGGACTAGAACTCCTAGTACTTTCTCAAGAACAGCGCTCATTTCGAGTTCTCCCTCTTTCTCTTTGGTGTTTGATCCATCCACTTCTTCCTGTGCATATGCGCTCAGAAGAAGTAATCTGCATGTACGTACAGAAAACAGAGTCGATTGATATAGATCATTTATTGATCATGAGAAGGCAAAATGAAGTAGACAATGTCCTGATCGGTTTTTGTCCTGAACAGTGCATCTATGCATGCATGTCAACGAATGACTTGCTCGTGCTGTTCATGTTGCCAAGGCAATCGATTTTCCGACTGCGCCAAATGCTCACGGGCCGGCCTCTTCTTGGACGATTCGGTGAGGCAATTCTCGCAGGAAAAGGCAATTGATCAGATTCTTCTTACTCCATGTTTCTTAATCACAAGAAGACAAACGAAATTAACACTCTAATTAATCTCCTGTACACGGATGCATGCATGCTCCATGGTGCTGCCGCTGCATGTGCCTGCGCAGCCAACTGTTACATCACGTACTGTTGCCGCCGCCGTGATGGCCATCTGCATCTTGTGCCTCATCGTCGTGATGGGAGAGTAATTCGGCCAAGAAAACAGCGGTTACACGCAATGGAGATCTCGTGCTGATAACGTATTATTGAGTGAAAGTAAAAGAGGCACATGAAGAGTTCAAATGATCCATTAGTTCCATCAGCAACGCGAGACCCACTTATATACATGGTGAAGGGTGTGTTGGGAGACACCTCTTCCCCAACAGACACCTCCTGGGAGGCATCCCTCCCTTACAATTGATCACATATTTTTATTTCTCAACAATTTAGACAACTTTTATTTTTGCATTATCCTCCCTCCTTATTTTCATACTCTTCATAGTGCAAAAATCTCATCAAACAGTTTCGAGTTTACTTGACAATTATTCTTGTCGAACATGGTTTAGAATGAAATCAGTTGGTTTGTATCGAATGTATTTTACACAAACAAGAAGTTGCTACATAGATCACTACACCCCCCGGTCTACTTTCAAGTTAAACATCCACGCACACTCAAAGCTCTTAGAGCATTTACACCGAGACTCGTCGAACGCTCCCTATACGTACGTCCGGGCAGATGGCTCGGTTAGTGACCGGTCACAAAAACATGACCCAGTTGCATGGCCCTCCGCCACTCATAGGAGGAGTGCGCCCATCCGTAGTTAGAGATTGATCCGGTTGGAATCCATTGCATTGGCACAGATGGTGCTCGAATCTGTCAGAGCTGGTGGCTCGAGGTGCGTGCCCTCTGCCTCACCAGATGTGGTGAGGTTCGTCTCTCGCCCCAACTCCGGTGTGGACGCACATCCAGAAACAAGCATAGCAGTGGACACCCAGGCTTCTCCCCGCTCGGGATTCCTGGCCGTCGGATCTTCCTTTGATGCATTCGGACCATAGGATCTCGCCGGAGAGATCTCGCCGTCGGATCAAGCCGGATCACTGCTACAATGAATAGTGATGAATAGTAGCCTCCATTCGATTTTTCTTATCAATTTTCTTACTCAAATTATCGTCTTACCTCACCGACGTGTAGGGTCGATCCTCGGTGGGTCATACGCGGTCAATGATCGTGTCTGTGAGCGTGGTCTCATGCGTTATTTAGTGTAGAAGTATTCATGCCACCGCTCAGAAACTGGATGGCCGCGAGGGTATTTTGGACATTTCACGCACTCTATAAAAACGAAGCAAGAGCGAGTGAAAACCTAGCCGCTTCTCCCTTGCGCGGTCGCGCCTCCCTCGTCCAGCCCTCTCCCGACCTCGCCGCCCACACACACCTCCGCCGCCACCCTCTTCCCGACCTCGCCGCCCCACTCACATCGCCGCCACCGATGCCCCTCAGACCTCGCCACCGCGGACCTCTCTCCTTGTCTTCCTCGCACCACGACGCCCGCAACCTCCTCCCTCCCGTCAACAGAAGGGGAGGAAAGAGAAGAGGAAGAGCGAGCGCGTCAAACGGCGGCCATGGCGGCGCCGTCGTCTGACCTCGGCCTCCGACTGCTCACCTCTCTCCTCGTTTCCTCGCACCACGGCGCCCGCAACTTCCTCTCCCTCCCGTAAACTTCTCCGGGATCTACAACATCGACAGCTACGGCAGCGCCACGCTGCTGATGGTTGGGGCTCCGCCGCCACGGCAGTCCATGGGCCCGGCCCGATCCCCATGCATTGTCTTCCCCGACGGCGTGAGGGCGGCCACCTGAGGAACCTGGCTGGCGGACGAGGTTGGGCGGCTGTTGGAAATATGCCCTAGAGGCAATAATAAATTAGTTATTATTATATTTCCTTGTTCATGATAATCGTTTATTATTCATGCTATAATTGTATTGACCGGAAACAAAGAATACATGTGTGGATACATAGACAACACCATGTCCCTAGTAAGCCTCTAGTTAACTAGCTCGTTGATCAATAGATGGTTACGGTTTCCGACCATGGACATTGGATGTCATTGATAACGGATCACATCATTAGGAGAATGATGTGATGGACAAGACCCAATCCTAAGCCTAGCACAAAGATCGTGTAGTTCAGATGCTATAGCTTTTCTAATGTCAAGTGTCTTTTCCTTAGACCATGAGATCGTGCAATTCCGGATACCGTAGGAGTGCTTTGGTGTATCAAACGTCACAACGTAATCGGGTGACTATAAAGGTGCACTACAGGTATCTCCGAAGTGACCATTGGGTTGACACGGATCGAGATCGGATTTGTCACTCCGTAGACGGAGAGGTATCTCTGGGCCCACTCGGTAGGACATCATCATAATGTGCACAATGTGACCAAGGGGTTGATCACGGATGATGTGTTACGGAACGAGTAAAGAGACTTGCCGTAACGAGATTGAACAAGGTATCGGGATACCGACGATCGAATCTCGGCAAGTACAATACCGCTAGACAAAGGGAATTGTATACGGATCGATTGAGTCCTTGACATCGTGGTTCATCCGATGAGATCATCGTGGAACATGTGGGAGCCAACATGGGTATCCAGATCCCGCTGTTGGTTATTGACCGAGAACGCCTCGGTCATGTCTACATGTCTCCGAACCCGTAGGGTCTACACACTTAAGGTTCTGATGACGCTAGGGTCATAAAGGAAGTTTGTATGTGGTTACCGAATGTTGTTCGAGTCCGGATGAGATCCCGGACGTCACGAGGAGTTCCGGAATGGTCCGGAGGTAAAGATTTATATATGGAAAGTTGTTGTTCGGGTTCCGGAAAAGTTCGGGTTTTTTCAGATTGTACCGAAGCTTCTGAAGGTTCCGGAGGATTCGGAGGATCCGGAGGTCCGGAAAGTGTTCCACCATGTCCAATACAGTAGCATGGGCTGTGGGGGCGCCCTAGCCTTAATGGGCTAGGGGCACCAGCCCCCAAGGCCCATGCGCATGGGAAGGGTAAACCCTAAGCGGAGGCCTCCACTTGACTTGGGAGGCACTCCTCCCTTGGCCGCCCCCCTAGATGGGATCTAGGGCTGGCCGCACCCCTGGGGTGGGAAACCCTAAAGGGGCGCAGCCCCTTCCCCTATATATAGTTGAGGTTTGGGGCTGCTGCACACATGAGAACTTCTCCTCTCGCTGGCGCAGCCTGCATCTCTTCTTCCTCCTCTCCTAGGTGCTTGGCGAAGCCTGCGGGATTGCCACGCCCTCCATCACCACCATGCCGCTGTGCTGCTGCTGGATGGAGTCTTCTCAACCTCTCCTCTCTCCTTGCTGGATCAAGGCGTGGGAGACGCCACCGGGTTGTACGTGTGTTGAACGCGGAGGTGCCGTCTGCTCGCACTTGATCATCGGTGATTTGAATCACGACGAGTACGACTCCTTCAACCCTGCTTCACTTGAACGCTCGCTTAGCGATCTACAAGGGTATGTAGATACACTCTCCTTTCCCTCGTTGCTAGTTTCTCCATAGATAGATCTTGGTGACACGAGGAAAATTTTGAATTTCTGCCACGCTCCCCAACAAAGGCATCATGAGCTAGGTCTATTGCGTAGATTCTTTGCACGAGTAGAACACAAAGTAGTTGTGGGCGTTGATGATGTTCAATATGCTTGCCGTTACTAGTCCAATCTTGTTCCGACGGTATTGTGGGATGAAGCGCCCGGACCGACCTTACACGCATTTCCACGTGAGACAGTTTCCACCGACCGACATGCACTTGGTGCATAAGGTGGCTAGCGGTGCCGCCTCCCACTTTAGTCGGAACGGATTCGATGAAAAGGGTCCTTATGAAGGGTAAATAGCAATTGGCATATCACGCTGTGGTTTTATGTAGGTAAGAAACGTTTGCTAGAAACCCATAGCAGCCATCGTAAAACATGCAAACAACAATTAGAGGACGCCTAACTTGTTTTTGCAGGGTATGCTATGTGATGTGATATGGCCAAGAAGAATGTGATGAATGATATGTGATGTATGAGATTGATCATGTTCTTGAAATAGGATTCACGACTTGCATGTCGATGATTATGACAACCGGCAGGAGCCATAGGAGTTGTCTTTATTTATTGTATGACCTGCGTGTCATTGAACAACGCCATGTAATTACTTTACGTTATTGCTAACCGGTAGCCATAGTAGTAGAAGTAATAGTTGGCGAGACAACTTCATGAGGACACGATGATGGAGATCATGATGATGGAGATCATGGTGTCATGCCGGTGATGATGATGATCATGGAGCCCCGAAGATGGAGATCAAAAGGAGCAAAATGATATTGGCCATATCATGTCACTATATAATTGCATGTGATGTTTATTATGTTTATGCATCTTGTTTACTTAGAACGACGGTAGTAAATAAGATGATCCCTTACACAAATTTCAAGAAGTGTTCTCCCCGACTGCACCGCACCGCTGTTACAGTTCGCTTCTAAGCACCACGTGATGATCGGGTGTGATGGATTCTTACGCTCACATACAACGGTGTAATACAGATTTACACAGCAAAAACACTTGGGGTTAACTTGACGAGCCTAGCATGTGCGCACATGGCCTCGAACACGGAGACCGAAAGGTCGAGCATGAGTCGATAGTAGATACGATCAACATGAAGATGTTCACCGATGATGACTAGTCCGTCTCACGTGATGATCGGACATGGCCTAGTTGACTCGGATCATGTAATCACTTAGATGACCGAGAGGATGTCTATTCGAGTGGGAGTTCATAAGATGAACTTAATTATCCTGAACATAGTCAAAAGACCTTTTGCAAATTATGTCGAAGCTCGCGCTTTAGTTCCACTGCTTAGATAGGTTCCTAGAGAAAATATAGTTGAAAGTTGACGAGAGCGATTATGCGGACAGAGAAAGCTTATGTCCTTAATGCACCGCCAAGGTGTGCTGAACCCCAAACGTCGTCTGTGGATGTTGCGAACATCGGACATACACATTTTGATAACTACGTGATAGTTCGCTTAAATGGTTTAGAGTAGAGGCACCAAAGACGCTTTTGAAACGTCAGGAACATATGAGATGTTTCGAGGGCTGAAATTGGGATTTCGTGCTCGTGCTCACGCCAAGAGGTATAAGACCTCCGACGATTTTCTTAGCCTGCAAACTAAGGGAGAAAAGCTCAATCGTTGAGCTTGTGCTCGATTGTCTGAGTGCAACAATCACTTGAATCGAGTGGGAGTTGATCTTCCGATGAGATAGTGATGTTTCTCCAAAGTCATTGCCACCAAGCTGCTAGAGCTTTGTGATGAACTATAACATGTCAGGGATAGATATGATGATCCTTGAGGTATTCACGATGTTTGACACCGCAAAAGTAGAAATCAAGAAGGAGCATCAATTGTTGATGGTTGGTGAAACCACTAGTTTCAAGAAGGGTAAGGGCAAGAAGGGACACTTCATGAAACGGCAAATCAGTTGCTGCTCCAGTGAAGAAACCCAAGGTTGAACCCAAACCCGAGACTAAGCGCTTCTAAGGGGAACAGCCACTGGAGCGGAACCACCCTAGATACTTGGTAGATGAGAAGGCTGGCAAGGTCGATAGAAGTATATTTGATATACATTATGTTAATGTGTACTTTACTAGTACTCCTAGTAGCACCAGTGGTATTAGATACCGTTCGGTTGCTAAGTGTTAGTAACTCAAATAAAAGCTACGGAATAAACGGAGACTAGCTAAAGGTGAGCCGACGATATGTGTTGAAGTGTTTCCAATTTTGATGTGATCAAACATCGCACGCCCCTCTACCATCAAGATTAGTATTAAACCGAATAATTATCATTTGGTGTTTATGCTGAGCATAGACATGATTGGATTATGTCTATCGCAATACGGTTATTCATTTAAGGAGAATAATGGTTACTCTATTTATTTGAATAATACCTTCAATGGTCTTGCACCTAAAAGAATGGTTTATTGAATCTCGATTGTAGTGATACACATTTTCATGCCAAAAGATATAAGATAGTAATGATAGTACCACTTACTTGTGGCAATGCCATGTAAGTCATAAACGCATGAAGAAGCTCCATGTTGATGGATCTTTGGACTCACTCATTTTTGAAAGGTTTGAGACATGTGAACCATGTCTATCGGTGTATACGCATGAAGAAACTCCATGCGATGGATCGCTTGGACTCACTTGATTTTGAATCACTTGAGATATGCAAAACATACCACATGGGCAAGATGACCTGAAAAGCCTCGGTTTCAATAAGATGGAACAAGATAGCAACTTGTTGGAAGTAACACATTTTGATGTGTGCAGTCCAATGAGTGCCGAGGCATGCAAAGGAATATCGTTATGTTCGACTTCACGATGATTCGAGTAGATATTGAGTATATTTACTTGATGAAGCACGAGTCTGAATTATTGAATGGTTCAAATAATTTCAGAGTGAAGTTGAAGATCATCGTGACAAGAGGATAGAATGTCTATGATATGATCATAGAGATGAATATCTGAGTTACGAAGTTTTGGCACACAATTAAGACATTGTGCAAATTGTTTCACAATTAATACCGCTGAACACCATAGTGTGATGGTGTGTCCGAACATCATAGTTGCACTCTATTGGATATGGTGCGTACTATGATGTCTCTTATCGAATTACCACTATCGCTCATGGGTTAGGCATTAGAGACAACCGCACTCACTTTAATAGGGCACCACGAAATTCGCTGAGATGACACCGTATGAACTATGGTTTAGAGAAACCTAAGCTGTCATTTCTTAAAAGTTTGGGGCTACGACGCTTATGTGGAAAAGTTTAAGGTTGATAAGCTCGAACCCAAAGCGGATAAAATGCATCTTCATAGGACACCCAAAACAGTTGGGTATACCTCCTAATTCAGATCCGAAAGCAATAGGGATTGTTTCTTGAATCGGGTCCTTTCTCGAGGAAAAGTTCGTCTTGAAAAGTTGAGTGGGAGGATGGTGGAGACTTGATGAGGTCATTGAACCGTCACTTCAACAAGTGTGTAGCAGGCACGTGAAGTTGTTCCGTGGCACCTACACCAATTGAAGTAGAAGCTTATGATAGTGATCATGAAGTTTCGGATCAAGTCACTGACGTACCTCGTAGGGTGACAAGGATGTGTACTGCTTCAGAGTGGTACGGTAATCCTGTCTTGAATGTCATGTTGCTAGACAACGATGAACCTACGAGCTATGGAGAAGCGATGGTGGGCCCAAATTCCGACAAATGGTTAGAAGCCATGAAATCCGAGATAGGATCCATGTATCATAACAAAGCATGGACTTTGGTGGACTTGCCCGATGATCGGCAAGCCATTGAAATAAATGGGTCTTTAAGAAGAAGACGGACATGGATGGTAATGTCACCTTCTATGAAGCTCGACTTGTGGCAAAGAGTTTTTCACAAGTTCAAGGAGTTGACTACGATGAGATTTTCTCATCCGTAGCGATGCTTAAGTCCGTCGGAATCATGTTAGCATAAGCTGCATTTATGAAATCGCGATGGATGTCAAAACGAGTTTCATTACCTTTACGTAAGGAAAGGTTGTATGTGATACAATCGAAAAGTTTTGTCGATCCTAAGGATGCTAAAGGTATGCTAGCTCCAAATGATCCTTCTAAGGACCGGAGTAAGCATCTCGAGTTGGAATGTGCACTTTGATGAGATGATCAAAGATTTTGGGTTTATACAAAGTTTATGAGAAACTTGTATTTCCAAAGAAGTGAGTGGGAGCACTATAGAATTTTTGATGAGTATATGTTGTTGACATATTGTTGATCGAAATGATGTAGAATTTCTGAAAGCATATAGGGTTATTTGAAAAGTGTTTTCAAGTGAAAACCTGTATTAAGTTACTTGAACATTGAGCATCAAGATCTATAGTGATAGATCAAAATGCTTAATGGTACTTTCAAATGAGCATATACCTTGACATGATCTTGAAAGTGTTCAAGATGGATCACCAAAGAAGGAGTTCTTGCCGAGATGTAAGGTATGAGGTTAAGAGTTAAAGCTCGAC
The DNA here is from genome assembly GCA_021605205.1 of Aegilops longissima. NCBI lineage: Eukaryota > Viridiplantae > Streptophyta > Magnoliopsida > Poales > Poaceae > Aegilops > Aegilops longissima. The sequence continues at coordinate 149,389,444 of CM038681.1, forward strand.
CACGGCAGAAAAGAGAGAAAGGACGAAGGTCGCCCCTATGCTTTAGACGTAGGCTCTATAGTATGCTATGCTGTGTACCGCACCGAAGTGTGCCATGCCATGAGTCACTAAGGTACAAGAATGATCCAGAATTGGGATCATTGGACAGCGGTCAAAATTGTCCTTGGAGTAGATAAGGACATGTTTCTCGATTATGGAGGTGATAATGAGTTCGGCGTAAAGGGTTACGCCGATGCAAGCTTTAACACCTATCCGAGTGACTCGAGAAGCAAACCGGATACGATAGTGGAGCAACCATTTGGAATAGCTCCAACTGGAGCGTGAAAGCAGCATTTACAATATGACATAGAGAATTATGAGTACACACGGATCTGAAAGGTTCGCACCGCTGACTAAAACCTCTCTCACAAGCAAAACATGATCAAACCCCGTAACTCATTGAGACTTAATCACATGGTGATGTGAACTAGTTTAAGACACTAGTAAACTCTTTGGATGTTGGTCACATGGCGATGTGACCTATCGATGTTAATCACATGGCGATGTGAACTAGATTATTGACTCTAGTGCAAGTGGGAGACTGTTGGAAATATGCCCTAGAGGCAATAATAAATTAGTTATTATTATATTTCCTTGTTCATGATAATCGCTTATTATTCATGCTATAATTGTATTGACCGGAAACAGCAATACATGTGTGGATACATAGACAACACCATGTCCCTAGTAAGCCTCTAGTTAACTAGCTCGTTGATCAATAGATGGTTACGGTTTCTCGACCATGGACATTGGATGTCATTGATAACGGGATCACATCATTAGGAGAATGATGTGATGGACAAGACCCAATCCTAAGCCTAGCACAAAGATCGTAGTTCAGTATGCTATAGCTTTTCTAATGTCAAGTGTCTTTTCCTTAGACCATGAGATCGTGCAATTCCGGATACCGTAGGAGTGCTTTGGTGTATCAAACGTCACAACGTAATCGGGTGACTATAAAGGTGCACTACAGGTATCTCCGAAAGTGACCATTGGGTTGACACGGATCGAGATGGATTTGTCACTCCGTAGACGGAGAGGTATCTCTGGCCCACTCGGTAGGACATCATCATATGTGCACAATGTGACCAAGGGGTTGATCACGGATGATGTGTTACGGAACGAGTAAAGAGACTTGCCGTAACGAGATTGAACAAGGTATCGGGATACCGACGATCGAATCTCGGCAAGTACAATACCGCTAGACAAAGGGAATTGTATACGGATCGATTGAGTCCTTGACATCGTGGTTCATCCGATGAGATCATCGTGGAACATGTGGGAGCCAACATGGGTATCCAGATCCCGCTGTTGGTTATTGACCGGAGAACGCCTCGGTCATGTCTACATGTCTCCCGAACCCGTAGGGTCTACACACTTAAGGTTCGATGGCGCTAGGGTCATAAAGGAAGTTTGTATGTGGTTACCGAATGTTGTTCGAGTCCCGGATGAGATCCCGGACGTCACGAGGAGTTCCGGAATGGTCCGGAGGTAAAGATTTATATATGGAAAGTTGTTGTTCGGGTTCCTAAAAGTTCGGGTTTTTCAGTATTGTACCGGAAGCTTCTGAAGGTTCCGGAGGATTCGGAGGATCCGGAGGTCCGGAAAGTGTTCCACCATGTCCAATACAGTAGCATGGGCTGTGGGGCGCCCTAGCCTTAATGGGCTAGGGGCACCAGCCCCCAAGGCCCATGCGCATGGGAAGGGTAAACCCTAAGGGGAGGCCTCCACTTGACTTGGGAGGCACTCTCCCTTGGCCGCCCCCTAGATGGGATCTAGGGCTGGCCGCACCCCTTGGGGTGGGAAACCCTAAAGGGGCGCCCCCCTTCCCCTATATATAGTTGAGGTTTGGGGCTGCTGACACATGAGAACTTCTCCTCTCGCTGGCGCAGCCCTGCATCTCTTCTTCCTCCTCTCCCTAGGTGCTTGGCGAAGCCTCGGGATTGCCACGCCTCCATCACCACCATGCCGCCAGTGCTGCTGCTGGATGGAGTCTTCTCAACCTCTCCTCTCTCCTTGCTGGATCAAGGCGTGGGAGACGCCACCGGCTGTACGTGTGTTGAACGCGGAGGTGCCGTCTGCTCGCACTTGATCATCGGTGATTTGAATCACGACGAGTACGACTCCTTCAACCCCGTTCACTTGAACGCTTCCGCTTAGCGATCTACAAGGGTATGTAGATACACTCTCCTTTCCCCTCGTTGCTAGTTTCTCCATAGATAGATCTTGGTGACACGTAGGAAAATTTTGAATTTCTGCTACGTTCCCCAACAGCGGCTCCAAGGTTCTTCGCCCTGCCGCTGATGCCCACCGGCCACTTCCGCCGGGCTTCGTCGTGGGAGGGGGTGCACCATCGAGGAGCAGCAGGGGAGGAGATGAGGATACACCGCCGGACTCCCTCTTCACTTTATGGTTGCATCTTCCCCGTGAGCTCCTTCTTCCATTCCCTTGCTTCCCTCGCGTGCTCCTCCTGTGTATTTCGATTTGGTTGTGAGATTGTACTCCATGGTGCTTGCAGGTCGGTGTACATTTATTCCAGTGCTCAATCATTGTCCGTCTCAACCAATGGTGGTGTGAGTTTCTGCTAGGTATGCTTCTCCCTCCCATTAACTCCTTCTGATTATTCATATAGATATGTTTTTCTCATTTTTACTGATATATATCATCGGATGGATTACTGATGCTTTGTGTACGTCATTCTGCAATTAGCGTCATGGTTATTTAAGATAGAAGTGGAATGTTAATTGGCTGGTAGTGGCATGTTCAAGCATTTGTTTTATGCACAGAAGGTGCTGCATAAAAACAAATTCTTATACATGCTGTGTGTATAAGAATAAAAAGAAGTGGAATGTGTACTGGTTGGAAAAAAAATCACATATAGGATTAATAAAGCATTAGTTTTTATGCAGCACCTTCGGTTATAAGAATTTGTTTTCTAATTCTTGATGGTCAATCACAGAGCATTAATTTTTGTTTGCTTTACAATTTTTCAGGAGTAATCAAATGTTAATTGGCTGGTAGTGGCATGTTCAAGTATGGAAAATGATGAGCTCCTACTTCTTTTTATGCCAGCTCTATTTAGTAGGTGAGCTGCGACCTTCTTCCCCTCATGTCTGTGGCAATCAATTATCCTTCATAGGAAATTGTGATTGTAATTAGTATCTTTAGACCTTGGCCATATTCGTCAGTACTCACGATCTCCTTCATTTCTCCTCATTTTTTAAATGTATTGACCTCTGGTATATCAACTGAAATCGATGTGCCAAACAACAAGAAATAGAAGTAACAAGGGATATCTATATATTGGAAGATTTTGAGTGCCATTTTATTAGAGTAGTTCTGAAATGCTGCCTCATTTTTTTCATTCATGTTGTTTCTCATAGTTTTAAACTAAAAGGAGGAGCTATATAAATTGTCCTCTATCTTTCGAAAACATGTTGTGTATAGATATGTATAGTTTCAAAAGAACATTACAGATATGTATAGTTTCTATGGTTTCTAGGTTGTGAAAGTTCCCCATCTAGGGTGGTTTGGATGTATGTTCCTTAGGCAAGCGACATATAGACAGATCTGAGTTGAAGAGAAGAAGAATTTAGCTAAAGAGGTGAAGAAGATCAAAGTGATTTTTCTCCCTCATTTCAACTATTGCATTTTGATGCTATAGTTTGTGATGATGTGTATGTGCACTTGTAAAATCGTTGCTGCCAGCTACGTTTAAATTTGCTAATATATGAGATATCTAACAATGGTTTTGTGTTCTCTAACGTAGAGCATGGGCTGCCTGGGGACGGCGCCGGTCCTGTACCACCAAGGGGGTTTCTTTTGTAGTTCTGGATACACAATTTTTCATGAAGAGATGGCTACCCCAAGGCAATCTGAATTAGGTGCTCCTCTATCTTTCTCTCTCACTCATGTTTTAGTTTTCCAACATGTGATTCTCCAAACATTATATTGAGAAGTTTTTCTTTCCCTTATTGCTTATGGATAGTTATGGAGCTACTTCCCGTATACATCTTCTTTTAGGATATTTTTTCCATTGCTTTCAGTATTGGGAGATCCATCACACATGAGTTGGGTAAACATTTGGGCTATACATAGCTCCGAGCTTGTGGTCGCAGTACTATTGTTTAAGTTTATCTAAAAGACAACACAGAATGTGACTTTGGAAGTTTAAGTAGATGCAGACTATAGCAGTAAATGTTTCAGCTAGCATGACGCAAACTTCTGGTTTTTGTGCAAATATTTTCATCGTATGTGTAAACTCTGATAAATGTCATGGTCGCTATGTGATTTTGCTTCTAAACATTTTATTTTTCCCTTAGAGATTGTTTGGGAATAGGTGTTATGATGGTGAAATGGTGTAGTTCACTAAGAGCCTATGATTTTGTAAAAACAGGAACACTTCGTTATGCACAACCGTTAAAGGTCCCGAAGAATCCTTCAAGTTAGTTGAAGTGAATAGGCTGATTGAGATGCAAATACCAGAGAGGTAACCATGTTATATATCTTGAGTTGCAGTATCGATCTTTCTTGTGGGAACAAGCTACAAATTTTCCATATATTTCAGTGTTGACCTAGATTCATTTTCATTCTTTAGTTCTATTTCTACAAAGTTTATCAGTGCGGAGCTAATACAAATTTTCTGATTACGTTGTTTCATGGTAAAGGTTCCCCAAACAAGTATGGTCTATTGAACTATTTGTGTTTAGTATATATGTTCTTAGGTCATCCAAAGCCAAAAATAAAAAATTCAGTATGATCTATTTTCTGGTTTTTTGTTGGTATGCACTAAAAAAATGTGACCCAGTGTGGATGCCTGTAGTACTTTTTTTTATTGCCGTGGAAGGTAATTGTGATTTTTGGACTTTGAAAGCATGTTGTTCCTTTGGTCAGCAATTGCTCAGAGTCTTTTTATTGCCATCTGTTTTCTGAAGTTAGTCTCGAAAAGATGAGATACCTATTCATATTCATATATTCAAATGGTATCTCATTTGTTCAAATTTGTTTTTTCAATATTGTTTGTCATGCTTAATCTGTGTTGTTCTGGATGCAGACTTACACCTTGGACCTGCTTGGCAGCAAAAAGATGAACCAAACCCAATGTGATTCACCATGTAGGCTTTTTTGATGGAGCAAAACGACGAAGCTTCTGAGAATCAGAGATAAGGTAGTATAGCTTAGGACTACAGAGCTACCTTGTGGATACGTTGGCTGTAGAACTAAGTGTACAAACATGTTTCCTTGTGATTGTTTTGTTTTGGTTATGTTTTGGTGCAAATGATTTTTCCATGTGAGTTGCTCGTCGTGAGGCGGGCAACGCGCGGCAAGGCGCGCCACTTATCTAGTGAGGGTTATAGGGAGGGGTGTGCTCGTCGTGCGAGGCAATGGGCGCGGGAGGCCGCGGCCTGCCTCGCTGCCGACATGGCCTTGAGCGAGGAAGTCATCTGTGTCCACAACTCCACATCCTCTAGAAGTGAAAAAAGAGGAGGACGCACACCCTCGCGCGAGAGCAGAACCGGACGGTCCGTGGCATGGCCGGACTACCCTCCAAAGAGAAGGAGGAGGATAGGGACGGGCCGGACAACTCTGATGATGGGCAGATTACCTTTCTATGCATGATTACCTTTTTTATTCCTTTTCACTGTGAGCATTGCATAATTAGCTCTTGCAAATGATGTAAGGCTATTTGACGGATGCCACGAAGGATTCTCCGTTCTCAGTCGACTGAAACTTAATGAAGTCTCAGTGAAGTGACAAAACATTTTTTTTTACACAAATTTCCATGTTAGTCTAACGAATACAGTATCATTCGACTGAGATTTAGCAATCCCGACATTGCCTATGAACCTCCGTAGCCAAGTGGAAGGCGCGGTTTCCACGATTTACTGTGCCCAAGTCAGGGATGACTTGTCCACTCACAACCGTGGGATCGAGAATCGAAGCACGAGATCGACTCAGGTGCGCTCCCACTACCGTCACGCACCGAAAGCGAAGTCCCGAGACTGCACGCTGAAACAGGTGCTACACTCCCACTCCCGACTCGCACCGCGCCGCCGGCGGAAGCGATGGCGGAGCTTCGGCACTCGACGGCGGCGGCGGCCGCCCGCGCATCCAACTCCCCGGCAAAGCGCGACTCCGACGCGGCCTCCGCATCCTCCCCATTCGCTTCCACCTCCGCCGCCCGCGGCCGCGACGACGACGGCAAGGACGCCCACCGCTCCTCACCTCTCCTCCCGCACCACCATCACCACAAGCAGCTCCTTCCGTCTCCCCTCCGCTCCCTCCTCGCCCTCGAGGACCCCAGGCCCCCCACCGCCTCCCTCTCCTACCGGATCTTGCTCGCCGTCCTCGCGCTCCTCCTGCTCGCGGCTCTCTTCTCCGCGCCCTCCCTCTGGTCCCGCTTCGTGAGTTCCCGTTCCTCCCTCTACGCTCGGTTTCATCAGAATCCCAGCCTAGCACTTACATTTTTGTTTGTGTATCCTAGAACGCGCCCTACTTGTGCCAGAAGGAGGGGATCACGCTGCATTGCCCTCAGGTGAAGTGCTCCTGATCTCGGCAACCATTCTGGCGATTCGTGTTCACGTGAGAAACTTCTGTTCTGATGAATTCAATTGTATTGGGCGCAGACGAAGGAGCCTCTCTCACTGTGGGAGAACCCACGTGCTGCCACCGCGTCCTGGAAGCCCTGCGCAGAACGTCGAAGCAATGAGCCCTCAGGCAAGTCCAGCATTGACATTACTTGAAAGACAAAAAAATGTAGTAGCATATGCTGCACCATTCACTTTTAGCCTTTCTGTACCAGTCACTGTGAGGTCACTTGTTGCTTATCACACAACCTAGATTTATGGCAATTCTTTTAACTCTTGGCATGTTTAGTGATTACTTTGATGTGTAAAATTTGTTAGGGTGGCTAAAACCTGAACTACAGTGTTCTTCGAGAGTCGAATTGTGACCCATGGTTCCATGCTTTCATTTCCATGTAAAGTTGCAGATTTATGACGCGGCATATGGGAACTGAATTTATTTTATTGCTATGAAATGATGAAATATTGCCAACATTAATGTGGAGTTAAAATTGTAATGCACATCTCATTCATAGTCTTCTGTCAGCAATGTGAGTCAGAGCACAGAATACTTTCTATGTAAACCGCACAATGAAAATAAGATATTGTTCCTTCGGAAGTGCTCTATGGATTTAATGTATTTTCTTTTAAATGATAAGGAATAAATTTTGTTTTGAGTCTGCATAGTAAGTGGGTGATTTTTCAGAGATCATATTTTGATTTTGTAAGGAACATAAATTTGAGTTCCCGAGGAATCCCATTTAAATTGTGTAATAGTTAGATACATCTTTTTTGGACTAGAAAAATGTTTGTTCTTAATTGACTTAGTAGCAAGTGAACGCAATGCCAGTTCTTATGAAAACATCTTCTAGCCATGCTTTTGTGATATTTCCCCTTAGAACCATAGTGCTTCCCTGCAAGAAAGGATACCTCAGTCAGTGGAGAGATGTGCACCCTCTGTCTGTCATTTACATCAACTTCTCGGTCAAAACGAAAACAACAACTTCTGCCTTTTACATCAAACATTTGTGTCTTTTCATGATTGGGCCCTGATAAGTGATAATAATTATATCATTGTATATAATGCAGATGTCCCACCTGAGAACGAAACCTCTGGGTATATTTTTATTCATGCTGAGGGTGGACTGAACCAGCAACGAATAGCTGTATGTATGCACTTCTGTTTTTCTCAGCCTTCCTCACCTTATTTTGTCGTGTGATTGTTAAATACTTGTTTGAGTGGTGCAATGGTTTTTTCTGCATAAGCATAGTTCTGAGTCTCCGAATCTCGCTGTTACATGGGAATTGTTTTTCCTATGCGGGTGGTTGCTGCTTAAGCATAATCAGCCTATACCTTCAACATATTTATGATAATTCCTTTTTTTAGCATGTTTTTGCCATGGTCTTCTGTTGCTTATTTAAGAAATAAAATTAGATTCTCCCGTCATTTAGTACTTATTTGTGTACCTGCCTAAGAAGATTACACCAATTTCTTAAGCAGTGGGCAGTGGTAACGAGTTTCCTAAGCTGACATTGAGTTTCAGTTACAACATAGGCCCATCTGTTACTTTCTAATCTTTGGTGTTTCTGCAGATATGTAATGCTGTTGCAATTGCTAAGATAATGGAAGCAACACTTATTTTGCCAGTTCTGAAGCAGGACCAAATATGGAAAGACCAGACGTAAGTGCTACTTTCTCTTGTTACTTCTACTTGTTGTTAGTTCTTCTACTTGTATATTGTTCTTTAATTGATAATCCTATTATACAAAATTTGCTCCACAGATATTCTAATGAAAATTTTCAGTTAACCGAGGATAGTTTCCTACTAGAATGTTTCAAAAATAAACTATAGTTATTCTAGCAGAATCAGTCAGTTTTTTCTGCAGGCATGTGGCGCCAATATGCTTCTGGTCTGAGTATCGGTTCTTCTTAAGGATAATTTTCTTCTTGTACTACTCCTGGAATGATCAAAATACCTGCTCGCGGAAGTCACTGTTCTTCTTCATGCTTAACTATTATTGATTGTTGTTATGGGATATCCTAATCAGGGGCAAATCCTCCTTGATGCTGCACTGGTGAATTAGTGACTACTGAAAACAACTAGTAGTATATAGAATATAACATTTGGAGCTTCAATTTGGATTTTGTAAAGTGGAAAATTTACAAAATCACGTTTTGTAGGGCCTAAAGTTTTCTTACTCCAATGCAGGGTTTTGAATAAAGAACTAGGAGTAATTGATATTGAATATAATGTAGAGTCATAATTCTCTTAGTTGCAGCATCACATAATTCGACTATGCTAAATACATGGTGTTTGCCATTGGTATTTAAATTGTTATCAACATTTATTTTCTCTGCAGTAAGTTCGAAGATATCTTCGATGTGGATCATTTTATAAACTATCTGAAGGACGACGTACGCATTGTCCGGGACATCCCTGACTGGTTCACAGAAAAAGATGAACTCTTCACCAGTATAAAGTAGGTTATGTCTTATGTACTTTTTTTTCCCTGCCTTAAGTCTTGGGGCATATTTGATTCAAAGGATTTTTGTATAAATTTTGGAGGATTGCAATCTTTTAGATTTTTTCATATTTGGTTTGTTTGATTTTAGGATGATTGTAATCCATGTGAATTTTCGGACTCTATTTCGTAGGAATATTTCCTTGATTAGTACTTCTTCCAAAAAAACATATGGTTTCCTTTGGTGCAATCAATCCTAGGTGATTCAAGGTGTGACATTGCAATCCTACAATATTCCTATCCGTGTGTGTTCTGGAACCTTGTGAGTCAAAGTTGACACTACCGCTACCTTTCTGAAATTGGCGCCACAGCAACCCGCAAACACTAGTGGCATTGAACTTTTTGGTATTTTCTGTCATCAGTGGCATTTTTTCAATAATTCTGTTGAATTTATCTCAATGGGTATGGGGAAGTCCAAAATTACATCCATCTTGATGTACTGTAAATCTTATGTGTTGTCTATCATATGCTCGTAGTTATACTTTTTTGTTGGAAAGTAGGCTGACGCCCTGCCTTAGAGTGGGGTCCATCATCATAGGTATATACTGCTGATCTGAAGCAGTTTATCCTGAAGGCCATCCTTGTTTCTGTCTCAAAATTAATACAACTGGCCTGAAAGATAAAATGCTCAAATTAACCAGTACCCACATAGAATGGGAGTTTTAAAGCCTAGTAAATCGAATCAGGTCTACAGACATTTCTTTTTTTGCTTTTCGCGGAGAGATATTTGAAATACACTGTTTTCTGGATTTCCTTCTTATGAAGTTAAATGTAGATTCAGGAATTTCTGGAACTGTTACTTCTTTTCACTACAGTCTCACCTTGTCTTATGTTCACTTTGATAAACCTGTCTTTTTGCTTTCTTACTTGTCTCAATGTATATATCTGTTCTGCTTATAGCGGGTGTTAGGGATCAAATGACTACATTGTGTTAATATGTTCTGTATATAACAGTATTGCAATGTGGTCTATGACAGGCGCACTGTGAAGAACATCCCAAAGTATGCATCTGCACAGTTTTACATTGATAATGTACTTCCAAGGATCAAAGAGAAAAGAATAATGTCTATTAAGCCATTTGTCGACAGGTTGGGGTAAGTCAACAGTTGAATGCAACTATATTGTGGCAATTATTCATACATTTGTTGTCTTACCTAAAAAGCCATATCTGCTTCCATGCTACAGTAAGGAGAACATTGTCTTTTTTTTTAGTCTGTGCTGTAAAAGTTACATTGTACGAAATCTCTCATGTGCATGGAGCAGTAGAAAAAAAAATAATGCAAACCTTCAATTTCAGGTATGACAATGTTCCAATGGAGATTAACCGACTAAGATGCAGAGTTAATTATCACGCCTTAAAGTTCCTACCCCATATTGAAGAAATGGCCGATAAGCTGGCAACAAAGATGAGGAACCGAACTAGCAGCGGGAATCCATACATGTAAGCTACAGTGAATATCTTCTGTTCAATCTCTTTGGAGTTCATAGTTTAGGGAATGCTTATTTGATGATTAAGTAATTGCCACTTCTTCTAAAGGGCCCTTCATCTGAGATATGAGAAAGGAATGGTGGGCCTGTCCTTTTGTGATTTTGCTGGAACACGTGAGGAGAAAATGATGATGGCAGCTTATAGACAGAAAGAATGGCCACGGCGCTTTAAGGTCATCTCAAATTTCGGTTTTTTAACAGTTCTGGAATTGCAGTTATCTCATCGAACTTCAAAGTGATGCCCACAACATAGCTTTCTAATGGTTTTTTATGTTATTATCCGCACGCAGAATGGATCTCACCTGTGGCCATTAGCATTACAAAAGAGAAAAGAAGGGCGTTGCCCCCTTGAGCCTGGTGAGATAGCTGTGATCCTGCGAGCACTGGGATACACAAGGGAGACACAGATATATGTTGCATCAGGGCAAGTGTACGGCGGCAAGAACAGGATGGCTCCCCTCAGAAACATGTTCCCCAACTTGGTGAGTACTTCCACAGCTCAACCGAAGTGCTGCATCACTGCCCTTGCAGACACATTACCACATTCCATCAAGTTTTTTTTCTGGAATAAGTCCATTAAACCCCACAACTATTGCCTAAGTCTGAAAATCACGAGCCGAGGAGCGTTAAATGCCTGGTTTCGAAGCAGGGATCGACTTCCTGACTTTTAAAGTAGTCGAGGAGGGGCGAAACAGATATATTCATTTCCTGCTCTTCTTCTCCCTGAATGCATTCGCCACGACAGACATAAACTTTGCATATATACTGTTTGCAGGTGACCAAGGAGGAGCTGGCGAGCACGGCGGAGATGGAGCACTTCCGGAAGCACGTGACGAGCCTGGCGGCGCTGGACTTCCTGGTGTGCCTCAAGTCGGACGTGTTCGTGATGACGCACGGCGGCAACTTCGCCAAGCTCATCATGGGGGCGCGGCGCTACAGCGGCCGCCACCGGCTCAAGTCCATCAAGCCCGACAAGGGGCTCATGTCCAAGTCCCTCGGCGACCCATACCTGGCCTGGGCCTCCTTCGCCGAGGACGTCGTCATCTCGCACCAGGCCCGCGCCGGCCTCCCCGAGCCCACCTTCCCCGGCTACGACCTCTGGGAGAACCCGCTCACCCCCTGCATGTGCAGAGCCTGAAACGAACTGAGTAGCAGCAGACGAGTGACAGCCACTGCTAAGCTAGCTATAGTGCTTTCCCTGATGTCCTCCTGATTTTGTTCATACGACACTACTACTAGCAGTAAGTGCTCCTGCGGCCTTGGCTATCTAAGTTTTTGTGTGTAGATGATGAGAATTCAGTAGTGGTTCACCGGCTAGATTAGTGCTTCCATGCACGGTTTCTCAAAACAGATGTTTCATTCTTGGCTGATTGATCAGATGTCGCATTATTGAGCTAGCTAGTTCTTCTCATTTTTCCTTTATTTCCTTTTGATTGTGTTCATGTGGAACCACTAGTGGTAAGTACTCTTGTGCTCTTGGGTGTTCAGAACTAAAGATGATTAGACCACTGCCTCTCCTAGATCGCTGGGCTTCTGTAGTTTTATTGGGTGTTCAGAACTTCAGATGCACTTTGCAAAGCACGGTCTCTTGATCCGGATATTGTATTCTTGGCACGAGCTAGTCACGTAGAAAGTTACTGCATTTTTAATCGACGAGTGTGTGGCAGCGGTATTTTTTCATTCAGGTACGGCCCTCCGCTTCAGCCTCGAGGGAAGGGAATCGCAGGGAGAGCAAGGCGCGCAGACTGGGCTGCCGTTTAGTCCCACCTCGCTACCCGAGCGGTGGGCTGCGTGGTTTATAAGGGGAAGCGCTGCCTCACGTATCGTGTTCGTAAAAAGGAGAGACGGTTGGCATCTCCCCTGACAGGGACGGGAACGGTCTTCGGACTTTCCTCTAGCACACACTGCGGTTAAGGCTACCCGCTTCGGCGGATCTTACCCAAATTTTTTTACCATTTCCTGCGCTTTTGCACTCATACTTGTCACGCATTAAAAAAAATCACATGTGCTGCCTTTTTCACTGTACTCGTCAAATGTTAAGCTGTTTGATTGTTTTGTATCTGCAGCGCCTTATACTAAATCACATTTTAAATTGCTTTTCATATTTGGTGCGTTTTGCAAAAGAATTCAGTCTATTATATACTCCCTCCGTTCCTAAATAATTGTCTTTCTGAGATTTCAACAAGTGACTACATATGGAGCAAAATGAGTGAATCTACACTCTAAAATACGCCTACATACATCCGTATATCAGAGTCCATTTTCCTCTAAAGACACTGCGGTTAAGGCTACCCGCTTGGCGGATCTTACCCAAAAAAATTTACCATTTCCTGCGCTTTTGCACTCATACTTGTCACGCATTAAAAAAAATCACATGTGCTGCCTTTTTCACTGTACTCGTCAAATGTTAAGCTGTTTGATTGTTTTGTATCTGCAGCGCCTTATACTAAATCACATTTTAAATTGCTTTTCATATTTGGTGCGTTTTGCAAAAGAATTCAGTCTATTATATACTCCCTCCGTTCCTAAATAATTGTCTTTCTAGAGATTTCAACAAGTGACTACATATGGAGCAAAATGAGTGAATCTACACTCTAAAATATGTCTACATACATCCGTATGTTGTAGTCCATTTTCCTCTAGCACACTGCGGTTAAGGCTACCCGCTTCGGCGGATCTTACCCAAAAATTTTACCATTTCCTGCGCTTTTGCACTCATACTTGTCACGCATTAAAAAAAATCACATGTGCTGCCTTTTTCACTGTACTCGTCAAATGTTAAGCTGTTTGATTGTTTTGTATCTGCAGCGCCTTATACTAAATCACATTTTAAATTGCTTTTCATATTTGGTGTGTTTTGCAAAAGAATTCAGTCTATTATATACTCCCTCCGTTCCTAAATAATTGTCTTTCTAGAGATTTCAACAAGTGACTACATACGGAGCAAAATGAGTGAATCTACACTCTAAAACATTTCTACATACATCCGTATGTTGTACTCCATTTGAGATGGCTAGAAAGACAATTATTTGGGAACGGAGGGAGTACATCTGTATATTGTATTCCATTTGAAATATCTAAAAACACTTATATTTAGAAACGGAGGGAGTACATGTTATCAAACTTTCAATGTGTCCCAGATTTGTAATACAAACACATGTTATTGAACTTCCAAAAAAAATAGTGTAACAAAAGCATTGATTTTTTTTAAATGCGTGGCAAGTATAGGCGCATAGACATATTTTAGAGTATAGATTCACTCATTTTGTTTCGTATGTAGTTGCTTGTTGAAATCTTTAAAAAGATTTACATTTGGGAACAGAGGGGGTACTTATATTACAATTTAGAAGTTTGATAACATGTGTCTATGTTACAAATATTGGACGCATGGTCTCCTTGCTCTGGCACACGGTCACTTGCAAATCGTGGTTGAGTGGTGGTGGTAAGGGAACACTAATCTTTTTTCAGCGCGTCCACTATATTTAAAAGCAACTCTAGTAGAAATTGGCTTTGGGTCATCATAATTTATGGTGGATGCTTCTTGAGCCTGCGAGTCTTCATATTTGGAGGCCGTGGCGTGGGAGGGAAGTGAACTCTCCTCAACCTTTCCTCTCCCTGCAAAATGGGCCACTGGGCCAGGTGCCCATGGCATCTAGAAGTATGCCAATTAATGGTAGTCACCGCATGCCAACTGCCCGTGATCATTCCCGCCAAGTTTCTCATCGCCCGTCACGTTTTTCCCACTACCCACGGCTATAAAATGACCGTCGTCGTGTCCGAATAGATCATACCACAGTTGCCCACAGCCTCCACTTTCCTCATCGTCGTCCACATCCTTCATTTCCCTCCCGTTGCCATGTCGCTTCCCTTGCGGCCAGACTGGGTGCCACTCTCGGGGAGGAGGAGGAGAAGAGGATCATGGATGAGGAGCAAGCAGAGGAGAAGGCCACCCTCATCGCCGAGGAGGAGAAATGAGATCACCGTGATGCATTGGACGCCGTGCAGGAGGATCCTACCCCATGATGAGTGGCCGGATTGGGATCTCAAAACACACTCCATTGAGTGGGATATCCAGTATGGCTGTCACGCCCAATATGCGACCCTATCCAAAAGGAACTCGACGGTCCCACCAAGGATAGACCCGCATATTGAAACGCTTTTGCAAGGTGGATATCATTACATCAACATTACATAATAGATGGGGATACATACATGAGGCACTACTGCCACGAGAATACATCAACATCACAATACATCATATCCAAGAGATCAACATCCGACTACGGATGAAACATAAACAGAAACTCAAACGACATCCACCACCTGCTAGCCAGTGCTGCCGACCGAACCTATCCCCGATCAAGAAGCGTAAGAAGAACTCCAACACAAATAAACATCGCCTCACGCCATGATCATCGCAAACCTGTACACTGCAATCGGTGGTGTAGTAATCAGTGAGCCACGAGGACTCAAAGAATCCCATTACCATGGGTATCAAGACTAGCAAAGCTTAATGGGAAAGGAAGGATAAAGTGGTGAGGTTGCAGCAGCGGCTAAGCATATATGGTGGCTAACATACGCAAATGAGAGCGAAGAGAATCAAAGGAACGGTCGTCAACTAGTAATGATCAAGAAGTGATCCTGAACTCCTACTTACGCCGACATAACCCGAAACCGTGTTCTCCTCTCGATCAACCCCAAAAGAGACACTCACGATACGCATTACGGTTGGTGTATTTTAATTAAGATCAACTTCGGTTTTCTACAACCGACATTAACAAATTCCATCTGCCACATAACCGCTGGCACGGCTCTCGAAAGTTTATACCTGCAGGGTGTCCCAACTTAGCCCATGATAAGCTCTCGCGATCAACGAAGGATATTCCTTCTCCCGGAAGACCCGATCAGTCTCGAATCCGGCTACAAGACATTTCGACAAAGAATAAAACAAGACCAGCAAAGCCGCCCGATGCGCCGACAATCCCGATAGGAGCTGCACATATCTCGCTCTCGTGGCAACACCGGATGAGACTAGCTACGAGTAAAACCAAACCTCGGGTTGCCTCAAGGTGGCCCCAGCAGTAGCTGGTTCAGCCAAGACTTAGAGAAGCACCGCCCGGGGCTGAATAAAGATGACCCTTGGGTTAATTACTCCCAAGGGAAAAAGTAGGTGGTGGTGAGGCAAATGGTAAAACCAAGGTTGGGCCTTCTTTGGACGAGTCTTATTCAAAGCGAACTGTCAAGGGGGTCCCATAAATCACCCGACCGCGTAAGGGACGCAAAATCCGGGAACATAATACCGATATGACGGAAACTAGGGCGGCAAGAGTGGAACAAAACACCAGGCATAAGGCCGAGCCTTCCACCCTTTACCAAGTATATAGATGCATTAATAATATAAGATATATTGTGATATCCCAACAAGTAAACATGTTCCAACAAGGAACAACATCTCCATGTTCCAACAAGGAACAAACTTCATCTTCACCTGCAACTAACAACGCTATAAGAGGGGCTGAGCAAAGCGGTAAAATAGCAAAACAACGGTTTGCTAGGAAGGGTGCAAAAGGTTAGAGGCTGACATGACAATTGGGATGGCTTGAGCAGCAAGTGATAGGTAGCGCAGCATAGCGAAAGAACGAAGCAACTAGCATAGCAATGATAGTAATGAGATCCAGGGTAGCGGTCATCTTGCCTGAAATCCCGCAAGGAAGAAGAACGAGTCCATGAAGAAGACGAACGGAGGAAGCCGAACCAAACATAGACGAACGAATCCTCACGATCGCAACGAAACAGGAACTAACAAGAAGAAGCACACAACAAGGTAAACACCACACATAGACAAGACATGATGCACAACAAGCATGATGCATGACAAGCTACATGAAGCTACTCATGGCAAGAGATGATGCAAACAAGAGCAACACATCAAAGCAAGTTTAAATGAGGCCGAACAACATATAACAATTCCTAAGTCCTCATATGCAAATTTCGAAATTGGTCCAGATCTGAATAAACCTTATGTTCAAGTTGTTAAACAGCAAGTTAAGATGCACCACGATGATCTACACGAAAATCTAGTCAAGTTACATATAAAGTTCATTAAATTGAGCTACGGCCTAAAAGATATGAGCAAAACAAGATAAACATGGCATTGATGCAAAATGCACCCAAACATCAAGCAAACACCTCAAAACAAGGATGCAACATGATAATATGAAGCTACATGCGAAATCAAGCAAGTTTCATAAAGAGCACACTCAAAACGGAGCAAGGGTTCAACACATACACCCTATACAAGTCATAACAACAATCTGTCCAAAACAGAACTAGGCATATTGCAAGCATCAAAACAACATGCTACAGGACCTCAACATGAAAAATGGTATGGGCATGATGTACAGGTAAAGCATTACAAAACATGAACACTGAGCTATCTCCAGAAATCACTAGAACATGCTCAAAACACATGGCAAGACTGCAAATAATAACAGCTTAGACTTTAGCGTAAATAACATCAAAGTTGCAATGTTTAGAGCTATCAAACAACATGTTACAGGAACTTATCATGGCAAACAAAGGCATGGCATGAATATACTAAGATCGTAGAACAAAAGTCCCTTACTCACCATGAGCCAAAAAGGATCAGAAGATATGATGGCACCCATGTAAACATGGCAAGTTATATTACAGATTCATACATGGCAGGAACAACGATAAGTAGGCATGTTGATGAGCTTGAACCACTCACTACAGAGCAATAAATGGCATGGCAAGGCAACCAACAGTAAGAAGACATGGCATAGAAGCTCTACATGGCAAGAACAACAACATAGCATGCAAGGATCAACTACAACAACCTTGGCAAAATTGAATAACATGTAAACAATCTGCCAGGAAACATTTTATAGCAAAAGTAGAGCTCGATTGACTCAAGCTATGGCACTCCATAATTGCAAACAAGGGCATGGATGGATAGAGAAAGACATGTATAACAAAACATCCTTACTGAAGTATCTCAAAATAAGCATGGATCTCTCGGTAGCATCAAGTTAACATGGCATAAAAATATTAGCAGAACAGGGCTGAAATCAGCAACATCAGGAAGCCTAGTTTGCATGCTTGTGCTAGTCACCACATAGATCACAAAAATACATAGCAAGCACCACTATAAAGATGGCATGGCATATTACAAAACACATGTAGGACTCAAGTCCATAGGATGCACACATCAATCATGGCAAAATGACAAAGTGCATGTTCATTAAGAAAGAAACTAACATCTCATAGCACTCTTCTAACAGCATTTCGGGCATCAAGATGAGCTCAAATTAAAATGATGCAATGAGATGAAATTATCTACTCTTCGAGATGAACAATTTGACATATTACACGCACGAAACGGAGCTATATGCAGAGAGTTATGATGCGATGAAAATGCAATAAAATATGCAACAATTTCGGGGACTTGGTAGATTTTCACCTCCGGGGAAAGTCAACGCGGGACGTGTTCGACCCGGGACGGAGGGATCCGGGCGTGGGGAAGGCGTTTGGATGGGCGAGGTGGTGGATCTGATCCCGATCCACGGACCTCGCCGGAGTAGCTCACGGAGACGGCGGGACGACGCCGAGATGGAGAGGAGGGGGCCGGCCAGGAGGAGGCCGGGCACGGCGGCGCGAGGCAACGAGGGGCCGGGCGGGCGGCCGGGCGGCGAGGGGCAGGGCAGGCGGAGCTCGGCTCGGCGAGCTCCGCCGAGGCGGGACGGCGAGGAGGGCGGCGCGGGCACTCCGGCCCGAGGCGCTGCAAGGGCGGCGGCTCGGGCGCATGAGGCGGTTCGGCGGGCGCCGGGCGGCGCTCTCGGCTGGGAGTCGCGCCCAGCGCGGAGGCGCAGGGCGGCGGCGGCCGGGCGCCCGGCGAGGCGGCGGTGGAGGCTGGGCGGGGCGCGGCCGGGCCTTGTCATGGCAAGGCGGGCGGGCTCGGCCCGGCAGGCCAAGGCGGCAAGACGGTGGAGTGGGCGGCCCGGGGACACATGGCGGCGCTGGAGAGGCGCGGGCGGCTGGAGCGACGTGGCGGCGCCTCATTGGCCGAGGCGACGTGGTCGGCGGACGTGTCCGGCGCTGTGAGTGACGCGGTCCGGCAATGGAGGAAGAGGAAAGGCTAGGGTTCATCCGCGAATTTTCGGAGGAGGGCATATATATAGGTAGAGGGAGCTAGGAGACTCCAAATGAGGTGCGGTTTTCGGCCACGCGATCGTGATCGAACGACCGAGAGCATGAAGGGGTGTTTGGTGGGTTTTGGGCCACTTTGGAAGGGGTGTTGGGCTGCACACAAAAGAGGCTTTTGCGGTTACCCGGTTAACCGTTGGAGTATCAAACGACCTCCAAATGATCCGAAACTTGACAGGCGGTCTACCGGTGTTGGGGAACGTAGTAATTTCAAAAAATTTCCTACGCACACGCAAGACCATGGTGATGGCATAGCAACGAGGGGAGAGTGTATGTCCACGCACTCGTGAGACCGAAAGCGAAGCGTTATAACAACGCTGTTGATGTAGTCGTGCGCCTTCACGATCCGACCGATCCAAGTACCGAACGACGGCACCTCCGAGTTCTGCACACGCTCAGCTCGATGACGATCCCCGGCTCCGATCCAGCAAAGCGTCGGGATGAGTTCCACAAGACGACGGCGTGGTGACGATGATGATGCTCCACCGACACAGTGGCTTCGCTTAAGCTCCGCGACGATATGACTTCACCGGCGCAGGGGCTCGCCTAAGCTCCGCGACGATATGACCGAAGTGGAATATGGTGGAGGGGGGCACCGCACACGGCTAAGAACGATCATGTAGATCAACTTGTCTATTATGGGGTGCCCCCGTGCCCCCGTATATAAAGGAGCAAGGGGAGGGCCGGCCAAGGAGGAGGAGGCGCTATGATGAGGGAGTCCTACTCCCACCGGAGTAGGACTCCTCCTTTCCTAGTAGGAGTAGGAGAGAAGGAAGGGGATGCGGCCCTCCCCAGTCCAATTCGGACTAGGCCTTGGGGCGCTGCCTGCCCTAGGCAGCCCTCTCTCTTTCCCGCAGGCCCAATAAGGCCCAATACTTCTCCCGGCGAATTCAGTAACTCTCCCAGACTCAAAAATACCCAATCATTCGAACCTTTCCGAACTCCGAATATAGTCGTCCAATATATCGATCTTTACATCTTGACCATTTCGAGACTCCTCGTCATGTCCCCGATCTCATTCGGGACTCAACTCCTTCGTACATCAAAACTCATAAACTCATAATATAACATCATCGAAACTTTAAGCGTGCGGACCCTACGGGTTCGAGAACTATGTAGACATGACCTAGAACTATTCTTGGTCAATAACCAATAGCGGAACCTGGATGCCCATATTGGCTCCTACATATTCTACGAAGATCTTTATCGGTCAAACCGCATAACAACATACTTTGTTCCCTTTGTCATCGGTATGTTACTTGCCCGAGATTCGATCGTCGGTATCCAATACCTAGTTCAATCTTGTTACTGGCAAGTCTCTTTACTCGTTCCGTAATACATCATCTCGCAACTAACTTATTAGTTGCAATGCTTGCAAGGCTTATGTGTGTATTACCGAGAGGGCCCAGAGATACCTCTCCGACAATCGGAGTGACAAAACCTAATCTCGAAATACGCCAACCCAACATGTACCTTTGGAGACACCTGTAGTACTCCTTTATAATCACCCGATTACGCCAGGACGCTTTGGTAGCACCAAAGTGTTCCTCCGTAAACGGAGTTGCATAATCTCATAGTTACAGGAACATGTATAAGTCATGAAGAAAGCAATAGCAGCATACTAAACGATCAAGTGCTAGGCTAACGGAATGGATCATGTCAATCACATCATTCTCCTAATGATGTGATCCCGTTAGTCAAATGACAACTCATGTCTATGGCTAGGAAACTTAACCATCTTTGATTCAACGAGCTAGTCAAGTAGAGGCATACTAGTGACACTATGTTTTGTCTATGTATTCACACATGTATTATGTTTCCGGTTAATACAATTCTAGCATGAATAATAAACATTTATCATGATATAAGGAAATAAATAATAACTTTATTATTGCCTCTAGGGCATATTTCCTTCAACCGGTGCTATACCAAGGCCGCTTGACAAACCTCGGTCCATTCCGAGAACGTTTAACACCCGCACACGAAAAGAGGTAAAAGGGCACGCCGGGGGACATAGGAGTGCCGGATTGCAAAACGGACAACGGGGAAAATGCTCGGATGCATGAGACGAACACGTATGCAAAATGAAATGCACATGATGACATGATATGAAATGCAGATGATGACATGGCAAAGTGCAACACGCAAGCACATGACATGGCAAAGACGACGAATAACTGACGGACACCTGGCGCGTCGAACCCGGTGCGTTACAACACTCCTCCACTAACAAGAGATCTCGTCCCGAGATCTTAGGACCGAGACGGAAGGGAAAAAGGGATGAGGTGAAACAAGAACTCAAAATAAGAAGCAAAGAATCGAGGGCACACGAGAAGAAGAGGGAAACGACGAGAATGACGAGAATCGAAAGCTCACTGAATCAGATAGACTATGAAAGTACTCGTTCTAACCGGAGTGGCTAGAATGAGAGAAGGAAACAAATAAGACTGAAAGGATTTAGGCAGCACACCGGCTGAAGAAGGAAAGAATAGAACATGAGCTTCAGAAGATGGAATGACACTTGATGAGATGAACAACGCAAGCCTCCGGAAGAATGAAATAGAAATTTAAAGAACTTAGAAGGAAGGATAGAATGGAGTTGTTGAGAAAATCAACAATGAAAAGAATAAGCTTGTTGTGGACTTATGGATAACATCTCAGAAATTATGAGGTGATAACCAGCCGCAAATGGAAATGATTGGATAGTTGAGAAGGACGAAGAAATGCAAAACTTCACTTCCGGAGAAAATGAAGAATTATTTGTTCTTCAAGACGCGGGAAGAAAAGATACTTGAGCTCCACCAATGAAATCTTGATGACCTCTTGACGAATGAATTAAATCATGAAGAACCACCATGAAGAACTCCGGTAACAAAAAGGATGACGAGATAAAATGAAGGATGAAAGAATAGATGAGCCTTGCGATGACTTAGATGGAGGTTCCGACGAGATGGCCAAGTAAAATTTGAACTCCGGAAAAGAAAAGATGGAAACATTTGGAACTAGAATTTATTCATCAAGAACAAACTCTGAAGGAGTGGATTAAACACTTGGATGAAATAAGAATAAGATTTATTGTATGCTTATCCTTCATCAAATTAAATTGATGACAAACAATGGATTTTGCATATTACTTATTCTTCTTGAAAAAGAATTGAGAAGTGACATAACACAAACTTGAGAAGGACTTCATGAACCACCGGTAGGATTGAAAAGAACGAATGGATTAGTGTGATAATCAAAGAAAAGAATCTTGAACGAACCACCGTTAGAAATGAAAATGAACGAAGAGGAGAGAACGAATCGCCGGAAAGAATTCGAAAATGACTGATGAAAGAGAAAAAAATCACCGGAAAGAATTTAGAAACCACGAAGATACTTTAGGGAAAATTAGAGACAAGAGAACGAAGAGATCGCGAACTGATTGACGAATGCTTGAACGAAGCCCCGGAAGAATATTGAGATGAACGAAGCTGAAAACTTGGAACGAAGAAATATTCCGAAAAGGTGACCTCCGGATGATCGAGAGGGAAAGCAACACCTGAAATACTCCGGATTGATGAAAAGAACTTGCATGACTCGAAACAATTAGATAGGACAACATCGAGCTAGCACCATGAATCTCCGGGGGAACGGACAAGATTTAAGAGAAACTCTACTTCGGTCTTCAAGGACGACGATAAACATCACCAAAATTAATGAGATACTCCGGAAGAAAGAAAAACAGAGAGGTTGAGCCAACAATGAAAATGATTTGAAATCGATCTTGGAAAAACATCCGATCGTCAAATTCAAACTTACGCCAAACTCCAAAAGAATTAGAGAATAGCTCCGGGAAAATTAGAAGAGTCGTAAGATCCTCGAAAAGACCGTGGGTTAGGGCCCACTAAAGGAAAGCACCGTTGGAAAGGATTGTTGAACAGGTAGATGATGCACCGGAAGAACTGAAATATTTGAATGAGGTGACAACCTTGAATTAATTGGAACACAGACGAATCTCTTGAGATGTCTTGCACACTCCGGAAGGATAAACTGGCGAGAGACGAACGAGCAAAGGGAATATTTGAGCTGAGGGAAAGAATACGATTGACAACGAAAAACTTGAATTGAATCCACCGGGGAAGAAAAGAGGTGATGAAAGACGAACGAGACGAGAGTTCACCGGTTGAAATAAATGAGAGAAGACTGAAGAGGCTCCACACGAATGGAATTGATGGTCGGAAGAAACTCGAACTCCGGGAATAAGAGGGTGGGTGGGCGGAAAACAGAGGCAACTTGGAAGGGGAATCGACGAGTGACTTCAAGAGGAAACACCGTTGAAAACATTGAGGAAAGAAAGCAAAGGCTTCGCAGTAGAATGGGTACTCGATTATGCACTCGGTTCCAATAAGAAGAAGGGTGGGCGGGTGGGAAAAGAAAACAACAGAGGATTGAACTCAAAGATGAAGATGGTCGAGTCAACTTGACGAGAAATGCACCGGATGAAAAGAGCTGAGGGCCAACGATCGGAAAATCAACTGCGTGATCCTAAAGAAAAATTTGAAGGGGAAGAGGAGTAATTCAAAACACCTACGTCAAGATTCCTCACCAGAGCGA
Organism: Aegilops longissima; assembly: GCA_021605205.1. NCBI lineage: Eukaryota > Viridiplantae > Streptophyta > Magnoliopsida > Poales > Poaceae > Aegilops > Aegilops longissima. The sequence continues at coordinate 149,412,879 of CM038681.1, forward strand.
CGAAGCGGCAGAGAGTAAAAGAATTCCTACTCCGATATAACTAGACTCAAAACAGTTTTCTTCTAGACTCAACTGCGCCAAACTACACGATCAATCAAGGGGCTCCTAGGGTCGGTCGAGGCTCGATACCAACTTGTCACGCCCAATATGCGACCCTATCCAAAAGGAACTCGACGGTCCCACCAAGGATAGACCCGCATATTGAAACGCTTTTGCAAGGTGGATATCATTACATCAACATTACATAATAGATGGGGATACATACATGAGGCACTAATGCCACGAGAATACATCAACATCACAATACATCATATCCAAGAGATCAACATCCGACTACGGATGAAACATAAACAGAAACTCAAACGACATCCACCCTGCTAGCCCAGGCTGCCGACCTGGAACCTATCCCCTGATCGAAGAAGCAGAAGAAGAACTCCAACACAAATAAACATCGCCTCACGCCATGATCATCGCAAACCTGTACCTGCAATCTGGTGGTGTAGTAATCAGAGCCACGAGGACTCAGCAATCCCATTACCATGGGTATCAAGACTAGCAAAGCTTAATGGGAAAGGAAGGGATAAAGTGGTGAGGTTGCAGCAGCGGCTAAGCATATATGGTGGCTAACATACGCAAATGAGAGCGAGAAGAGAATCAAAGGAACGGTCGTCAACTAGTAATGATCAAGAAGTGATCCTGAACTCCTACTTACGCCGACATAACCCGAAACCGTGTTCTCCTCTCGATCAACCCCAAAAGAGACACTCACGGTTACGCACACGGTTGGTGAATTTTAATTAAGATCAACTTCGGTTTTCTACAACCGACATTAACAAATTCCCATCTGCCACATAACCGCGGGCACGGCTCTCGAAAGTTTATACCCTGCAGGGTGTCCCAACTTAGCCCATGATAAGCTCTCGCGATCAACGAAGGATATTCCTTCTCCCGAGAAGACCCGATCAGTCTCGAATCCGGCTACAAGACATTTCGACAGCAATAAAACAAGACCAGCAAAGCCGCCCGATGCGCCGACAATCCCGATAGGAGCTGCACATATCTCGTTCTCAGGGCAACACCGGATGAGACTAGCTACGAGTAAAACCAAACCTCGGGTTGCCTCAAGGTGGCCCCGCAGGCAGCTCGGTTCAGGCCAGCACTTAGAGAAGCACTGGCCCGGGGGGGGGGGGCTGAATAAAGATGACCCTTGGGTTAATTACTCCCAAGGGAAAAAGTAGGTGGTGGTGAGGCAAATGGTAAAACCAAGGTTGGGCCTTGCTGGACGAGTCTTATTCAAAGCGAACTGTCAAGGGGGTCCCATAAATCACCCGACCGCGTAAGGGACGCAAAATCCGGGAACATAATACCGATATGACGGAAACTAGGGCGGCAAGAGTGGAACAAAACACCAGGCATAAGGCCGAGCCTTCCACCCTTTACCAAGTATATAGATGCATTAATAATATAAGATATATTGTGATATCCCAACAAGTAAACATGTTCCAACAAGGAACAACATCTCCATGTTCCAACAAGGAACAAACTTCATCTTCACCGCAACTAACAACGCTATAAGAGGGCTGAGCAAAGCGGTAAAATAGCAAAACAACGGTTTGCTAGGAAGGTGCAAAAGGTTAGAGGTCGACATGACAATTGGGATGGCTTGAGCAGCAAGTGATAGGTAGCGCAGCATAGCGAAAGAACGAAGCAACTAGCATAGCAATGATAGTAATGAGATCCAGGGTAGCGGTCATCTTGCCTGAAATCCCGCAAGGAAGAAGAACGAGTCCATGAAGAAGACGAACGGAGGAAGCCGAACCAAACATAGACGAACGAATCCTCACGATCGCAACGAAACAGGAACTAACAAGAAGAAGCACACAACAAGGTAAACACCACACATAGACAAGACATGATGCACAACAAGCATGATGCATGACAAGCTACATGAAGCTACTCATGGCAAGAGATGATGCAAACAAGAGCAACACATCAAAGCAAGTTTAAATGAGGCCGGGAACAACATATAACAATTCCGGTAAGTCCTCATATGCAAATTTCGAAATTGGTCCAGATCTGAATAAACCTTATGTTCAAGTTGTTAAACAGCAAGTTAAGATGCACCACGATGATCTACACGAAAATCTAGTCAAGTTACATATAAAGTTCATTAAATTCGGAGCTACGGCCTAAAAGATATGAGCAAAACAAGATAAACATGGCATTGATGCAAAATGCACCCAAACATCAAGCAAACACCTCAAAACAAGGATGCAACATGATAATATGAAGCTACATGCGAAATCAAGCAAGTTTCATAAAGAGCACACTCAAAACGGAGCAAGGGTTCAACACATACACCCTATACAAGTCATAACAACAATCTGTCCAAAACAGCAACTAGGCATATTGCAAGCATCAAAACAACATGCTACAGGACCTCAACATGAAAAAATGGTATGGGCATGATGTACAGGTAAAGCATTACAAAACATGAACACTGAGCTATCTCCAGAAATCACTAGAACATGCTCAAAAACACATGGCAAGACTGCAAATAATAACAGTTTCAGACTTTAGCAGAAATAACATCAGGTTGCAATGTTTAGAGCTATCAAACAACATGTTACAGGAACTTATCATGGCAAACAAAGGCATGGCATGAATATAATAATATCTTAGAACAAAAGTCCCTTACTGACCATGAGCCAAAAAGGATCAGAAGATATGATGGCACCCATGTAAACATGGCAAGTTATATTACAGATTCATACATGGCAGGAACAACGATAAGTAGGCATGTTGATGAGCTTGAACCACCCACTACAAAGCAATAAATGGCATGGCAAGGCAACCAACAGTAAGAAGACATGGCATAGAAGCTCTACATGGCAAGAACAACAACATAGCATGCAAGGATCAACTACAACAACCTTGGCAAAATTGAATAACATGTAAACAATCTGCCAGGAAACATTTTATAGCAAAAGTAGAGCTCGATTGACTCAAGCTATGGCACTCCATAATTGCAAACAAGGGCATGGATGGATAGAGAAAGACATGTATAACAAAACATCCTTACTGAAGTATCTCAAAATAAGCATGGATCTCTCGGTAGCATCAAGTTAACATGGCATAAAAATATCAGCAGAACAGGGCTGAAATCAGCAACATCAGGAAGCCTAGTTTGCATGCTTGTGCTAATCACCACATAGATCACAAAAATACATAGCAAGCACCACTGTAAAGATGGCATGGCATATTACAAAACACATGTAGGACACAAGTCCATAGGATGCACACATCAATCATGGCAAAAATGACAAAAGTGCATGTTCTGTTAAGAAACAAAAACAAACATCACATAGCACTCTTCTAACAGCATTTCGGGCATCAAGATGAGCTCAAATTAAAATGATGCAATGAGATGAAATGATCTACTCTTCGAGCTGAACAATTTGACATATTACACGCATGAAACGGAGCTATATGCAGAGAGTTATGATGCGATGAAAATGCAATAAAATATGCAACAATTTCGGGGACTTAGTAGATTTTCACCTCCGAGGAAAGTCAACGCGGGACGTGTTCGACCCGGGACGGAGGGATCCGGGCGTGGGGAAGGCGTTTGGATGGGCGAGGTGGTGGATCTGATCCCGATCCACGGACCTCGCCGGAGTAGCTCGCCGGAGACGGCGGGGACGACGCCGGAGATGGAGAGGAGGGGTCGGCGGGGAGGAGGCCGGGCACGCAGGCGCGAGGCAGCGAGGGGCGGGGCCCGCGGCGGGGCAGTGGAGCTCGGGCTCCGCGAGCCCGGCCGAGGCGGGACGGCGAGGAGGGCAGCGCTGGGCACTCCGGCGGCCGAGGCGCGGCAAGGGGCGGCTCGGGGCGCATGAGGCGGCTGGGCGGCCGGTGGCGCTGGCGCCGGGCGGCGCTGTTCGGCGGGAGCTCGCTGGCCGGGCGCTGGAGGCGCAGGGCGGCGGCGGCCGGCGCCCGGGCGAGGCGGCGGTGGAGGCTGGGCGCGGCGCGCGGGGGGCCCGGCCAAGCGCGCGGCCGGCCTCCTGGGCCCGCCGGCGCCAGGCGCGCGACGGTGGAGTGGGGCGGCCAGGGGACACGTGGCGGCGCGGAGAGGGCGCGGGCGGCTGGAGCTGACGTGGCGGCGCCTCATTGGCCGAGGCGACGTGGTCGGCGGACGTGTCCGGCGCGGGCGACGCGTCCCACCAGGGAGAAGAGGAAAGGCTAGGGTTCATCCGCGAATTTTCGGGAGGAGGGCATATATATAGGTAGAGGAAGCTAGGAGACTCCAAATGAGGTGTGGTTTTCGGCCACGCGATCGTGATCGAACGACCGAGAGCATGGAGGGGAGTTTGGTGGGTTTTGGGCCACTTTGGAAAGGGTGTTGGGCTGCACACAAAAGAGGCTTTTGCGGTTACCCGGTTAACCGTTGAGTATCAAACGACCTCCAAATGTTCAAACTTGACAGCGGTTCACGGTGCTATACCAAGGCCGCTTGACAAACCTCGGTCCATTCCGAGAACGTTTAACACCCGCACACGAAAAGAGGTAAAAGGGGGCGCCGGGGGACATAGGAGTGCCGGATTGCAAAACGGACAACGGGGAAAATGCTCGGATGCATGAGACAAACACGTATGCAAAATGAAATGCACATGATGACATGATATGAGATGCAGATGATGACATGGCAAAGTGCAACACGCAAGCACATGACATGGCAAATACGACGAATAACTGACGGACACCTGGCGCATCGAATCTGGGGCGTTACAATGGCTACGTGCAAATCCCGCATGGACAGGAAAGAGCTCCCCTACACATCTCATATAGGGCATCACATGTTCTCATTGCCTCACTGTTAAGAAGGTATGGAATGAGAACTACGTTGCCTACACCTCGCATGTCCGCCCCGGCAAAATCTTCAAGGAGATTGTCGTTGCGCAGGCGTTGGGGTGGAGAGGGACCGTGCCGTGGGGCTCCATTTCAAAGAGTAAACAAGCGGATTTAAAGGCAGAGAGGGAGCGCGCCGGATAATAGAAAGAGGCTCCGGTATGGTCCTTCGAGACAGCTTGGGAGGCATCATCTTCACGTCTCGTCGACATTCATTCACATGTGATAATGCTCTGGCAGCGGAACTTGAAGCTTGTAGAGAGGGAAACACATTAGCCTTGGATTGAAGCTCGCTTCGGTTTATTCTTGAGACGGATAGTACAGAAGCGGCTGCAATTATTTCCAATTCATTGCGGAACGCCGCCATGATGAGAGGAGGTACAAATATAGTGGTAAAAGCTACTCCCTCCCTCCGTCCCATAATATAAGAACGTTTTTGACATTAGTGTAGTGTCAAAAACGTTCTTATATTATGGGACAGAGGGAGTACTAAGGAAGAGTGTAATCAAGTGACCCACCACTTAGCTCCGATGAATAGACGAGGTTAAGATGGCCAAGGTTACAGTCGGGCACCTAGAGGGCTGTAAACTTGTGTGAACTGGATTGCCATGATCCAGGTTAATTAATATACAACCCTCCCTCCCCCCCCCCCCCCCAAAAAAACATGATGACATTCATCGAGATGGATCACGTCATACTGGGCCTTGATACGTCTCCAACGTATATATAATTTTTGATTGTTTCATGCTATTATAGTATCAATCTTGGATGTTTTATATGCAATTATTATTTTTTGAGACTAACCTATTAACTTAGTGCCAAGTGTCAATTGATGTTTTTTTTCCTGTTTTTGGTTTTCCAGGAAATCAGTACCAAACGAAGTTCAAATGCTACGAAACTTTTTGACGATTATTTCTGGACATAACAGACACTAGAAGCTTCAGGAGGAGGCCATAAGGCGAAGAAGGTGGCCACGAGCCACCAGGGCGCGCCCAGGGGGTAGGCACGTCCTGGTTCCACGTGGGCCCCTGCTACGTCTTGAGCTTGCGTTGGTTTTTCCCGAAGAGGAGAGGATGATGCAGCAGAGTAGCGTAAGTATTTCCCTCAGTTTTTGAGAACCAAGGTATCAATCCAGTAGGAGGCCACGCGCGAGTCCCTCGTACCTACACAAAACAAATAGCTCCTCGCAACCAACGCGAATAGGGGTTGTCAATCCCTTCACGGTTACTTACGAGAGTGAGATCTGATAGAGATGATAGATAATATTTTTGGTATTTTTGGTATAAAGATGCAAAGTAAAATAAAAGGCAAAGTAAAGAGCAAAACAATAATAAAGCGTGGGAAGATTAATATGATGAAAATAGACCCGGGGCCATAGATTTCACTAGTGGCTTCTCTCAAGAGCATAGGTATTTTACGGTGGGTGAACGAATTCATGTTGAGCAATTGATGAATTGAGCATAGTTATGAGAGTATCTACGTATGATCATGTATATAGGCATCACGTCCGAGACAAGTAGACCGACTCGCCGCATCTCTACTACTATTACTCCACTCATCGACCGCTATCCAGTATGCATCTAGAGTATTAAGTTAATGAAAACAGAGTAACGCCTTAAGCAAGATGACATGATGTAGAGGAATAAATTCATGCAATATGATAAATACCACATCTTGTTATCCTCGATGGCAACAATACAATACGTGCCTTGCTGCCTCTACTGTCACTGGGAAAGGACACCGCAAGATTGAACCCAAAGCTAAACACTTCTCCCATTGCAAGAACTACCAATCTAGTTGGCCAAACCAAACGGATAATTCGAAGAGACTTGTAAAGATAACTCAATCATACATAAAAGAATTCAGAAAAGATTCAAATATTGCTCATAGATAATCTTGATCATAAACCCACAATTCATCGGTCTCAACAAACACACCGCAAAAAGAGGATTACATCGAATAGATCTCCACGAGAGAGGGGGAGAACATTGTACTGAGATCCAAAAAGAGAGCAGAAGCCATCTAGCTACTAACTATGGACCCGAAGGTCTGAAGTAAACTACTCACACTTCATCGGAGAGGCTATGATGTTGATGTAGAAGCCCTCCATGGTGGAATCCCCTTCCGACGGAGCTCCGAAACAGGCCCCAAGATGGGATCTCGTGGATACAGAAAGTTGCGGCGGTGGAATTAGGGTTTTGGCTCAGTATCTGATCTGACGGGGGTACGTGGGTATATATAGGAGGAAGAAGTACGTCGGTGGAGCCTCGAGGGGCCCACGAGGTAGGGGGGCGCGTCCTCCACCCTCATGGCCGCCTCGGAGCTTTCTTGACGGAGCGTCCAAGTCTCCTGGGTCTTATCCGATGAGAAAATCACGTTCCCGAAGGTTTCATTCTGTTTGGACTCCGTTTGATATTCCGTTTCTTCGAAACACTGAAATAGGCAAAAAACAACAATTCTGGACTGGGCCTCCGGTTAATAGGTTAGTCCCAAAAGTAATATAAAAGTGGAAAATAAAGCCCAATATAGTCCAAAACAATAGATAATGTAGCATGGAGCAATCAAAAATTATAGATACGTTGGAGACATATCAGGCATCCCCAAGCTTAATTCCTGCTCGTCCTCGAGTAGGTAAATGATAAAAAGAGAATTTTTGATGCGGAGTGCTACTTGGCATAATTTCAGTGTAATTCTTCTTAATTGTGGTATGAATATTCAGATCCGAAAGATTCAAGACAAAAGTTCATATTGACATAAAAATAATAATACTTCAAGCATACTAACAAAGCAGTCATGTCTTCTCAAAATAACATGGCCAAAGAAAGTTATCCCTACAAAATCATATAGTCTGGCTATGCTCTATCTTCACCACACAAAGTATTTAAATCGTGCACAACCCCGATGACAAGCCAAGCAATTGTTTCATACTTATGACATTTTCAAAACCTTTTCAATCTTCACGCAATACATGAGCGTGAGCCACGGATATAGCACTATATGTGGAATAGAATGGTGGTTGTGGAGAAGACAAAAGGATGGAAGATAGTCTCACATCAACTAGGCGTATCAACGGGCTATGGAGATGCCCATCAATAGATATCAATGTGAGTGAGTAGGGATTGCCATGCAACGGATGCACTAGAGCTATAAGTATATGAAAGCTCAACAAAAGAAACTAAGTGGGTGTGCATCCAACTTGCTTGCTCATGAAGACCTAGGGCAATTTGAGGAAGCCCATCATTGGAATATACAAGCCAAGTTCTATAATGAAAAATTCCCACTAGTATATGAAAGTGACAAAACGAGAGACTCTCTATCATGAAGATCATGGTGCTACTTTGAAGCACAAGTGTGGTAAAAGGATAGTAACATTGCCCCTTCTCTCTTTTTCTCTCATTTTTTTATTGGGCCTTTTCTCTTTTTTTATGGCCTCTTTTCTTTCTCTTTTTTTTTAATTTTTCATCCGGAGTCTCATCCCGACTTATGGGGGAATCATAGTCTCCATCATTGCTATGTCTTGAGCTTGCGTTGGTTTTCCTCGAAGAGGAGAGGGTGGTGCAGCAAGTGCACCGTAAGTATTTCCCTCGGTTTTGAGAACCAAGGTATCAATCCAGTAGGAGGCTCCTCAAAAGTCCCACGCACCTGCACAAACAAACTGAGAACTCGCAACCAACGCAATAAAGGGGTTGTCAATCCCTTCACGGCCACTTCATGTAAAGTGAGATCTAATAAAGATAGTATGATAAGATAAATATATTTTGGTATTTTATAATATAGATGCAAAAAGTAAAGATGCAAATAAAGTAGATTGAAAGCAAATATGATAAGAGATAGACCCGGGGCCATAGGTTTCACTAGTGGCTTCTCTCAAGATAGCATAAGTATTACGGTGGGTGAACAAATTCTTGTCGAGCAATTGATAGAAAAGCGCATAGTTATGAGATTATCTAGGCATGACCATGTATATAGGCATCACGTCCATAACAAGTAGACCGACTCCTGCCTGATCTACTACTATTACTCCACACATCGACCGACTCCTGCCTGCATCTAGAGTATTAAGTTCATAAGAACAGAGTAACACATTAAGCAAGATGACATGATGTAGAGGGATAAACTCATGCAATATGATATAAACCCCATCTTGTTATCCTCGATGGCAACAATACAATACGTGCCTTGCAACCCTTTACATCACATGGTAAGGACACTGCAAGATTGAACCCAAAGCTAAGCACTTCTCCCATGGCAAGAAAGACCAATCTAGTAGGACAAACCAAACTGATAATTCGAAGAGACTTGCAAAGATAACTCAATCATACATAAAATAATTCATAGAAGATTCAAATATTATTCATAGATAAACTTGATCATAAACCCACAATTCATCGGATCTCGACAAACACACCGCAAAAAGAGTTTACATCGAATAGATCTCCACAAGAGAGGGGGAGAACATTGTATTGAGATCCAAAAAGAGAGAAGAAGCCATCTAGCTAATAACTATGGACCCGTAGGTCTGTGGTAAACTACTCACAACTCATCGGAGGGGCAAGGATGTTGATGTAGAGGCCCTCCGTGGTTGATTCCCCCTCCAGCAAAGTGCCGGCGAAGGCTCCAAGATGATATCTCGCGGATACAGAAGATTACGGCGGTGGAAATTGTGTTTCGTGGTGCCCCTGGATGTTTTTGGGGTACGTAGGTATATATAGGAAGAAGAAGTACATCGGTGGTCACTGAGGGCCCACGAGACAGGGCGCGCCCTCTGGGGGCGCGGCCTCCTATCTCGTGGCTTCCTCGGAAGCTTCTTGACTTGCACTCCAAGTCCTCTGGATCACGTTCGTTCCAAAAATCACGCTCCCGAAGGTTTCATTCCGCTTGGACTCCGTTTGATATTCCTTTTCTTCGAAACACTGAAATAGGCAAAAAAAACAGCAATATGGGTTGGGCCTCCGGTTAGTAGATTAGTCCCAAAAATGATATAAATGTGTAAAATAAAGCCCATAAACATCCAAAAGGGGTAATATAATAGCATGGAACAATAAAAAATTATAGATAAGTTGGAGACGTATCAAGCATCCCCAAGCTTAATTCCTGCTCGTCCTCGAGTAGGTAAATGATAAAAAGAGAATTTTTGATGTGGAATGCTACCTAGCATAAATCATAATGTAATTTTCTTTATTGTGGCATGAATGTTCAGATCCAAATGATTCAAAATAAAAGTTCATATTGATAAAAGAAATAGTAACACTTCAAGCATACTAATCAAAGTAATCATGTCTTCTCAAAATAACATGGCAAAAGAAAGTTCATCCCTACAAAATCATATAGTTAGGCTATGCTTCATTTTCGTCACACAAAGATGTTCCCAACTTCTATACCCCCGATGACAAGCCAAGCAATTGTTTCATACTTAAATAATCTCAAACTTTTTCAACCTTCACGCAATACATGAGTGTGAGCCATGGATATAACACTATGTGTGGAATAGAATATGATGATGGAGATTGTGTGGAGAAGACAAAAAAAAGAAAGTCTCACATTGACGAGGATAATCAACGGGCTATGGAGATGCCCATCAATTGATGCCAACATGAGGAGTAGGGATTGCCATGCAACGGATGCACTAGAGCTATAAATAAATGCTCAACAAAAGAAAACTAGTGGGTGTGCATCCAACTTGCTTGCTCAAGAAGACCTAGGGCATTTGAGGAAGCCCATCGTAAGAATATACAAGCCAAGTTCTATAACGAAAAATTCCCACTAGTATGAAAAAGACAACTTATGAGACTCACTATACGAAAAACATGGCGCTACTTTGAAGCACAAATATGAGACTCACTACATGAAGAACAAGGTGCTACTTTGAAGCACAATATATGAGACTCACTACATGAAGAACAAGGTGCTACTTTGAAGCACAAGTGTGGAAAAAGAGATAGTAACATTGCCCTTTTTATTTATTTTCTTTTTTCTTCTATTTTTTTGGGCCTTTCTTTTTTTTTTGGCCTTTCTTCTTTTTTTTCTTTTTTTCTTTGGGCAATGCTCTAATAATGATGATCATCACACTTCTATTGATTACAACATATGAATTACATCTCGAAACTAGAACAAGATATGACTCTATATGAATGCCTCTGGCGGTGTACCGGGATGGTGCAATGAATCAAGAGTGACATGTATGAAAAATAATGCATGGTGGCTTTGCCACAAATACGATGTCAACTACATGATCATGCAATGGCAATATGACAAAAGTAAAGTATGCCATGATGATGATGAACGGAATGGTGGAAAGTTGCATGGCAATATATCTCGGAATGACTATGGAAATGCCATAATAGGTAGGTATTGTGGCTATTTTGAGGAAGATATAGGGAGGTTTATGTGTGATAGAGTGTATCATATCACGGGGTTTGGATGCACCGGCGAAGTTTGCACCAACTCTCAAGGTGAGAAAGGGCAATGCACGGCATCAAGAGGCTAGCAAAGGCGGAAAGGTAAAAGTGCGATAATCCATGGACTCAACATTAGTCAAAAGAACTCATATACTTATTGCAAAAATTTAGAAGTCATCAAAAACCAAGTACTACGCGCATGCTACTAGGGGGATAGATTGGTAGGAAAAGTATTGGAAATATGCCCTAGACGCAATAATAAAAGGATTATTATTATATTTCCTTGTTCATGATAATTGTCTTTTATTCATGCTATAATTATATTATCCGGAAATTGTAATACACGTGTGAATACATAGACCACAACATGTCCCTAGTGAGCCTCTAGTTGACTAGCTCGTTGATCAACAGATAGTCATGGTTTCCTGACTATGGACATTGGATGTCATTGATAACGGGATCACATCATTAGGAGAATGATGTGATGGACAAGACCCAATCCTAAGCACAGCACAAGATCGTGTAGTTCGTTTGCTAGAGCTTTTCCAATGTCAAGTATCTTTTCCTTAGACCATGATATCGTGTAACTCCGGATACCGTAGGAGTGCTTTGGGTGTACCAAACGCCACAAAGATAACTGGGTGACTATAAAGGTATACTACGGTATCTCCGAAAGTATCTGTTGGGTTGACACGGATCGAGACTGGGATTTGTCACTCCGTATGATGGAGAGGTATCTCTGGGCCCACTCGGTAATGCATCATCATAATGAGCTCAAAGTGACCAAGTGTCTGGTCACAGGATCATGCATTACGGTACGAGTAAAGTGACTTGCGATAACGAGATTGAACGAGGTATTGGGATACCGACGATCGAATCTCGGGCAAGTAACGTACCGACTGACAAAGGGAATTGTATATGGGGTTGCTTGAATCCTCGACATCGTGGTTCATCTGATGAGATCATCGAGGAGCATGTGGGAGCCAACATGGGTATCCAGATCCCGCTGTTGGTTATTGACCGGAGAGTCATCTCGGTCATGTCTACGTGTCTCCCGAACCCGTAAGGTCTACACACTTAAGGTTCGGTGACGCTAGGGTTATTAGGAAGACTTGTATGTGATTACCGAATGTTGTTCGGAGTCCCGGATAAGATCCCAGACGTCGCGAGGAGTTCCGGAATGGTCCGGAGGTGAAGATTTATATATGGGAAGTTGTCATGCGGTCACCGGAAAGGTTCGGGTGCATATCGGTATTGTACCGGGGCCACCGGAGGGGTTCCGGGGGTCCACCGGGAGGGGCCACCTCTCTCGGAGGGCCTCATGGGCCGTAGTGGGTAGGGAACCAGCCTGGAGGGCTGGGCGCATCCCCTTGGGCCCATGCGCCTAGGGTTGGGGGAAACCCTGGTGGGGCGCCCCTGCTTGGGGGCAAGCCCCTCCCTTGCCGCCGCCCCCTCTAGATCTCATCTAGAGGGGCCGCCCCTTCCCCTTCCCCTATAAATAGAGGGGTGAGGGGAGGGCTGCATACAACATCCAAGGCGCAGCCCCTCCCCTCCCCAACACCTCTCCTCCTCCGTTAAGAGCTTGGCGAAGCCCTGCCGGAGTACTGCCTCTCCACCACCACCACGCCGTCGTGCTGCTGCTGGAGCTCTCTTCCTCAACCTCTCCCTCCACCTTGCTGGATCAAGGCGCGGGAGACGTCTCCGCTCCGTACGTGTGTTGAACGCGGAGGTGCTGTCCGTTCAGCACAAGGATCATCGGTGATTTGGATCACGTCGAGTACGACTCCCTCAACCTCATTCTCTTGAACGCTTCCGCTCGCGATCTACAAGGGTATGTAGATGCACTCCTTTCTCTCGTTGCTAGATGAACCCATAGATTGATCTTGGTGAAACCGTAGGAAAAATTTTATTTTCTGCAACGTTCCCCAACAGTGGCATCATGAGCTAGGTCTATGCGTAGTTCTCTTTGCACGAGTAGAACACAAATCTGTTGTGGGCGTAGATGTTGTCAACTTTCTTGCCACTACTAGTCTTATTTTTCTTCAGTAGTATTGTGGGATGAAGCGGCCCGGACCGACCTTACACGCACGCTTACGTGAGACAGGTTCCACCGACTGACATGCACTAGTTGCATAAGGTGGCTAGCGAGTGTCTGTCTCTCCCACTTTAGTTGGAGCGGATTCGATGAAAAGGGTCCTTATGAAGGGTAAATAGAAGTTGACAAATCACGTTGTGGCTTTTTTGTAGGTAAGAAAACGTTCTTGCTAGAACCCTATTGCAGCCACGTAAAAGATGCAACAACAATTAGAGGACGTCTAACTTGTTTTTGCAGCAATTGCTTTGTGATGTGATATGGCCAAAAGTTGTGATGAATGATGAATGATATATTGTGATGTATGAGATCATGTTCTTGTAATAGGAATCACGACTTGCATGTCGATGAGTATGACAACCGGCAGGAGCCATAGGAGTTATCTTAATTATTGTATGACCTGCGTGTCAATGATTTAACGCCATGTAATTACTTTACTTTATTGCTAAACCGTTAGCTATAGTAGTAGAAGTAATAGTTGGCGAGCAACTTCATGGAGACACGATGATGGAGATCATGATGATGGAGATCATGGTGTCATGCCGGTGATGAAGATGAGCATGGAGCCCCGAAGATGGAGATCAAAGGAGCTATATGATATTGGCCATATCATGTCACTACTATTTGATTGCATGTGATGTTTATCATGTTTTTGCATCTTGTTTACTTAGAACGACGGTAGTAAATAATATGATCCCTCATTATAATTTCAAGAAAGTGTTCCCCTAACGTGTATACTGCTATGACGTTCGTTGTTTCAAGCACCACGTGATGATCGGGTGTGATAGATTCTAACGTTCACATACAACGGGTGTAAGACAGATTTACACATGCAAAACACTTAGGTTAACTTGACGAGCCTAGCATGTACGCACATGGCATCGGAACACGAGACCGAAAGGTCGAACATGAGTCGTATGGAAGATACGATCAACATGGAGATGTTCACCGATGATGACTAGTCCGTTTCACGTGATGATCGGACACGGCCTAGTCGACTCGGATCATGTAACACTTAGATGACTAGAGGATGTCTAATCTGAGTGGGAGTTCATTAAATAATTTGATTAGATGAACTTAATTATCATGAACTTAGTCTAAAATCTTTGCAAAAATGTCTTGTAGATCAAATGGCCAACGCTCATGTCAACATGAACTTCAACGCTTCCTAGAGAAACCAAGCTGAAAGATGATGGCAGCAACTATACGGACTGGGTCCGAACCCGAGGATCATCCTCATAGCTGCCAACAAAGCATATGTCCTAGAAGGACCGCTAGGTGAAGCACCCATCCCGAGAACCAAGACGATATGAACGCTTGGCAGTCACGTCTTGATGATTACTCCCTCGTTCGGTGCGGCATGCTTTACAGCTTAGAACCGGGCTCCAAAAGCGTTTTGAGCAACATGGAGCATATGAGATGTTCGAGGAGCTGAAAATGGTTTTCCAAGCTCATGCCCGGTCGAGAGATATGAAGTCTCCGACAAGTTCTATAGTTGTAAGATGGAGGAAAATAGTTACATCGGTGAGCACATACTCAAAATGTCCGGTTGCACAACCGCATGTCCTAGCTGGATATTAACCTTCCTGGACGAGGCGGTCATTGACAGAATCCTTCATCGCTCCCACCGAGCTACAAGAGCTTTGTGATGAACTACAATATGCAGGGGATGGTGAAAACTATTCTGAAGTATTTTCAATGTGAAGTCAGCAGAGGTAGAAATCAAAAAGGAACATCAAGTGTTGATGGTCAATAAAACCACCAAGTTCAAGAAAGGCAAGGGTAAGAAGAACTTCAAGAAGGACGGCAAGGATGTTGCCGCGCCCGGTAAGCCAGTTGCCGGGAAGAAGTCAAAGAATGGACCCGAGCCTGAGACTGAGTGCTTTTATTGCAAAGGGAAGGGTCACTGGAAGCGGAACTGCCTCAAATACTTAGTGGACAAGAAGGCCGGCAACACTAAAGGTATATGTGATATACATGTAATTGATGTGTACCTTACCAGTGCTCGTAGTAGCTCCTGGGTATTTGAAACCGGTGTCGTTGCTCATATTTGTAACTCAAAGCAGGAGCTGTGGAATAAGCGGAGATTGGCGAAGGACGAGGTGACGATGCGCGTCGGGAATGGTTCCAAGGTCGATGTGATCGCCGTCGGCACGCTACCTCTACATTTACCTACGGGATTAGTTTTAAACCTCAATAATTGTTATTTAGTGCCAAGTTTGAGCATGAACATTGTATCTAGATCTCGTCTAATACGAGATGGCTACTCATTTAAATCCGAGAATAATGGTTGTTCTATTTATATGAGAGATATGTTTTATGGTCATGCCCCGATGGTCAATGGTTTATTCTTAATGAATCTCGAACGTGATGTTACACATATTCATAGTGTGAATACCAAAAGATGTAAAGTTGATAACGATAGTCCCACATACTTGTGGCACTGCCGCCTTGGTCACATTGGTGTCAAGCACATGAAGAAGCTCCATGCTGATGGACTTTTAGAGTCTCTCGATTATGAATCATTTGACACATGCGAACCATGCCTCGTGGGCAAAATGACCAAGACTCCGTTCTCCGGAACAATGGAGCGAGCAACCAACTTATTGGAAATCATACATACTGATGTGTGCGGTCCAATGAGCGTTGAGGCTCGCGGAGGATATCGTTATGTTCTCACTCTCACTGACGACTTGAGTAGATATGGGTATGTCTACTTGATGAAACACAAGTCTGAGACCTTTGAAAAGTTCAAGGAATTCCAGAATGAGGTAGAGAATCAACGTGACTGAAAGATAAAGTTCCTACGATCAGATCGTGGAGGAGAATATTGAAGTCACGAATTTGGTACGCACTTAAGGAAATGTGTATCGTTTCACAACTCACGCCGCCTGGAACACCTCAGCGTAACGGTGTGTCCGAACGTCGTAATCGCACTCGATTGGATATGGTGCGATCTATGATGTCTCTTACCGATTTACCGCTATCATTTTGGGGATACTCTC
Organism: Aegilops longissima; assembly: GCA_021605205.1. Taxonomy (NCBI): domain Eukaryota; kingdom Viridiplantae; phylum Streptophyta; class Magnoliopsida; order Poales; family Poaceae; genus Aegilops; species Aegilops longissima. The sequence continues at coordinate 149,429,279 of CM038681.1, forward strand.
TAGAGACATCTACATTCACTTTAAATAGGGCTCCGTCTAAATCCGTTGAGACGACACCGTATGAATTATGGTTTGGGAAGAAACCTAAGCTATCGTTTCTAAAAGTTTGGGGATGCGATGCTTATGTCAAGAAACTTCAACCTGAAAAGCTCGAACCCAAGTCGGAAAAATGTGTCTTCATAGGATACCCCAAGGAAACCATTGGGTATACGTTCTATCTTAGATCCGAAGGCAAGATCTTTGTTGCCAAGAACGAATCCTTTCTGGAGAAAGAGTTTCTCTTGAAAGGAGTAAGTGGGAGGAAAGTAGAACTCGATGAAGTACTACCTCTTGAACCGAAGAGTAGTGCAGCTCAGGAAAATGTTCCCGTGGTGCCTACACCGACTGGAGAGGAAATTAATGATGATGATCAAGGTACTTGGATCAAGCTGCTCTTCGAACTTCGTGGGTCCACAAGGACACGCTCCACACCGAGTGGTATGGCAACCCTGTCCTGGAAATCATGTTGTTAGACAACGGTGAACCTTCAAACTATGAAGAAGCGATGGCGGGCCCAGATTCCAACAAATGGCTTGAAGCCATGCAATCCGAGATAGGACCCATGTATGAAAACAAAGTATGGACTTTGACAGACTTGCCGATGATCGGCGAGCGATAGAAAACAAATGGATCTTTAAGAAGAAGACGGACGCGGATGGTAATGTTACCATCTATAAAGCTCGACTTGTCACTAAAGGTTATCGGCAAGTTCAAGGGGTTGACTACGATGAGACTTTCTCTCCCGTAGCGAAGCTGAAGTCCGTCTGAATCATGTTAGCAATTACCGCATACTATGATTATGAAATATGGCAGATGGACGTCAAAATGGCATTCCTTAACGGCTATCTTAAGGAAGAACTGTATATGATGCAGCCGGAAGGTTTTGTCGATCCTAAGAATGCTAACAAGGTGTGCAAGCTCCAGCGATCCATTTATGGGCTGGTGCAAGCATCTCGGAGTTGGAACATTCGCTTTGATGAGATGATCAAAGCGTTTGGGTTTATGCAGACTTATGGAGAAGCCTGCATTTACAAGAAAGTGAGTGGGAGCTCTGTAGCATTTCTCATATTATATGTAGATGACATACTTTTGATGGGAAATGATATAGAACTTTTGGACAACATTAAGGCCTACTTGAATAAGTGTTTTTCAATGAAGGACCTTGGAGAAGCTGCTTACATATTAGGCATCAAGATCTATAGGGATAGATCAAGACGCCTCATAGGTCTTTCACAAAGTACATACCTTGATAAGATATTGAAGAAGTTCAATATGGATCAGTCCAAGAAAGGGTTCTTGCCTGTGTTGCAAGGTGTGAGATTGAGCTCGGCTCAATGCCCGACCACGACAGAAGATATAGAGGAGATGAGTGTCATCCCCTATGCCTCGGCCATAGGATCTATTATGTATGCCATGCTGTGTACCAGACCTGATGTAAGCCTTGCCGTAAGTTTGGTAGGAAAGTACCAAAGTAATCCCGCAAGGAACACCGGATAGCGGTCAAGAATATCCTGAAGTACCGAAAAGGACTAAGGATATGTTTCGCTTATGGAGGTGACGAAGAGCTCGTCGTAAAGGGTTACGTCGATGCTAGCTTTGACACGGATCTAGATGACTCTAAGTCACAAACCGGATACGTGTATATGTTGAATCGTGGTGCGAAGTTGTGCGAGTTGCAAGCGAGGCGTCGTGGCGGGATCTACATGTGAAGCGGAGTACATGGCAGCCTCGGAGGCAGCGATGAAGCAATATGGATGAAGGAGTTCATCAACGACCTAGAGTCATACCCAATGCGTCGGGGCCAATCACTCTCTTCTCGTGACAACACTAGAGCTATTGCCCTTGCCAAGGAGCCTGTGTTTCACAAGAAGACCAGGCACATCAAGCGTCGTTTCAACTCCATCCGTGAAAATGTTCAAGATGGAGACATAGATATTTGCAAAGTACATACGGATCTGAATGTCGCAGATCCGCTGACTAAACCTCTTCATGAGCAAAACATGATCAACACCGAACTCTATGGGTGTTCGATTCATCACAATGTAACTAGATTATTGACTCTAGTGCAAGTGGGAGACTGTTGGAAATATGCCCTAGAGGCAATAATAAAAGGATTATTATTATATTTCCTTGTTCATGATAATTGTCTTTTATTCATGCTATCATTGTATTATCCGGAAATCGTAATACACGTGTGAATACATAGACCACAACATGTCCCTAGTGAGCCTCTAGTTGACTAGCTCGTTGATCAACAGATAGTCATGGTTTCCTGACTATGGACATTGGATGATAACGGGATCACATCATTAGGAGAATGATGTGATGGACAAGACCCAATCCTAAGCATAGCACAAGATCGTGTAGTTCGTTTGCTAGAGCTTTTCCAATGTCAAGTATCTTTTCCTTAGACCATGAGATCGTGTAACTCCCGGATACCGTAGGAGTGCTTTGGGTGTACCAAACGTCACAACGTAACTGGGTGACTATAAAGGTATACTACGGGTATCTCCGAAAGTATCTGTTGGGTTGACACGGATCGAGACTGGGATTTGTCACTCCGTATGACAGAGAGGTATCTCTGGGCCCACTCGGTAATGCATCATCATAATGAGCTCAAAGTTACCAAGTGTCTGGTCACGGGATCATGCATTACGGTACGAGTATAGTGACTTGCCGATAACGAGATTGAATGAGGTATTGGGATACCAACGATCGAATCTCGGGCAAGTAATGTACCGACTGACAAAGGGAATTGTATACGGGGTTGCTTGAATCCTCGACATCGTGGTTCATCCGATGAGATCATCAAGGAGCATGTGGGAGCCAACATGGGTATCTAGATCCCGCTGTTGGTTATTGACCGGAGAGTCGTCTCGGTCATGTCTACGTGTCTCCCGAACCCGTAGGGTCTACACACTAAGGTTCAAAGGCGCTAGGGTTATTAGGAAGACTTGTATGTGATTACCGAATGTTGTTCGAGTCCGGATAAGATCTCGACGCCACGAGGAGTTCGGAATGGTCTGAGGTGAATATTTATATATGGGAAGTTGTCATACGGTCACCGGAAAGGTTCGGGTGCATATCGGTATTGTACCGGGGCCACCGGAGGGGTTCCGGGTCCACCGGAGGGCCACCTCTCTCGGAGGGCCTCATGGGCCGTGAGGGGCAGGAACCAGCCTGGAGGGTTGGCGCGATCCCCTTGGGACCATGCGCCTAGGGTTGGGGGAAACCCAGTGGGGCGCCCCTTGCTTGGGGGCAAGCCCCTCCCTTGCCCCCCTCTAGATCTCATCTAGAGGGGCGGCCCCTTCCCTTCCCTATAAATAGAGGGGCGAGGGAGGCTGCATACAACATCCAAGGCGCAGCCCTCCCTCCCAACACCTCCCTCCTCCGTTAAGAGCTTGGCGAAGCCCTGCCGGAGTACTGCCTCTCCACCACCACCACGCCGTCGTGCTGCTGCTGGAGCTCTCTTCCTCAACCTCTCCCTCCACCTTGCTGGATCAAGGCGCAGGAGACGTTTCCGCTCTGTACGTGTGTTGAACGCGGAGGTGCTGTCCGTTCAGCACAAGGATCATCGGTGATTTGGATCACGTCGAGTACGACTCCCTCAACCCCGTTCTCTTGAACGCTTCCGCTCGCGATCTACAAGGGTATGTAGATGCACTCCTTTATCTCGTTGCTAGGTGAACTCATAGATTGATCTTGGTGAAACCGTAGGAAAAAATTTATTTTCTGCAACGTTCCCCAACAAAAATACCATCGCTCGTCCCCGACCGCCACTCATAAGGATGCACAAGCCAGGTACACTTCATGTTTCAAATTTGTTACACAACTTTAACCATACGTGCATGCTACGGGACTTGCTAACTTCAACACAAGCATTCTTTGAATTCATAATCACCCAACTAGCATGACTTTAATATCACTACCTCCATATCTCAAAACAATTATCAAGTATCAAGTTGATCATAGCATCCAATTCACTTCCTATGATAGTTTTTATTATACCCAACTTGGATGCTCATCATTCTAGGACCAATTTTATAACCATAGCAAATACCATGTTGTTCTAAAAGACTCTCAAAATAATATAAGTGAAGCATGAGAGACTAGAAATTTCTTCAAAATTAAGTCACCACCGTGCTCTAAAAAGTATAAGTGAAGCACTAGAGCAAAAACTATCAAGCTCAAAAGATATAAGTGAAGCACATAGAGTATTCTAGCAAATTCTAATCAAATAGCCTTCTCCCAAAAGGTGTGTACAGCAAGGATGATTGTGGTAAACTAAAAAGCAAATACTAATATAATACACGATGCTCCAAGCAAAACACATATCATGTGGCGAATAAAAATATAGCTCCAAGTAAAGTTATCAATGAACGAAGACGAAAGAGGGGATGCCTTCCCGGGTCATCCCCAAGCTTAGGCTTTTGGCTATTCTTGAATATCTTGGGGTGCCTTGGGCATCCCCAAGCTTAGGCTCTTGTCACCCTTTATTCCATAGTCCATAAAAGCTTTACCCAAAACTTGAAAACTTCACAACACAAAACTCAACAGGAAATCTTATAAGTTCCGTTAGTGAAAGAAAACAAAACCACCACATAAGGTAGTGCAATGAACTCATTATTTATTTAATTTGGTGTTAAACCTACTGTATTACAACTTCTCTATGGATTATAAACTATTTTATTGGCCATAGATTCATCAAAATAAGCAAACAACACACAAAAACAGAATCTGTCAAAAACAGAACAGCCTGTAGTAATCTGTAACTAACGCAAACTTCTGGAACTCAAAAAATTCAGAAAAAATAGTACGACCTAGGAACTTTGCTTAGTGATCAGCAGCAATTGGAATCACTATTTTATCACGTTCTGGTGATTTTTAACAATTGTTTTCGTGAACCGAAAGTTTCTGGAAATTACAGCAAGATCAAATAACTATCATCCAAGAAGATCCTATAGGTTTAACTTGGCACAAACACTAATTAAAACATAAAAACACATCTAAACAGAAGGTAGATGGATTATTTATTCCTAAACAGAAACAAAAATAAAAAACTAAAAATAAAATTGGGTTGCCTCCCAACTAGCGCTATCGTTTAACGCCCCTAGCTAGGCATAAAAACAAAGATAGATCTAACGAGTGCCATCTTTGGCACTAAACTCATAAGTAGCATGCATGATAGATTCATAAGGTAATTTAACTTTCTTTCTTGGAAAGTTCTCCATGCCTTTCTTTAATGGAAATTGGAATATAATATTCCCTTCCTTCATATCAATAATCGCACCAATCGTTCTAAGGAAAGGTCTACCAAGAATAATAGGGCAAGAAATATTGCAATCTATATCATGAACGATAAAATCTACGGGCACCAAATTTCTATTTGCAACAATAAGAACATCATTGATCCTTCCCATAGGCTTTTTAATGGTGGAATTCACAAGGTGCAAATTTAAAGAACAATCATCACGATCATGGAAACCTAGAATATCACATAAAGTTTTCAGAATTGTGGAAACACTAGCACCCAAATCACACAAAGCAAAACACTCATAATCTTTAATTCTAATCTTTATAGTAGGTTCCCACTCATCATTAAGTTTTCTAGGTACAGAAACTTCCAAATTGAGTTTTTCATCATAAGATTTCATCAAGGCATCAACAATATGTTTGGTAAAAGCTTTGTTTTGACTATAAGCATGAGGAGAATTAACAACGGATTGCAACAAGGAAATACGACCTTTTATAGAGCAATTATCATAATCAAATTCCTTGAAATCCGAGATAATAGGTTCAACATTATTAGAAGTTGAGGATTCTCCAATCTCACTTTTACCAAATTTAACATTAAGATCTAAAGACTCCGAATTCTTGGGACGCCTTCTAGGCAAAGTTGATTCATCATCAGTCCCATAATCATCAAAATTCATATTGCAAAACATAGATCTAATCGGATACGCATCAATAACTTTAAGATCCTCATCATTATTTTCACGTAAACTAGAAGAACACTCCTTTATAAAGCTTTCCTTTTTAGCACGTAATCTAGCGGTTCTTTCCTTGCACTCGTCAATGGAAATTCTCATTACCTTGAGAGACTCATTGATATCATGCTTAGGAGGGGAAGATCTAATTTTAAGAGAATCAACGTCAAGCGAAAGTCTATCAACGTTCCTAGCCAAATCATCAACTTTGAGCAATTTTCTTCAAGCAAAGCATTAAAATTCTTTTGAGAAATCATAAATTCTTTCACACTATTCTCAAAATCAGAGGGCATCTTATTAAAATTACCATAAGAATTATTGTAGGAATTTCCATAATTATTAGAGGGATTACTAGGGAACGGTCTGGCATTAAAATTTCCTCTATAAGCATTGTTTCCAAAACTATTCCTACCAACAAAATTCACATCCATAGATTCATTATTATTCTCAATCAAGGAAAACAAAGGCATATCATTGGGATCAAGAGGAGTATTTTTAGTAGCAAACATCTTCATAAGTTCATCCATCTTTCCACTCAAAACATTGATTTCTTCTATAGCATGCACTTTTTTACTAGAGGATCTTTCGGTGTGCCATTGAGAATAATTAGCCATAATATTATCAAGAAGTTTTGTAGCATCTCCTAATGTGATTTCCATAAAGGTGCCTCCCGCGGCCGAATCTAAGAGATTTCTAGAAGCGAAGTTCAAACCGGCAAAAAAAATTTGTATGATCATCCATAAATTCAAACCATGAGTAGGGCAATTGCGAAGCATCAATTTCATTCTTTCCCAAGATTGGGCAACATGCTCATGATCAAGTTGTTTAAAATTCATAATATCGTTCCGAAGAGTGATGATCTTAGCGGGAGGAAAATACTTAGAGATAAAAGCATCTTTGCACTTGTTCCAAGAATCAATACTATTCTTAGGCAAAGACGAAAACCAAACTTTAACACGATCTCTAAGTGAAAACGGAAATAACTTCAATTTGACAATATTGTTATCCATATCTTTCTTATTTTGCATATCACACAAATCAACAAAATTGTTTAGATAAGTAGCGGCATCTTCGCTAGGAAGGCCGACGAATTGATCTTTCATAACAAGATGCAACAAAGTGGTATTGATTTCACAAGACTCAACATCATTAAGATGAGCAATCGGAGTACTAAGGAAATCATTATTATTGGTATTCGAGAAGTCACACAATTTGGTATTATCTTGTGACATGGCAACAAGTAATCCAACACACAAGCACACAGAAATATGGCAAGCGAAAAGAGAGGAGGAGATTGGGAAAGAGAGGGCGAAAAAACGGCAAGGGTGAAGTGGGGAAGAGGAAAACGAGAGGCAAATGGCAAATAATATAAATGCGAGGGAGATGGGTTTGTGATGGGTACTTGGTATGTCTTGACTTGAGCGAAGACCTCCCGACAAGAACGGCGCCGAAATCCTTCTTGCTATGTCTTGAGCTTGCGTTGGTTTTCCTCAAGAGGAGAGGGTGATGCAGCAAGTGTAGTGTAAGTATTTCCCTCAGTTTTGAGAACCAAGGTATCAATCCAGAGGAGGCTCCTCAAAAGTCCCACGCACCTGCACAAACAAATCGAGAACTCGCAACCAACGCAATAAAGGGTTGTCAATCCCTTCACGGCCTCTTCTTGAAAGTGAGATCTAATAAAGATAGTATGATAAGATAAATATATTTTTGGTATTTTATAATATAGATGCAAAAAGTAAAGATGCAAATAAAAGTAGATTGAAAGCAAATATGATAAGAGATAGACCCGGGGGCCATAGGTTTCACTAGTGGATTCTCTCAAGATAGCATAAGTATTACGGTGGGTGAACAAATTACTGTCGAGCAATTGATAGAAAAGCGCATAGTTATGAGATTATCTAGGCATGATCATGTATATAGGCATCACGTCCATAACAAGTAGACCGACTCCTGCCTGCATCTACTACTATTACTCCACACATCGACCGACTCCTGCCTGCATCTAGAGTATTAAGTTCATAAGAACAGAGTAACGCATTAAGCAAGATGACATGATGTAGAGGGATAAACTCATGCAATATGATATAAACCCCATCTTGTTATCCTCGATGGCAACAATACAATACGTGTCTTGCAACCCTTTCTGTCACTGGGTAAGGACACTGCAAGATTGAACCCAAAGCTAAGCACTTCTCCCATGGCAAGAAAGACCAATCTAGTAGGCCAAACCAAACTGATAATTCGAAGATACTTGCAAAGATAACTCAATCATACATAAAATAATTCAGAGAAGATTCAAATATTATTCATAGATAAACTTGATCATAAACCCACAATTCATCGGATCTCGACAAACACACCGCAAAAAGAGTTTACATCGAATAGATCTCCACAAGAGAGGGGGAGAACATTGTATTGAGATCCAAAAAGAGAGAAGAAGCCATCTAGCTAATAACTATGAACCCGTAGGTCTGTGGTAAACTACTCACAACTCATCGGAGGGGCAAGGATGTTGACGTAGAGGCCCTCCGTGGTTGATTCCCCCTCCGGCAGAGTGCCGACGAAGGCTCCAAGATGAAATCTCGCGGATACAGAAGGTTACGGCGGTGGAAATTGTGTTTCGTGGTGCCCCTGGTGTTGGGGAACGTAGTAATTTCAAAAATTTCCCTACGATCACGCAAGACCATGGTGATGGCATAGCAACGAGAGGGGAGAGTGTCCGTCCACGTACCCTCGTAGACCGAAAGCGGAAGCGTTATAACAACGCGGTTGATGTAGTCGTACGTCTTCACGATCCGACCGATCCAAGCACCGAACGTCACGGCACCTCCGAGTTCGCACACGTTCAGCTCGATGGCGATCCCGGACTCGATCCAGCAAAGTGTCGGGGATGAGTTCCGTCGACCTGACGGCGGCGCAGTGACGATGATGATGCTCCACCGACGCAGGGCTTCGCCTAAGCTCATGACGATATGACTTCACCGGCGCGAGGCTTCGCCAAGCTCCGCGACGATATGACCGAAGTGGAATATGGTGGAGGGGGCACCGCACACGGCTAAGGAACGATCCGTAGATCAACTTGTGTGTCATGGGGTGCCCCCCTGCCCCCGTATATAAAGGAGCAAAGGGGGGGTGCGGCCGGCCCTAGAGAGGTGCGCCTGGAGGAGTCCTACTCCCACCGGGAGTAGGACTCCCCCTTCTCCTAGTTGGACTAGGACTTGGGGAAGGGGAAGAGGGAAGGGGTGCGGCCCCTCCCCCTAGTCCAATTCGGACTAGGCCATGGGGCGCGCGGCCTGCCCTAGGCAGCCCTTCTCTCTTTCCGCAGGCCCAATAAGGCCCAATACTTCTCCCGGCGAATTCCGTAACTCTCCGGTACTCGAAAATACCGAATCATTCGAACCTTTCCGAACTCGAATATAGTCGTCCAATATATCGATCTTTACGTCTCGACCATTTCGAGACTCCTCGTCATGTCCCGATCTCATCCGGGACTCGAACTCCTTCGTACATCAAAACTCATAAACTCATAATATAACCATCATCGAAACCTTAGCGTGCGGACCCTACGGGTTCGAGAACTATGTAGACATGACCTAGAACTATTCTTGGTCAATAACCAATAGCGGAACCTGGATGCCCATATTGGCTCCTACATATTCTACGAAGATCTTTATCGGTCAAACCGCATAACAACATACTTTGTTCCCTTTGTCATCGGTATGTTACTTGCCCGAGATTCGATCGTCGGTATCCAATACCTAGTTCAATCTCGTTACCGGCAAGTCTCTTTACTCGTTCCGTAATACATCATCTCATAACTAACTCATTAGTTACAATGCTTGCAAGGCTTAGGTGATGAGTATTACCGAGAAGGCCCAGAGATACCTCTCCGACAATCGGAGTGACAAAACCTAATCTCAAATACGCCAACCCAACATGTACCTTTGGAGACACCTGTAGTACTCCTTTATAATCACCCGATTCGTTGTGACGTTTGGTAGCACCAAAGTGTTCCTCCGGTAAACGGAGTTGCATAATCTCATAGTTACAGGAACATGTATAAGTCATGAAGAAAGCAATTGCAACATACTAAGCGATCATGTGCTAGGCTAACGGAATGGGTCATGTCAATCACATCATTCTCCTAATGATGTGATCCCGTTAATCAAATGACAACTCATGTCTATGGCTAGGAAACTTAACCATCTTTGATTCAACGAGCTAGTCAAGTAGAGGCATACTAGTGACACTATGTTTGTCTATGTATTCACACATGTATTATGTTTCCGTTAATACAATTCTAGCATGAATAATAAACATTTATCATGATATAAGGAAATAAATAATAACTTTATTATTGCCTCTAGGGCATATTTCCTTCAGTCTCCCACTTGCACTAGAGTCAATAATCTAGTTCACATCGCCATGTGATTTAACATCAATAGTTCACATCTATATGTGGTTAACACCCATAGTTCACATCGACATGTGACCAACACCCAAAGGGTTTACTAGAGTCAGTAATCTAGTTCACATCGCCATGTGATTAACACCCAAAGAGTACTAAGGTGTGATCATGTTTTGCTTGTGAGATAATTTTAGTCAACGGTCTGTCACTTCAGATCCGTATGTATTTTGCAAATCTCTATGTCAACAATGCTCTGCACGGAGCTACTATAGCTAATTGCTCCCACTTTCAATATGTATCTAGACCGAGACTTAGAGTCATCTAGATCAGTGCCAAAACTTGTATCGACGTAACCCTTTACGACGAACCTTTTGTCACGTCCATAATCGAGAAAAATATCCTTATTCCACTAAGGATAATTTTGACCACTGTCCAGTGATCTACTCCTAGATCACTATTGCACTCCTTGCCAAGCTTAGTGGTAGGGTATGCAATAGATCAGTACACACATGACATACTTTATAGAACCTATGGCTGATGCATAGGGAATGACTTTCATTCTCTTTCTACTTACGTCGTGGTCGGGTTTTGAGTCTTACTTAATCTCACACCTTGTAACACAGGCAAGAACTCTTTCTTTGACTGTTCCATTTTGAACTACTTCAAAATCTTGTCAAGGTATGTATTCATTGAAAAACTTATCAAGCGTCTTGATCTATCTCTATAGATCTTGATGCTTAATATGTAAGCAGCTTCACCGAGGTCTTTCTTTGAAAAACTCTTTCAAATACTCCTTTATGCTTTGCGAATAATTCTACATTATTTCCGATCAACAATATGTCATTCACATATACTTATCAGAAATGTTGTAGTGCTCCCACTCACTTTCTTGTAAATACAGGCTTCACCGCAAGTCTGTATAAAACTATATGCTTTGATCACACTATCAAAGCGTTTATTCCAACTACGAGATGCTTGCACCAGTCCATAGATGGATCGCTGGAGCTTGCACATTTTGTTAGCTCCTTTAAGATTGACAAAACCTTCTGGTTGCATCATATACAACTCTTCTTTAATAAATCCATTAAAGAATGTAGTTTTGACATCCATTTGCCAGATTTCATAAAATGTGGCGATTGCTAACATGATTCGGACAGACATAAGCATCGCTACAGTTGAGTAAATCTCATTGTAGTCAACACCTTGAACTTGTCGAAAACCTTTTTGTGACAAGTCGAGCTTTGTAGATAGTAACACCACTATCAGTGTCCGTCTTCCTCTTGAAGATCCATTTATCTACATGGCTTGCTCATCATCGAGCAAGTCAATCAAAGTCCATACTTTGTTCTCATACATGGATCCTATCTCAGATTTTATGGCCTCAAGCCATTTCGCGGAATCTGGGCTCATCATCGCTTCCTCATAGTTTGTAGGTTCATCATGGTCTAGTAACATGACTTGCGAACATGATTACCGTATCACTCTGTGCGGATCTTACTCGGAAGACCTACGAGGTTTGGTAGCAACTTGATCTGAAGTTTCATGATCATCATCATTAACTTCCTCACTAATTGGTGTAGGAATCACTTGAACTGATTTACGTGATGAACTACTTTCCAATATGGGAGAAGGTACAATTACCTCATCAAGTTCTACTTTCCTCCCACTCACTTCTTTCGAGAGAAACTTCTTCTCTAGAAAGGATCCATCTTAACAACGAAAAACTTGCCTTCGGATCTGTGATAGAAGGTGTACCCAATAGTTACCTTTGGGTATTCTATGAAGACGCACTTCTCCGATTTGGGTTCGAGCTTATCGGTGAAAACTTTTTCACATAAGCATCACAACTCCAAACTTTAAGAAACGATGCTTAGGTTTATTTGCTAAACCATAGTTCATACGGTGTCATCTCAACGGATTTAGATGGTGCCCTATTAAACGTGAATGCATCTGTCTCTAATGCATAACCCCAAAACGATAGTGGTAAATCGGTAAGATACATCATAGATCGCACCATATCCAATAAAGTGCGGTTCTGACGTTCGGACACACCATTATGCTGTGGTGTTCCGGTGGCGTGAGTAGTGAAACTATTTCACATTGTTTTAATGAAGGCCAAACTCAGAACTCAAATATTTTTCCTCTGCGATCATATCGTAGAAACTTTTATTTTCTTGTTACGATGATTCTTCACTTCACTCTGAAATTCTTTGAACTTTTCAAATGTTTCAGACTTGTGTTTCATCAAGTAGATATACCCATATCTGCTCAAATCATCTTTGTGAAGGTCGAAAAATAACGATACTTGCCACGAGCATCAACACTCATTGGATCGCATACATCGGTATGTATTATTCCCAATAAGTCAAGAGCTTGTTCCATTGTTCCGAGAACGGAGTTTTAGTCATCTTGCCCAAAAGGCACGGTTCGCAAGCATCAAATGATTCATAATCAAGTGATTCCAAAAGTCCATCAAGATGGAGTTTTCTTCATGCGCTTTACACCAATATGACCTAAACGGCAAAGTGCCACAAATAAGTTGCACTATCATTATTAACTTTGCATCTTTTGGTTTCAATATTATGAATATGTGTATCACTATGATCGAGATCCAATGAACCATTTTCATTGGGTGTGTAACCATATAAGGTTTTATTCATGTAAATGAACAACAATTTATTCTCTTACTTAAATGAATAACCGTATTGCAATAAACATGATCAAATCATATTTATGCTCAACACCAAATAACACTTATTTAGGTTCCACACTAATCCCGAAAGTATAGGGAGTGTGCGATGATGATCATATCAATCTTGGAACTTCTTCCAACACTCATCGTCACTTCCCTTCAACTAGTCTCTGTTTATTCGTAACTCCTGTTTCGAGTTACTAATCTTAGCAACCGAACAGTATCAAATACTCGGGGCTACTATAAACACTAGTAAGGCACACATCAATAACCCGTATATCAAATATAACCTTGTTCACTTTGCCATCCTTCTTATCCACCAAATATTCAGGGGTAGTTCGCTTCCAAAGACCAGTTCCATTGCAGCAAAAGTACTCGGGTCTCGGGCTTAGGTCTAGACTTGGGCTTCTTCACTCGAGCAGCAACTTGCTTGCCGTTCCTTTTGAAGTTCCCTTCTTCCTTTGCCATTTTCCTTGAGACTAGTGGTCTTGTCAACCATCAACACTTGATGTTTTCTTGATTTCTACCTTCGCGATTTTAGCATCGCGAAGAGCTCGAGAATCTTTTTCGTCATCCCTTGCATACTATAGTTCATCACGAAGTTCTACTAACTTAGTGATGGTGACTAGAGAATTCTGTCAATCACTATCTTATCTCGGAAGATTAACTCCCACTTGATTCAAGCGATTGAAGTACTCGGACAATCTGAGCACATGCTCACTAGTTGAGCGATTCTCCTCCATCTTTTAGCTATAGAACTTGTTGGAGACTTCATATCTCTCAACTCGGTATTTGCTTGAAATATTAACTTCAATTCTGGAACATCTCATATGGTCCATGACGTTCAAAACGTCTTTGAAGTCCCGATTCTAAGCTGTTAAGCATGGTGCACTAAACTATCAAGTAGTCATCATATTGAGCTAGCCAAACGTTCATAACGTCTCAGATTCGCTCATATTGAGCTAGCCAAACGTTCATAACGTCGCATCTGCTCCTGCAATAGGTCTGCTCACCTAGCGGTGCATTAAGGACATAATTCTTACAGGCAGCAATGAGGATAAACCTCGATCACGGATCCAATCCGCATCATTGCTACTAACATCTTTCAATACAATTTTCTCTAGGAACACATATAAAAACATAGGGAAGCAACAACGCGAGCTATTGATCTACAACATAATTTGCAAAATACTACCAGGACTAAGTTCATGATAAATTAAAGTTCAATTAATCATATTACTTAAGAACTCCCACTTAGACCGACATCTCTCTAGTCATCTTAAGTGATTACGTGATCCAAATCAACTAAACCATGTCCGATCATCACGTGAGATGGAGTAGTTTCAATGGTGAACATCACTATGTTGATCATATCTACTATATGATTCACGCCGACCTTTCGGTCTCCGTGTTCGAGGCCATATCTGTTATATGCTAGGCTCGTCAAGTTTAACTTGAGTATTCGCGTGCGCAACTGTTTTGCACCGTTGTATTTGAGCGTAGAGCCTATCACACCCGATCATCACGTGGTGTCTCAAAGACGAAGAACTTTCGCAACGGTGCATACTCGGGAGAACACTTCTTGATAATTTTGGTGAGAGATCATCTTATAATGCTACCGTCAATCAAAGCAAGATAAGATGCATAAAGGATAAACATCACATGCAATCAATATAAGTGATATGATATGGTCATCATCATCTTGTGCTTGTGATCTCCATCGCCAAGCAACGTCATGATCACCATCGCCACCGGCGCGACACCTTGATCTCCATCGTAGCATCGTTGTCGTCTCGCCAACTATTGCTTCTACGACTATCGCTACTCCTTAGTGATAAAGTAAAGCAATTACATGGCGTTTGCATTTCATACAATAAAGCGACAACCATATGGCTCCTGCCAGTTGCCGATAACTCGGTTACAAAACATGATCATCTCATACAATAAAATATAGCATCACGTCTTGACCATATCACATCACAACATGCCCTGCAAAAACAAGTTAGACGTCCTCTACTTTGTTGTTGCAAGTTTTACGTGGCTGCTACGGGCTGAGCAAGAACCGTTCTTACCTACGCATCAAAACCACAACGATACTTTGTCAAATAGACTCCGTTTTAACCTTCTCAAGGACCGGCGTAGCCACACTCGATTCAACTAAAGTGAGAGAGACAGACACCGCCGGTCACCTTTAAGCAACGAGTGCTCGGGCGGTGAAACCAGTCTCGCGTAAGCGTCTGCGTAATGTCGGTCCGGGCCGCTTCATCTCACAATACCGCTGAACCAAAGTATGACATGCTGGTAGGCAGTATGACTTGTATCGTCCACAACTCACTTGTGTTCTACTCGTGCACATGACATCAACGCATAAAACCAGGCTCTGATACCACCGTTGGGGAACGTAGTAATTTCAAAAATTTCCCTACGATCACGCAAGACCATGGTGATGGCATAGCAACGAGAGGGAGAGTGTCCGTCCACGCACCCTCGTGAGACCGAAAGCGAAGCGTTATAACAACGCTGTTGATGTAGTCGTGCGTCTTCACGATCCGACCGATCCAAGCACCGAACGTCGGCACCTCCGAGTTCTCGCACACGTTCAGCTCGATGACGATCCCGGACTCGATCCAGCAAAGTGTCGGGATGAGTTCCGTCAAGACGACGGCGTGGTGGCGATGATGATGCTCCACCGACGCAGGGCTTCGCTTAAGCTCATGACGATATGACTTCACGGCGCAGGCTTCGCCAAGCTCATGACGATATGACCGAAGTGGAATATGGTGGAGGGGGCACCGCACACGGCTAAGGAACGATCCGTAGATCAACTTGTGTGTCATGGGGTGCCCCCGCCCCCAGATATAAAGGAGCAAAGGGGGGTGCGGCCGGCCCTAGAGAGGTGCGCTGAGGAGTCCTACTCCCACCGGAGTAGGACTCCCCTTCTCCTAGTTGGACTAGGACTTGGGGAAGGGGAAGAGGGAAGGTGCGGCCCTCCCTAGTCCAATTCGGACTAGGCCATGGGGGCGCGGCCTGCCCTAGGCAGCCCTTCTCTCTTCCCGCAGGGCCCAATAAGGCCCAATACTTCTCCCGGCGAATTCCCGTAACTCTCCCACTCGAAAAATACCGAATCATTGGAACCTTTCCGAACTCCGAATATAGTCGTCCAATATATCGATCTTTACGTCTCGACCATTTCGAGACTCCTCGTCATGTCCCCGATCTCATCCGGGACTCCGAACTCCTTCGGTACATCAAAACTCATAAACTCATAATATAACATCATCGAAACCTTAAGCGTGCGGACCCTACGGGTTCGAGAACTATGTAGACATGACCTAGAACTATTCTTGGTCAATAACCAATAGCGGAACCTGGATGCCCATATTGGCTCCTACATATTCTACTGAAGATCTTTATCGGTCAAACCGCATAACAACATACTTTGTTCCTTTGTCATCGGTATGTTACTTGCCCGAGATTCGATCGTCGGTATCCAATACCTAGTTCAATCTCGTTACGGCAAGTCTCTTTACTCGTTCCGTAATACATCATCTCATAACTAACTCATTAGTTACAATGCTTGCAAGGCTTAGGTGATGAGTATTACCGAGAAGGCCCAGAGATACCTCTCCGGCAATCGGAGTGACAAAACCTAATCTCAAATCGCCAACCCAACATGTACCTTTGGAGACACCTGTAGTACTCCTTTATAATCACCCGATTACGTTGTGACGTTTGGTAGCACCAAAGTGTTCCTCCGTAAACAGGAGTTGCATAATCTCATAGTTACAGGAACATGTATAAGTCATGAAGAAAGCAATTGCAACATACTAAACGATCATGTGCTAGGCTAACGGAATGGGTCATGTCAATCACATCATTCTCCTAATGATGTGATCCCGTTAATCAAATGACAACTCATGTCTATGGCTAGGAAACTTAACCATCTTTGATTCAACGAGCTAGTCAAGTAGAGGCATACTAGTGACACTATGTTTGTCTATGTATTCACACATGTATTATGTTTCCGGTTAATACAATTCTAGCATGAATAATAAACATTTATCATGATATAAGGAAATAAATAATAACTTTATTATTGCCTCTAGGGCATATTTCCTTCACCTGGATGTTTTCGGGGTACGTAGGTATATATAGGAAGAAGAAGTACGTCGGTGGCCGCCCGAGGGGCCAACGAGACAGGGGGCGCGCCCTACAGGAGGGGGGGGGCCTCCTATCTTGTGGCTTCCTCGGAAGCTTCTTGTCTTGCACTCCAAGTCCTCTGGATCACGTTCGTTCCAAAAATCACGCTCCCGAAGGTTTCATTCCGTTTGGACTCCGTTTGATATTCCTTTTCTTCAAAATACTGAAATAGGCAAAAAACAACAATATGGGCTGGGCCTCCGGTTAGTAGGTTAGTCCAAAAAATGATATAAATGTGTAAAATAAAGCCCATAAACATCGAAAAGGGGTAATATAATAGCATGGAACAATCAAAAATTACAGATACGTTGGAGACGTATCAATCATCCTTTCCTCACTTGGGACAATACTCTAAAAATGATGATCATCACACTTTTATTTACTTACAACTCAACAATTACAACTCGATACTTAGAACAAAATATGACTCTATATGTGTGACTCCGGCGGTGTACCGGGATATGCAATGATTCATAAGTGACATGTATGAAAGAATTATGAATGGTGGCTTTGCCACAAATACGATGTCAACTAAATGATCATGCTAAGCAATATGACAATGATGGAGCGTGTCATAATAAACGGAACGGTGGAAAGTTGCATGGGAATATATCTCGGAATGGTTATGGGAATGCCATGATAGGTAGGTATGGTGGCTGTTTTGAGGAAGGTATATGGTGGGTGTATGATACCGGCGAAAAGTGCGCGGTATTAGAAAGGCTAGCAATGGTGGAAGGGTGAGAAAAGTGCGTATAATCCATGGACTCAACATTAGTCATAAAGAACTCATATACTTATTGTAAAAATCTACAAGTTATCAAAGCAAAGTATTACGCGCATGCTCCTAGGGGGATAGATTGTAGGAAAAGACCATCGCTCGTCCCCGACCGCCACTCATAAGGAAGACAATCAATAAATAAATCATGCTCCGACTTCATCACATAACGGTTCACCATACGTGCATGCTACGGGAATCACAAACTTTAACACAAGTATTCCTCAAATTCACAACTACTCAACTAACATGACTCTAATATTATCACCTCCATATCTCAAAACAATTATCAAGCATCAAACTTTTCTTAGTATTCAACACACTCAAAAGAAAGTTTTACAAATCTTGAATACCAAGCATATTATTATTAAGCAAATTACCATGCTATTTAAGACTCTTAAAATAATCTAAGTGAAGCATGAGAGATCAATAGTTTCTTTAAAACAAATCCACCACCGTGCTCTAAAAGATGTAAGTGAAGTACTAGAGCAAAACTATCAAGCTCAAAAGATATAAGTGAAGCACATAGAGCAAAACTATCAAGCTCAAAAGATATAAGTGAAGCACACAGAGTATTCTAACAAATTCCAATTCGTGTATGGCTCTCTCAAAAGGTGTGTACAGAAAGGATGATTGTGGTAAACTAACAAACAAAGACGCAAATAATACAATACGCTCCAATAAAAACACATATCATGTGGTGAATAAAAATATAGCTCCAAGTAAAGTTACCGATGGAAGTGGACGAAAGAGGGGATGCCTCCCGGGGCATCTCCAAGCTTCGACTTTTTGGTGTCCTTATATTATCATGGGGGTGCCATGGGTATCCCCAAGCTTATGCTCTTGCCACTCCTTGTTCCATAATCCATCAAAAAAATTCACCCAAAACTTGAAAACTTCACAACACAAAACTCAACAGAAATCTCGTGAGCTCCGTTAGCGAAAGGAAACAAAAGACCACTTCAAGGTACTGTAATGAACTCATTCTTAATTTATATTGGTGTTAAACCTACTGTATTCCAACTTCTCTATGGATCATAAACTATTTTACTAGCCATAGATTCATCAAAATAAGCAAACAACACACGAAAAACAGAATCTGTAAAAAACAGAACAGTCTATAGTAATCTGTAACTAACGCAAACTTCTGGAACTCCAAAAATTCATCCAAAATAGGAAGACCGAGGTAATTTGTTTATTGATCAGCAGCAATTGAAATCACTATTTTATCACGTTCTGGTGATTTTTAACAATTTTTTTCGTGAACCGAAAGTTTCTGGAAATTACAGCAAGATCAAATAACTATTGTCCAAGAAGATCCTATAGGTTTAACTTGGCACAAACACTAATTAAAACATAAAACCACATCTAAACAGAAGGTAGATGGATTATTTATTCCTAAACAGAAACAAAAACAAAAAACTAAAAATAAAATTGGGTTGCCTCCCAACAAGCGCTATCGTTTAACGCCCCTAGCTAGGCATAAAAGCAAGGATAGATCTAGGTATTGCCATCTTTGGTAGGCAATCCATAAGTGGCTCTCATAATATATTCATATCGTAATTTTATTTTCTTTCTAGGGAAGTGTTCCATGCCTTTCTTTAATGTAAATTGGAATCTAATATTCCCTTCCTTCACATCAATAATTGCACCAATCGTTCTAAGGAAAGGCCTACCAAGAATAATAGGACATGAAGGATTGCAATCTATATCAAGAACGATAAAGTCTACGGGCACATAATTCCTATTTGCAACAATAATAACATCATTAATTCTTCCCATAGGTTTCTTAATAGTGGAATCCGCAAGGTGCAAATTTAGAGAGCATTCATCAAAATCACGGAAATCTAGCAA
Organism: Aegilops longissima; assembly: GCA_021605205.1. Lineage (NCBI taxonomy): Eukaryota > Viridiplantae > Streptophyta > Magnoliopsida > Poales > Poaceae > Aegilops > Aegilops longissima. Next base: position 149,449,234 of record CM038681.1, read on the forward strand.
ATGCACAAAGTTTTGGGAATAGTGGAAACACTAGCACCAAAATCACATAAAGCATAGAATTCATGATCCTTAATCTTAATTTTAATAGTTGGTTCCCACTCATCATAAAGTTTTCTAGGGATAGAAACTTCCAACTCAAGTTTTTCCTCATAAGATTGCATCAAGGCATCAACGATATGTTTACTAAACGCTTTATTTTGACTATAGGCATGCGGAGAATTTAGCACGGATTGCAACAAGGAAATACAATCAATTAAAGAGCAACTTCCATAATTAAATTCCTTGAAATCCAAAATAGTGGGTTTAGCAACATCTAAGGTTTTACTTTCTTCAATCCCACTTTTATCAATTTTAGCATCATACTCTAAAAGCTCCGGATTTTTAGAACGCCTTCTAGGTAAAGGTAACTCATATTCAATCTCATCATTATCAAGATTCATATTGCAAAACAAGAATTGATAGGGGACACATCAATAACTTTTAGATCTTCATCTTGATTTTCATGGGTATTGGAAGAACACGCTTTAATAAAGGCATCTTTCATAGCACGCATCTTAGCGGTTCTTTCTTTGCACTCATCAATGGAAATTCTCATGGCTTCGAGAGACTCATTGATATCGTGCTTAGGAGGAATAGATCTAAGCTTTAAAGAATCAAGAGAAATTCTATCAACGTTCCTAGCCAATTCATCAACTTTAAGTAATTTCTCTTCAAGCAAATCATTAAAATTCTTTTGTGAACTCATAAATTCTTTAACACTATTCTCAAATTCAGAGGGTATCTTATTAAAATTTCCATAAGAGTTGTTGTAGGAATTTCCATAATTAGAGGAATTACTAGGATAAGGCCTAGGATTAAAATTCCCTCTATATGCGTTGTCACCAAAATTATTCCTACCAACAAAATTCACATCCATAGATTCATTATTATTCTCAATCAAAGTAGACAAAGGCATATCATTAGGATCATAAGAAACACTCTTAGTAGCAAATAATTTCATAAGTTCATCCATCTTTCCACTCAAAACATTGATTTCTTCTATCGCATGCACTTTTTTATTAGTAGATCTTTGAGTGTGCCATTGAGAATAATTAACCATAATATTATCTAGGAGTTTAGTACTCCCTCTGTTCACTTTTATAAGACCTTGAAGAGATTTCAGACAATGTACAAACAACCCATTTTGAGTTGTCTGAAATGACTTACAAAAGTGAACGGAGGGAGTAGCATCTCCTAAAGTGATTTCCATAAAAGTGCCTCCCGCGGCCGAATCTAAAAGATTTCTAGAAGCAAAATTCAATCCGGCATAAATTTTTTGTATAATCATCCACAAATTCAAACCATGAGTAGCGCAATTATGTATCATTAATTTCATTCTCTCCCAAGCTTGTGCAACATGTTCATGATCAAGTTGCTTAAAATTCACAATATCGTTTCTAAGAGAGATGATCTTAGCGGGAGGAAAATACTTAGAGATAAAAGCATCTTTGCACTTGTTCCAAGAATCAATACTATTTTTAGGCAAAGACGAAAACCAAGCTTTAGCATGATCTCTAAGCGAAAAAGGGAATAGCTTCAATTTAACAACATCATTGTCAACATCTTTCTTCTTTTGCATATCACACAAATCCACGAAGCTATTTAGATGAGTAGCGGCATCTTCACTAGGAAGGCCGGTGAATTGATCTTTCATAACGAGATTCAACAAAGCAGTATTGATTTCACACGATTTAGTATTGGCAAGAGGAGCAATCGGAGTGCTAAGGAAATCATTATTGTTGGTATTGGTAAAGTCACACAATTTGGTATTATCTTGAGCCATAGTGACAAGCAAGCAATCCAACACACGAGCAAACAGAAAAAGGCAAGCGAAAAGAGAGGAGGAGTTTGGGAAAGAGAGGGCGAATAAAACGGCAAGGGTGAAGTGGGGGAGAGGAAAACGAGAGGCAAATGGCAAATAATGTAATGCGAGAGATAAGGGATTGTGATGGGTACTTGGTATGTTGACTTGTCGTAGACTCCCGACAGCGGTGCGAAAATCCTTCTTGCTACGTCTTGAGCTTGCGTTGGTTTTCCCCGAAGAGGAGAGGATGATGCAGCAGAGTAGCGTAAGTATTTCCCACAATTTTTAAGAACCAAGCACTACAAAAAAAATACACTTCCGTGATGATACGTGTTTGTCATAGTAGGTCGCGTTTTTGTCATGCATGTACATCCATGACAAATTTATGATGAATCAAGATAGTCATACACGTGTCTTTGTCGTAGAAGTGTTCCATGACATTACCAAAATTATCATCACGGAGTGTCCACTTCCATGATGATAAATCGCGGCGTCGAAGTGCTTTCGTCAAGGGTGACCGACACGTGGCATCCACCGTAACGAACGCCGTTAAGCTATCGGGTCGGGTTTTGGATCCGATAACCCGTTAACAGCCCGACCAATGGGGATTTTCCACGTAAAATCATCATTGGCTGGAGCAAACACGTGTCGGCTCACCGTTGGGACAGATGTCATCCGCTCATTGGACGAAGGCGCCTGTAATCTGACGACCGTGTGGCACGCCCAACAGAGGCCCATTCACGTGAAAAGGCCAGCCCGTTTGACTTGGTCAAAAGGTGGCGGGCCGGCCCATGGAAAGCCTGTTAACGTCCTGTTCGCATATAGCCCATTTACAGCCCGCTAACGCAAGGCCCGTTACGCCCTATCTGAATTAGGCCCAATAGCGTCATTTGGGCCATCCAATATGATTCCAGCCCGTTTTCACTTCTGGCCCATGTATGGCCCATGACGTCTTCGCCCATATGAGGCCCTATGTAACTCTTGGCCTATTAACGCCCGTGGTGAAATCGCCCGCAATGAACAAAGGTATCACTTTACACCCACTAACGGCCCATGGTGAAATCGGCCCGTAATGAACGATATATCACTTTATACCCATTAAGGGCACGTTATTCGGTTGGGCCATTTCAAAGAAATGTTATCTTCGGCCTTCTCGAGCCCATTTATTCTTGGGCTCATTTCTAGCATTCGTTTACTTACGGCCCGTTCTTGTCATTTTACGCTTGTGGGCCAAATTCAGCCCGTGGTTACATCGGCTGTTTGTGGTCCGTTAATCGTTGGGCGTTTTCATAGCGTCATCAAATCGGCCTATTAACGATGGCCCGTTATGGTCATCTGCCCGTATAAGGCCCATTGATGATACGCCCATAGAAGGCCCATTGTTTCTATGGCCCGTAGAAGGCCCATTGTTTCTCTGACCCGTAGAAGGCCTCTTGTTTCTGACCCATAGAAGGTCCATCGTTTCTCTGACCCGTAGGAGGCCCAAAGTCACTACAAGAATATTAGCCCATGGTTATTGTGGCCTAGTTTTAAAAAGAACTGCGACTACATGCAAGCAGATAAACAAGACAACAAGGAAATAAATAAGCAAGCAACTTATGCTAGGCTATCACGGTGTTACATATATTACATCCATTGGGCATCAAAGTTCGCCACCGGTGCAAATATAGGGAACAAAGCATCATATCATATACACCGGTTGTCAAAGTTGGCGACCAGCGCAAATAAACGCCGCAGACAAAACAAATCTAGAACTGAAACCACTTGGAAGATCTCAAGAAACAATATCACAGGTACCCATAATGTCGGCAAGATGCTTAGCAAGCTTATTAACTTTCTCTTGTTTGGTGCTTAAATCCTCCAGTAACTTGTCATTGCACGGAAAATATGCATCTGAATTCTGCAGGACTTCCTCGGTCCTTGACTTCTGTCACAAGACATCGATCGATGTCTTTCAACTTGAAGTTGAGACTCAAGAAGACGAACTGATTCAGCAATGAGTTCAAGAGCTTGTGCGGCGATGAGTGGCGATAACTCGAACACTACATCAAGACAGGACTTTTGGGTTCCCTCATTTGTCGTCAAGATAGTTTTATCAGCTTTCTTGGAGACCAACAGGGATGTCTCACTACCTTGAACCTTATATGCATTACTTCCTTTACCATTGGATAACGCGGTACTGTTCTCCAATATTTTGTCCGCATTCTAAAAGAGAAACAAGCAGGCACATCACATGTTTACCATGTTGTATATGAAACTCATTTTGGTAAATGAGTTCAGTAGTAAAGTGGACGAGGATAACAACATGAAACAAACATATATCTATGTGCCATGGTCACTTTATGGTCTATATCATTCTAGTTTTGTTGCCAAATCAAGATAGAGACACAGTTCAAATAATATTTGTTCAAGACAAAGCAGAATAGACAGAATATAAGTGTGGGTAACTATAGAGCAATAACAACACTTGTAATGTGCATGACATGAGAACATAACTGTTTATTCAATTGAAACTGAAATCAACATAGAGCAGGTTACAACAGACAAACCAGTTAAAGAAACAGGTTTAAAACATACATTGCGCCATTGGAGTTTCAATTCCATCCTTCAAATTTGAAAATAGTTGTTATGAGTAAATATAGTAATGCAAGAGCAAAGGAGTATGAACCATAGCTACAGAACCTGACCTGAGAACAAATCTTCTTCTCCTTTAAGCGTTGAGTTGGGATTCGGAGTGGTGGTCCTCGTGCTTTGGGCACTGCAGTTCCTTACTAACCGCTCGTGTTTGGGTGCTCTGTGGTGGAGACGGTCTGTGTCAACTGAACCCAGGCTACTATCTGTCGGGGTTGGGGTTAAAAGGGGTGTAGCTGGTTCTCTGTCCAAGCCCAGGTAGGGGTACAATCTGCGAGTCTGGGTTATGTGTGGTGGATCTGGTCCTTGGGCAAGTACAACCATGGTTCTATCTGCATCAACTGGTAGCACAATCTTTTATGAAGACCATGTTGTTACTCCCTTAGATACTGCCATCACGCTCTCCAATTCAAATGGCTGATAAACAAGAAAAGTAATTGAAAGTATAGACATTCACTACTAGGGAAAACCCTAGCAGTAGCGCTAGTTTTGTGCTCACTAGTAGCGCGGGTAGGCGCGCTACTAATAAGGCGCTTCTGACTCTTGCTTAGCGATACGCAGCGTGCCCTTTGCGCTATTGCTAGGATGAATAGTCAGTAGCGTTTGTTCACTCTAGCAGTCTGCGCTAATGTAACTCTTGGCAGCGTGTTTTCTCTCCATCGCTACTAGTATTCTTTTTTTATTTTTAGTTTATTTATTCGCCATCATACACATATTGATACAATACAAGTTATGAGGTTTACATCATTATGTCCATAACAGTGTCAAATAAAGGTGGATTAGGTTCAAGTGGAGGCAATATGTGGTGCATGTCAAAAGTATACTACTAATCCAAACTTGATCTAGTTTGGACTAATAGTACTTTCGCTGTGCACCACATGTTGCCTCCACTTGAATCTAATCCGCCAAAGACAAGATATTTAATCATCATCATGGTCATTACCACCAACAGATTTATTTAATCACCACTAACACTAGCTAATAATAATCATCATAGTCATTACCACCAACACTAGCTATTTTATCATCATAGTAATAGTGTAGCACATCATCATCCTGAAACTCATTTCTAACTAGCTAATCACTCCTGCTGCTCTCTCTTAGGTAAAACAACATAAAACATGTGTAGCTCTCCTCCTTGATCAAGTTGGAGCATGCAGATGAACCTGTCACCTAATCATGGGTAGCGCCTCTGTTTGGTCCCTAGTACTTCCCTGCGCTCCCCCATCACATATTTGGTCCAGTCTTGCACTATTAAGCATCCGCCGCTAATCTTGAATGCACTAAAGTAATCTGTAGGATATCTTGGTCGTAAGCTGATAATACTCATGGTACCTTTAATCTCGATCCCATAAGGCACAACATTCATCGGGAGTCCCTGTTGAAGAACATCGTATGGTAACATACTTAGCAATGAAGTTTAGCTTCAAAAATAATGTATGGAAAAGATGCACTGAGGACAAATAGTAAAAATCTTACCATCCTTCCTAAATAGATGTGACCGTAGTTCATTACGAACACTATTGGTCGATGCGTTTTCAGTACTAACATTTCTAAATCCAGAAGAAAATTTGTCTTGACAGTATCAAGATCCTCAAGCCATGAAACATAATGACTTAGCTCCTCATGGTTTAGTTCAGCCTCGGGACAGTAGTAGGTCCCGTCTACCAAGCTACTGGACATGTTTGCTTGTTCAAATAAGTGACAATACAAATTAGTTGTCAACTATTTTGAATAAACAATATCAAAGACATAAATATGGTTGAGAAACTTACATAATGGTATAATGGGCGTCGCACATCGACCCAGATGTCGGTATTACCTTCAATATCATCTTCCTGGACGAATATCAAAGGTGATAACCATATCGAGCTCAAATGCATAAGTCTTGCATAGTGCTCGCCATGTTTTGCATCCAAAATAGGTGTAGTCGTCGAATTGTATAATTTTGCATGGAAAATATAACCATGCTCGGTCTTCAAATAGACTTTCTTTACCTCCGTAGTATGACCGAAACCTATCTTATCCAATACAAAAACTCTTGCATGGCGGGGATACGCTAGTAGAATAGTAAAAAATATAAGTTGAAGCAAATGAAGCGGATGTCATGCTTAATTACGAAAAAGACTTGTCGTTATGACTTCTTCAGTATCCACTTGAAGTTCTCTTCGACTTGATCTTTGAAGCACCTATCATCATCTAGGAAGATTCTCACGCATGTGTCGCGCTCGTCTTCACAAGATTTGCAAATACCGAAATCCTTTTAGTAAATCGACATTTCCTATGTTCATACTTAAAACATTAATTGAGAATCGACCGAAGACAACTACCAGGATACTCAACACACAAATTCGGGGCGCTCGATATTTCCTACATAGAATCTGGCACAACTCATGCCAAAATTCACGAAAAAATCCGGCTTGACCTTTGCTAAAATAGGACATATCGAGCGCCTGAAATTTGCCGGAACGGAAATGAATCAACACTCCGGCAAAACATAGGCCACTCGGAGGTGTAACCTGCAAACATGACCGCCACTTGGATATTGAGCAACACAAGATATACATTTCAAAATATCTTATAGGACTCAAATTAGCATGCATTCAATAAGCAAAAGTAAATCATCTCATGCGTTCAGACATCATCGAATATTATCACTAATACATCACGAATAGTGTCATACATATAACATCACTAATACAACTAAAACCCTAGCACACGACGGGTATCGGCGCCGGGCGGTGGACACCCACGAGAAGGAACCATCACGGGATCATAGCTCCAAAGAGATCCTCGAGAACCTGCGGTATTGGAGAATCTGTGCTCCAACGCAAACAAGTAGAGACGAACGTCGCGTCCTCCTCACTAACACGGTGGCGCACCACCTCCGCGGAGTCCTCGAGCCTCTGGACCGTCACCGCCCACGCGACCGCCACCAAAGAAGGTTCGGGTCAACGGCAGTGGCTCCTCACCAACCTCGCCCCCGTTAGGTAGCGCCTCCAGTACCACCCGGCGGAGCCAGGTCCGGACATGGCCCATCTGGTCAAGCAGGTGTAGTCCTCCGCCGACTTCTGACGAGGATGCGGGATAGGCATCGTCTACGTCGATGCGGGAAAAATTGCTTTAACTAAAAAATAACAACAAGTTCTTACTAACTAGTTCTATTAATTCAACTAGTTCTTACTAAAAATAAACTTACTATAAATAAAAACATTCTAATACCTAATTAGTACCTAGTTCTTACTAACTAATTAGTACCTAGGAACTACTGCCCTAATTACCATCTAATTTGATGAACCTATAGGGGTGGAAAGTGGTAGCGGATATTCCAATTATCCAACTATAAAGTGAAATAAGTGGTCAAATTTTACTCGTTTTATGATTCATCTTAGAAATTTGATTCTTTTCCACCCTTACATGAACCCTAACTCATTTGCCGCATCCACATCCGATTTGTTTCCACTCTTACATGAACCCTAACTAATTTGATGCAACTAAAATAATAAAAAAAAACTAGGCAGAGGTAGGGGAGAGGGAGGAGCAGGCGTGCTCACCTCGGGTGCACGCAACGAGGAGGGGCAGGCGGCGTCGAGGTCGGGTCGGGGCTCGGGCCAAGGCGGATGGCGTCGAGGTCGGGGTCGGGGTAGCGTCGAGGCGGCGTCCGGCGGCGGCGTTGGTCGGGGCGGGGCGGCGTTGAATCTGGGGTCGAGGCGTGGGGTGTGTCTTGGAGAGCGTGGCGGCCGGCCAGGCGGCGACGGCGAGGAGTGTGGACAGTTGGATTTGGGGAAGTGGTCGTGGGAAGGGCGAACCCGTGGTTAAGTCGAGGTAGCGATGGCGCGTTCGGGAAGAGCGCTCTTCGCTAAGTTAGCTTCTGACTTTACGGGATACACGCCATCTGCTACTCCTTTCTCTTTTTTCCCTTTTTCATTTAGTTTTCTTCACATTTTATTTTTTTTCCTTTCACATTATTCTATTTCTTTCATTTTCAATTACCTTTCTATTTGCTTTACATTTAATTTTATATCCTTTAGCAGCAGCGAGTTTAATACAAAACACGCTGCTACAAAGAATGTAGCGGTAGCGCGGTTCGTTATAGGTCGCTACTACTATGTGAAGCCTATCGGCTAAGCCGTGGGAATTTTAGTAGTAACGTGTTTAGGGCAGCACGCGCTACTTTTAGAACTTTATCTCTGCAGCAGTTTGGCGAAGCGCGCTTCGCTAGTTAGCACCAGGCGTGCTTTTTGACCCTCATTGCTGCTAAAGTTACGTATAAGGTTTTCCTAGTAGTGATTGTATGATAGAGCAGTGCAATGGACGGTGGGGAATAAAAGAGGGCATGAAATAATTCATATTTATGTTGTCTAACCAAACAGGATAGCATGACACAATTTCACATATATGATGGCTAACTAAACAGGATAGCATGACACAATTTCACATTATGATGGCTAACTAAAAAGATGGAAAGACATAGTTCAAAATATTAAACTATGTAAACAGGATGACATGACATAACTATATAATGTGTTTATTAAATAGGTTGGCATGCCATAATTCACATACATTCATGGATAGAATGCCATAATTCTAAATATGATGACTGTAAACACTAAGCAGGATGAGATGATATAACTATATGATGTCTTTATTAAATGGGTTGCCATGCCATAATTGAGATAGATGATGTGTATGTACTATGTAAACATGATGGCATGATATAATTCAAATATATGATTTATATAGTAAGCAAGTAAGCAGATGTCAATCTATATATGATGTAAAAACTAAGCAATGCAAGACAACATGCATGACATGGGTAATATAACCACGCCAAGTTTGAGCATAGACCTCGGGGGAAATAGGACTGGTCATCGGTCTCGAATCCTCCTCGAGGAGCTCTCTGTAGCCATCAAGATGTCTCGCTTGAGAGTAGTATTATCTGCTCAAATACCTTGTTTTCCTCCAGATACTTCCATCACCGCTTCAAATGGCTGATGCAGGAAGAGTAGTTGAATATACAAGCGTTGGCGACAAATGGAACACGTAATACAAAAAATGATAGCATGATATAATTCACATACATGATGATTGGCTAAACAACATGGCATTGCATAATTCACATATATAATGCCTTTGCAACAAGATAGCATTGTATAATTCACATGTATAATGTCTTGCAACAAGATGTCAATGCATAATTCACATATATGGTAATTAGACCTTTGAATAGGTGGCATTCACACAAAGCATGTCTAAACTAATCAAATGGCATAGCAATGCGAGACACCATACATACGATATGAGCAACATAACCCTGCCAAGTTAGAGCATACACCTCGGGGGGTAATAGGACTGGTCATCTCTCTCGAATCCTCCTCTGAGGAGCTATCCGTAACCAGCAAGATATGCGCTTCATCAGATAGCATAGTCTGCTCAGAAGACCTTGTTTTCACTCCAGAATTTGCCATCACCATGTCAAATGGCTGATGCACATGAAGAGCAGTTGAATGTACTAACATTGTTGACGAATGTAATATGTAACGAAAAAAAGATGGCCTGATATAATTTACAGATAAGATGACTGGCTAAGCAGGATGGCATTGTAAAATTCACATATATGATGCCTGGCTAAACAAGGTGGCATTGCATAATTCACATAAACGATGAATAAACTAAACAGATGGCATTCACACAAAGGATGTCTAAACTAAGCGATGACATATTTGATGTATAAAGTAAGCAATGCAAGACACCATATGCAAGATATAACCAACATCGGCATGCCAAGTTAGGCGAAGACCTCGGGGGTAAATAGGAGATATCTTCTCCTTCGAATCCCCTCAAAACAGATATCTTCCTCTCGATTACAATCCGAAATGCGTGGAGGGGGCTGCCTTTGCGCCTACCATGGGCGGCGTCGCATGAAATTATATTGCCACGCAAGGCTCGTCTCTTTTGCTCTACATGTTCAGTTCCATTGTTTACAATAACCGTCATGCATAGGAATAAAACATAGTGAGATTATGTAAGGAGTGCATGCGAAATCCAGAGTGATGGTAGCAACTTTGTGGATAGACCCAAAACCAATAATAGCGAGGCGGATAATGGCTTGGTTAATAAATCACAGATAATGGCTTCTTTCTTGTTTGTTTCCCACCCAACATGAAGCTCATAGTAGACACGAGAGATTAACTAGATAGTAGATAGATACTATTGATAGCGGCCCGATATGTACCCCACAACCATTTAAAAACTCAAGTTTGACCATTAGTTTGGAGCCGACTCGAGTCTAATCGGTGAACAGGACGATAAAGCAGCATGTAATATTAAGCGATGCATAACATAGCGGAACACGAAAGAGTGCGACCTCTCTTGCGGACACGTGTAGTCCTCGAGGTCATCTGCTTGGTTGATGATGGTAATGCAGTTTTCATGGCTGCCGTGCAAGGGAAGAAGATCTCGAGGCGGCGAAAGACGATCTGGAGGCGGATCCTGCTCTGTTGGACCCTTACATCGTTGGAGCAGGTGAGCTGGGGTGGACGACGGCAGCAGCAGGACCGGGACAAACCACGCAAGGTTTTCTTTGACAACTATCTGTAAGAAAAGTAATTCTGTAAGGGCTCGTTTGAATTGGAGGATTCCAACAATGCAAGGATAGGAAATAGATAGGAATAGGATAGGAATGCACGTGCAAAACAGAGAATTTAAAAACACAGGATTTTTGCCAATCTGGGTGTTTGATTCACAACAATTGGAAGATCACAGGATGCAAAGAAGCATGGTGAGATTAAGTCAAACCACAAGAAAATGTACGGTTATAATGCTATTATGCTACTATCTCTTAGTCTTGTGCTTCATGAATAGGAATTTGAAAAGGAGGACAAGTGAAAATTAAAATTCCTATGTTTTTCTTTCAAGGAGACACTAAAGAACAAATCCGTGTGCTCGATGGACAATATATATAACATGTAGAGTAAAAAGAGATGCAACAAGTGTACAACCTCTTTGGCGTAGCCATGTTGATCTCAGCGTGATTGGGTTGGCGGTGAGGATGCTCGGCTGACTTTCTTGTGGGAGGAGGAAGAAGATCTTAGGCGTCTGGAGATGGAGCCGAGTCTTGCTCATTGTGATGGAGGGTTTAAATCGTTGGAGCAGCTCCGGTGAGTTGTACGACACCGAGGCTGAAGCGGGACAAGAGAGACAACGAACAACGTTAACCTGGTGGAATTCTAATAGCATCTCAATACATGGCGTAAAATACATAACCACAAAGTGCTAGATGTAAAATACATCAGCCGCTCATCTTTGAACTTAAGCTGTCGGCCGAACTTAATCACAAAAACTGAACCTAAGCTGTCCAAACTGAATTTTCTTTGTTGAAACTGAATTTTCTTTGTCGGCCCAGCACTAGCAAGGTGAGGCTACATGTCGGTCGACTGACTTTTTCATCTCTGGTCGATCGATTTTGCAGCCATTGGATCTGAAATCAAGGGCATGCGGTTCATCTTCAACCTCCACCCCCACGAGCCGCCACCACCACCGGCCAAACAGCAGCCCCTCGCCGCCCATGACGGCGGCACCGCCCGCCCGCCAAAACACTCCCCACCGCCGGTCCGCCGCCGCCCGGCCATCCCTCTAGCCCCCCCGTGCGAGCTTTTCTCCGCGATCCCCACGCCACCGCCCGCCAATGCTCCGCCACCGCCGGCGACCACCGCCACCATCCTGAACCCTAAGATAGATAGTGGGGTACCTCTCCGGCGAGCCCCCCTCCCTACTGCGGCTGGTTCTTCCTTCACCCCGGCGAGCCCACCCCTTGAAATCGGTGACCCAAAAGTCGATTCGGTCGATGAAGTGTAGCCAAATCGGAGCAGCATCATAAGCAAGAGCAAGAGTGAGAAGCGGCATGCGAAGCAAGCAGCAGACCAGGCAGGGGGACCGAGAGCAAGAGCGAGCAGCAGGCGTGGTGAGCTAAAGCAGCAGCAGCTCCTCTCGATGTGGGCGTCGCTGCCGAGGAAGCGACGCCGTGGAGAAGTGGCGGCGGCGCCGCCGTGGATGGAGCGGCGCCGTGTCGGCTTCGGGACCGGCGCCGGCAGCACCGTGAGATCAAATCAAGAAGAAAATGCGGCGATTAGTGTACAACCTCTTTGGTGGCGCCGATTAGGCCGCATCTTCATCCAAGGAAATGGTGATGATGATGCTCTTCCGGTGGTGCATGTGAAGATGGCGGTGTGGGAATGGAGGTGGCGCGAAAGACGAGGGGAACGTCGAGACAACTCCTTGGAGGTGGAGGACGGGGTGGCTGAACCGGCTGGATGATGAGATCGACGACGGATCCTCATCCGGTACGGTGGATGAGGGACGTCGAGTGTTGTTGTGGATGGCGTCGTCGGGAAGAAGCTCCGGTGGGTGGCGGACGGAGCAGGTTGTGGGGTTTCGTCGCGGGTTTTCGCGGCCTCGGTGTATGAATGGGTGGGCGGATGGGATGGCAGTGGGGAACCATGGCTTAGAGACGCGCTTGTCCGAAATGTGGGGTAAGTTATGAAAGTACCCCCACCGATTTGAGGCGGTTCTTTCGGTTCAGGGGTACCACGGGCATTTCGCGTGTCGGGATTTCATAGGAGGTGGGAGTTTTCGCGCGCGTTGTAATTTCGGAATAGCAAGGCGCGGGTTGAGATGGAGGGAGTTGTCCGAACTGTGAGACAAAGATATATCTTAAATATTTCGGGCTAACAAGCGCGGAGTTGAAATTTCGGACAAGCCTAACGTGTCTTGTACCAAATCAATCGCACTACAAATGTCATTCAAAACTTTGAATTCATGTTATGTTCAATTAAAATATTTACGCTCGTGTATAATGCATGCAACCTACTACTCAAATGAATGTTTTAGTGCATTCCAAGCGTATATACTACCGCTTCAATATGAACTAAATTTGAATAAGATCTCTGATAATGATTGTTGTGAAGTCAAAGCATTTGAATTCGTTTCTCTGTTTTAATAAGATCTACAATCATCATTATTGTCAAGTTAAACCATCGTTTGTGTATTATCTTTACAAACACCACATGATCGAGTCGAGTTACATATGAACTATGTGTACTATATGAAATCAAACTAGATTTTTGAATCCACTTTATTTTGATTTCAAATCACATTGCATTTCTAGCTCTAGCTAGATCTTCATAATCTAAACCATGTCTCATATGTATAATGTGTTTATCACATTATGTATGGTGCCCGCCCCTCGCCTACAAGTATTTAGATGTGAGTTGCAAACACCACACATTACCACAAATTCAAATAAAATGTGAGAATGTTAGATATATAGTATTGTTTAGATTGCTCGATATTTAGTTGTAAGCTGCAAGCCGCACATTATCTCAAATTCAAATAAAATGTGAGATTGTTTGATGTATAGTATGGTTTAGATTGTTCGTCATTTAGCTGTGAGTTGCAAACGCCATGCATTATCACATTATGGTATAACATGTGCACAACACGTGTATCACCGCTATATTCATGCATGCAATGTTTAAAACACTATGATCTCCTATTCAAATATATGAATCCGCTTTCATATCAAATTATGATCTTTGTTAGTCTCTTACACCCACACAGTCCTCTAACCTTTGTAGCTACCACTAACTTTCTCTCGTGCATGCACACGCCCTCCTCGCCCTCCCCCTCCCTCGGCATTCTATCCACCGGGAACATTCATTTTTTCCATTAGGTCATTCTCCCAGAGTCTCCACAACTCCTTTCCGACACACACCGATCGATAAACCTCTCCAGCGATGCTTGCCTACAGCATACACACACAGCTTCAATCTCCTCCTTTATGTGTCCTTGCCTCGTGTCTCTCATATGGTCAAACACAGATGTAAACTCTCACCCCTCTTTTAATCGATCTCACAACCGCACACTCCTTCCCCTATCCAGCTAGTAGTTGGGCCTCTCGCACCACCTCCTAGCTCCATTCTCTCTGTTTATCCGTCTCGCTGGGCCTTATTTGCCTCTAACAAATGGACGTACACCGACCGATCTCTCGCTATACATATAGCCAGCTAGGTCCTTATAACTCCTTTCTACCCACACATCGATCGATCTACCTCATTAGTTGTGTCTCTCCCTTCCTCCGACAAACAACAATTGATCTACCGATCTAGTTAGGTTTGCTTACCAAACACATGGTTCCCCTTCATCATCCATGGATGCGTCCCGACAGATCTATCACGCATACGAGCACACACAGAAACACATCCCCACTCTTATTGATAACATTGCAGTTCCACCCTCAATTTGTCTAGTAGGCCTCTCCCAACATCTCAGAAGCAACTCCATCACCCATCCAGCCTCTACCCTCTCCCTCCCTCTCCCTCCCTCTCTCTCCTCTCTCTCTCTGTCCCATCATATTTCCCGTCCTTGATTATGTATGGATGTCGGCCGATCTCCCTCATGACATAGCTGGGTCTCTCCTTCTCAACACATATCTGAGTCGTTCTACCTCTATAGTTAGGCCTCTGCCTACCCCTCCCCCACCCCTCCCCCACACACACCGATACATCAAGCGCTCTAGTCATGTCTCCCTGCCACACACAAACTTGACATGTGCCTCTAACGTTCCAGTGGGCCAGTCGCCCTATATCTTTGACTTGCACACACACACAAATTTCGATGGCTCTCTTCATCGATCTACGCACCCACCGTGCTTGATCCTCTCTTGACTCTATCGATAGCTATGACCCCTCCCTCTCTTCTCGTGGATTGCCCGACCCTCTATGTATGATATGGATAGGCCTCCATTTCACACACATTGCATGCAAAATTTTGTTTGAGATGTCATCGACACATATTCCCACAAATAATTCACGAAATCAACCCCACCCCACCCCCACCCCCACCACAAAACAAAAACACTCACTGAACAGCGGTTTGTATCTCTCACACACCCACGTAGGTGGGGGCGTGCCAAAGAGAAGAGGTGCATGCAGCGCGCGTACTCCATCTCTTTCCCAACCACACCCTTGCGGGTACAGGTGGAGCTCGTTTACAGTCGAAAAAGGCAGCCCACGTGGTAATTTGTACGTGTCTTGGTTGTCCACTTGGTGGAGGAGGATCATCTACCACGGGTGAACAAACAAATTGCGACTTGACGCGTTATGTTAAATTAAAAAAGAGGCAAACCATGTGGGGCCTACCTTAGAGGCAAGGCTCTATACATTGGAGTACTTTTGATGTGTCCGTCAACTCGCAGAGCGAGGAGAAGCTTGCTTAGTCGCCGTCTCCCCCCCCACAGGCGCGGTGGCTCATGGGATGAGGTGAAGCTTGCTCCTCCCTACGCCCATCTTGTGCGGTGGCTGGCGGGACGAGGAGAAAATTTACTACTCCCTCCGTTTACTCCTCGTCCCTACTACCTTGGTTATAGAGATTATATCATATTGTTTGGAATATATATGTCCTTAGTAGATTTCAATATGAACTACTAGTACATACTCCAAACACTGATGTATATAGGCGTATTTTAGAGTGTACATTCACTCATTTTGCTCCGTATGTAGTAGCACTCTCCCTCGCCCCTCGACCCTCGCCAGCGTGGTGGGCGTGCAGCAATTCATTCGGTCTCATATAGCGAGCGATATATCTTTGCATTACCATTATTGCTCGACTTCGAAGAGGCGAAGAGCCAATCGCAAGGTTAATATTTTGGAGATGCCAAGCGCAAGGTTATAGGAGAACAGTAGTAGGTGCCGCGTCATTTATAAATAATTTTTTTTCTTGATGTACGTCGCAATATGGTAGGTTCATATGGAGAGAAAAGAAACGCTCCACTATATACATAGTCGGGGCGGGCCAGCCTACACGGTTGCTTCTTTGGGGTTGCTCTCTTCACACTCTCTCGCACAAAACGCATCGTGGCCACATCTCTAACATCCGGCGGATCACGTTAAGCTTGGGAAGGGTGGATGCTTAGTGTAGATCACGGTGTCCGTCGCCGACGGTGAAAACCTTGTCGGCACGTCCCGATCAGGGGTCCCGCCGTTCTCTCTCACAAAGCGGTGAGGTTGCCTTCGTCCCTTGCTCCTTTGCCGCGGCGTGGGCGATTGCCGCCTCCGCCGCCCTCCTCAAGGTCGAGCTCGTCCCTCGGTACAACTCCCTTTATAGCCGGCTTGCACCTTCGCTCCAGCTGCCCACATCACTCCTGTGGATATTTCTCTACTTCTTTGCCCTTTTATACCGATACCTCTCTGGCTTCTCGTATTGTATTTGTGATGAGTTCATGTCTCATCAACTAGTCCTAATAATCTTATTCTAATCACGCTTCTTCAATTTCTTTGCCACAGGATGCTCATCTCGATTTTGGTGAAACTGCACAAAATGATCCGATGGTCAAAAGGTTGCAAACTTCATTTATTAGGAAGCTCGAGCGTTGCCGAAAATTGAAGCCTGGTCGGGGTTCACGGTTCAAGGGCTAGGGACTGCATGGATCGTTTTTTCTTTAGCTGCCTCTGTTCCAAAATAAGTGTCAACTTTAGTAGTAGTACAACTTTGTACTAAAGTTTGCACAAAGTTGAGACATTTATTTTGGAGCGGAGGAGTACATATTGCTATGATCATCAATCATTGAGATGCAATAGCATGCATGTTAGTCTCCTTTGTATTTGATGAAATGTTGCAACGGCAACCTTGGGCATAAGATACATGTAACAGGGCTGGAAGCTTCATAGCATTGTACAAATTTATCTCGCTGATAAATTACAGTGCGTACTAGTACTATACTAGTACTTCCTCCGTTCCTAAATATAAGTCTTTGTGGAGATTTCACCATTAACCACATGCGGATGTATATAGATGCATTTTAAGTGTAGATTCATTTATTTTGTTCCGTATGTAGTTCACCTAGTGGAATCTCTACAAAGACTTATCTACTAATAATAGCTAGCCCCACTACTAGGAATTCTCTATCCTCTCCTTGAGCCACATCATCAAAATTGACGTAGCCGTTAGATGAAGTAAATCAGTCATAATAGCCGTCTGATCTAGACATTGAGAGGCTCAGCACTAAGCCACATGCAAGCATGCAGAAATACCATGGCACATGCATGGTAGTGGGTTTTAAATCACATCAACATGTTCGCATGCAAGCATGCACCTTAGCATGCATGTAAGTGAGCTTTTAAGTCTCATTAACATGTCAAAAGAAAAATATAATCCCATTATGCAAGAGGAGTTGGCTGATCTTTTTTCCTTATGTGGGATGATCTAAATGATGATGGGAGTTTATTTAGTTTGGCTACCACATTTGTCATGCGGTTATAGATTTTTTTAGTTCTATGAAATCGATAATTTTCTTGCGAGAGATATACCGCTGTTCATGACAGCGAGCGGACTCATCTAGTAATATTTAGGAGCGGAGGGAGTACTATGTAAAGAGTTAGGTGTCGCATACGGTGATAGTGTGAGGTGGGCCATGTAATCACTTGAGCCTGCGTGTTTTCACTGCTCTTGCGCTCCTCCGCTGTAAGAATGGAGAAAATTATAATCTACTACCTCCTTTACGCGAAAGTGTGGGACATCCAGCAGTCCTACCACCTCAGTAATAAAGACCAATGAGCTGTCAAATCACATAGACCCAGCAGTAAGTTGGACGGACGAAGCAACCATCACTCTTGCGCCAGTGAGAGGTCGCGTCCGCTCTGCCTGGGCATGAATGCGGCACCGATTCTTTGGAGCGACGCTGACCGTTTTGGGCGGGAAGCGCGCGCGGGTGGTGGAGGGGCTTTGGGTGGGCCAGGCTGGTCAGGAGCGGGTGTGGCAGCTGTCCGCATGTCCCTACCAGACACGCCCGGAAACGAGAGGATGCACCGACTCTCGTGGCTAAAATCGTACACTACACACCATATCTCTGTAGGAGTAGGTCGATCTGTCGCACTCTCTAACACACATGCTTTATTAAACACACACGCTGCGCACACACCTTGGTCCCGTTGCACCTTCTAACGTGACTTATTACACCTAGACGGAGGGAGTAGTAAGTATCTGAGATCGGTGGCACACCGACTTAAGTCGAATACAAGTGCCCAAAATTTGTGTGCATGTTATAATAAGGATTCACTTAAAATAGTGCGTGAGCGAGCAGAGGATCAATTGGACGGTGTTCCCGAGTAGTAGAGAGATGTGTGAGGTAGTAAGATACACACTGGCGCTTTTAATTTTCTTATTAATTTGTTTGTTTCACCCTCATTGGTGGGACCCAGCGTACTACGTGGAGAGAGTAAGGTGACTAAGGCTGCATTATTTCTGCACCACTTGTGGATAGTCTTACCACCAAAGCCACATAACACAATTATGATTGAAATCCTAATGACTCCCACACACACACACACACAAAAAAACACGGCATGCACATTACACGAATGCAGGAATGTATAAAGGTTATTTTCCTCTCGTTGAACATAACGGAAGGGTTGTGTAGCTGGTTAGCTTGTTCGCTCATCAAACTTGAGGTCTCGGGTTCGATAACTACACTTGAGCATAATTTTTGCGGGAGGATTCTTTGGTGGTCAAAATGTTTTCTAGGGTTTGCACGCTTCACACTCTCTCTCCATATATATACCTTTGGAGCCTCAGTGCTTGTAGTTGCTCTCTTCACACTCTCTCGCCCTCTCCCACTGGAGCTGGATCCTCGGCGCTTGTAGTTGCTCTCTTCACACTCTCTCGCCCTCTCCAGATCTAAACAAGACTTTGTTGGCCTCTCTCTCCCCTCACTGCTGCTCAAAGAGCTGGCAGGATCCGTCTGCCGGGAAGGGAAGGAGGCTTAACGTTGTCGCCGTCGGCGAGGAGGAATCCACTACAGCTGCTATTCACTTTCCACCCAGTGATGTGCGGGAGGGCCTCCGACCCTTCTTCTTCGCCGCCGTCCGTCGCCCACGAACCACGCCCAAGAACCTTAAGGTATATTTTACTTACTCCACATGCATTGCTCTAGCTGCATGTATACCATGAATCTAGGGGCGTGGTTCAAAGAGGAAAGGAGTGGGGGAAAGTAGTGGGAAAAGTTGTATATAGCATGAATCTAGGGCGTGGTTCAAAGAGGAAATGAAGGGGAAAGTTGTATAGCATGAATCTAGGGCGTGGTTCAAAGAGGAAAGGAATGGGGAAAGTAGTGGGGAAAGTTATATCGCATAAATCTGGGACGTGGTTCAAAGAGGAAAGGAAGGGCGAAAGTACTAGTTCAAAAAGGAAAGGAAGGGACAAGGCTGTAGAGTTTGAGCAGGACTAGATTTGCTGCGCTCACATAGGAAAGGTGTCTAAAGATAACAAAACTAGGACCAACACAAATATGCTCCTTGGTTGTTTGTTCTTTGTTGCAACAGATGTGCATGACCACGATACATCGGTAGATGCACATGGTGCTGGTGGTCCATTGTCCGTGCAACTCATTAGCTGTTGTTAATCTATGGCCTGTTTGGTTAAAAACTCCTAGTCACTACCTGCTTGGTTCGAGGACTAAACATGGACTAGAGGTTATTAAATGACATGATAAAGACCATGTTACCCCTAGTAATGAACTAATAGAAACAAGGTGCGATGCGTGGCAGGGGCAATCTGTTGGAAAAAGTCCCAAAAGACTCCTCGGGGTCTTCTTTCTTTAGTCCCAAATGCCCACTTTTAGTCCCGAAAAGTCCCTCCTGTTTGGTTTAGATGTGGTGACACGGAGTTTTTTTAGTCCCTACACCAAAATGTCCCTGTAAACAAACACCCTCTAATAATGCCGCTAGAAAATTGATGCAATGCCACAGTTAAAAGCAAATTACATGTTTAACGAATTTTATTGTTAATATAATCTCTATGTTAATATTAATCAATGCCACCGTTTGAGAAATGCTATTGTCTTGCTTTCTTTCCCATTTAGATAAGGTAGATGCTTCTTTTGTTGGCTTCAGTGTCATCCACCGTTATTGACCACTAATTGTTTCCTTTGCACCTCTGTGTAAACAGGGTTATCTACTTCACCTCGTTGCCATTGTGACCTTTTGTTGCACTGCACAAAACACTTTTGTTTTAAGAGTGTTTTGTGCAGTTCAACAAAATGTCACACCGACAACGTTGTGATTGCTTGATCTTAGTGGAACTGCACAAGAGGAGATCTTACTTCCTATCCGTTAAGGGAATTTGGTTCAGATCTTCTTCTTGTGAGTTGTTTAATTCCGCATCATGAGAGGTCGATTACTAGCCTTCTTTCACATGATTACTGCGTGTGCTTTCATATGTTGTGCTACTTATGCGATAATGTTTCTTGATTTTAGTGAACTGCACAAATGGAGACAAGACTTCCAATCTATATGTGCACGTAATATCCCATTGAGGTAAGATAAGGATATTTCACAACTGCTGGCCTATATTTTGCCACTTTCATCGAAAAATTAAGTTTAGTACTATACTTGTGCTCCCTAATTGACATGCCAAATATTACATTGAAGGCGAAGCTTATGCATTATTGAACCAAGTGATGACGGGGAAGAACAAGCGGAAGAAAAACAAAATCAACTTCGGTCTGTAATGAAGCACTAGAACTGTGATGACACAAGTAATGATATAGTTTTGCATCTTAATTTATTGCTATGGCTGGAGCGAGCAATTGTTTTGCCACTGATTTGATGCCATACGTAATTATCTCTACTTGTGCAAACAGGGATCTTCTTTGAAGATACCATATATTTTAGTGGAACTGCACAAGAAGATGTTGGAAACATTAAACTAATCGAGGAGTATATAGTAAGCATGGCCACCCCGTAGATAGCAACAGATGGTTCGAGAAGTGCTTCATCTGTATGCTCTACACAATCAGCCTCGACAAAGGTTGGTACTCACCACTGATTTCATCCATATGATTGAGCTTTGTCATCTCTATTGGTGTTGTGCTCTTGTTTAGATCTTGTCATGAAAAAGTGGTATTGTCCTTGGGAAGTGCTTCATCTGTGTTTTAAGTATTTCCTTTCCTTTTTTCGAGCAAACATGGATGCTAGCATTTAGTAGTCCTCTTGTCTTTGCACAACAGGATCATCTTCCTCTGAAGAAGAATATGGAGTACGTGAAGTGACTAGTTCCGATTATGCGGGATGAAGAATCACTATCTATCTTCTCATCGGAAGGAGCGGTTGAAGGATGGTTACATTACTCCCCACAAGACCAAACTAACTTCAGCTCGGAAGGACCGACAAATCTCCATTTTTTTGCTGTGATCTTGAGTACAATGTTGTTCTAGGATTCTTTTGGTGAGTTCCATTTTTCTAAAGTGTGCTCTACATGGACCATGTATGTGCTGTTGAAACTGTCAATTCATAGTACAGTTTGCTTTATACTAATCACTTTTTGTATTTGTGCAAACAGGGTGCTCAGCTTGATTTCAGCGGAACTGCACAAAATGTTCATGAATACATCGAATCATTCATTTCCACCACAAGAAAGGAGGTGCCCATAAGTTCAAGGCGTTGCAACATATAAGGGCGAAATCATACAAGCTACGCGCGAATTTGGTTGATTTTGGTGGAACTGCACAAAAAGAACAACTGTTTTATTTAGTATGAGTTGCCATGTCAATGTCCGAACTGATGGCAAACCCTACCCATTCCACAATCGTAGGCAATTGATATTTTGGAATGGGACAACCTTGTCAAATTTTGCTCATTGATTTTAGCAAGATATCGTTTGATATTTTTGAATGGGGCGCCTTTGCTGTCGTCGTGGCGATCAATTTTTCTTTATTCTTTAGTTGTGAAGTAAATATTGCCTCGACATGTGAGTCGCTTGAGATGCATAATCATCGATTGTTTTGAATGTTCTCTATGAATTGCCGGGCTGTGTGTTTGATTGCAATGTCTGAAACGCTAAAAAGCTGCTCAAACTCTTTGTACTCATACATTCCTTTTTACTTCGCACATTGTGAAAGTGCATACTTTTTGTATAAGATTGGTCAAATTAGAGATACTTTGACTACTGAGACAAAACTTGTATGCGGACTAGGAAGGACGGAGGAGTACATGTGAAACTTCTGCAAGCGTGGTGATCACCACAGGAATAATGCTAGTACGTATTGTTTTGCAAGTTCATCCAATGCCGATGATACAGAATTGAACTAATCGAAATAAATTCATTCATACGGTCGGTTTCATATAAACATGCGGTTCATTACATTTCATACATTCTTCAACTAAAAGGGGTGTTTGTGGCGCATGCATCTCCCGGATCAGAGGCCGGAGTCATCCTCCTTTTGAAAAAAAACTAAAAAGGTGCCTTTGGAGGTATAATTAATTAACGAAGCTACCCACATGTGTCCCGCCGAGCCGAGCGAAGCTTGATGGCGTAGCTGCAGTGCGATTGCGTAATCGACATGTGGCTGTTGGGCCCACGTGTCGATCGACCAACTACACCAGCGAGCTAAGTAGAGCAGCGTTCTTCTCGGCGCAGCTCTCCGACTCCACGTCGCCGCCAAGAAGCTAACCGCCGCCAATGGTCAACCCGCCTAGCTTGCTTCAACCGAGGGTAGCAGCGGTGGCCTTACTTGGACCCGGCGGCGGCGACCTACCGTGTTCTACTCTTCCTCGTTTTACGTGTGGGGCGGCCTCGTTGGCGCGGGCGGGGCCTTGGCGGGCCGGCGATGCCTCTGTCTCGTTGCGGCGGGCGGTGCCTCGGCGGGCGGTAAATCCTCCCCACGTTGCCGGCACGGTGGGGCCTCGGCTGAGCGGCGATGTCCTCTGCCTCGTTGTTGGCGGGGCGGGGCTCGGCGGAGCCGGCGGAGCCGGCGGTGTCCTCTGCCTCGTTGTTGGCGCCCGCGAAACCTGCGGGCGGGCGTCGTCGGCGCCGGGCGGACGAGGACTCGTCGGAGCCAACATTGTCCTCTGCCTCGTCCTCGGTCTCGCCAAACAGCGCCTCGCCCGCTTCGCCGCCCTTTTTCTAGCCTCTTTGTGGCGGCGCAGCCTCCGCCACCCGCATGTGGTACCGCCAGGCCTTCGGCGGCCCTTGCGGGCGGAGCGGTATGAGTTGAGTAGCGCCTCTGCTCCGCCCGCTCGCGATGATCTGCTCCTCCGCTGCGAGTGCTCTGGAGGAGATAGTGGTTGTGGCGGCGTCGGCTGCGCCTCCGGAACTGCTCCTCACGCATCTGCCTCACCTGTCCATATATTGAGCACGGGCCTCGCCGATGGTCATGGTGCAATGCACCGCGAGATGGCGTGGAGGAGGGTTGGCGCGGATCGTCGACTACCATGTTCTCCATTGGGGCGTCGTCGTCCTCCGGCTGCTTGCGGCGGCTAATCGGCAGCAATGGCTGCTATCTCCTTGTGGTCCATCGTCCGCCCGTCCCAAGAGCGGCGGCGTGAGGAAGCCATGGTGGGCAGTAGTAGTGTGGACGGAGAAAGGCAACGGATGCGGATATCTGCGGCTATGGCGGCGCAGCGATTTATATAGCAATGGTGCGCGGCGGAGGGACGGACGTGTGGCGCCGAGTAGCCGCCTCGGCAACAGCGTATCATTAATGTGTCGCGCGAGATGGACGACGGATGGCACTTGTGTCATTTGAAGGCGAGCAATCGCTGAACCAGAAGCGGGCGACCGGCGCCGACTGCTTTGGCGGAAAAGCGGCGCGGCGAGAGATCACTTTACTTGGATAGGATGACAATGGGGACCCACCAGGTCCATAGCCTCACGTCATAAGTGCCTCCTTATATATATATATATATATATATATATATATATATATATATATATATATATATATATATATATATAATTTATTTTGCTTCCTCCTGGTTTCCGACATCACGGTCCCACACCATTGTCTACCTATGTACTCCCTCCTTTCCGGTTTATAGGGCTTATCTCAAAATTTAGTTTTTCATTTTATAAGGCTCAATTTGGTTGTTTTCCATCACATGTTCAGATTCCAAGGTGCATTAAATCATTGCATGCAAGTATTAAGAGAAAATTGACCAATGCATGTACTTTATGCATGCATGCATTGCAATTAATGCATTGATAAACATAATTTTTTGAGGATAACAAGAGCATTAATTAGGTGCTTTTGCAAAACTAGAAAAAGTACTTCACTACTCGCCATCTACCTTGATTGGTGAGATTTTTGAATTGAGCATTATAAATCGGAAAGGAGGGAGTCAATAAACGAGAGAATTGCACAAGAAGCGGCCGACAGCTGGGACCAAGCAGCTCGAGCAGTATTTGTGTTTTTGAGGTGTGAGCACTGCAGAGTTTTTCGATGTTTACCCCAGATATTAATTTTTCTCCTCTGAACAACAACGAAAACATCGCTGCAGGTATTAACTGGGCGGGCTGTGGCCCGTCTAGCCCAGGCCAGATATCCAGCCCAGATATTAATTTTTTCAAGCTGAAAATGGCTAGCCCAGCTATACTTTTTTTTAGGAATACCCAGGCAAGGTCAAGTTGTTATTCTCCGCCCCGCTGGGCTGCAAATCTTTCCTAGGAGGGATGCATTAGGCTTAACAAGAAAATGGGCTTTAAGAAATAATAAATGGGATGTAATTATAAAAACTGGGTAGTAACTATAAAAAATGCACCAAACAATGATTACTTTATAAAATATTATTTTTGGAATATTGAAAATTTTAATTTCATTAATTGTTGCGAGCGGAATGTTTCGTTGGATTTTTACGCAATATAAATTTATATTGAAATTGTATTTAATCTGACTAAAATTTCGGGATAAAAATATTCGGATCCCATCAAAATGTGGGAAATTTTATTGAATTCTGTTTTGAACGGTTGGTTGAAATGGGTTGTACTTTTAACAAACTGTAAATAGGCTGATCCATTAGAATTAAAAAATGGGCTACACATTCTTACAAATCTCAAATGGGCTATAAGTTCTCTGCCACACACTTACGGCCTTACTAAGTTGTGCGTCCCCTAAAAAAACAGAGTTGGCGGGTATGCAAGGCTTTGTCAACTTATAGTCAACACACGGTTCTAGCGGCGGTGGCTGTTGGATGTCCATCCAACGGATGTCATGCTTCTTCTTCAATCTCGGATATTCTAGCTTCACCCGCCCAAAAATGATTCATCCCACGACATCCGGGCGCACCGTTTGAATCTTGACTGTGGGCCTACTAAGTTGGCGTACCAAGGGCTTTGTCAACTTAGTCAATATAAACGATTCTAGCTGCGGGATCATACAATGTCCATCCAACGGCCGTCGTGCTTCTTCAACCTCTGGTCTTCTTGCTCCGGCCGCCCAAAGCAGCGCCGGTCGTGCCGCTTTGCTCCTGCCTCCGTGGTCGGTTGTCTTTGCCGCGAGGCCTCACCGCCTACTACTCCCACGCTGGCGTGCCATCCCTCCACTCACCCATCGACCCACACCCTGTTATTCTCGCGGCGGCAGCAGGCGCAGCCGAACCAATGAACCTCGTACTCCTCTCCGCGTGTGCATCCAGCATCGCGTCTTCCCGGATCCGCGTCGTCCCTTCCTAGGCCTCGTCGTCGTCCACCGCTGTGGTGCTCTCGGCGTGGCGTGGTCAATGTGGTCGAGCGACTTCCATCGGACGTGGGTATGCGTGGAGAGGCCGACGAGTTGGGTCCATGGCAGCCGCAAGGAAGTGCCTCCTTATTACGCGCAAAATAATTATTCCTCCACGGCGGCGGGGACCCACCGGACGGGCCACCGTATTCGCCAAAAAATGATTAGCCCCACATTGCTGGGACCCACAAGCTACATCTTCGCACGCAAGGAAGTGCGTTTGAAAAAAAAACGATTCGCCCCCCTGACTACTGGGACCCACCAGCTACATCTTCGCACGCAAGGAAGTGCGTCTGAAAAAAAAAACGATTCGCCCCCCGATTGCTGGGACCCACCAGCTACACCTTCGCACGCAAGGAAGTGCGTCCGGGCAAAAAAAAAACGATTCGGCCCCCTGACTGCTGGGACCCAGCAACTACACCTTCGCACGCAAGAAAGTGCGTCCGGGCAAAAAAATGATTCGCCCCCCCTGACTGCTGGGACCCAGCAGCTACACCTTCGCACGCAAGGAAGTGCGTCCGGGCAAAAAAGCGATTCACCCCACGATTGCTGGGACCCACCAGCTACATCTTCGCAGCAAAAGTGCACGGCGGTCGGGACCCACCTGGTTGAAGCGTCGTGGCGTTGTCATCTGGTGTGACGTATGCGTACATCTTGGTTGATGTAGAGCGCGCGCGTGTCGTAGTAAGCGCGCGTAATGTGTAAGTAGTAAGCGCGCGCCGTAGCATGTACACGTCACGATAGCGGCGAGGGTGCAAGAAAGAAAATACGGTCACGTATGTGTACATACGGGCGGGGTCTCAAACGCCTAGTCCCGCATACCGCAAAACGGAGGAAGCGGACCTCCTACGGTCGAAACGGGGGTCCTGTTGATCGGGAGGGGTGTGGCGTACCGCAAAACAGACGAAACAGACCTCCTACGGTCGAAATGGGGGTCTGTTGATCGGGAGGGTGTGGCGTACCGCCAAAGCGGAGAAGCAGACCTCCTACGGTCGGCAGGGGTCTGTTGATCGGGAGGGTGTGGCGTGCCGCAAAACAGACGAAATGGACTTGTGTTGGGCGCTTCACGGTGAAGCAGAGAGGGAGGGTGTGGCGTGCATAAACAGGACTCCACGGGATCTGTTCATCTCCACCGTCGACCTCCTCCGGCCTCCACGGGCTACCGTCGACCTCCTCCGGCCTCCACGGGCTCCTGTTCATCCAGCCTCCACCGCGCTACTCCACGGCTCTTGTTCAACCACCCCTCTCTGGCACCCCTCCACCGTCTCTGTTCATCCAGCCCTCCACACCACGGGTCTGTTCAACCACCCCTCCACGGCCACCCCTCCACCATCTCTGTTCATCCGGCACTCCACACCACGGGTTCCTGTTCATCAAGAGGCAACGCCACCGCTCCTTGTTCATCAACCCCCCCCCCCCCGCAGCGCTCCTTTGTTCATCCCAGGCGGCATCGATCGGCTTGATTAGCGGCGATGGCGAAGAATTGCTCCATCGGGTTCGATTAACAGCCATCGATCGATCGCTCGGGTTCGATGAACGCAACTGCGGTCTGTCGCTTCGGGGGTTCGATTAGAGCCCAACGCCGCACACACGCCAAGATACGTCTGAGAAAGCAGCGCATCGCTCCGCCCCGACCTCCCACCGTAACCGCAACTCCCAAAATTTTCCTCCCCTCGCTTTTACCACGGTTTTTTACATCATGGGCGGCCCAAAGAATGTCATGCAGCTGCATCTCCGGCCCGCCCAGGACAAAAAGCCCATTTTCTGTCATGATATTTTGTCATAGAAGTAGGAGCCCACCACATCTATGATGATACCGGGTTTTGTCACAATTATCGTCATAGAAGTGTCATATGTATGATAGAAAAAATTTCGTTCGGCCCAAAATGTCACGGATGTGTCTTTTTTTTGTAGTGAAGGTATCAATCCAGTAGGAGGCCACACGCGAGTCCCTCGTACCTACACAAAACAAATAGCTCCTCGCAACCAACGCGAATAGGGGTTGTCAATCCCTTCACGGTTACTTACGAGAGTGAGATCTGATAGAGATGATAGATAATATTTTTGGTATTTTTGGTATAAAGATGCAAAGTAAAATAAAAAGGCAAAGTAAAGAGCAAAACAATAATAAAGCGTAGGAAGATTAATATGATGAAAATAGACCCGGGGGCCATAGATTTCACTAATGGCTTCTCTCAAGAGCATAGGTATTTTACGGTGGATGAGCAATTCTTCATTGAGCAAATGATGAATTGAGCATAGTTATGAGAGTATCTAGGTATGATCATGTATATAGGCATCACGTCCGAGACAAGTAGACCAACTCCTACCTGCATCTACTACTATTACTCCACTCATCGACCGCTATCCAAAGATGCATCTAGAGTATTAAGTTAATGAAAAGCGAGTAACGCATGCCTAAGCAAGATGACATGATGTAGAGGAATAAATTCATGCAATATGATAAATACCCCATCTTGTTATCCTCGATGGCAACAATACAATCGTGCCTTGCTGCCCCTCATCCTTTGGGAAAGGACACATAAGATTGAACCCAAAGCTAAACACTTCTCCCATTGCAAGAACTACCAATCTAGTTGGCCAAACCAAGCGGATAATTGAAGAGACTTGTAAAGATAACTCAATCATACATAAAAGAATTCAGAAAGATTCAAATATTGCTCATAGATAATCTTGATCATAAACCCACAATTCATCGGTCTCAACAAACACACAAAAAGAAGATTACATCGAATAGATCTCCACGAGAGAGGAGAACATTGTATTGAGATCCAAAAGAGAGAAGAAGCCATCTAGCTACTAACTATGTGTTGGGGAACGTAGTAATTTCAAAAATTTTCCTACGTTACGCAAGACCATGGTGATGGCATAGCAACGAGAGGGAGAGTGTACGTCACGTACCCTCGTGAGACCGTGGCGAGGCGTTATAACAACGCGGTTGATGTAGTCGTCGTCTTCACGATCCGACCGATCCAAGTACCGAGCGTCACGGCACCTCCGTGTTCAGCACACGTTCAGCTCGATGGCGATCCCGGGCTCCGATCCAGCAAAGCGTCGGGGATGAGTTCCGTCGACCGACGGCGTGGTGGCGATGATGATGCTCCACCGGCGCAGGCTTCGCCTAAGCTCCGCGACGATATGACTTCACCGGCGCAGGCTTCGCCTAAGCTCATGACGATATGACGAAGTGGAATATGGTGGAAGGGGGCACCGCACACGGCTAAGGAACGATCCGTAGATCAACTTGTGTGTCTGGGTGCCCCCGCCTCAGATATAAAGGAGCAAGGGGGTGCGGCCAGCCCAAGGGGCGCTGGAGGAGTCCTACTCTCACCGGGTAGGACTCCCCCCTTCCTAGTTGGATTAGGATTGGGGAGGGAAGAAGAGGGAGGCGCCCCCCCCTCTCTTGTCCTATTCGGACTAGAGGGGAGGGGGCGCGGCCTGCCTGGCGGCCCTTTCCTCTTCTCCCTATGGCCCATCAAGGCCCATAGACCCCCGGGGTTCCGTAAACCCCGGTGTTCGGTAACTTCTGTTTTCATCGGAACCTTTCCAAGTCAAACATAGGCTTCCAATATATCAATATTTATGTCTCGACCATTTGAGACTCCTCGTCATGTCCGTGATCACATCGGGACTCGAACAACCTTTGGTACATCAATACTTATAAACTCATAATGAACTGTCATCGAAGCGTTAAGCGTGCGGACCCTACGGGTTCGAGAACTATGTAGACATGACCTAGAACCATTCTCGGTCAATAACCAATAGCGGAACCTGGATGCCCATATTGGTTCCTACATATTCTCTGAAGATCTTTATCGGTCAAACCGCATAACGACATCGTTGTTCCCTTTGTCATCGGTATGTTACTTACCCGAGATTCGATCGTCGGTATCCAATACCTAGTTCAATCTAGTTACGATGAAGTCTCTTTACTCGTTCCGTAATACATCATCTCACAACTAACTCATTAGTTGCAATGCTTGCAAGGCTTATGTGATGTGTATTACCGAGAAGGCCCAGAGATACCTCTCCGATAATCGGAGTGACAAAACCTAATCTCGATTCATGCCAACTCAACATATACTTTTGGAGACACACAGAGAGTACCTTTATAATCACCCATTTACGTTGTGACGTTTGGTAGCACACAAAGTGTTCCTCCGTAAACAGGAGTTGCATAATCTCATAGTTGCGGGAACTTTGTATAAGTCATGAAGAAAGCATAAGCAACATACTAAGCGATCAAGTGCTAAGCTAACGAAATGGGTCATGTCAATCACATCATTCTCCTAATGATGTGATCCCATTAATCAAATGACAACACATGTCTATGGTTAGGAAACATAACCATCTTGATTAATGAGCTAGTCTTGTAGAGGCATACTAGTGACTATCTGCTTGTCTATGTATTCACACATGTATTATGTTTCCGGTTAATACAATTCTAGCATGAATAATAAACATTTATCATGATATAAGGAAATAAATAATAACTTTATTATTGCCTCTAGGGCATATTTCCTTGATCTCCCACTTGCACTAGAGTCAATAATCTAGATTACACAAAATGATTCTAACACCCATGGAGTCTTGGTGTTGATCATGTTTTGCTCGTGGAAGAGGCTTAGTCATTGGGTCTGCAACATTCAGATCCATATGTATTTTGCAAATCTCTATGTCTCCCACTTGGACTTGGTCCCGAATGGAATTGAAGCGTCTCTTGATATGCTTGGTCCTTTTGTGAAATCTGGATTCCTTTGCCAAGGCAATTGCACGATATTGTCACGGAAGATCTTCATTGGTCCCGATGCACTAGGTATGACACCTAGATCGGAAATGAACTCTTTCATCCAGACTCCTTCATTTGCTGCTTCGAAGCAGCTATGTACTCCGCTTCACATGTAGATCCCGCCACGGCGCTTTGTTTAGAACTGCACCAACCGACAGCTCCACCGTTTAATAAAAATACGATCCGGTTTGCGATTTAGAATCGTTCGGATCGGTGTCAAAGCTTGCATCGGCGTAACCATTTACGACTAGCTCTTTGTCACCTCCATATCGAGAAACATATCCTTAGTCCTTTTCGGTATTTTAGGATGTTCTTGACCGTTGTCCGATGATCCACTCTGGATTACTTTGGTACCTTCCTGCCAAGCTTACAGCTAAGCATCGTCGGTCTGGTACACAGCATTGCATACATGATAGAGCCTATGGCTGAAGCATAGGAACATCTTTCATTTTCTCTCTATCTTCTGCTGTGGTCGGGCATTGAGTCGACTCAATCTTACACCTTATAATGGTAAAAACCTTTCTTTGCTGATCCATTTTGAACTTCTTCAAAACTTTATCAAGGTATGTGCTTTGTGAAAGTCCAATTAAGCGTCTTGATCTATCTCTATAGATCTTGATGCCCAATATGTAAGCAGCTTCACGAGGTCTTTCATTGAAAACTTTTATTCAAGTATCCTTTTATGCTATCCAGAAATTCTATATCATTTCCAATCAACAATATATCGTCCACATATAATATCGAAATGCTACTGAGCTCCCACTCACTTTCTTGTAAATCGAGGCTTCTCCAAAAGTGCATGCAAAACCATATGCTTTGATCACACTATCAAAGCGTTTATTCCAACTCCGAGAGGCTTGCACCTGGACCATAAATTGATCGTTGGAGCTTGCACACTTTGTTAGCACCCTTTGGATCAACAAAACCTTCGGTTGCATCATATACAACTCTTCTTCTAGAAATCCATTCAAGAATGCAGTTTTACATCCATTTGCCAAATTTCATAATCATAAAATGCGGCAATTGCTAACATGATTCGGACAGACTTAAGCATCGCTATGGGTGAGAAAGTCTCATCGTAGTCAACCCCTTGAACTTGTCGAAAACCTTTTGCAACAAGTCGAGCTTTGTAGACAGTTACATTACCATCGGCGCGGTCTTCTTCTTAAAGATCCATTTATTCTCAATGGCTTGCCGATCATCGAACAAGTCAACCAAAGTCCATACTTTGTTCTCATACATGGATCCCATCTCGATTTCATGGCTTCAAGCCATTTTGTGGAATCTGGGCTCACCATCGCTTCTTCATAGTTCGTGAGGTTCACCATGATCTAGTAGCATGACTTCTAGAATAGGATTACCGTACCACTCAGTGCGGATTTTATTCTGCTTGATCTCTGAAGTTCGGTGACAACTTGATCTGAAGTTTCATGATCATTATCATTATCTTCCTCGCTAATGGTGTAGGTGTTACGAAACTGATTTACGTGATGAACTACTTTCAATAAGGGAGCTGGTACTATTACCTCATCAAGTTCCACTTTCCTCCCACTCACTTCTTTCGAGAGAAACTCCTTCTCTAGAAAGGATCCATTCTTAACAGCGAATGTCTTGCCTTCGGATCTGTGATAGAAGGTATACCCAATTGTCTCCTTTGGGTATCCTATGAAGACACATTTTTCCAATTTGGGTTCAAGCTTATCGGGTTGAAGTTTTTCACATAAGCATCGCAACCCTAAACTTTCGAAGCGACAACTTTGGTTTCTTGCTAAACCATAGTTCATAAGGCGTCGTCTCAGCGGATTTTGACGGTGTCCTATTTAACGTGAATGCGGCCGTCTCTAAAGCATAACCCCAAAGCGATAGCGGTAAATCGAAATCGACATCATAGATCGCACCATATCTAGTAAAGTACGATTCGACGTTCGGACACACCATTCTGTTGTGGTGTTCCGGTGGCGTGAGTTGCGAAACTATTCCGCATTGCTTCAAATGTAGACCAAACTCGTAACTCAAATATTCTCCTCCACGATCAGATCGTAGAAACTTTATTTTCTTGTTACGATGATTTTCAACTTCACTCTGAAATTCTTTGAACTTTTCAAATATTTCAGATTTATGCTTCATCAAGTAGATATACCCGTATCTGCTTAAATCATCTGTGAAGGTGAGAAAATAACGATATCCGCCACGAGCTTTCAACATTCATCGGACCACATACATCTGTATGTATGATTTCCAATAAGTCTGTTGCTCTCTCCATACAACCGGAGAACGGTGTTTTAGTCATCTTACCCATGAGGCACGGTTCGCAAGTACCAAGTGATTCCAAAAGTCCATCTGTATGGAGTTTCTTCATGCGTTTTACACCGATATGACCTAAACGGCAGTGCCACAAATAAGTTGCACTATCATTATCAACTCTGCATCTTTTGGCTTCGACATTATGAATATGTGTATCACTACTGTCGAGATTCAACAAGAATAGACCATTCTTCAAGGGTGCATGACCATAAAAGATATTACTCATACAAATTGAACAACCATTATTCTCTGATTTAAATGAATAACCGTCTCGCATCAAACAAGATCCAGATATAATGTTCATGCTCAACGCTGGCACCAAATAACAATTATTTAGGTCTAAAACTAATCCCGAAGGTAGATGTAGAGGTAGCGTGCCGACCGCGATCACATTGACTTTGGAACCGTTTCCCACGCGCATCGTCACCTCGTCCTTTGCGGTGCTCGCCTATTCCGTAGTCCCTGTTTCAAGATGCAAATATTAGCAATGAACCAGATCAAATACCCAGTGCTACTACGAGCTCTAGTAAGGTACACATCAATAACATGTATATCACATATACCTTTGTTCACCTTGCCATCCTTCTTATCCGCCAAATACTTGGGGCAGTTCCGCTTCCGGTCCATTCGCTTGCGGTAAAACACTCGATTTAGGCTTAGGTCCAGACTTGGGTTTCTTCTCTTGAGCAGCAACTTTCTTGCTGTTCTTTTGAAGTTTCCTTCTTCTTTCCTTTGCCCTTTTCTTGAAACTAGTGGTCTTGTTGACCATTAACACTTGATGCTCTTTCTTGATTTCTACCTCCGCTGCTTTTAGCATTGCGAAGAGCTCGGAATTGTCTTAGTCATCCCTTGCATATTATAGTTCATCATGAAGCTCTTGTAGCTTGGTGGCGTGATTGGAGAATTCATCAATGACACTATCATCCGGAAGATTAACTCCCAGCTGAATTAAGTGATTATTATACCCGGACATTTTGAGTATGTGCTCACCGATGTGAACTATTCTCCTCCATCTTGCAGCTATAGAACTTATTGGAGACTTCATATCTCTCAATCCGGGCATTTGCTTGAAATATTAACTTCAACTCTGGAACATCTCATATGCTCCATGACGTTCAAAACGTCGTTGAAGACCCGGTTCTAAGCCGTAAAGCATGGCACATCGAACTATAGAGTAGTCATCGCTTTGCTCGCCAGACGTTCACAACTTCGGCGTTGCTCTCGCAGAAGTTCGGCACCCAGCGGTGCTTCGGGGCGTAATTCTTCTGCAAAGCAATGAGGATAATCCTCAAATTACGGACCCAGTCCGTGTAATTGCTACCATCATCTTTCAACTTTGCTTTCTCAAGGAACGCATTAAAATTCAACGGAACAACAAAGACGAGCCATCTATCTACAAAGAAACATAGACAAGCAAAAACTATCGGTACTAAGTTCATGATAAATTTAAGTTCAATTTAATCATATTAAAACTCCCACTTAGACAGATATCTCTCTAGTCATCTAAGTGATTACGTGATCCAAATCAACTAAACCATAACCGATCATCACGTGAGATGGAGTAGTTTTCAATGGTGAACATCACTATGTTGATCATATCTACTATATGATTCACGCCGACCTTTCGGTCTCCGTGTTCGAGGCCATATCTGCATATGCCGGGCTCGTCAAGTTTAACTGAGTATTCTGCGTGTGCAAAACTGGCTTGCACCCGTTGTAGATGGATGTAGAACTTATCACACCCGATCATCACGTGGTGTCCGGGTACTCTGAACTTTTAGCAGTGCATACTCGGGAGAACACTTCTTGATAATTTTAGTGAGAGATCATCTTATAATGCTACCGTCAATCAAAGCAAGATAAGATGCATAAAGGATAAACATCACATGCAATCAATATAAGTGATATGATATGGTCATCATCATCTTGTGCTTGTGATCTCCATCTCCAAGCACCGTCATGATCACCATCGTCACCGGTAGCGACACCTTGATCTCCATCGTAGCATCGTTGTCGTCTCGCCAACTATTGCTTCTCGACTATCGCTCTTCGCTTAGTGATAAAGTAAAGCAATTACATGGCTTTGCATTTCATACAATAAGCGACAACCATATGGCTCCTGCCGATTGCCGATAACTTCGGTTACAAAACATGATCATCTCATACAATAAAATATAGCATCACGTCTTGACCACATCACATCACAACATGCCCTGCAAAAACAAGTTAGGCGTCCTATACTTTGTTGTTGCAAGTTTTACGTGGCTGCTACGGGCTGAGCAAGAACCGTTCTTACCTCGCATCAAAACCACAACGATAGTTTGTCAAGTTGGTGCTGTTTTAACCTTCGCAAGGATCGGGCGTAGCCACACTCGGTTCAACTAAAGTGAGAGAGCAGACACCGCGGTCACCTTTAAGCAACTAGTGCTCGAAGCGGTGAAACCAGTCTCGCGTAAGCGTCTGGCGTAATGTCGGTCGGGCCGCTTCATCTCACAATACCGCTGAACGAAAGTATGACATCTTTGGTAAGCGGTATGACTTATATCGCCCACAACTCACTTGTGTTCTACTCGTGCATATGACATCAACGCATAAAACTAGGCTCGGATGCCATTTGTTGGGGAACGTAGTAATTTCAAAAATTTCCCTACGCACCGCAAGACCATGGTGATTGCATAGCAACGAGGGAGAGTGTCGTCCACGTACCCTCGTGAGACCGTGGCGAAGCGTTATAACAACGCTGTTGATGTAGTCGTGCGTCTTCACGATCCGACCGATCCAAGTACCGAGCGTCGGCACCTCCGTGTTCAAAGACACGTTCAGCTCGATGGCGATCCCGGGCTCCGATCCAGCAAAGCGTCGGGGATGAGTTCCGTTAGCATGACGGCGTGGTGGCGATGATGATGCTCCACCGACGCAGGGCTTCGCCTAAGCTCCACGACGATATGACTTCACCGACGCAGGGCTTCGCCTAAGCTCCGCGACGATATGACCGAAGTGGAACATGGTGGAAGGGGGGCACCGCACACGGCTAAGGAACGATCCGTAGATCAACTTGTGTGTCCTGGGGTGCCCCCCTGCCCCCGTATATAAAGGAGCAAGGGGGGGTGCGGCCAGCCCAAGGGGGGCGCGCCTGGAGGAGTCCTACTCCCACCGGGAGTAGGACTCCCCTCCCTTTCCTAGTTGGATTAGGATTGGGGGAGGGGGAAGAGGGAAGAGGCGCCGCCTCTCCTGTCCTATTCGGACTAGAGGGGAGGGGGCGCCTGCCTGCCCGGCCCCCTTTCCTCTTCTCCCTATGGCCCATCAAGGCCCATAGACCCCGGGGTTCCGTAAACCCCGGTGTTCGGTAACTTCTGTTTCATCCGAACCTTTCCAAGTCCAAACATAGGCTTCAATATATCAATCTTTATGTCTCGACCATTTGAGACTCCTCGTCATGTCCATGATCACATCCGGACTCGAACAACCTTCGGTACATCAATACTTATAAACTCATAATGAACTGTCATCGAAACGTTAAGCGTGCGGACCCTACGGGTTCGAGAACTATGTAGCCTAGAACCATTCTCGGTCAATAACCAATAGCGGAACCTGGATGCCCATATTGGTTCCTACATATTCTCGAAGATCTTTATCGGTCAAACCGCATAACGACATCGTTGTTCCTTTGTCATCGGTATGTTACTTACCCGAGATTCGATCGTCGGTATCCAATACCTAGTTCAATCTCGTTACAAGAAGTCTCTTTACTCGTTCCGTAATACATCATCTCACAACTAACTCATTAGTTGCAATGCTTGCAAGGCTTATGTGATGTGTATTACCGAGAAGGCCCAGATACCTCTCCGATAATCGGAGTGACAAAACCTAATCTCGATTCATGCCAACTCAACATATACTTTTGGAGACACCTGTAGAGTACCTTTATAATCACCCATTTACGTTGTGACGTTTGGTAGCACACAAAGTGTTCCTCCGTAAACGGAGTTGCATAATCTCATAGTTGCGGGAACTTTGTATAAGTCATGAAGAAAGCATAAGCAACATACTAAACGATCAAGTGCTAAGCTAACGAAATGGGTCATGTAAATCACATCATTCTCCTAATGATGTGATCCCATTAATCAAATGACAACACATGTCTATGGTTAGGAAACATAACCATCTTCGATTAATGAGCTAGTCTTGTAGAGGCATACTAGTGACTATCTGTTTGTCTATGTATTCACACATGTATTATGTTTCCGGTTAATACAATTCTAGCATGAATAATAAACATTTATCATGATATAAGGAAATAAATAATAACTTTATTATTGCCTCTAGGGCATATTTCCTTCACTATGGACCCGAAGGTCTGAAGTAAACTACTCACACTTCATCGGAGAGGCTATGATGTTGATGTAGAAGCCCTCCGTGGTGGAATCCCCTTCCGGTGGAGCTCCGGAACAGGCCCCAAGATGGGATCTCGTGGATACAGAAAGTTGCGGCGGTGGAATTAGGTTTTTGGCTCCGTATCTGATCTGACGGGGGTATGTAGGTATATATAGGAGGAAGAAGTGCGTCGGTGGAGCCTTGAGGGGCCCACGAGGTAGGGGGGCGCCCTCCACCCTCATGGCCACCTCGGAGCTTTCTTGACGGAGGGTCCAGGTCTCCTGGGTCTTATCCGATGAGAAAATCACGTTCCCAAAGGTTTCATTCCGTTTGGACTCCGTTTGATATTTCGTTTCTTCGAAACACTGAAATAGGCAAAAAACAGCAATTCTGGGCTGGGCCTCCGGTTAATAGGTTAGTCCCAAAAGTAATATAAAAGTGGAAAATAAAGCCCAATATAGTCCAAAACAATAGATAATGTAGCATGGAGCAATCAAAAATTATATATACGTTGGAGACGTATCAGCCCCTCATTCCTTCGTTTGATCTTATTCTGACTCTATAAATTCTCTAAAATCGGGAAACCAACAGAGAGCCACCCAAAACACTTTTTCCGCCGCTGCAAACTTCTCTTCTCGTGAGATCCCATCTGGAGGCCTTTTCCGGCACTCTGCCGGATGGGGGAATCGATCACGGAGGGCTTCTACATCAACCTTGCCGCTCTTTCGATGATATGTGAGTAGTTTACCACAGAACTACGGGTCCATAGCTAGTAGCTAGATGGCTTATTCTCTCTCTTTGATCTTCAATACAATGTTCTCCTCGATGTTCTTGGAGATCTATTCGATGTAATCCTTGTTTGCGGTGAGTTTGTCGGGATCCGATTAATTGTGGGTTTATGATCAGATTGTTCATGAATATTATTTGAGTCTTCTCTGAACTCTTTTATGCATGATTGCTATAGCTTTGTATTTCTCTTCGATCTATCGGTTTGGTTTGGCCAACTAGATTGATTTATCTTGCAATGGGAGAGGTGCTTTGTGATGGGTTTGATCTTGCGGTGCTCAATCCCAGTGACAGAAAGGGACATGACGCGTATTTGTATCATTGCCATTAAGGATAAAACGATGGGGTTTATTCATATTAATTGAAATTACTTTGTCTACATCATGTCATCTTGATTAAGGCCTTACTCCGTTTTTATGAACTTAATACTCTAGATGCATGCCGGATAACGCCCGATGTGTGGAGTAATAGTAGAAGATGCAGGAAGGAGTCGGTTTACTTGTCTCAAACGTGATGCCTATATACATGATCATTGTCTTGGATATCGTCATGATTATTCGATTTTCTATCAATTGCCCAACAATAATTTGTTTACCCACCATATGTTATGTTCAAGAGAGAAGCCTCTAGTGAAAACTATGACCCCCGGGTCTATCTTTATCATATATTAAAATTTTAAAAATACCTTGCTGCAATTTATTTACTTTTATTTCATTTTGTGTTTTTATTTATATATTTCTCACTACGAGATTTGATTCTTGTAATTAACCACCAAGGAATTGACAACCCTTGTTTGCGTTGGTGCAAGTATTTTTGTTTTTGTGTGTGTAAGTATTGCTAACAAGGTGTTGCATGGTTCTGGATTGATACCCTTGGTTTTAACTGAGGGAAATACTTATCTCTACTGTACTGCATCATCTCTCCTCTTCGGTGGAATCCCAACGCAACTCACAAGTAGCAAGCCTTGCCCTATAAAAAAAGCCATCTCCGACCTCGACGACACAAGTGGGTGGGAATGAGATGAAGACGAGACCGCCGGACCGTCACACCGCCGTTCCTAGACGAGAAGTTGACTCGTCACATATACATGTGCCCCGTTCATGACATTCATTATTGATGTGGCGGGGCTCAAAATCATGCTAAAAAGCGACAAATTTTGTCCGTACGATATGAAAATGCCGTCCCCATATGTAAAAACTTTGTAATGCAAAGTTTAGCTTAAATTAGTGTTTTCACCCCTTTAATTCAATGGGTAACTATTGAATTGATAAAGAAAGATAAAAAAGAAAGAAATGAAGACAATCATTATGATGACTTTGAGTATGCGAGTTCGCCCGACAAACCTACATGTAAAAGTGTTCCATGATTGACCCGATGACCAATGAGGCGGCTGATCTGCTGACAGGATCAACCGATTGGCGGCTAGTTTGGCAAATCATGATTTCAATAAATTGCCTTGAAATAAGGCAAGTAACATTGAGCACCGCCCTTCCCCCTTCAGAAAAAGAAAAGAAAATAGTAACTGACACAAATATCTGGAATTATCGGTGAACGCCCGAGTTATGCCAAAACAACTAAAAATGTCATGTGTTTGTTAGGGACTTGTCTACTTGTCGTATACGGAAGGAAAACTTGTCATGTATAGAGAAGAATTGCCAGTGTATTTTTTTTCTTCTTAAATGCCATTCGTTTGATTCCTATCACAGGGCTGTGTGAGAGTTTGCTGGGGCCTCCTCCAGCGAACATTCGCCAGTCAACATTTTTCCCATAGTAAAACAGGAAAACAGGGGCAGCCAAAGTAGCCAACAACCAAAACCCCAGCCGCATAACGGGAACGGAAACTTCTCTGCCCGCGCCCGTACACGGCTCTTGCCTCCATGGCCTCCACGGCGGCGGCGGCGGCGCCGGTGGTGATGGTGACGAACGACGACGGCATCGACGCGCCGGGGCTCCGCTTCCTCGTCGACCAGCTCGTCGCCCAGGGGCGCTACCGCGTCCTCGTCTGCGCGCCCGACACGTCAGTCCTCTCCCCTCCCCCCTCCCCTCGTGATTCCCCCTTTCCTCGATCCGTCCTGTTTCTTGGTTACTTGTTGCTTTGCGAAGATTCTGCTGTGGGAGCACACGGCGGTTGACGATCCGCTGGTTCTGAATGGGGATTTCTTGGGTCGAAGGATTAGGAGTGACACAAAAAAAATTGGATGGAAATGTTATTTCCCTTTTATTATTTGGCATTCGCACCTGAAAAAGCATCAAAGCATGGGAACGGGAGATACAGTATATTTTTTTTGTTATGCATTTTTTTTCTGTCGTTTATGTTCTTCCTATTGATCATTGATGTCAAACTACAGAAAGAAATGTCACCTTCAAAGAAGCATGTGAATTTCGATGCTGTAAAACTAAAAGTAAAAGTCGTGATTGAACATTTGAACAATTCATTCCACTATTCCAGGTGCTAAGTACTGTTTTTTCGCATGGGTAAGTTCTGGATAAAATTCCAATGTGGACCATGTACTTGTTAAAAGAACATAGGTTAATTAAGATTTAAAAGCATCAGCACATCCCATCTCGTTTAGCAACCAAAAACCCCTCAAAGTGAAAGGTTGAACCATATTCAAATAAGGATTTCGGCTGTAAAATCTGGTGCAATGCGGTGGAAGTTTTTGAAGTCTGGTTCAACCTGAAATATCAGTTGATACAACTAGATTTGTACAGCGGAATTTACGCTTAATTTATAAGAAAAAATAATTCATGAAGAAAGGAACCCGTAACTGAACCTGTTTCGCCACATGATTAGAGCACTGAGTATAGTTTAAGCATTATATATACCGGGGCATCAGCTTCTGCAAGCTGCTGTGTGCAGAACATGGAATCTGTCCTTGTGCAGAATGTAACTGACTTTAGCTTCGAATACACCATTCATCATTGAAGTTGCCACGTTGTGTTCAATAAAGTATGATGTTGGGCAACTCTGATTTGGAATGTGTGTTATTGGTGCATAACAGTATGTCAGATAATAAGATGCACTTATGGTTCATTTAGGGAATGATTTTCTTTGCAAAGTACTGATGTTTTCATCGATCTGAAACCTTGGTGCTGTGGAGAATAAAAATGATTTAGTGTGATGTGAAGCAAAGGAAGGCGTGAGTATAAGATTTAACTGATTCCAACGTCCACCTTATGGCACCAATTTTGTAATGTTGTTTATTTTTTTTTTCTCGTAAAATGCAGAGACAGGTCGGGCGTTAGCCACTGCATTACATGGCGTTCTGCACTTCGCTGTAAACGTGTCAATATCAATGGTGCTACAGCATTTGGAGTTTCAGGTTTGTCTGGTTTAGTTTTATGAGTTTCATCTTTTCAGATTACATACATGCCAGTTTTTTTTCCACTCCATGGGCTATACCACCGCATGGGTTGCCGTCCCTTCGCTGCCTAGAGATTTGCTCCGCAGTTGTAGAGCCAACTCACACAGCCGTTTAATAAGAAGTTACCATTAATTAATTAAGACGATTACACCGACAACTATAGTGCAGCATGTCAGCTAGTGGGAGAAGGATATCTGGTTACTACTGCATGTCATTTTTGTTTGTTTATTTCTTTTATTTTATTCTAGCAAGGTTAAATGAGGACACAAGCTAGTGGTAGGTCCAGCTTATTCACACATACCATTTGTTTTTTTCATTACCTGCAACCGATGCCAGACTAGGAGAAGACTAGAATTATATATGGTGCCATGATTTCCTAAGAAGCTTTGTCGATGATATTTTTGCCAAATTTTATAGTGTCAATGTGGGGCTGTGGTCTTTATAGACATAAAACAGAACTGTTTACACTTCATTTTACATGAGAAACTTGGAGTCAATGTGATCTTCAGATTTATGTGCAATACTGTCAGCTATCTTCTTCATTGCTCCTCTGCTAATTCTAGTTTTCCTTTTAATATTCCAGTTAAGTTATGCAGTAGTAATAGCGGAAGCACTAGACAATGGCATCCGTCCGTAGTAACAGGGGTTTATCTAAACTCAAGATAAGGCTTTTTTGATAGGTTGGTTGAAACAATGGAGATAAAGAGGGTGATTTGATTCATCCAATGTAGCCAAGTCATGTGGCGTCTTCGATTGATACGTGAAAAGATCACCCCATTGAATGATAGATGTTATATGCCTGTCTGATGTATAACTGTTATGTTTCACTGTACATGTCGGACCTAATTGCTATAGTTAATTTTTTTAGGGGATAATTGCTATAGTTAATGACCATGTGGCTATCACAATACTCTAAACATATAGCTACATTCAACAACTGAACATTGCCCGCATCAAGTGAATCCCAAACGGTGGATGGATGCGGGGTTATAGCCTTGGGGCGGGGGTGGGGGTGGATAGAGGTTATTTTCCTTATTACATGATGAATGAGGAATATCTCTTCATAAATATAAAAATAATTCTTAATTGTATTTGGATTTCAATGAGATTATGTGTTAGATGCTCATTTGTTCTTATTGATGTTAAGGAACTCCCGCTGACTGTGCCTCTTTAGGCATCTCTGGGAAGCTCTTTGATGGTTTGGTTCCTGATTTGGTAAGTTTTGGAGTTTCTTCATGGATTATTATGCTCTTTTATGGTTTTACGCAAGTGTGTAAGAAGTGGCTCTCTGTGTACATAACTACGTACCGATAATCTTTTCCGAAATAATTTTGGGTTCCATGTTTCTTCATTTTTAATGCAGGTGCTTAGCGGAATCAACATTGGCAACAATTGTGGATTACATGTGTAAGTATCTTTGCATGTGCATGCCAAAATGATATGTTTGTATTTTTCATCAAAATTACTTCATGTTAACCGATGCCAGAGTATCAATCGAAACCATTCGAGGTCAAAAGCAACAAGAGGAACCACATGTGGTGTTTTGGGCAGTCTAACTGTCTATTGGAATTATTACCATCAACTTAATTGCATCGCTTTGATCTTATCAATGAATCGTGAGCACTTGTGTTTTTTGTGTGTAGTGTATATTCTGGAACAGTTGCTGGTGCTAGGGAGGCATTTATATATGGGATTCCTGCATTATCTATGTCATACAATTGGTATGCGATGTTTTTTTGTAATATGATTCTATGTATTTACTATCATTTTATTGTGCAAATAGTACATTCATATTTTAACCAAACGTTTCAGGCATCTGTACATTCTGGAACTTGATAACAAATTTGTTATATGTTATTTATTCAATGTTTTTTTCTTCATATTTTGTCATATTGTCATCGTGTATCATTTGAAATACTGGTATCTGCAAAGTAACAACGAACAGGCAGTTTGCTGTACTTCTGATTTGTTCAAAACCTTCAAAAGTTCAACAAATAAATGATTTTGTCCAACATGTGGAAACAAAGAAGCAGCAGAGTTTGCTCACCTGAAAGGCTAAAACCTCATAATTATCTTTCAGCATCTGAAGTGGCTGTGGCTGATATAAGAAAGCAGGAGTCACCAGTGATTTGCGTAAGCAATAGTTTTTTGAAATATTTCCCAATTCCAGACTTCCAAACCAAATCTCAGATCATTGGAACGTGAATTGTTCTGCATAAGTTTCGTGGCAGGATCCCC
Organism: Aegilops longissima; assembly: GCA_021605205.1. Classification (NCBI taxonomy): domain Eukaryota; kingdom Viridiplantae; phylum Streptophyta; class Magnoliopsida; order Poales; family Poaceae; genus Aegilops; species Aegilops longissima. Next base: position 149,493,129 of record CM038681.1, read on the forward strand.
ATGCACTCCTAGTGCTCCACATAAGTCCACCGGTGTTTGTCTATAAAAGCTTTATCGCCAGTTTTTGGCTATTTTAGTTTTATCCCAAGCTTGCCCTACCAAATCTCTGGCTAGCCAAAAATTCGTCCACGCAAGAAAAATGAAATAGAGTGGGCAAATAGGCAGGGCATGCCCAAATTAGCAACCATCCAAACATAGACCAATATTTTGGCAATGACCAGAAAATTGGTAGAGTGAGTTTTGGCCACCATCCAAACATACCCTTGATTTATATGCTCAAATTTCACCTTCCATGCCTCAAATTATGCAAGTGATTGACTAAGTTAATAAGTGATACTAGTAGGGTCTACCTGATGAACTCTTAATTGTAACTTTCAGGGTTGCTGGTCAGAGCAGTGTTAATGACCTCAAAGTGGCTGCAGAGGTTTGTATCCCTCTGATAAATGCTGTCATGGTCGAGATCAAGAGTGGAACCTACCCTAAAGGATCATTCCTGAATATAGATGTGCCATCTGATGCTGCACACCACAAGGTATATCTACTGACATTGATTTTGTAGTAAATTATGTACTTCTCTATTTACAGTTTGTACGTGTAAAGGGACAACAATCGGACTACAGATCTGTACAATTTTGTGGACAAAACTGTGGAGTATGCCAAAGGTAGACCTTGTTGGCATTAAAAGTGTTATTTCATGAAAATTGTTGGCATTCAAGATGAAGCAATTTGGTTATTGGTAGACCTTGCCTTACCAGTATGAATTATCTATCTTGAATCGTAACTTCCAAGATTGATATATCATATATCTCCCGATTTTCACTGAATGTTAAAACATCATGATTCCTTACCGCACTTGCCCAAATAAAGTATGTGTGCTCCTGATATTCATTGAGTAGACATCTAGATATATTTACATTATGTTCTTGTTAGCAGGGATACAAAATTACAAAGCAAGGAAAATATATGGCCAGAATTGGATGGGAGCAAACAGTCTACCAAAAGCCTTCCGTAGAAAGTTACCAGACGGCAAGCATGGATATTGACGGTGAAAAGGACAGAGATATAGACACTTCATCGGCGAATGACCTACTGTTTAAAAGAGTGGTAATTTTCACATATGTTTGATGTTTCATTCTGATTTTCTCCAACCACATTAATCTGAATCTGATAGTTAGCCTTCTAATAAAAATAGTTCAATAAGATATGCAGCATAATTGTTTTCAGGCATTAAATTGTATTTTCATGTCCTGAAGTCCTACTTCTGCTTTCCTGGTGTTTGATATTGGTCTACTGTCATACTGTGGACTGCTTATAGCAAATTTCAGTAAGACTACTTGGTAGTCCATATAAAGATGGAGCACACTTGGTAGTCCTTGTTTAGACAATGATAATTGCTGTTCATGTTATTGAGGATGTCTGGAGATTTTATCGATATCAAATATGATGTTGTTATTCTTATGCTAACTGAAATTAAACAGATTGTGTTTGGAATTAAAATGATGAGTTCATATTTGTACATTAATTTCGTTGATTGTGTTTTAAACAGATAGTACAGAGAAGTTATGATGAAGAGGAAGGGGAGGACATGGACTACAAATCCCTTGCAGATGGATATGTAAGAATGACCTAACTACCATACAGTATCTTTGATGGAATCCATTGATAAGTATTTTGTTTTCCTCCAGATTACTGTTACTCCTTTGGGTGCTCTCTCTCGCGCAGAAGCAGATGTCATACCCTACTACAAGGCTTGCTTGTCTCGCATTTGAAGATGTTCATCTTCCTCATCCCTCTATGTTGGTATTTTTATTCTTCACTGTTATTTCTGTATGGCATTACTTCATATTGCAAGAAGCAGAAACGTCAAGTCAATTTGCATTTCAGGAATATAATTGTCTTTCTTCTCATTTTAATCTATGAAGTACTCCCTCCGTAAACAAATATAAGAGCGTTTAGATCACTACTTTAGTGATCTAAACACTCTTATATTTCTTTACAGAGGGAGTATCTTATTACAGTTTCAGATGCAAGAAACGTAATGCACATTGACAGCGTTGTACATTTCAATTAGGAATGCTGTCAAACTGATTTTCTAGAGCCTATGTAGAACTGCTATTTACCAAACATACCCAAATTGCATTTTGCTTTTCCTAATCAATTTCACCTCTTTGCCTTGTTCGTTTTCTGTTATATAATGTGAAGAATAGCATCTATGTTTATTTTTCTCAAGCTTTTGAAACCACAAAACCCACATTTCACTATGCGACTGACTCCTTTTCACATGATGGTTTTCAGGCAAGCATGCTATTTGGGAGGCTGGCCAAACTGAACCTACGGATGTCATCACCTGTAAATTGCGAATAAATATATCTGTGGCATTCTTGTTGACTTGACGCCTATGCTGCATTTGCCATGTTATGTATTGCTGTGATTATCTTGGCAGTCTCGAACAACTCTAGCTATTCGTAACCGTGGTTTTCAGTAATTAGTGGGAGACTGGTTTTGGCTTATGCCAAAAGGTGGGAGACTGGTTTTGGCTAAGACGGTGCTTTGCAATCTTTCTGTTACATGATGGCAATGCCCAAGTGGCTTCTCAAGGGCATGATTGGTATGCCAGCATGGATTTGTGGATGCAAATTTGGAATGTTTGATAGCCTGTGCTGCATCCATTTTGTGGCACTAACATTAAAGCACGCCTGGACCTGGCTGAGGAGAACGGCCGTATCAGCTATTTTAGTCGAGCCAGAATCGAGTGGGCGTAGCTTGGCACGCCGGAAGCACGGAAGACAGGACATATTGGCCATAACTCCCCACCCCACTCCCCTAACCGCCCAAACCCCATTGCTCTTGCCACCCCTTTGTTCTAATTGATGGCCGTCGACGCTGCAGCACCGTGCTGCTAGACTCCCTCCCCCCTGGCAGGGTTTCATCCCTGTTGGAGAGGATGTTGAAGTCCCTTTCCCCCATCTGCATGAGGCAACTCAAAGCTTGTATTGAACGCTCGTCGGCGGTGGGTACCTTGACGACTGTGGCGGACGGAACTTCCTCTACGTTGATGTGGACTTCCCTAGCTTTGGGGTTGGGGATTGTGATGGCCATTGCGGTCTACTCACTGAGAGCGTCTTCTTCGGCTCTGGCGGCACCTTCTCTCCCTGAGGAGGCAAACAATGCAAGTTTTTGATCCGTACATACTTCTTAGATGCAGATTGCGCGACGAAGGTGGAGATTGCATAGGAGGTTAGTTTTTTTTAGGATGGTTTGCGACGATTTCTTCTCCACCTCCAGCAACACTGGTCAGATCCCAGGGGATTGGATAAGCAGGTACGGTATTTCAGATTTGTAGATTACAATGATTCACATATTAGATTAGATTTAACATGCCAAATTTCTAGGCTTTTCACTTCCATGGATTAGATCATGCCAAGGTTGTTCACTGTCATGAATTAGATCGTGTCAATGTGCACTATGCATGTCTTTGTAGGTCCATGGTTGTGCAGTGCTTTGTTCATGTGCTTGCTGACTACTTTGTTTATGTGCTGCAGTGTGCTCCAATGTAGGATCATAGTAGTGGAGGAACATAGCAATGTAGGATCATAGTTATGCTTCATTGTGTTGGTACACTGCTTTGTTTATGTACTTCAATGTAGGGTCATAGATATATGATCATAGCAATGTTGCATCATAGATATGCTTCATTGTGCTTGTGCATTGCTTTGTTCATGTGCTTCATTGTAGGATCATATATATGCTCAATTGTGCTTGTGCACTTCCTTTGGTTGATTCTACTATGATACTCACCTATGTCTACTTAAGTGACAAGGCGATAAAGATTAAATGGAACGTCGTGGGGATGGCTACCATCCACTGGGCGACTTCGAGGATGTGCTCCCTCGCAACCAGTGGGCACTGGGTGACAGGAGGCGGCGACGTTGCCTCTACTAAGCATGGCCACAAACCCAAGCTTGGGCACAAGGTGGAGGCGGCAAGGGTGGCAATGCCATTTCTATGTCTAGATGGATGAGAACAATGTTGACATGCTTGTCGCCCCAAAAATATTCCAGAAGATACTCAGGGAGTAGATCCACACCCCTCCTTCCTCGTTCCATGTTGGTGACTGCTTACCGATATTGTGAGCAATGGATGCTGGTCATCGAGTTCGGTAACCATGTGGCATTGAGGCGGAACTGAAGTGAGTTCAGCCGCAAGCACCAAAGGATACCCAGTGACATAGTCATGTTGAAGCTGACGGGTTGGGCTTCGAGGTCAAAGTCTTCGACCGATTGACTGTCAAGCGACACAGCTCCGTTAAGCACGCCTAGGTGGTGAAATGTTGTCAAGGTCTGAAGTAAGAGTAGTATAGTAGTAGTAGTGTCGTGGTGAACTGTACATTTTGATGTTGTTTAGGGGCATGGTATACCCAAAACTTATTGTTTCGATCAGGTTTTTCAACCCCTGATGTTAATAAGTGTGTAGTGGCATGAGATGCTGTTGGATTTTACGGCGACTGCAAATTAAAATTTCCTACACGCAGAATAACCAAGAACATGCTATGGGAGATGAATCACAGTTTGTTACCACTAGACGCGCAGTGCCGTGCAGCGGAAGAAGAGATGGGGCAGCGTGTCCGCGTGGTTCGTCTCCTCCTCATCCAATCTACCTCGAACAGCCGGTCGTCGGTTCCACGTACAGGTTCGCCGGAGCGGCGCAGGTGCACCGTCTCTAACGGTATCCGCGCGTGCAGGAGGAACGTCGTGCGGCGGACTGCTAGGTCCAATCACACAACCGGCGGCGAGTGGAGGTGTCTATTCGTAACACATGCAAACCCTAGTGACAGCGCCGAAGCGATCAACCGCATGAGTGTGCCGCACCCCACTTTATATAGGCCGTAGCGGGCTCAACACTTGGGCCTTGCACGGACCCTAAAAGCCCATAAGTCTACTCAGCCACAATCCGGATACAGCTCGGATCACATCGGACCAGTGTCCCCGGATCGGACCTCGTAGGTTCCTTCCCTTAAGCGCGCGACCCCTTAGGTTCAAGCCGGCTTGGTCGCAGTTCGGATCACCTCCGAACTGCACGGTTGGTACCGGCCTCTAGCAAGGCATGCCGAATACCAAGCAGACTATGAAGCTGGTTAGTGAACCTGTACATCATACTTTCATTCCTTTTGCCACACGATATATGTTGTCGGGCTCAAGGCGAGTCTGTCATCCTTGTGCTAGCCCGACCCCTTTCTCGTTCCAGTGATGCCGACCACAAACCGGATTATTTCATAATCCTTGTCGCGTGGCCATGCTTATCCTGGTTGGATCACACGAGGGGCCCAGAGTATATCTCTCCTGATCGGAGGGCCAAATCCCATCTTGCTCGACCACGTCTCGCAGCATGGGTCTGGACAAGCCCGAAACCTACCTTTATAACCACCCAGTCACGGAGTAGCGTTTTGTCGGCCCAAAGCAAGTCTGTCACCATCCCGAGTACATGTGCCAGCTCAGGTCTTAGGACATAGAACGTATGTTGTACTAGAGACTGACAAATGACATATCGCTGCGTCTCATAATTGGGTCTGTCCAACTCGGACCTTATCTTGACTCGGATCCGACTACGTCGAATCCGACCAGACCTTTCCAAACCCATATTATCCGGTTAGCATCCAATGCTCCATGGCTAGTGAGACCAAGCCATCGACCGTGTCATATGCTAGTCTAGTCGGCTGCGTGTCCACACAGCCCTTTCGACTAGGGACCTTTTAGGACAGTAATCATACAATGCACAGTCCCACAAACAAGTCATGTACTTGCTGATACACATCATTGATAATGTCCAAGGACTATCTTTATTCATAAACACATAAGAAATATCATCATATATGATTGCCTCTAGGGCATATCTCCAACAGATGCCCTAACACAAATACCCCTAATCAGTATGATATTATGTGCTTATGTTGTTATATGCTAATGTTGTTATGTGCTGTGAAGTTCTTGTGAGTGTGCTACATATGGGTGGAAAGGTCATCATGTTTGAAAGGGGCGAGCAGAACACCCCATTGCACACAATTAAACATTTGAGCTTCGCATCTGCTCATCCAGAAATCATAGATGCAGGTGACCAAACACCATGCGAAAATATGACCAGTTATTCGATACAGGCTACCGAACGCAGTAGAACATGGCCCAAGCTGTGTTTCAACTCACGCAGGCTCAAGCGGCCCATAGATGCAGGAGGCCCAAGATCGATACAATCTATCAATCACGCCCCAAGTGGATCAATAGCAAGATCCAGGCCCGACTTTGGCGAGGTGAGGATTCTTGTTGGATGATCAAAGGTTTGTCAACCTCTTAAGACTTGGAGAAATCTGGCCACGCACTCACGCTTACGTGGCTATGGATGCGTTGTGTTAGTCATTAGGCAAGCCCTGGCATGGCTCTGCTTTCTCGTTCTATGGACCTCGTAATATTTGCATCGGCCACTACGGTGGCAATTGGGGATCGATGCACCGCGAGCTTTTGAAGGGATGCATGGCTATGTTTGACATGGTACCTACTAGTAGAAGTCAAGGGTTGCCTTGCCCTGCCTGTTTTATCTGTTGTTGTTGTGGAGTTATTTCTTTCTGTTATACTTGCTGCAATGCACATTGTTTAAAAAAGTATTTCTATCAAAAAAATATTAATCGCTGTAATACCAACAACTTCATCATCTAGGGAAGAATAGTGTTTTACTGTTTAAACCTAAATTACTCGTCATGAAACAATAGGGATAATGAATCAACTTGGACACAAATCCCTCAAAAATGCATATCATGGAGGGGAGATGTCTTGTTCGTTTTAAAGCCATTGTTCATTCAAATGCCAAGGGTATCCCTTTTTTCAAAATAAATACCATCTTTAATCGGCCCCGCATAAGAACAAACATTCAAGTGTGGAGACCGTGTCCGTGGGATCCCCTTTGTATGGTAGTAGTATCATCTGCCGTCATTAATGCATAAGGACGACATGGAGGTTGTCCGGGGGCAGGGATGCCACATCATTATTCTTTTCCTTTTATTAATCAAATACTAGAAATTAAACCCATTAATAGTCACTACAAGAGCGCTTCCTGGTGAGGCTAGTCATAGTGGGAGTAACATAAGTAGTAACATAGATGCCACATAAGCAAAAAAGATGACGTGTCATGTAATTAAAGAGGAGAGAGACAAATAAAGTAACATAATATGTTACCACAACATAGCGGTTCCCAATACAAAATGAGTCTACAAAGCAATAAATGAAGACATGTATGTTACTACACCTATGACACTTCCCACTATGAAGGTAGAATACTGGGTCAGATATTCTTAGTCCAAGCTTCTCCCCACTATGACCAGCCTGATGTCCATGACAAAAAAAATCGCTCAGTTGAGAAAAAAAAGAGACTGGCCAGCTCCCAGCCCCCAGTTCCCACTCGCAAGGCTCGTGAGCCTCTCTCCCCCGCGACTCCTCGCCGCCGCCGCCGCCGCCGCCACTCACGCCGGCCGATTCCGGCTAGTCCCGAAGACGGGTGGCAGACTGATGACCTCCTCTTGCTCTGGTCCTCCCTCTCATCCTTCAAGATCCGGCCTCTCGCGCTCGCTGCCGACCCTCAGCCATGGCTAGGGTTTCGGGCGCGGCGTCCCCTTCGTTGCCGGCGAGGCTCTGGCGGCCTACGGTGGCTGGTCATGCCCACCTGTGGCTCTGTCTCATGGACGTTCCTGTCGCGCCCGACGACCACGGGTGGTCGTGGCGACGGCCTCTTCAGCGGCGTCGCCGGACTAGCTCCACGCGCGGGGAAGGCATCTCTGCGGGTTCCCCAAGGTGAGTGCGATGCCGAGGAGAGACGGCATCGAGGACGGCATCCTAGGACATCATCACGCTCAACGGCTTCGCCCCCATCATCATCGAGTTCTTCAGTACGCACGCGCCACCACCCGATGACCCTTCCCCTCCACCACTCTCTTGTGTTTGATCGAGTGATTTGGTGGCAAGTTACGCGGCAAACAGGTGTGCGACCAGCTGGCAACCAGCGGCGCCATCTCTATCCCCCGACACTGGATAATGGCATAGCTAATGGCCTACGCGCGGCGCGCCGTCAGTGCCCGTGCTCCCAGGCCGGTGCGGCCGTCACAGCTGCTTGCTCAAGGCGGCATGCGGACTGCCTGGTAAGCTCCATCAATTCACTCTGAATCTCCTTGTTTTGCAGTCTTGCTCTATCTAGGTTGGTGTTTATTATTCAGGGCCGCGGCCAACACTGCTTCAAATATATGTGCCCTTAAGGCGTAGTGTCCATGGGGATAAAAAAACTCTGTTGGGTTTCAAGTGGTACCTGAACGTTTATTGAATAAAGTTTCCCTTAGTATTTCAAAAGAGAGTCTTCTATTCTCCTTTTAGAACTGAATTTATTTGATATGTTGTTCAGTACCAATGTGAACACATGGACAATGCCTTTTCACTATCAAACTATGGTCTAATCTTTATTTTGTTTCCTCCCACACGAATGAAATATGCTCATGCTCTTTTCAGGTTCGTGACCTTGATTTTTTCATAGAGATATAGTAGAATCGGATATAGTGCGAGAAGCCAATGGTATTGCAATGAGATCTCATAATGTCAGTCTATCCCCTGAGGAAAGGGAGAAGGTTAGTCTTCTACACAAATTAACAAACTGTTACCGCCCACTTGTATTCTGACTTTTGAATGGTGCATTTACAGAAGATAGAATTGTTTTATCACAATATCTTATCATTTATGATTGCCTTTCTATTATTGATTTGCGTATTCAACAGAAACAAGACTAGCAGTTGATACATATCATGGAACAAACAATTTTGATACTATCTATCTTTGGCAATTGTTATTTTCTTTGTAGGCATTATCCATTAGTAGATCACTGGTAAATGTTAGAACTGCCGCGTTGAATTATAGCAACAGTGCTAGTGAATGTATAAAGGATCAAATAGTGCAAACACCGACTGAAGCTGGTGGTCAGGTTGATTATGTTTAGGTAAGATTGAAGCCTTTTTTTATTCAAGTTCCCTTACTGTTTTCTATAAAGAAATTTATTTATTCATTGAGTTCGTTAATATATCTTTAATTTATTTACTGTTCTGCTGTAATATTGATGTTGGCTCTGTCCTAGAGAACCTTTGAAATCTACATTTGTAGCTATAGTTTGGCAAGAGCAGTTTGATTAGCAGCCTAGAACCACTGATCGCTCATGGTGTGTGAGATGAATTGAATTTGTTGCTTACTCTGGGAGGCTCACCGTGGTGTTCGGGCTGCTTGCCATGCCGGCCGGAGCGCCCATTCACGTGTTCAAGAACCTCCGGTGTGCGGCGACTGCCATGCTGCAATCAAGATGGTCGCCAAGGCGTACAACAGAGAGACAACACGGCCATGCCATGAAGGTTGCAGAGCACAGTGAGTGGACATGCACTTCTTTACTGCTCCTCTTTGCATATGTGCTCATGTTCTTCTCTTTTTCATTGGAAAAAATTGATCCAGATTGATGCACTTGTTGCCGGAGTTGGCGTCCTTATTTTCTCAAGCAAGCGTAGGTCCAGTGGCATGGTAGCAACATTGTTGAAGGGCCAAGGCTGCATAGTTTGTACGCACATCAAAGGTCTCTTCTAATCCAAATTGGGAACTCAATATTGAAGTGCTAACAGTCCAACAGAATTTTCTGAAGGGAGTTTACTAGGTTTAATCATTTTGGTGCAAGTAGCGGTGCAGTGGAGAATTTCTTTCTAGATGTTTTTTAGACATTTAAGTGCCTTTCAGAAGAACTAAATATTCAGCCGTAACGAAAGTGAACTCGTGTGCCATGACTCTGATAGTTTCCTTAGAACAAGATTTATATAGTACATCTTGAATTTAAACGGCTCATTATTTGTATTTATTGAGTGAGATGGTTTGAAACTTAACCTGAAGAGCAGAACTGTTTTTCTTTTTGTAGAGAAAATTGGAATGTTTTTGTACATCATGCAATACCCAAGTAAGGTAGTTTTTCAGTTCTTTTTTGAATAAGAGTTCCATTCAGTCTTCATAGCTTGAAACCTGTTTTTTGAGTATACTAGTGGTGGACTGGTGGTTGGTTACAAAGTGATATTAATTATGTGCATCTAAAAGAGTAACACAAGGGAGGAAAATTCAATAGAGGGAAACTACATTATGCATTTCTGATCTGTAATAAATAAGAGATACTCCCTCCGTAAACTAATATAAGAGCGTTTAGATCACTACTTTAGTTATCTAAATGCTCTTATATTAGTTTACAGAGGGAGTAATTTTTTGATCTTGTTGTCAGGCCTAACTTCTAGGTATTCATTCAAAACGATCTCAGTGTGCAGCATAGACCAATCAATAAGACATCGATCTTATCTTTGTTGGGAAATTCTATTTGATGGGTAGATATCTTGCTAGGTTTTCTTAAGATTCAGTAGCCCAAGAGCAATGTACTGTTCTCTCCAATTTGAAAATGAAGTATGCTGTGCGGAGTGGATGTACAACAAACTGATCTAAAATAAAGAAACAACAATCTTTGGGTGACAATGAGATTCATGACGGAGATTCTGTGCAGATTGTCTTTCCTTTCCATTTGTTTCTTCATCTAACCTACATGAATAGATTATATGTTTGTGTTGAATTATGTGGATCATCGAGATGACCGCACCTACATAAATGTTTTTTTATTAACATATGGATGCCTCCTGACCCAAAATTATTTGGTTAAAATATTTTCCTATGAAAGTTTCTATACTATATAAGAAAGTTGGTCTGAAATATTTGAGGCGTTGGCCTCTTCAGTGGCGTCACCCGACGAGCTCCACGCGCAGAGGAGGCGTCTCCACGGGCTCCCCGAGGTGAGCGCGATGGCGATGCTCAAATTATCTTTTTAGTTAATGCATGAGTGCTAATCATGCAAAGTACAGTGTATTACTATTCCCTTATGAGAAAATTTTATCTTGCTCTCAAGAACAATAAGATACAATTCGTTGCCGATGAGTTGTCAATTCTTCGAAATAGACTACGATCCATGGTGGTTGTTGAGGTTAGTAGTTAGTGCATGCTACTCATATCAACACTCTGGTGCTAGGCTGCTGATGGCATGTTGTTTGGATGTTTCTTTTAAGACTTTGTTTGACAAATATAAGTTAATTATTAAGAAATATACTAATTCTGTGTGAAGCTCCACAACATAAATTTGCAATGTGTAGATAGAAGATGAAATCATAAGCAGCAATGCAACATAGGATAGTTTACCTGTAGATTGAGGTGTCTCCGGACAGATATGAGGAAGTTATTTACCTTCCACTGAGAAAGAAAAGATTTTTGTGAGTTTCCACTTCAAAAAGTTGTCTAGAATAGGATTAGCATCTTTTAATCCTGTCTGAGTCGGTGCATTGATACTGTTCATAATCATGACACACTTGTACTGTTTGCAGAAATCTTCACTTTGGAACTTGATAAAAGATGTTTTCCAGAACGTGGCTCATATGTGTTGATCCCTCCTTCTGTTCTCAGTGCTCTGCTATGGCATCGGCTTATGGGCAATGAAGTTCTCTCAGTTGATATAAATGCGCCACGTAAGCTGCATGCTTATGCTCACTTCAGCAAGCGACACGTAAGAATCCGACGCTGTGCCATTATTAAAGTGAACTGCTTGAGATACTTTATATTTGTTACCAATGTTGAAGTGATATGGCTGTTCTTAACTTGCTAAGTTACTTGTGTCTGAAGAGTTACTTCAACTACCATTGAAACATCAGCTTGATGAATCATTTACATGAGGAAAATAGGCAGAAGGACATCACAAGGGCATTTTTACTTATCCTGAATCTTCTTCCCCGTTGAGAGCATCCTGACTTCAAACTAAACAAAAAAGGAAAATGTCTTGGCCGAACAACAGATCATAGTACAAGTAGGAAGGTGAAAGGGGCGCACCCCATCTGGCACCGCCCCAACTTCCTCTCAGGAGGCGCACCTAGGGTGCGCCCCAACCACTAGTATTATGAAAATAGCGCCTCAAAATAGTCGCTTTTGTTGTCTCGATGGTTATTCTGGTTAAAATACATGTGTTTCCTGAGGATCGGTACTTTTACTTGTCCTTTTGGTTGTACACAATCAAATGGACACTATTTTTTCTGCCATGGATGTTTTTCTTATACTGATTGGGGTGCTCATTTTCCACTTTCCACTTTAACTGATTTACCTAAAATGGGAAGCGACCACACCCCCTTTTGTTGGATACTGGTGCTAGGAGGGTTACCTCCAAGAGAATATTGAGAAATGGTGGCTTAATCACCCTAAGTCATAATGTTTGGAATGCCCACACATTTGGTACTTTCATGGTGTGTTTGGTTGAGATCATGGGCTGGAATGTAATGGGTCCGTTCCGTTCCTGGGCATGATTCCTCTGTTTGGTAGTAGTGAAGAATTGAAACCTACCCATTCCCACGAACGGAATATTCACTTGAGATCCGGAATGTGCTCGTACCTCCGATTTGGAGGAATCACGCGGAACGCCTCGCATCACACCCATCCCCCACGACTCTCTCGTCTTCGAACATAATCCTAGCGCCGCCACCCTGTCTCGATCTGCGCCCCAGCTTCTCTCCCCCTCGGGTGCCGCCTCTTCTCGCCTCTCTATCTCCGGCGATGCCTCTCCGTCGCCTATCGGGGCTCTGCTCGTCCCTTCGGCCTCCTTGCCCATGCTCCACGCCGGGCCGCTGCGGACCTCCGCGATGAAGCTGGAACACAACGGTCGGCTGCATCTCGCAAGCCATGTCCCTCGATGGCGAATTCATGGTGCTGGCCAGCGACTGCAAGCTCCGGCTGCAGTGCCCGTCCCTCTACTAGGTGCCACAGCTGGGCAAGCAGCGGCAAGAGGCGACAACTATGACTTGATTTATTCATAGCTATCACAATTAGCTTGATTTGGGAACCATTTATGGGCGGATGCCTTGTATTTTACTAATCACACCATCTTTGGTAGCTTTTCCTAATCACAACAAGCTCAATTTCTAGTAATTGACATGTATTTTGAGTTTTTGGCACATCTTTTGATTGACAATTTTTTTACATGTAAATGGAGGTACTTTTTATTTTATGTGTCTTGTTTGTATTTGATGCGAGTCAATATATTTGAGTGGTGAGATGAATAAATTCATTCCGTTTCATCCCATAAACCAAACACCAAAATGTAACCATTCCATTTCTATGAATTACTCGTACCAAATACAAGGACGGAACCGACCCATTCCAGTGAAATGGAACCATGCCATTACATTTCACTTCGTTCTTAAACCAAACACACCCTAACCTTGAGATCTAGCAGAATAAAACTAGACTTTTTAGGAAGAAAACCACAGGCTGGAGTACCAATTCTAGGCTGCCTTGAAGAAGAAGAAAAGGAGATTTAACTATTGAATATGATATCTTGGAAGTATTTTTTTCTCGGGACAATAAGTAAGACGACCCTTATGATGAATAGTATCAAAAGTGAAGTGGATATGATCTGGCATAAAAAGGAGGCTGCTGACCCAGGGATTGTAAAAGTAGAGATGAAGATAAGAAAAATGCTTACTTCCATGCTTCGGCCAAACATAGGCACAGAAAAAACCACTTGCTACACCTAGAATATACTCTAGCAGACAAATTTTACAATAGGCCCTCGCGTCGCTCCCTCCCCGGGGGCGACACGGGCGGCGACCAAGCAGCCAAGGCCTCCGGCCGCCCCACCCCATCCACCCCTCGCCGTCGCCAGCGCCTCCCGGGGGCAAAGCTCGCGTGGAGCAGGCGGCGGCGGGGCTAGTTTTTTCCGCGACGGGCGGCGTCTCACGAGCGGGATCTCTGGCGGCGCGGGCGGAGGCGGCGGTGACGCAATGTGGGCGGAGGACGGCGGATGGCGGCGCGTCTGGGCTCCGGCGGCAGCTGCTTTGCTTACCAGGCGCGGTGGCGGGTGTCGGCGCCGGCCTGCCGCTTTGGGGAACGGATCCGCCGGATCGCTTCCTGCGGCGGCCGCGCTTTGCTTGCCGGTGATGGAGCGCGGGCGGCGGCCCCAGACATGGTGGTGTCGACGCAAACCCTCACGGAGGTTGTCCGTGGCGGCACCGCGAGGCGGTGGATTCGGGGCCCTTGCGCCGGATCCGTGGGGTGGGCGGGCTGTCGACTGTGGCGGCGGTCCGGCAGAGGCGTCTTCGCTCGGTCCACCGGGGTGGCGGGAGGTGGCGTGGGGTCGAAGCGTGGTGGTGCTGCCTGCGTCTTCAAGCGGCCGCGGTCTCGACGCGCCGTTGTGGAGGAGGAGGTGGCTGCAGTGGTTTCGCACCGGTGGTGGTTGGCGGCGACGTCTTTGCCTTGTCTGCTGGTCATGTGGCTGGCGAGGACGGTCGGCATGATGCCGAGACGGTTTCTTTGGGCGGTGCGGTGAGGATGGATTTGGTGAGCTCGGCGAAAGCCTAGCTCGACCTTGGTCGTTGTTTGCGTCGACGGCGTCCTCGACGTCGTTCCTCCTTGAGGCGTCGTCGTGGAGCCCTTCACCACCATTGTCGCCTCGGTCTCGGGCTCTCCGGTGAAAACCCAAGTTTTGACCTTGGTCGAAGCAGGCGTCGGCGGCATTCTTGTCGCTTCCCTCTTGGGGGCGACGCCTTGGAGGTCTGGTCCTCGTCAGCTCGCGGTGGCTCGGGTGGCTTTGTGGGTTCTTCGTCAGCCAGGCGTGTGCGCGGCCTCGGGGCCGGTGAGGAAGTCGGAGCGGCGGCTCCGAAGAGCATTGTCGTGGAGTGTTTGATCTGGTCGCCTGAGCGGCAGCGTCATTAGCTCAGGTGGAGCGTGGCCTCGGGGCCGGCGGGGAAGTCGGAGCGGCGGCTCCGGAGAGCACCCTTGTGCTGTGGAGTGTCGGTTCTGGTCGTGTGGACGGCAGAGTCGTCGACCCGTATGGAGTGCGGCCTCGGGGCCGACGTGTGTGAGTTTTTTGTGGTTTGTAAGCCGGAGTGGCGGCTCCGGGTCGTGTGGTGGAGTGGCAACTCTGGTTGTTTGGGCAACAAGGGAGTCGGCTCGTTAGGCACGTAGCCTCGGGGCTGGTGTGTGTCAATGTATCGGTTTTCGGTCAATTTTCCTTATAAATTGGTCATTTCTCTTCTTCTTAATGCAAAGGCAGAGCTTCTGCTGTTTTCTCGAAAAAAAAACCACTTGCTTATGTGGAATGGTGATAATGGTCTTTTTTTATTCCACTATTAAAGATATGCTTGATGTGGCTACTTCCTTCTACAGCGAAACTTTAGACGTGGTGGTCGGTGGCTCGCTACACCACGTTGCTTTCCACACGGCAGCTAGGCAGGCGACGCACGCTCGCTGCTCGCCACGTACACTCTCACTCGAAACACCCGATCCGGAGGCATTAAAAACTCATGTCGGACAGACGCTGATCTCCACACTTCCTCACTCCAGTACTGGTGCAGTGAACTTCTACCACCAAAAAAGAATTTCAGATTGGCAAATGGCGCAGCTGAGAGCGTTCGCCGACGAGCAGCAGCAGCAGGAAGCGCTGCACGGCCACGGCGGCGACAGCAACAGCAACAAGAAGGCGCGCGCGGGCCTGTGCGGCGTCCTCCGGGAGCGCAAGGTGGTGGAGCTGGCGCGCGCCAAGCGCCGGCTGGTGGAGGTACCTTACACGGCGACGCTGGCCAACGCGGCCAACGCGCTCCTCGCCGGCCGCGTCTCCGCCGTCACCGTGGCCGCGCCGCCGGGCCACTGGATCGGGGCCGGCGGCTCCCTGATCGTCGAGTCCGACCCCGCCACCGGCGCCGCCCGCAAGCACTACATCGGCATGGTCAACATGCTCGACATCCTCACCCACATCGCCGAGACCGGCCACGACGACGACGACGACGCCACCGCCGTCGAGGACGGCGGTGGCTCGCCGCCGGTCGACCTCGACCGCCGCATGTCCGTGCCGGTGTCCTCCGTCATCGGCCACTCCTTGGAGGGCCTCACCCTGTGGACGCTCCACCCAAACACGAGGTACTTCCCGAGCATCCACAGCCTGCCATTTGTGTACCTCGCGAAATTCAGATGATACGATACGACCGGCACACATCGCTGACTTGTTGTGATTAACTGCGATTCAAGCTTGCTGGACTGCATGGAGACGTTCAGCAAGGGCGTGCACCGCGCGCTGGTGCCGCTGGAGAGCTCGGCGGACAACGTGGTGGCGGTGGAGCTGGTGGAGTCGGCGCCGGTATACAGGATGCTCACCCAGATGGACGTGGTGAGGTTCCTGCGCGCGCACGGCGCGGAGCTCGGCGGCGTGCTGTCGCGCACCGTCCGCGAGCTCGGCGCGGCGAGCGAGGCCGTGCTCGCGGTGGCGAGCCGCACCAAGGTCATCGAGGCCATCAGGACGATGCGGGCGGCGTCGCTCACGGCCGTGCCCGTCGTCGACGCCCCTATCGACGCCTACATCCTGCAAGACGTAAGACACCGCGCTGCTTCCTCCTGCATGATTTCGTTCTGTTCGTATTCATCAACCTGGCACGGCTGCTCTGTTTGTCCGGCAGGGGAGAGGGAAGAAGGTGGTGGAGACGTTCTCGGCGACGGACCTGCGCGACTGCCCGGTGGCGCAGCTGCGGTTGTGGCTGGGGGCCAGCGTGGCGGAGTTCAAGGACAAGGTGGCCGAGTACCGGCGCGAAGGCAGCAGGCCCCTCGACGCGGCGGCCGGCGTCCAATCACCGGACGAAGGCGACACCAACACCACCGTGGACGCCGGCACCGGCAACGGCAACGAAGTGGAGCCGCCGCGGCCTCGGGAGATGGTGACGTGCTCCTTCGAGAGCACGGTCGGGGAGGTGATCGAGAAGGCGGCGGCGAGCCACGTGCACCGGCTGTGGGTGGTCGACGACGAGGGGGAGGAGGATGGGATGCTGCGCGGGGTGGTGTCGCTGACCGACGTGCTCCGGGTGGTCAGGGAGGCCGCCATCGGCGAGGACCGGGAGCTCCACGACATCGTGTCGTCCTAGAGGAACATTAGCGGCGTGTTTCCGAGTTCCGACGGTGGGCGGGCGGTTTACGTGTGTGTCCGACACTGACCGTGCCGCGCGTCTTTTGCTAGAACTGGCGCCTAGTGTAACGTGTCTCAGTTTTATTGTTTCAGCCAGACTTGCCACTAGCATAACTTTTCTTTTGGTGCTTTCCTCTTTGTGTTTTTAAAAGCCTTTCAACTGGATGTAACCTTAATTTCTCTGTTAACCAATCAAATTTTCGACGAGAAGGATTCGAATCGTTTATCTTCAGGCTGCAAGTGGACGCGGGCTGCCCGCGGTGCCCGATATGTGGGATACGTGGGTTTGTCCTGCGGCGCCCGCAAGCCTACTTCCTTCTCACTTCCTCGAATCAGGGCCCGCCGCCGTGTAGCTCCGCCATGACCACAACGCCGTCTTCCAACTTCGCCAACGCCGCCACAGCATCGCCGTCGTTCGAGTCCGTCACGGATGCCGCCGCAATGTCGTGGCCCAGCTCCGTCAGGTCCGCCCCAGCTCCGCCATCGACGTCGCATCTTTGCTATTATCACGATCTTGGAAAAAGCCTCGTGTTTGTCTGGTGCCAGGAAAAAGCCTCGTGTTTGTCTGGTGCCATCCGCAAGCAGGGACACACATCATCTCTCTGGTTGATTAGTCATGTACTCATTCTCTGGTTGATTAGTCATGTACTCATTCTCTGCTCCATCCGTCTTCCAAGCCGTGTGGGCGGCGACAGCTTTAAGTACACCAGATCGTTTTGAGAGTGCATGATGTCCAGCTTCAGGTAACTTGCCGTTGCTCGCCGGCACCAAAAGACCTCGTATTCAACAATCACTATTCAGTATGCATTAGCTTGAACAATCGAGTATTTGTATATGCTGACTGACGTGCCTGTACGCGCTTGTACTCGGTTGTTATTTGAGTGCATGAACATTCACTTTCAGTCATGTTGGTTGGATGTGGGTTGCCCGCTAAACCCACCTATCCCGTGTAAAAATATGCGGGCAGATGCGGATTTTCCACCTATGTTATGTGGTGGATGTTGGGCGGATGCGGGCTTCCCGCGGACAGTCCACTTGTAGCCCGAGTTTATCTGGATATCTCCACTAGGGCATCTCCAACGCGGTCCGTGGTCTAGACGTATTCTGGCATTGAACGTGGCCCTTATCGGCGGACCAGACGCATTTTTTCTGGTAAGCCGGAGACAAATAGGAGACTTTGCACGCATCCGACCTCTCACTGTTGCCGGCACGCAACTACTTCGCGTTCAAACTACACCATACACGACGATTCGTCATCCTACATTAATGATATGCGGTTGCGAGGCTACATTAATGATGCTACATTAATGATATGCGGTTGCGAGGAAACTACTCTGATGGTCTATATTAATGGTATGCGGTTGCCGAGGAAATTACTCCCGCCGGTGGTCTACATTAATGGTATGCTGTTGCCGAGGAAATTACTCCGGCACCACCTGGATTCAAGCATTCTGGATTGCACGGAGACATTTACCAAGGGCGTGCATCGCCCTGGGCTGCTGGAGAGCTCGGTGGACAACATGGTGCCGGTGGAGCTGATGGAGTCGATGCCGGTGTACAGGATGCTCACCCAGATGGACATGGTCAGGTTCCGACGTGGAGCTCAATGGCGTCCTGTTGCGCATCGTCCGTGAGCTCAGGGGGATAAGTGAGGCCATGCTCACGGTGGCGAGCCGCACCAAGGTCATCAAGGCCATTAGGACGGTGTAGGCCGCTTCGCTCACGGCCGTGCCCGTCGTCGACACTTACATCCTGCAAGACGTAAGACACCCCTGAAAGGATCGATATAGTTGACTAGAGGGGGGTGAATAGGCAACTAACAATTTTTAGCTTTTCTTTACCAATTTAAACTTTGCATCAAAGTAGGTTGTCTAGATATGCAACTAGGTGAGCAACCTATATGATGCAACAACAATAAGCACGCACGCAAGGAAGAGATATAACACAAATAAGCTTGCATAAGTAAAGGCGCGAGATAACCAAGAGTGGAGCCGGTAAAGACGAGGATGTGTTACCGAAGTTCCTTCCCTTTGAGGGGAAGTACGTCTCCGTTGGAGCGGTGTAGAGGCACAATGCTCCCCAAGAAGTAACTAGGGCCACCGTATTCTCCTCATGCCCTTACACAATGCGAGATACCGCGATTCCACTATTGGTGCCCTTGGAGGCGGCGACCGAACCTTTACAAACAAGGTTGGGGCAATCTCCACAACTTAATTGGAGGCTTCCAACGACACCACGAAGCTTCACCACAATGGACTATGGCTCCGCAGTGACCTCAACCGTCTAGGATGCTCAAACACCCAAGAGTAACAAGATCCGCAAGGGATTAATGGGGGAATCAAATTTCTCTTGGTGGAAGTGTAGATCGGGGCCTTCTCAACCACTCCCGAGCAAATCAACAAATTTGATTGGCTAGGGAGTGAGATCGGGCGAAAATGGAGCTTGGAGCAACAATAGAGTTTAGGGGTGGAAGAGGTGCCCTTCTAGAGGTAGAAGACACCCCTTATATAGCTATGGACAAAATCCAACCGTTATCCACTTAACCAGCCCACGGCTTGCGGTACTACCGCCCCTGACAAGCGGTACTACCGCAAGGCCATGCGGTACTACCGTGAGGGACCGCGGTACTACCGCGGCAACGGCAGGAACTAGAACTAGCCCGAAGCATGGAGGCTAAGAACGGTACTTCCACAAGCGCGGTACTACCGCTCCCCCTTGCGATACTACCGCAAGGCAGGAAAGTCCTAGCCTGGGAAGGGCGCGGATGAATAATATACATCCGTGCCTACTTCCGCTGGAAAACAAATGATGCAGAAATCCGACACGGTACTACCGCTGAGGAGCGGTACTACCGCATGGCAGCTGAACCAGGCCGCGCGTGGTACTACCGCGCACGAGGTGCGGTACTACCGCAGATGTAAAATTACATCCGCCCCTACTATCGCGATGCAGCTATACCTGGCCTGGGGGCCACGGTATTACGGACCCAGAGGGGCGGTACTACCTTGGGCTCCTGCGTTACTACCGTGCCGAAGTATGGTACTATCGCAGGTGCCTGCGGTACTACCTCTCCATGGAGAAGTACTACCGCAAGCCTAAAAACAACAGCCAGGACAATTGCATAGAGGATAAAACGGAGAACGCTCCAAAGTGCAGGAGAAAGGTGGAGACAAAGAGGAAAACATGTACGTGATGATTCCACCCGAACCTTTCCGATGCGGACCCCCTCTTAATAGTACGGCTTTCCTACGACTCAAATCCACCAAAAAGAAACGTAGAAAAACGCCGTCTTCAATAGTCTTCGAGGGGCACCAAACGTCTTGTGCCTAGCGATGAAACGTCTGATAAACTCAAGGCACACGATTAGTCCGCAAAAGGATTGTCATCAATCACCAAAACACCTTAGGGATAAATATGCCCTTACAATCTCCCCCTTTTTGGTGGATTGATGACAATACGAGATTTGCACAGATGGAAATAATATTGAGCAAATGCAAACCCCTCCTCTCTAAAATATAGAAGGGCTCCCCCTAGATGTGTGCAATCTAGATGGATGCTTTGGACTGCACAACACACAAACTAGGATCAACACTCCCCGTATATTTTTAGAGACAAGGCATATCATGCAATAGTAAGTCTAGCATTAGACACGAGCATAACATAAGTAGCACAATATGTCATAAGCTTACTAAGATAGGACAGAGTGCATATGTCTTACACCATATGAAGGATAAGTCTTAAAGGCGCAAACCAAACCAAAGCAAACGAGGTTAAACGAGAAAGCAAACATACTTGCAAGCACGCAAATCCCTACACTCTCCCCCCCTTTGGCATCGAGACGCCAAAAAGGCAGAGAGGACACCTACACAGAAGGGGTGGCTCAAGCAGAGAAATCATCCCAACGCTCCTCGTCAGACTCGGCGGCGGGGAAGGTCTCCTCAATCTCCTCCTCAGAATCAGTCCATTTGTAGCCTTGCTTCTCCATCCATTCGGCCTCCGGGGTGATGTGCCTTTCTGATCCGCTGGACTCAGCCTCACCAAAGACCTTCATGATCCTCTTGTCATGGCGGCGAGCCTCCTTGGAGGCAACGTGAGTCATGTACTGCCCCTTTGCCTGCATGCAGAACAGAGTCTTCATCTTGTCCTTCAGCTTCTTGGCCCACGAGGGCTCAGAGGAACGATGGGTATGCCCAGCAGCACGGTCCTCAGCAACATCCTCTGCTCCAGCCTCCTCCTCACCAACAGCCCTCCTAGCAGCAGACGCCTCAGCACGAGTAGTAGTGTTGGCCCACTGGGGCTTGACACGGGGACTGATGGACTCAAGTCGAATCCAGTATGGAGCAAGGAACTCATCACCAGGGACACAGCTTCTCCCAAGTCTTGGAGATCAACAGAAACAGGTATGGTCCATAGATAGGTACCTTGCGGTTGAACACCGCGAACCGAAGCTCACACCACATGATGTGTGAGACATCAAGTGGCTGAGTCTGAGACACACGAGCCTCCTCGCACAGGAGCATCATATCCACCAAATAGGCATGAACCTTGTCCTTGTTGCCAATGCGAGGGAACAGAGAGTTGCGGAAGATGCGATACATAATATCCAAAAAGGAGTTCAACACCCACGTCGACTTGCCACTGGGAAGCACCTTCTCAACATAGTACGGCTGGAGCTTGTTCTTGCTAGCGGACTCAGAATTGGCATGGGGCGAACACCAACGGGTGTGGTGAGCCCGTCATCAGGAACATGTAGCAGATCCATGAACTCCTTCCAGGTGGCAGTCAACTGATGGCCATTGGACATCCAAGTCATCCTCCGCTCCTCCATAGGGTGAAAGTGAACAGAGGCAAATAACTGACAGATAAGCTCAGGGTCATAGTCCAGGTGGAAAGAGATCACATGTTCAATACCAAACTGCTCCACCAAATCCAGAGCCTCTCCAAAGTACTCAAGAAACTTGTCCTTCCTCATATGATTCATGTCAATCCACTTGACATCCACGTAGGTATTTTGCTTGGCCTTGAGCACATCCAGATAAATGAGATTTTGCTGCTTGGTCCAAAACAAGTAATTGCCTCTGAAGGTAGCACGAGCATTCACATAAGGATTGATCTGCCTGAGACGGATGAACTCAGCGAGGGGAATCTCGTCCATGCCCTTAGCGGGTTCCTTGTGCTTGCTAGCGGAGGTCTTGACATTGCGCTTGGAGGCACTGGATCCCTCTGGTGCTTCATCTTGATTGCGTAGTCGCTTGGAGCCAGTGTCCTGACTGGTATTGGAACGGCGAGAGCCACCACCTAAGACACAAAACGCAAAACACACACGACAAGCAAGAAGGATCAATGCAAAGACCATAACAAAGCAAGAAAAACATGTAGAAAGCATACGTGGTAATTGCCACGAGAAAGATTGGACAACAACGGTAGTACTGCCAGGACGTGCGGTACTAAAATTTTAGTACCGCTCCTAGTCGCGGTAGTACCGTGTGAGGACACCGTAGTACCGGGGCTTGGAGCGGTAGTAGGATTTTAGTGCCACAGCTCGCACGGTAGTACCGCACCTCATAGGCGGTAGTACCGGACAAGCGGTAGTACTGCCACGCCCAATATGCGACCCTATCCAAAAGGAACTCGACGGTCCCACCAAGGATAGACCCGCATATTGGAACACTTTTGCAAGGTGGATATCATTACGTCAACATTACATAATAGTGGGATACATACATAAGGCACAAATGCCACAAGAATACATCAACATCATATACAAGATCAACATCCGACTACGGATGCAACATAAACAGAAGCTCAAACGACATCCACCCTGCTAGCCCAGGCTGCCGACCTGGAAACTATCCCCTGATCGAAGAAGAAGCAGAATAAGAACTCCAAAACAGTAACACCGCTCTTGCGTCAAGATCATCGCGAAACCTGTACCTGCAACTGTTGGTGTAGTAATCTGTGAGCCATGAGGACTCAGCAATCCCATTACCATGGGTATCAAGACTAGCAAAGCTTAATGGGAAAGGAAGGGATAAAGTGGTGAGGTTGCAGCGGCGACTAAGCATATATGGTGGCTAACATACACAAATGAGAGCGAGAAGAGAAACAAAGGAACGGTCCTCAACTAGTAATGATCAAGAAGTGATCCTGAACTCCTACTTACGTCAAACATAACCCAGAACCCGTGTTCTCCTCTCGATCAACCCCGAAAAGAGACAATCACGGTTACGCACACGGTTGGTGAATTTTAGAAGAGTTTGCTTCAAGTTTACTACAACCGGATATTAACAAATTCCCATCTGCCACATAACTGCGAGCACGGCTCTCGAAAGTTTATACCCTGCAGGGGTGTCCCAACTTAGCCCATGATAAGCTCTCGCGATCAACGAAGGATATTCCTTCTCCCCGGGAAGACCCGATCAGTCTCGGAATCCCGGCTACAAGACATTTCGACAGCAATAAAACAAGACTAGCAAGACCTCCCGGCGTGCCGACACCCTGATAGTAGCCGCGCGTATCTCGTCTCAGGCCACGACCGGATGAGCAGTACGTATGGCAACCGACGATACCCCAAGTTGCCTAGGGGCGGCACGCAAGTGGCTCTAGTTTGGACCAACACTTAGACAAGCATTGGCCCGGGGCTAAAATAAAGACGACCCTTGGGTTAATTACTCCCAAGGGAAATGTAGGTGGTCGTGAGGCAAATGGTAAAACCAATGTTGGGCCTTGCTGGAGGAGTCTTATTCAAAGCGAACTGTCAAGGGGGTCCCATAAATCACCCGACCGCGTTAGGGACGCAAAATCCGGGAACATAATACCGATATGACGGAAACTAGGGCGGCAAGAGTGGAACGAAACACCAGGCATAAGGCCGAGCCTTCCACCCTTTACCAAGTATATAGATGCATTAATAATATAAGATATATTGTGATATCCCAACCAAGTAAACATGTTCCAACAAGGAACAACATCTCCATGTTCCAACAAGGAACAAACTTCATCTTCACCTGCAACTAACAATGCTATAAGAGGGACTGAGCAAAGCGGTAACATAGCCAAACAACGGTTTGCTAGGAAGGGTGCAAAAGGTTAGAGGCTGACATGGCAATTTGGGAGGCTTGAGGAACAAGTGATAGGTAGCGTAGCATAGCGACAGAACGAAACAACTAGCATAGCAATGATAGTAGTGAGATCCAGGGTAGCGGTCATCTTGCCTGAAATCCCGCAAGGAAGAAGAACGAGTCCATGAAGAAGACGAACGGATGAAGCCGAACCAAGCGTGAGCGAACGAATCCTCACGAACATAGCAAACAGGAACTAACAAGAAGAGAGCACACAACATAGTAAACACACCACACATGAACAAGACATGATGCACAACCAAGCATGATGAATGACAAAGCTACATGAAGCTACTCATGGCAAAATATGATGCAAACAAGAACAACACATCAAGGCAAGTTTAAATGAGACCGGGAACAACATATAACAATTTCGGTAAGTCCTCATATGCAAATTTCGAAATTGGTCCAGATCTGAATAAACCTTATGTTCAAGTTGTTAAACAGCAAGTTAAGATGCACCAAGATGATCTACACGAAATTCTAGTCAAGTTACATATAAAGTTCATTAGATTCGGAGCTACGACCTAGAAGATATGAGCAAAACAAGATAAGCATGACATTGATGCAAAATGCATACAAACATCAAGCAAACACCTCAAAAAAAGGATGCAACATGGTAATATGAAACTACATGCAAAATCAAGCAAGTTTCATATAGAGCACACTCAAAACGGAGCAACGGTTCAACACATACACACAATACAAGTTATAGCAATAATCTGTCCAAAACAGCAACTAGGCATATTGCAAGCATCAAAACAACAAGCTACAGGACCTCAACATAATAAAAAAAGGCATGGACATGATGTACAGGTAAAGCATGACAAAACATGAACACTGAGATATCTCCATAAATCACTAGAACATGCTCAAAAACACATGGCAAGATTGCAAATAATAACAGTTTCAGGCTTAGCAGAAAATAACATCAGGTTGCAATGTTTAGAGCTATCAAACAACATGCTACAGGAACTTATCATGGCAAATAAAGGCATGGCATGAATCAATAATTGCATAGAACAAATGTCCCTTACTGACCATGAGCCAAAAATGATCATAAAATATGATGGCACCCATGCAAACATGGCAAGTTATATGACAGATTCATACATGGCAGGAACAACAATAAGTAGGCATGTTGGTGAGCTTGAACCACTCACCACAGAGCAATACATGGCATGGCAAGGCAACTCACAGTAAGAAGACGTGGCATAGAAGCTATACATGGCAAGAACGACATCATAGCATACACGGATCAACTACAACAACCTTGGCAAAATTGAATAACATGTAAACAACCTGCCAGGAAACATTTTATAGCAAAAGTAGAGCTCGATTGACTCAAGCTATGGCACTCCATAATTGCAAACAAGGAAATGGATGGATAGATAATAACCATATGTTCAAAACATCCTTACTGAAGTATCTCAAAATAAGCATGGATCTCTCGGTAGCATCAAGTTAAAATGGCATGAAAATATCATCAGAACAGGGGCTGAAATCAGCAACATCATGAAGCCTAGTTTGCATGCTTGTGCTAGTCACCACAGAGATCACAAAAATACATGGCATACACCCCTATAAAGATGGCATGGCATATTACAAAACACATGTAGGACTCAAGTTCATAGGATGCACACATCAATCATGGCAAAAATGACAAAAGTGCATGTCCTGATAAGAATCTGAAACTAACATCACATAGCCCTCTTCTAACAGAATTTCGGGCATCAAGATGAGCTCAAATGAAAATGATGCAATGAGATGAAATGATGTACTCGTCGAGGCGAACAATTTGACATATTACACGCACGAAACGGAGTATTATGCAGAGAGTTATGGCATGATGAAAATGCAACAAAATAATGCTAGATCAATGACTTAGAGGAAATCGGGGGGAAGAAAAAGTCAACCCAGAGGGATCCGATCGGATCTGGCGCAAGGCCGAGGATCACCGGAGTTCGGGCGGCGGCTCACGGAGGAGGCGCCGGCGGGTCGGAATGGCGGGGCGGGTCGGTCCCTTGACGGATCCGGCCAGGCGCCGCACGGCACGACGCCCGGCTGAGCTTCGGGCGCCGGCGAGGTTCCCGGCGGCGGAGGCGGCGGGATCTCCGCGAAGAGGCGGCGGCGGAGCTCGGGTGGAGGCGGAGCGCCTTGCGCCGCGGGGAGGCCGGCCTCGGGAGCACGCGGAGCCGATGGGCTTAGAAGCGACCGGGCTCGGGGCGGGCGCGCGCGCGGTGGTGGCGGGTGCCACGTGGCGGCGGCCACTGGCTGCGGGTCGGCGGCGGGTTTCGTCCGGCCGGACCGGACGTGTCCGGCGAGCGCGGGGACGATTTTTAGGGTTTCGGGAGGAAGAAGACCCGGGATTTCGGAGGGGGAGGCTTATTTATAGATAGAGGGAGCTCGGAGAGTCCAAATGGGGTGCGGTTTTCGCCCACACGATCATGATCGAACGACCGAGAGCATGGAGGGGAGTTTGCTGGGTTTTGGGCCACTTTGGAAGGGGTGTTGGGCTGCAAAGAGAAAGAGGCTTTTGCGGTTACCCGGTTAATCGTTGGAGTACCAAACGACCTCCAAATGGCACGAAACTTGACAGGCGGTCTACCGGTGCTATACCAAGGCCGCTTGACAAACCTTGGTCCATTCCGAGACCCTTTAACACCCGCACATGAAAAGAGGTAAAAGGGAGCGCCGGGAGACATAGGAGTGCCGGATTGCAAAGCGGACAACGGGGAAAAGGCTCGGATGCATGAGACGAACACGTATGCAAAATGAAATGTGCATGATGACATGATATGAAATGCAGATGATGACATGGAAAATTGCAACATGCAAGCACATGACATGGCAAAGACGGCGAATAACTGGCAGACATCTGGCGCATCGAATCCGGGGCGTTACAACACTCCTCCACTAACAAGAGATCTCGTCCCGAGATCTTAGGACCGAGACGGACGGGAAAAGGATGAGGTGAAACAAGAACTCAAAGAAGAAGCAAAGAATCGAGAGCACTCGAGAAGAAGAGAGTAACGACGAGAATCAAAAGCTCATGGAATCAGATAGACTATGAAATGACTCGTTCTAACCGGAGTGGTTGGAATGAGAAAAGAAACGGATAAGACTGAAAGAATTTAGGAAGCACTCCGGCTGAACATGGAAAGAATAGAACACGAGCTTGAGAGGATGGAATGATAGTTGGCGACATAAGCAACACAATACCTCCGGAAGAATTGGAAAAATTGAATGAAAAGAACTTAGAAGGAAGGATTGACTGGAGTTGTTGAGAAAATCAACAACGAAAGAATAAGCTTGTTGTGGACTTATGGAAAACATCTTGAAATTATAAGGTGATAACCGACCACAAGCGGAAAAGATTGTATAGCTGAGAAGAACGAAGAAATGCAAATCTCCACTTCAAATGAATACGGAGAATTAATTACACTTCCGGACGCGAGAAGAAAAGATACTTGAACTCCACCAACAAGAATCTTGATGAACACTTGAAGAATGAATTAAATCATGGAGAACCACCATGAAGAACTCCGGTAACAAAAGGATTTCAGATAAAATGAAGGAAGAAAGAATAAGATGAGCCTGCGATGAATTAGATGGAGGATTCCGACGAAATGACCAAGGAAATTTGAACTCCGGAAAAGAAAAGATGAAAACACTTGAACTAGAATTTATTCCTCAAGAACAAACTCCGAAGGAAATCACTTGGATGAAATAAGAATAAGATTTATTGTATGCTTATCATTCATCAAATTAAATTGATGACAAGCAATGGATTTTTGCAAACTACTTATTCTTCTTGAAAAAGAATTGAGAAGTGACATATTGCAGACTTGAGAAGGTCTTCATGAACCACCGATAGGGTTGAAAAGAACGAATGAATATATGATAATCAAAGAAAATGAATCTTGAACGAACACCATAAGAATTCGAAAATGACTGATGAAAGAGAATGAATCACCGGGAAGAATTAGAGAAGCACGGAGATACTTGAGGGAATTAAAATGCAAGAGAACAAAGAGATCGCGAACTAATAGAAGAATACTTGAACGAAGCACCGGGATAATTGGATAACGGTAGCTGAAAACTTAGAACGAAGAAATCTTCCGAAAAGGTGACCTCCGGATGATCGAGAGGGAAAGCAACACCTAAAATACTCCGGATTGATGAAAAGAATTGCACGACTAGAAACAATTAGATAGGATCACATCGAGCTATCACCATGAATCTACGGGGGAACGGACAAGATTTAAGAGAAACTCTACTTCAGTCTTCAAGGACGACGATAAACACCACCAAAATTACTGAGATACTCCGGAAGAATGGAAAGCAAAGGGGTTGAACCAACAATGAAATGATTTGAAATCGATCTTGAAAAGGCATCTGACTGATGAAATTCATTCTTACGTCAAACTTCAAAAGAACTTTAGAGTAACTCCGGAATAATTAGAAGAGTCAGGTAAGATCCTGAGAAAAGACCTGTGGGTTATGGGCCCACTAAAGAGAAAAACACCGTTGAAAAGGGATGATGAACATAGATGATGCACCGGAACAATTGAGATATTTGAATGAGGTAACAACCTCGACTTAATTGGAACACAGACGAATCTCCTGAGATGTCTTCAGCACTCCGGAAGGATAAACTGGCGAGAGGCGAACGAGCAAAGAGAACACTTCGAAGGAAAAGAATATGATTAACCCGAAAAACTTGATTTGAGTGCACCGGAAAAAGAAAGGGATGAAGAATGACGAACAAGACGAGAATTCACCGGTTGAAATAATTGAGGGAAGACTGAAGAGGCTCCACACGAATGAAATTGATGGTCGAAAAAGACTCAGGCTCCGGGAAGAAAAGGGGTGGGAGGGCGGGAAAACAAAGGTAACTTGGAAGGGGGGAAACGACGAATATCTTGAAGAGAAATCACCGGTTGAAATCATTGAGGAAAGAAAGCAAAGACTTCGCACGAGTAGGAGGATACTCAATAACGGACTCCGGTTACGAGAGGAAGAAGGGAGGGCGGGTGGGAAAAACAAGGACAACTTCGGACAAGGAAAAACAACGACGTCGGAGGAAGAACTGAGGATTGAACTCAAAGATGAAGAGGGTCGAGTCGACTTGACGAGAAATGCACCGGATGAAAAGAGCTGAGAAACAACTATCGGAAAACCAACTGCGTGATCCTAAAGAAAATTTGAAGGGGAAGAGAAGTAATTCAAAACACCTACGTCAAGATTCCTCACCAGAGCGACGAAGGGGCAGAGGAGTAAAAAGAATTCCTACTCTCCGATATAACTAGACTCCGAAAACAGTTTTCTTCTAGACTCAACAACGGCCAAACTACACGATCAATCAAGGGGGCTCCTAGGGTCGGTCGAGGCTCTGATACCAACTTGCCACGCCCAATATGCGACCCTATCCAAAAGGAACTCGACGGTCCCACCAAGGATAGACCCGCATATTGGAACGCTTTTGCAAGGTGGATATCATTACATCAACATTACATAATAGTGGGATACATACATAAGGCACAAATGCCACAAGAATACATCAACATCATATACAGGATCAACATCCGACTACGGATGCAACATAAACAGAAGCTCAAACGACATCCACCCTGCTAGCCCAGGCCGCCGACCTGGAAACTATCCCCTGATCGAAGAAGAAGCAGAATAAGAACTCCAAAACAGTAACACCGCTCTCGCGTCAAGATCATCGCGAAACCTGTACCTGCAACTGTTGGTGTAGTAATCTGTGAGCCACGAGGACTCAGCAATCCCATTACCATGGGTATCAAGACTAGCAAAGCTTAATGGGAAAGGAAGGGATAAAGTGGTGAGGTTGCAGCGGCGACTAAGCATATATGGTGGCTAACATACGCAAATGAGAGCGAGAAGAGAAACAAAGGAACGGTCGTCAACTAGTAATGATCAAGAAGTGATCCTGAACTCCTACTTACGTCAGACATAACCCAGAACCCGTGTTCTCCTCTCGATCAACCCCGAAAAGAGACACTCACGGTTACGCTTTGCGGTTGGTGTATTTTAGAAGAGTTTGCTTCAAGTTTACTACAACCGGATATTAACAAATTCCCATCTGCCACATAACCGCGGGCACGGCTCTCGAAAGTTTATACCCTGCAGGGGTGTCCCAACTTAGCCCATGATAAGCTCTCGCGATCAATGAAGGATATTCCTTCTCCCCGGGAAGACCCGATCAGTCTCGGAATCCCGGCTACAAGACATTTCGACAGCAATAAAACAAGACCAGCAAGACCTCCCGGCGTGCCGACACCCTGATAGTAGCCGCGCGTATCTCGTCTCAGGCCACGACCGGATGAGCAGTACGTACGGCAACCGACGATACCCCAAGTTGCCTAGGGGCGGCACCGCAAGTGGCTCTAGTTTGGACCAACACTTAGACAGGCTAAAATAAAGATGACCCTTGGGTTAATTACTCCCAAGGGAAATGTAGGTGGTGGTGAGGCAAATGGTAAAACCAATGTTGGGCCTTGCTGGGGGAGTCTAATTCAAAGCGAACTGTCAAGGGGGTCCCATAAATCACCCGACCGCGTTAGGGACGCAAAATCCGGGAACATAATACCGATATGACGGAAACTAGGGCGGCAAGAGTGGAACAAAACACCAGGCATAAGGCCGAGCCTTACACCCTTTACCAAGTATATAGATGCATTAAAAATATAAGATATATTGTATATCCCAACCAAGTAAACATGTTTCAACAAGGAACAACATCTCCATGTTCCAACAAGGAACAAACTTCATCTTCACCTGCAACTAACAACGCTATAAGAGGGGCTGAGCAAAGCGGTAACATATCGAAACAACGGTTTGCTAGGAAGGGTGCAAAAGGTTAGAGGCTGACATGGCAATTTGGGAGGCTTGAG
The DNA here is from genome assembly GCA_021605205.1 of Aegilops longissima. Taxonomy (NCBI): domain Eukaryota; kingdom Viridiplantae; phylum Streptophyta; class Magnoliopsida; order Poales; family Poaceae; genus Aegilops; species Aegilops longissima. The sequence continues at coordinate 149,524,237 of CM038681.1, forward strand.
GAACAAGTGATAGGTAGCGTAGCATAGCGATAGAACGAAACAACTAGCATAGCAATGATAGTAGTGAGATCCAGGGTAGCGGTCATCTTGCCTGAAATCCCGCAAGGAAGAAGGACGAGTCCATGAAGAAGACGAACGGATGAAGCCGAACCAAGCGTAGACGAACGAATCCTCACGAACGCAACGAAACAGGAACTAACAAGAAGAGAGCACACAACATAGTAAACACACCACACGTGAACAAGACATGATGCACAACCAAGCATGATGAATGACAAAGCTACATGAAGCTACTCATGGCAAAATATGATGCAAACAAGAACAACACATCAAGGCAAGTTTAAATGAGGCCGGGAACAACATATAACAATTCCAGTAAGTCCTCATATGCAAATTTCGAAATTGGTCCAGATCTGAATAAACCTTATGTTCAAGTTTTTAAACAGCAAGTTAAGATGCACCAAGATGATCTACACGAAATTCTAGTCAAGTTACATATAAAGTTCATTAGATTCGGAGCTACGGCCTAGAAGATATGAGCAAAACAAGATAAGCATGACATTGATGCAAAATGCATACAAACATCAAGCAAACACCTCAAAACAAGGATGCAACATGATAATATGAAACTACATGCAAAATCAAGCAAGTTTCATATAGAGCACACTCAAAACGAAGCAACGGTTCAACACATACACACAATACAAGTTATAGCAATAATCTGTCCAAAACAGCAACTAGGCATATTGCAAGCATCAAAACAACAAGCTACAGGACCTCAACATAATAACAAAAGGCATGGGCATGATGTACAGGTAAAGCATGACAAAACATGAACACTGAGATATCTCCATAAATCACTAGAACATGCTCAAAAACACATGGCAAGATTGCAAATAATAACAGTTTCAGGCTTAGCAGAAAATAACATCAGGTTGCAATGTTTAGAGCTATCAAACAACATGCTACAGGAACTTATCATGGCAAACAAAGGCATGGCATGAATCTAATAATTGCATAGAACAAATGTCCCTTACTGACCATGAGCCAAAAAGGATAAGAAAATATGATGGCACCCATGCAAACATGGCAAGTTATATGACAGATTCATACATGGCAGAACAACAATAAGTAGGCATGTTGGTGAGCTTGAACCACTCACCACAGAGCAATACATGGCATGGCAAGGCAACTTACAGTAAGAAGACATGGCATAGAAGCTATACATGGAAAGAACGACATCATAGCATACACGGATCAACTACAAAAACCTTGGCAAAATTGAATAACATGTAAACAACCTGCCAGGAAACATTTTATAGCAAAAGTAGAGCTCGATTGACTCAAGCTATCGCACTCCATAATTGCAAACAAGGAAATGGATGGATAGATAATAACCATATGTTCAAAACATCCTTACTGAAGTATCTCAAAATAAGCATGGATCTCTCGGTAGCATCAAGTTAACATGGCATGAAAATATCATCAGAACAGGGGCTGAAATCAGCAACATCATGAAGCCTAGTTTGCATGCTTGTGCTAGTCACCACAGAGATCACAAAAATACATGGCATACACCCCTGTAAAGATGACATGGCAAATTACAAAACACATGTAGGACTAAAGTTCATAGGATGCACACATCAATCATGGCAAAAATGACAAAAGTGCATGTCCTGATAAGAATCTGAAACTAACATCACATAGCCCTCTTCTAACAGCATTTCGGGCATCAAGATGAGCTCAAATGAAAATGGTGCAATGATATGAAATGATGTACTCGTCGAGACGAACAATTTGACATATTACACGCACGAAATGGGGCATTATGCAGAGAGTTATGGCATGATGAAAATGCAACAAAATAATGCTAGATCAATGACTTAGAGGAAATCAGGGGGAAGAAAAAGTCAACCCAGAGGGATCCGATCGGATCTGGCGCGCGCTTCGAGGATCGCCGGAGTTCGGGGCGGCGGCTCGCCGGAGGAGGCGCCGGCGGGGTCGGGAATGGCGGGTTGGTCGGTCCCGCCGGATTCAGGCGTGGCGGCGGCCTGGCAGCCGCGCCGGCGAGGCTCGGGCGTCGGCGAGGTTCCCGGCGGGGGGCCCCAGCGAGGCGGCGGAGGCGGCGGATCTCCGCGAAGAGGCGGCGGCGGAGCTCGGCGTGTGGCGGAGCGCGCGCCGGGCGGGAGGGGGCCGGGCCTCGGCACGCGGGAGCCGATGGGCTTAGGGGTCCGACCGGGCTCGGCGGGCCGGCACGCGTCATGGTGGCGGGGTGCCACGTGGCGGGCGGCCACCAGCTGCGGGCGGCGGCGGGTTTCGTCCGGCCGTGCGGACGTGTCCGGCGAAGCGCGAGGACGATTTTAGGGTTTCGGGAGGAAGAAGACCGGGATTTGGAGGGAGGCTTATTTATAGATAGAGGGAGCTAGGAGAGTCCAAATGGGGTGCGGTTTTCGCCCACACGATCGTGATCGAACGACCGAGAGAATGGAGGGGAGTTTGCTAGGTTTTGGGCCACTTTGGAAGGGGTGTTGGGCTGCAAAGAGAAAGAGGCTTTTGCGGTTACCCGGTTAACCGTTGGAGTACCAAACGACCTCCAAATGGCACGAAACTTGACAGGCGGTCTACCGGTGCTATGCCAAGGCCGCTTGACAAACCTCGGTCCATTCCGAGACCGTTTAACACCCGCACACGAAAAGAGGTAAAAGGGAGCGCCGGGAGACATAGGAGTGCCGGATTGCAAAACGGACAACGGGGAAAAGGCTCGGATGCATGAGACTAACACGTATGCAAAATGAAATGTGCATGATGACATGATATGAAATGCAGATGATGACATGGCAAAGTGCAACACGCAAGCACATGACATGGCAAATACGGCGAATAACTGGCAGACATCTGGCGCATCGAATCCGGGGCGTTACAAGTACCGCGTACTAGATGCGGTAGTACCGCACGGCGACAGATCCAAATCACTTTGAATCTGAGAAAAGCCGTGAAAACATGGCGGTACTACGGTTGATCAAATCTACCACGAGACAATATATCAAGTATAATTTCTACGCAGCACTACTCTCCTACATCCTACTCTTGCATAGATTTGGCCTAAAATCTCAGGAACACATGCATCTCCCCAAAAACCTAGAAGCAAGAGAACAACCAAAAGAGAAAGGGATTTGGGGAAAAACCTTGTTCCATGGCAAGGGGAAGTGGTGGGGAATGATCCCACCGGTCGGAATCCAAGGAGAGCAGCCGGAGATGGAGATCCGGCGAGGGACTCCGGCCCCGTTCTTGAGCGAGAGAGAGAGAGAGAGAGAGAGAGAGAGAGAGAGAGAGAAACGACGTGGGGAAAACTAACGAATGGGTATGGGGGAGTTAGATCTCCCCTTGCCCGTCCTTATCCCCCACGCGCCTTCGACAGCGCGGTAGTACCGCATATCATCGTGATAGTACCGCTTGGGCGGAAGTACCGCACCGAAGCGGTAGTACCGCTCTCCCAGGAGGTAGTACCGTACTCTCCATATACGGTAGTACCGTGGCAGGCATCGGTAGTACCGTGAGCTCAAGAAACTGCATGTTTCAAACACAAGAAAAGAGAGGTCTTCACATGGAAACTTCAAGCAAACAAGACACCACAAAAACACGCTCAACACGAAAAGAAAAAGGGGCAAAACAACAACAAGAGACAACCATGAGACACCACCTCTCCAAAGAGGGGGCGGTGGCCGGAGCCACCTATGTTTGAGTCAATTGGTATGGCGCCACGAAGAATTATCCTTGGGCCCATGACCAAAACTCGTCTTTGAAGCACAAGTACCATCAAAAATGGCTAATGTGAAAGAGTTGATCAATTTATGCATAATGGGGGAGGGAGAGTTCATTGAGAGAACAACACTCCCCCTATGTCCATGCCTACACCTAAACAAGATAACAAGTTGAGTATGGTGGGGTGTGCAAGGGTTCAAGCAACATTGCTCCAATCAATGATATTTAGCTCATGCCTTAACTCGCGAAATCTGGCTTCATCCAAAGGCTTCGTGAAGATAACTGCAAGGTTATCATGAGTGTTGACATAGTTGAGCTTGATCTCCCCTCGCCTAATGTGATCCGGATGAACTGATACCGAATCTCAATATGCTTCGTCTTGAAGTGTTGCACCGGGTTGAGAGAAATCTTGATGGCACTTTCATTGTCACACCAAAGAGGCACTTTGTCACAAATGACACCGTAATCCTTTAAAGTTTGCCTCATCCATAAGAGTTGTGCACAACAACTACCGGCCGCCACATACTCCGCTTCAGTGGATGAGAGAGACACACAACTTTGCTTCTTGGAAGACCAACTCACCAAAGAGCAACCAAGGAATTGGCACCCTCCGGAAGTGGACTTCCTATCCACTTTGTCTCCCGCCCAACCGGAGTCCGAATATCCTACAAGATTGAAGTTTGCTCCTCTTGGGTACCATAAGCCAAAGTTTGGGGTATGAGCCAAATATCGAAAGATTAAACTGACCGCCACATAGTGGCTTTCCTCAAAAGCTTGCTTGAAACCGTGCACAAATTCCCACACTCAACATGATATCCGGTCTAGCTGCACAAAGGTAAAGCAAGGAGCCAATCATGGAACGATATACCTTTTGATCCACTGCTTTACCATTGGGATCAATGTCAAGTTGGCACTTGGTGGGCATTGGAGTGGAAGCCGGCTTGACATCGCTTAGCTTGAATCTCTTGAGCATGTCTTGAGTGTATTTGGCTTGGTTGATGAAGGTTCCTTCTCTTGTTTTCTTCACTTCGAATCCGAGAAAGAACTTCAACTCTCCCATGGAAGACATCTTGAACTTTGAGGTCATGAGATTGGCAAATTCCTCATTGATAGCTTTGTTAGGGGAACCAAAGATAATATCATCAACATATAGTTGGCACACAAACAACTCCCCTTTGACCTTCTTAGTAAAAAGAGTGGGGTCGATTAGCCCAACTTCAAATCCACGATCTTGTAACAAATCGGTAAGGTGGTCATACCACGCACGTGGGGCTTGTTTAAGGCCATAGAGTGCCTTATCGAGTTGATACACATGATCGGGAAAGTAGGGATCCTCAAACCCTGGGGGTTGTTTGACGTAGACCAACTCATTAATGGGACCATTAAGAAAAGCACTCTTCACATCCATTTGTTGCAACTTAAAGTTATGATGAGAAGCATAGGCAATTAACATGCGAATGGACTCAAGGCGTGCAACGGGAGCAAAGGTTTCACCATAGTCGATACCCTCGACTTGGGAGTAGCCTTGTGCCACCAATCTTGCCTTGTTGCGAATGATGGTCCCATGAGCATCTTGCTTGTTCTTGAATATCCACTTGGTTCCAATGACATTGTGGTTCCCCATTGGCCTTGGCACCAATCTCCACACCTTGTTGTACTCAAAGTTGTTGAGTTCTTCATGCATGGCATTAAGCCAATCCGGATCTTCGAGTGCTTCATATACCTTTTGGGGTTCAACACAAGAGACAAATGCGTGATGTTCACAATAGTTTGCCAATTGTCTACGAGTGCTTACCCCCTTTTGGATGCTTCCAAGCACATTCTTCATGAGATGACCCTTGGTGGAGAGTTTGGATGCAATCTTGGCGTCACGATGCTCTAATTCCTCCTCGGTGGTGAGTTTGGGAGCGGTCACTTGATCATCTTGAGCACCGCCTTGAGCTTGTTCTTGATCTAGAACTTGCTCGGTGGAGAGAACTTGACCTTGGGCATCACTTGGTGTGTCAACACCTTCTTGAGCATGATCTTGCCCTTGGTCTTGTTCATGGGGTTGATGGCCTTTACTTTGTTCTTCGGAAGCGTGTGGGCCTTGGGTTGGTGATGGCTCCACTTGAGTGGAGCATTGTCCTTCTCCTTCGGCCACAAGGGGTTCCTCAATGGGTAGGATCAAACCAACACCCATTCTTCTTATGGCTTGAGGAGGAATTTCATCACCTACATCACAAGTGCCACTTTGCTCCACTTGGGAGCCGTTATTCTCATCAAACTCCACGTTACACGTCTCCTCAATAAGTCCCGTGGATTTATTGAGGGCACGGTAAGCATGAGAGTTTGTAGCATAACCAACAAATATGCCCTCATAAGCTCTAGCCTCAAATTTAGACAACCGAACACCTTTCTTGAGAATGAAACACTTACACTCGAACACCCGAAAGTACTTGAGGTTGGGCTTGTTACCGGTGAGTATCTCATATGGAGTCTTGTTCAAGCCCTTGCGGAGGTAGAGCCGATTATATGCATGACATGCGGTGTTGATGGCTTCGGCCCAAAAGTTGTATGGGGACTTGAACTCCGCCATCATGGTTCTTGCTACATCCATCAACGTCCGGTTCTTCCTCTCCGCAACACCGTTTTGGTTGAGGAGTGTAAGGTGCGGAATATTGATGCTTGATCCCCTCATCACTAAGGAACTCATCCAAGGTGTAGTTCTTGAACTCAGTGCCATTGTCACTTCTTACTGTCAAGACCTTTGCATTGTGTTGACGTTGGGCTTCATTTGCAAAGTCGATGACGGTTTGTTGGGTCTCGCTCTTCCTCTTGAAGAAATACACCCAAGTGTATCTTGAATAGTCATCCACAATCACCAAGCAATACTTCCTACTCCCAAGACTATCAAAGGATGGATGCCCAAAGAGATCCAAATGAAGGAGCTCCAAAGGCCTCTTTGAGTAGATGATAGTCGTGGGAGGGTGAGCCTTCTCATGTAGCTTTCCTTCGATACAAGCACTGCAAGCACGATCTTTAGCAAAACTAACATTCATTAGTCCATGGACATGGTCCCCCTTGAGAAGACTTTGCAAAGATCTCATATTGACATGGGCTAAACGGCGATGCCAAAGCCATACCACGTCAACTTTAGCCATTAGGCATGCCACGGTCTTAAGTGGGTCGCTCCGAAAAGTTAATCACATATAGACCATTCTCAACATGCCCAACAAAGGCTACTTTAAGAGTCTTTCTCCACAAGAGGGCCACAGTATAAATATCAAAGAAAGTGGTAAAGCCCATGATTTCAAGTTGACAAACGGAAAGTAAATTGTATGCAAGGGACTCAACAAGCATGACCTTCTCGATCGTGAGATCATGAGAAATGACAACCTTGCCGAGTCCCAATACCTTAGAAGACGAGGCATCACCCCACTCAACATTGGTGGGCATAGATGGAATCTTGTGCACGTCCACCACCAAGTCCTTGCTTCCGATCATATGATTTGTAGCTCCACTATCGAGCAACCATGATCCCCCACCGGAAGCAAACACCTACAAGATATCAATGCTTGGTTTAGGTACCCATTTTGTAATGGGTCCTTTGATGTTAGTAACAATGATCTTAGGAACCCAAATAGACCATTCAATATATTCATGAGGAGAACCAACAAATTTGGCATAAATATGCCCATCACTAGCACGGCATAACACATAAGAAGGATTAAAGTCGCCGTCTTTGTTGGGAGGGGTGGCATTTCCCTTCTTGACACCGCCACCCTTCGCATTGTTCTTCTTCTCCTTGGAAGCACCCACTCCCTCCTTTACAAAAGTTTGCTTCAGAGGAGGAGGTCGTTTGGTCTTGTCATTCTTCTTCTTGTTCTTGGGCTTGGGTGCGAACCCAGTCCCCTCCTTGGCCACAACTTCCTTTTGATTGCTCAAAAGGTCATTGAGGTTCTTCTCACCTTGTATGCATGACACAAGGCCTTTCTCAAGTTGCTACTTCAGCTTAGCATTTTCCTCAATAAGATGCACATGCTCGCAACACGGGTTAGTAGCATTTGCATTATCAATTAAAACCATATGAGGAAAAGTGGCTTTCTCCTTAGTTAGCTTCACTTGGAGTTGATCATGAGACTCCTTGAGACTAGCATGAATACCTTTCAAGGTCTTATGAGCCTTGTCAAGTATATCAAACTCCTCCTTGAGTCTAGCAAGATCAACCCCAAGTTTGGCCTTCTCGGAATTTAGCACACGAGAAACAACAAAAGCATGATCAAGATCTTTCTTTAATTTAGCATGATCATCGTTGTGTGACTCCTCAAGAGCCAAACGAAGACCACGCTCTTCCTCAAGAGCATTGGAAAGATCCGAAATCTCATCGGCATAGTCTCGACTATGCCCCTCCATCTTAGAGATGGTATCTTCATGAGCCTCGATCATGTCATTGGCTTCACCAAGTTGTTCCAAGAGAGCAACGAAGTGCTTCTTGGCTTTACCCTTGAGTTTACCCATAAAGGCCTCAAACTCATTCTCCTCCACATTCGTTCCCTCATGTTCATTAATGCTATACGTCGAATAAGGATGATTAATGATGGTAGTTTTGATGTTGGTGGTTACCTTGTTGGTGGCTTTAGCCATGAGGCACTTGGCGGTGATGCTCTGATTGGGTGAGTCGAAGAGAGACACCCGTGGAGTCGTCGCAATGGCAACGGAGGCCATGGCAACCGACTCACCATCTTCATCATCGTCATCATCCTCATTGTACTCTTCTTGTACAACCAACGCCTTGTGAGGAGTCTTCTTGGTGAAGTTGCTCTTGTTGGGGAAAGACTTGGCCTTGTCTTTTCGGACGAGCTTGCCACCGTTGTCTTCCGTCTTCTCATAAGGGCACTCCGCAACAAAGTGGCTCACATTGACACAATTGAAGCAAGTCCTCACTCGTTGCTTGCCCTTTGCTCCACTTGAATTATTCTTGTTGAAGTTGGGCCTTGAGTTCTTCTTGCTCCAAAATTGCCTTGAAGCAAGGGCCATGTGTTCACGATAGGCATACTTCGTATCTTCGAGGTTGCTCTCCTCTTCTTCCTCATCATCCTCTTCCTCCATGCTAACCTTGGCCTTTAGAGCAAGGTTGGGTTTCTTTACTCTTTGAGAGCGAAGTACCGCATTGTCGGCGGTCTTGTCCAAGATGCTCATAGCAATGAACTCATCCAACACATCATTTGAGGACAAGGTGTGGAAGTCCGGCCTTTGACGAATGATGGAGGACATGGCTTTGTGGTAGGGCATCATTGCCTTGAGGAATTTGCGCTTGATCCAATTGTCATCCGTGTCCTTGCTTCCATGATCTCGGAGAGAGACCGCGAGTTTGGTTACTCTCCGATAAAGCTCACGAGGTTCTTCATCTTCTTTATTGCAAACTCATCGGCTTCATTTTGCACAACTTAATAGTTGGAACGTTGAATGCTTGCGCTTCCCCGATAGAGGGAAACCACTTGGCGCCAAGCATCTTTAGCCAAGGAGTAAGACCGGAGATGAGGAAGGTCTTCGAGTGGAATTGCTTCTTGGATGATGAAGAGAGCATTCTCATTGAATTGATCATCCACGGCTTCTCTAGGGGTGAAGTTGCTTCGGTCATGCGGATAAAAACCTTCTTCAATGATTCTCCAAAGGTTAGTGTTCACATGATTTAAATGACGCTTAAAACAATAGACCCAAGAATCAAAGTATACATTCTTCTCAATCTTAGGGGCCGGGCCGGCATGATTCAAATGAGTGGAAGGAATCGGTCCACCATAGACAAGTGGAGGTTCCACATGGGCAAAGATGCCGGTGCCATTTTTACCACTAGAAGGACCTTTCTCGCTAGTAGCTTCCCCCTTGTCGGAGGTAGCATCTGTCACCTTGTTAGCGGGATCACCCACTTTCGAAGGTGCGATGGAAAGTTTAAGCCCTTCTAGAAATTTATTAAATATGCTCTCGACCTCGGTCGTCATGGAGGTTTTCAATGTGTCCATCGCCACATTGAATTCCTCACGTGAGATCGAGGTACCCCCATCTCCCGTAGACGATATCGGATTCGCACCGGAGTGCTCCTCCACATCGTCTACGACGTCAACCATACTCTTCGGACGGTAAAGTCCTAATAAAGAGACGAGGCTCTGATACCAATTGAAAGGATCGATATAGTTGACTAGGGGGAGGGGGTGAATAGGCAACTAACAGTTTTTAGCTTTTCTTTACCAATTTAAACTTTGCATCAAAGTAGGTTGTCTAGATATGGAACTAGGTGAGCAACCTATATGATGCAACAACAATAAGCACGCACGCAAGGAAGAGATATAACACAAATAAGCTTGCACAAGTAAAGGCGCGAGATAACCAAAAGTGGAGTCGGTAAAGACGAGGATGTGTTACCGAAGTTCCTTCCCTTTGAGGGGAAGTACGTCTCCGTTGGAGCGGTGTGGAGGCACAATGCTCCCCAAGAAGCCACTAGGGCCACCGTATTCTCCTCACGCCCTCACACAATGCGAGATACCGTGATTCCACTATTGGTGCCCTTGGAGGCGGCGACCAAACCTTTACAAACAAGGTTGGGGCAATCTCCACAACTTAATTGGAGGCTCCCAACGACACCACAAAGCTTCACCACAATGGACTATGGCTCCGCGGTGACCTCAACTGTCTAGGGTGCTCAAACACCCAAGAGTAACAAGATCCGCAAGGAATTAATGGGGGAATCAAATATCTTTTGGTGGAAGTGTAGATCGGGGCCTTCTCAACCACTCCCGAGCAAATCAACAAGTTTGATTGGCTAGGGAGTGAGATCGGGCAAAAATGGAGCTTGGAGCAACAATGGAGTTTAGGGGTGGAAGAGGTGCCCTTCTAGAGGTAGAAGACACCCCTTATATAGGTGTGGACAAAATCCAACCGTTATCCACTTAACCAGCCCGCGGCTTGCGGTACTACCGCCCCTGACAAGCGGTACTACCGCAAGGCCATGCGGTACTACCGTGAGGGACCGCGGTACTACCGCGGCAACGACAGGATCTAGAACTAGCCCGAAGCACGGAGGCTAAGAACGGTACTTCCGCAAGCGCGGTACTACCGCTCCCCCTTGTGGTACTACCGCAAGGCAGGAAAATCCTAGCCTGGGAAGGGCGCGGATGAATAAAAATACATCTGTGTCTACTTCCGCTGGAAAACAAATGATGCAAAAATCCGACATGGTACTACTGCTGAGGAGCGGTACTACCGCATGGCAGCTGAACCAGGCCTCGCGAGGTACTACCGCACGAGGTGCGGTACTACCGCGGAGGCGCGGATGTAAAAAATTACATCTGCCCTTACTATCGCGATGCAGCAGTACTTGGCCTGGGGGCCACGGTACTACGGCCCAGAGGGGCGGTACTACCGTGGGCTCCTGCGGTACTACCGCTCCATGGAGCAGTACTACCGCAAGCCCAAAAACAGCAGCCAGGACAATTGCATAGAGGATAAAACGGAGAACGCTTCAAAGTGCAGGGAAAATGTGGAGACAAGGAGGAAAACGTGTACGTGATGATTCCACCCGAACCTTTCCGACGCGGACCCCCTCTTAATAGTACGGCTTTCCTATGACTCAAATCTACCAAAAAGAAACGTAGAAAAACGCCGTTTTCAATAGTCTTCGAGGGACACCAAACCGTCTTGTGCCTAGCGAAGAAACGTCTGAGAAACTCAAGGCACACGATTAGTCCGCAAAAGCATTGTCATCAATCACCAAAACACCTTAGGGATAAATATGCCCTTACAACCCCATTGACGTCTACATCCTGCAAGACGTAAGACGCCGCCATGAACAATTTTTGAATTCGTGAGCAAATTGGAAAACGAGAACATTTTTTCAAAGAACACCTTTTGAAATTCTGTACATTTTTTGAAAATGAGAACATGTTTTGAAATGCCCCTATTTTTTTGATGAATTTGTGAACAAATTTTCTAAAAATGAACAATTTTTAAATTTGTGCAATTTTTTTGGAAACTAGAAATTTTCTTCAAATTCCTGGACATTTTTTAAATTTATGAACAAATTTAAAAAATACGAACAATTTTTGGAATTTCAATATTTTTTAATTTCGAGAAAGCTATTTTCCCGCCGGCAGGAAATTTGCAACAGGTCCGAACGACCTCCGCGCCGTTGGATCCATATCGTACGCTCGCCGGATCTGCTTTTTCAGGCAGTTTCCCACGTTCCGTTGACTCCTGTGCAGCGTTTTTTTTCTGCTCCGGTTCCTGCTAGCACTCCCGCAAAAATTTCAGGCAGTTTTCCCACTTTCCGTTGACTCCTGTGCAGCGTTTTTTTTCTTTCTTCTCTGGTTCCTGCTAGCGTCAACGCTGGTGTAACGACCATCACACTAAAAATAAATGGTATCATAGTACATGACCTTTTGTAAACTGTAGTAGCAAAGATTTTTGTGATTTTCTTCATAAGCTTCTTAAATAGCATGGTAACTCACGTACATGCACCATGGTAATATACCTTCCATGTTTTTGGCCCTAGAATAAAAGTTGTTGAAATCATACTCCGGTAATTTATGTGAAAATACGCACACCAAAGCCGGTAAATCACGTACAGGCACCATGGTACCTTTTTTACCCGAAAAAACTATAAAATTAATGTAGCCCGGTAACTTGTGTGTAAAAAAGCATGATAATATAGACACAACAAAGGTGATAAGTCACGTACAAATACTATGGTAACTTTTTGACCCGGGGAAATTTTATTGAAAAACAAACCTTGGCAACTTCTATGTAAATAGGTTGGTAATACACACACAACAGAGCTGATAACTCACGTAAAAACACCATGATAACTCTTTTTCGACCTCGGGATAAAATTTGTCGAAAACTATACCCCTGATAACTTATGTGCAAATAGTACGGTAATATACACAGAGTAGAGCTGATAACTTTGACTAGGGAAATTTTCCCTTTGAAAAACACAACTCCGGTAACTTTTGTGTAAATGAAATGATAATTTGTGCACCGCAACTCTGATAATTTAGATAGAAACATGGTGGTAACATTTTCGACACGAGGCTTGCTTGAAACGGACCCTTGCTAATTTCTGTGTAAATAGCATGATATTCTATGCACTGTTGACATGATAACTTTTTTTTGAGAGGGAATTTTTTTCATTCATTAAGGGGAATCATTACATTCTTCTTGGCATAGGTCAACGATCTCAGGAGGCCCAAACCTAAGCCAAACGGCAGTACGAAGACCTGCCCTTCCCATTTGACATAGAAAGTGGCTAGTCTTATTTCTGTTCACGTCGAACATGTGATAAAGCATGCTCCCTACCCAGGCCTAGGAGTCTTTTAATCTCACCAACAAGGGACGCTGTGGGAGATGTGGGAGATCTATCCTGGGTGTTGCTCCTTATCATCTCTAGTGTTGTGCTCACATGATAACTTATATACAAACATTATGATAACTTAGGCCCTGTTTGGTTCATAGTCCTAGGACTTTTTTTAGTCCCAACTTATAAGTCACAAGTCCCTAAAAAGTCCCTACCTGTTTGGTTCCTGGGACTTATAAGTCCCTATAAGACCATATTACAACTATAAGTCCCTATAAATCCCTCCTTGAGAGTCTTATTTCATAAGTCCCAAATGCCCACTTTAAGTCCCTATAAGTCCCTCCTGTTTGGTTTAGATGGGAATTAGGGACTTTTTAAAGTCCCTAAGCCAATAAGTCCCTGGAAACAAACTCCCTCTTAGGTAAAAACACCCTGATATTTTTTATCTGGGAAAAAAATGCTTGAAGACACATCCGCGATAACTTCTGTATAAATAGCTTGGTAATATTAGGACAACCGACCTGATAATTTATGTACAAACATCCTGATAACTTTAATCTGAGAAAAAATGGTTGTTCAAAACGTAATACAGACCTGATAGCATAGTAATATAAGCACAACAATGTTTGGGAGCGAGTCACCAGGTTTGTGGCGTATATACTACCATGTTTCTTATAGAGAATTTATTAGGTGTTACAACAACTCTTTTTTCTTTTTCTTTTTGCGGGTAACAACTCTTTTTTTTCATGCGGTAAAAAAAATCACCACCGTGTTTGTGCGTGAGTTATCAGATTTGTGGCGTATAAATTATCATGCTCTTTTTTACAAATAAATTATTGGAATGTGTTACAACAATATTTTTTCTTCGGAGCGAAAGTTACCATGTTTGTGAGTGAGTTATCAAGTTCGTGGCGTATAATTACCATGCTCTTTTACATTTAAGTTATACAACTACTTTTTTACCTAGGGTAAAAAACTTACCGTTTTGTGCGTGAATTATTAGGTCTGTGATGCACAAATTACCGTGTACAAAAGGAAAAAAATGGTAAAAAAATAAAGAAAGAAAAACGGCTTGTTTTCTGGTCGCGTATGTAGAAGTACAAATATTTATCGACCTTCTTTAAAATCATAACTTGAAGGTTGACCAATGGATATGACAAGCTATAATGGACCTAGAGGTTGTGAGTTCGACTCCCATCTCTTTCAATTTTTTACCACGCCAGAAAATAAAAAAGAAGTGGGAAAAGTGATGGGATGGAGGAGAGAAGTCCGATCGCGGCGGGACGGGAGAAGTGGATCGCGACCGTTCGCACCTGTGGCTTAACTTCCTGCCGTACGGAAGTTAGTCGCGTCCTTTTAATTTTGAGTATTTTTTGAAATGTCCAAACCAAATTTGAAAACAGAAATGTTTTTTGAGAATAAATATTTGAAAATCCTATGTTTTTTAAAAAAATTGGAACATTTTTGAAAAGGAAAATAAATTTAATAAAATTGAAACAGAAAAAATGGAAAAAGAAAAACAAAAAAGGGAAAAACAAAGAAATAGAAAATAATAGAGAGCCGAAGAAACCCGAAAAGAAACAATGTAGGGGAAACCCTGGTTCTAAGGTTCCCAAAACCGGTTGGTTGCACCGTGTAAATCTGGAAGTGGGCTGGCCCATATTAGAAACTCGCATCGCTGCTCTGTGTGATTGCCCGATAGTTCGCGGCGAATAGGGTTTTCCATGTCTAAACATAGGGAACCCTGAAGTTGTGGCGAGTTGTGGGCTAAGAGATTAAGGCCGGATTTGGTCCAAACCACATCAGCAAGTTTGCAGCGAAGGATGATATGATTGATGTCCTTAGTGGCTGGGCAAATATCACAACCATTATATTGCACAACTTTCTTCTGATAGAAGTGTAAACATGATTAGAATAGATATAAGGAGATAGAAGATAAGAGTTATTTAAATATATCATGTCATGTCTTGTACTGCAAGATTCTTCTCATGTTGTACTCTTTATATATAACCCTAGGAGGGTCACATCAATATAACAAATATTGTAGGTTCTATACTTTTCACATGGTATTAGAGCGGTTTGTCCAACGACGCCGATCCTAGGACATTCGACCACTTCCGCAGCTCACCACTCCCGGGGATATTAATCTTCTCTCCCCGGGGGCGCGGCATCCGATCAAAATCAAATATGAGATCGGTTCCGTATATTAGTTTTTCCAAATGATAAGTGTCACACGTGTGGCACGAAGTAGCACTACCCTGACGTTTTTACAAAAAAAATTGCCATCCGTTCTTATTCTTATTTGTGGCAGATGGACTTTCAGCTATTCTGAAGAATAAAGTGCAAGTTGGCGATATTGCTCCAGTAAAAATTTGCAGGAGAGCTCCGGGCATATTCCACTTGCTTTTTGCAGATGATACCATGCTATTTTTTCAGGCTTCGAGGGACCAGGCGGAGGAGGTAAAAGCAGCCTTGGATCTTTACAGCACGGCCACGGGACAAAGTTTGAACTATGAGAAGTGTTCGATATTTTTTGGCGAGGTGTGTCCGGTTACGAATCAAGAGCATGTAAGAGACGTTCTAAACGTCAAAAGTCTGGTTTTTGAGGAGAAGTACTTGGGTCTTCCCACGCCGGAAGGACGAATGTCGAAAGGCAAATTTCAAAACTTGCAAACAAGCCTTACCAAGAGACTTGTCCAGTGGGGAGATGGTTTTTTGGCTCAACCTGGTAGAGAGGTGCTTATCAAGTCGGTCGCACAAGCTTTACCCACGTATATAATGGGTGTCTTCAAGCTACCGTTTTCGGTGTGTGACGATCTAACAAGAATGGTGAGGAACTTCTATTGGGGCTCAGAGAAGGGGAAGAGGAAAGTTCATTGGAAGGGGTGGGATCATCTTATGCAGCCAAAGGAAAGAGGTGGGATTGGTTTCCGAGATTTTCGCCTATTTAACCAAGCCCTACTAGCTCATCAGGCATGGAGATTAATCACAAGGCCGGATAGCTTGTGTGCTCGTTTACTCAAAGCTAAATACTACCCGGCTAGGAAGTTGGAAGATACGGTGTTTTCTAGTAATGCATCATCGTCCTGGTCGGCCATTAGTCATGGTTTGGAGCTCTTGAAAAAGGGTTTAATTTGGAGAATAGGCAACGGGAGAAGTATCCGGGTGTGGCGGGACAACTGGATTCCACGCCCCTACTCGTATAAACCAATCACAAGGCAGGGGGTGTGTCGCATCAGATATGTTTCTGACCTGCTGAATGAGAACGGCTCCTGGAAAGCTCAAGTCCTGAACCAATATTTCATGCAAGCTGATGTGGCTGAGATCTTAAAGATCAGAGTTTCACCCAGGCAAAGCGAAGATGTCATTGCATGGGGGCCAGATAAGTTGGGGGTCTTCTCTGTGAAAAGCGCGTACCAATTGGCGTTCGACGAGGCGCACAGATCCAGTGCAGTGTCCTCTAGTTCGATGCCTTCCGGTGCGAGGCAATGTTGGAATTTCATATGGAAGTGTGGCGTGCCGCCAACGGTGGCAAATTTTGCTTGGAGAGTTGCGACTGATGGGTTGCCAACGTGGAAGAATAAGCATAAGATTGGCTTGGAGACCACGAGTATTTGTCCAGTCTGTGGAGTAGATACAGAGGACAATTTTCATCCGTTCTTGAGATGTCAACTAGGTCGAGATCTTTATTTGAGTATGGCAAAAATCTGGAGCTTACCCCGGCTTCAGACAATTACCAACTCTGGGAAGGAGTGGCTCTTGCAACTGTTAGCCCCTAGAAGTGAGATGGAACGGTGTATGATTCTGCTTGTGTTCTGGAGAGCTTGGTATATTTGCAATGAAGTGGTGCACTTTAAACCGGCACCGCAGATGGAGGCATCCGTAAGATATCTGCAGAGCTACCTTTCCTCTCTTATGGCCATCAAAATTGACAGTGGTGCCGATCCAGTGAAAGGGAAGACATATTATATAATGGAGAAAAGGGGCCAAAGTGATATTCACATGGTAGATCGCCCTGGATGGGAGAAGCCTAAGCACGGATGGGTTAAACTAAACACAGATGGAGCCTTTGTGGCATGTGATAATGCGGGTGCTGGCATGATCTTGAGGGATGAGTTTGGCAAAATAATCTTCTCCGCTTGCAGGACACTACAATTCTGCAGAGACGAATTGGAGGCCGAACTATATGCGTGCTTGGAGGGGCTATCTTCGGCGGTTCAACGAACTTCATTATCGATTCACGTTGAGATGGACTCCTCTGTTGCAGTTTCTATGATCACAGGCGGTGAAGTTGATCGTTCACTTTATTCGTCGATGGTTAATGAGATTAGGGGTTTAATAAACCTTCATCAAGCTTGTATTACTCATATTGCTCGTTCACAAAATAAAGCGAGTGATAAGCTAGCGTCTTTTGGTCGTTCTAATAATAGAACTATGACTTGGTTAGGGTCAGGTCCTCCTGAAGTTTTGGAGATAGTTGCTGAGGATTGTATTCATAATGTGAATGAGTAATACAAGTGTTTGAGATCGCAAAAAAAAAACCCTAAAAAAACTGAAACTTGACATCTAAACGGACAGTTGCCATGCTTCACAATAAAAGTTGTCATCTCTGGGTAACTAAAGTTGCCATCAGAAAACGCCAGGACGGAATTTGCTTCGTGCCACACGTGTGGCATTTATAAGGGTTTTAGATAAAATTCTTAATTCCGAAATTCCCATAGATCAATTTTTCTTTAGCCATAAACAAAATCGACGACCCTAGAATCCACTGGTGCGTCCACATCCCTCTCCTCCGCCGTCCTGCGTCCGTCGAGGCGGTTTTTTCACAGCGGGACTCAAAGCGGAGCTCCCTCGGCTCCAAGCGCAGCTGCCTTGATTTGATCGAGCACCGGCTGCTGAACCTGGCGACACCACACACACACACGTTCAGATCGCTCCAGGCGCCCACGGACGTGGTATCATGATCAATGATTCATCAATGACTCTGTTCGAGCCCCATGCAACCAGATTGTCCACCCGGCCAGAACAACATCGGAGTACCCACGGGCTTCATCATCCAACCAGCAGCACCGAAGGAGCCCGTTGTCATCGACTAAGCCGAGTATGTCGGACTTGTGTATCTCGAGCGACTTCATCGACGCCGTGTACGCAGCCCCGACCACATGCTGCACGAGCCCCACGCATCATCATCACCCCGCGCCACTGGCATCCCGGGTTCGCGTGGTGCCTCCGGACGAGTCAGCGCACGCTCGGCGACCTGCCGGCTAGTACGCGGCACGTCTACATCAAACCTACGATCGAGCGGGGAGTTATTTACCCAAAACCACCACGCTTAGGGTTAGGGTAACAACTTGATACTAGATTTGTGCCAGGGCATAAAAAACCACTAAAATTGTGCCTGACATGTAACGCGGAGCACTGATGCTAGGATTTGGTCGCGAAAACAGCCAAACCGACAAGTAGGGCCCGCCTGTCGGGCTGACGTGGCGAAGACCAAAAAGTTTGACCGACTGATGTGGCAAATAAGACGCGGGCCCTACCTGTCAATGACTAAAAAGTCATCTTCTTCACAACATTTTTTCTATGGAGCATTCCAGCGAACACCTTGTCTGCGTTCATCCTCTAGCCATTGTAGAAGGCACAATACGCCATGGCCACGCCGGAGCAGCGACCAGAGGAACGGCGAGTCGGACTTCTCCATCCCGTCCGCAGGCTCACGCAGCTCTTCCTATCCTCCTACCAATTACCAAGGTGGTGGCCACCTTGCCGAAGCTGTCATACGACGGCGGCGCGGACAAGGTGCCGGGCGAGCCAAGTTGTGGCTGCGTGGGGAAGGGGCGAGTGGCTCACCTTGAGCACGTATGAGTGCTCGGACACGCCGACGCCATGAATGAGCACACCTGCGTGAAGAAGAAGGCCAGGTCATGCTCGTCGTCGTCCATGGAGGCCGCCCGTCGCGCCGCCCGACGCAGCCGCCGCCCAGAGGCAGCAGCGGGCTGGCGTCCTTGCCGGGCCCCGCCTGCAGCAGCCAAGACGCCGACGCCAAGCGTGATGTGGCCCTGGGCTTGCTCGAGCAGGGCTCGGCTGCCGTGGCCATGGTGGCCATGGAGCTCTCGGCTCGGCCGCCCATGCTGGCGGGGGCGGCGGCGGGATTCGAGGGTTCGTGACGTGTAGGGAAGAAGCTGAGGCAGCCTGGAGCAAGCTTGAGCAGGGGCTCGGCTTCCATGGCTATGGAGCTCTCGGCGCGCATGGCGTAGAGATGCTCTGGTGCCCACAAGCTGCTCGATGCAATGCTCCAAAGAAATAAAGATGAACACGTAGTCAATGACAGGCGGGACCCGCATCTCATCTGCCACCTCACCTAGTCAACACTCTTTTTATGTGCTTGGTCTTCGCCACGTCAGCCTGACAGGTGGGCCCTACTTGTCAGTTTGGCTGTTTTCGCGACCAAATCCCAGCATCAGTGCTCCGCGTTACATATTAGGCACAATTTCGGTGGTTTTTTGTGCCCTGGCACAAATCTGATACCAAGTTGTTACCCTAGCCCCAAGTGTGGTGGTTTTGGGTAAATAACTCTCGAGCGGCCGAGGACATCCACGCACCGGAATAGAAGCCACATGGACCGGGCGACGACCAACCCAACGAATCGGTGCATAGATCATGGGAGGGCACCAGATCAGCATCGGCCACAGGCTTATCGAGCACGCTACATCGACGCCATCTTTTTTTGTGGGTGAAAAAAACTTGTATTACTCAATCTTCACACTTGTTCAGTCCATCGCAGCCAACTCTATGGATACGTGAGGTCCAGAGCCCAACCAAGTCATGGTTCTACCCTTAATACGAGCAAAATTAGCTAGGCTATCACTAACCTTATTCTTGCTACGATTTACATGAGTAATACAAACTTCACGAAGAGACATAAGATATTTAATCCCCTTTAAGATGGACGAATAAATGGATCGGTCAACCTCCGAAGCTTGGATCATCTTCACCGCCACAATTGAGTCCATTTCCATGATCACCGGTAGCTCACTTCTCTGGATGGCAAAGGACAAACCTTCCATACAGGCACATAACTCAGCTTCCAGTGCCTCACGGCAAGAGAACAATTGCCTGCAAGAGGAAAAAATTATCGCTCCCTTATCATCACGTAGGACCATTCCAGCGCCCGGTGTTCCGTCGTCATAAAAGACCCATCAGTATTAAGCTTCACCCATCCGGACTTTGGCGCTGACCACTTAGTAACCTTTTTTTCCATTACCATATGCGGACTCCGTCTTTCATATATGATGGTAGACTTGCCTTTGTGTGGATCAGTAGAGAGATCAATTTTAATACCAATCAGAGAGTCCAAATAGCTTACCAAGAATCTTTTCGACGCTTCCATAGGCGGGGCTGGTTTATGGTGTACGACCTCATTGCGTATATGCCATACCCTCCACATGGATAGCAATAACATAGATCTCTCAATCTCCTGTAGCGGTTCAAGTGCATGCAACAGCCACTCATCCCCGTTATTTTGCAGGGTAGATAAACATGGGAGAGGCCAAACTTCAGACATTGCATCCCATAAGATCCTCGCAAAGGAGCAGCGACAGAGAACATGGTAGCAGTCCTCTGGTTCACTAGCACATACCGGACAAAGGTTACTTGTTTCAAGTCCACGCCTGTACTTGTTGCACCATGTCGGCAGCGAGTTTGTAGCAACCCGCCACGCAAAATTCTGGACCGTAGGAGGAACATCCAAAGACCATATGAGCTTCCAAAAAGAGCGCCGGCCGTTAGGTCGCGAGCTAGAGCCCGTTGCCGAACTCCTGTGAGCCTCTTCAAAACCAAATTGGTATGCACTCTTGACCGAAAAAACGCCAAACTTGCCCAGCCCCCGAGCCAAGGTGTCGTTCTCATGCCTAGGAGACGCCCTTATTTTCAGTATCTCATTTACATCAGCCGGGAGGAAATACTCCTGCAACAGCCCAACATTCCATGAGCCATTACCATTAAGTAGATCAGACACGAAGCGGACTCTGCACCTTCCTTGTAAGGTGATGGGTTTATAGGAGAAGGGTCTTGGGATCCAATTATCACGCCACACACGAATACTTCTGCCATTCCCCACTCTCCAGATTAAGCCCTTTTTTAACAGATCAAGGCCATAGCTAATTGCTTGCCACGAAGAAGATGCATTGCCGGAGAAGACAGTATCCTCTATGTTTCCATACGGATAGTACCTGGCTTTGAGCACTTGTGCACACAGGCTATCAGGTTTTGAAATCAGTCTCCAAGCTTGTCGTGCTAATAAGGCTTGATTAAATATTATGTAATCATATATTCTTCATTGAGCCGGTTGCATCGAGTTGTACAAATACGCCAGGCTTCAAGCAACGTACTTCCTCAACAAGGCACCGACATCTCATCGCCGCGGAGGGACGCCTTCAAGCGACACATCATTGTCAACACGCCACTGCAATGCAAAACCGACACTTCATCGTCATCTTTATCAACGTGGTTTTCATCAATAATCTCGTCAACACACTGTCACCGCCTGTACAACTCATCCACAAGGATGGACACACGTCTTCTGACAGTGCTACTGCAAGATGCAAATGACACCAACGACGGCATTGACCACAACGACACACCGACATCGCTTTTGTGAAAAGCCAGTACAACCGCGCACACGATTCTGGCAAAACCGTTGTACGCCAGCGCTGGTTTTTTCTTTCTTTCCTTTTCTTTTCTTTTTGTTCCTTTTCTGTTTTCCTTTTGTTGTTTTTATTTTCTGTTTTTCTGTTTTCATTTTCTTCTTTTTTTTTAATTTGTGAAAATATTTTAAAATCGTGATTTTTTTAAATTTGCAAACTTTTTATGAAATGATGAACATTTGTAAAACTCTTGATTTTTGGTTTTACAAATTCGTGAACAAAATCTTAAATCATGAACATTTTTTGAAACTATGAACAATTTCTAAAACTCACGAACATTTTTTAAAATGCGAACATTTTTAAAATCATGAATATGTTTTCAAATTCAAGAAACAATTTTCTTGTAATCTTGAACATTTTTGAATCATGAAAATTTCTGAAATTCCCCACCAATTTTATTGAAATCATGAAATATTTTTAAATTCGTGATCATTTTTCAAAAATTCGTGGACATTTTTCTGAATTTGTGAACATTTTTGAAATTGTGATTTTTTGAAATCATGAATAGTTTTCTAAAATCATGATTTTTAAATCATTAACATTTCTTAAAATTGTGAATAATTTTTGAAATCATGAATATATTTTTAAATTCATGAACATTTTTTAAATTCGTGAACATTTTTGACCAATTCGCGAACGTTCTCTTGAACCATGATTTTTTTAATTCTAGATTTCTTTCTGAAATCATGAATATTTTTTCTGAATTCATGATTATTTTATTAAAAATTCGTAACGTTATCTGAAATTTAGAACCTTTTGATATCCCAAATAATTGAAAAAGAAAAAAAAACAGGCGGCGTTCCGGCCCGCACATGGGCCGGCCCAGATGGGCGCCAAACTGGGAGTTCCCATGGCTGGCGATGTATAGGGTCGCCTGCCGCCGCCAAATCCGCAGCCAAATCCGTGACGACCTGAGGCGGCGGAGATGCAAAGCGTCTCACGATCGATTACTGGTCTCTGCGCCGGCACAATTGGTTCCGCTCCACGTCGTTCATGGCCTCCAGCGCTTGGGCGCTGGCGCTCTTGCGTCGGCACAGTAGTCTCCGCTCCGCCTCGCTGGTGGCCAATAGCGCGTGAGGGTCGAGATGCTTCACTCCTGTCATCATCAGCCCATTCGAATCGGCATCTGGATCTTCTTCCCAGGTCTGTTATGGCCTCCTTTCATCTCTTACTTCAGAACATGTACCGTGATAATCCTGTGCCTTGTAATGAACTTTTGGATCTGGATTCTGCCCAAATTAAATTAAAGAAATTGGTATTTGTTGGATTAAAATTGCTATTACGTTGAATCAGAATTGGAAATATAGAGTTTGATTATTTCACTAATTAGGGTTCCTGGCGGTTCTGTGATAGTATGCATTTTTTTCTAGATAAAAGTGCGATAGTATACATCTTATTTGAGCCGGATGTTAAGATTTGCTTTTATGTTTGCACAACTAGCTGCAACAAGGAGAAGCAGAATAAGCCACACTCGTACAAACCCGAAGGTTGTGCCACTATCAAATGCTTAGGCACTGCAAATACGAGGGAGAAAGTAACCAGTGTGAAGAAGTTAACCAATGAGGTCACAGATAGCAATCCCACGAAGGTTGCTGATATATTCATCCCGTCTATCTACTCAAATAGCAGCCACCGTGATGGAGCCATATACAAGAACAAGCTTTTCACGGAAAACTGGTTTGATATCGACATTACTGACCACAACGAGAGTATGTATCCAAATTACTAAATCAGCTTCCCCATTTTATCCATATTCTCGAATGAGTATTTGCTGCACAAGTCCATATTTGTGAACATCTGAACGGCTTTAGGGTGTAAAAATGGAATTAATCTAGACAGCTCTAGTCCATTGGTTACTGTATTTCATGATTGGACTTACTTCGCCAAGTTAGATGGCCCAAAGTCAGCTCATGTTGGCGGCAAACTTCAACCTCAGGCTTGGGCCATCCAAATTAGATCAAGTTGAAGAATTTGTTTTGTGCATATGTTTCACAGCATGGGTTTGCACTCAATACTTTTACATTATTCCTAGGGCATTTGACAATTCATGTGATTAATTGATATATTTTCTGCTAGGGCTTTGCGGATATAATTGTACCATCTTCTTTATTTATAACACTATTCCGCCCGTCCACAAATGTAAGCATTTCTAGGATTTTAGGACAGATAAAGGAGTAAGGGAGAATACTATGATGCCCCTCACTGAAGTAGCCAGAGTAGCTCCTGAATAGCCAGCGTGAGAGAGGTTGGGAGATAATTTGATGAGGGTTGCTTTGATGGAGGTTGAAGACTATTGAGATACTTTATGGACAAAACGTCAGGAATTGCTTACACTTGTGGACGAAGGGAGTATTATACCTGACCTAACCTTTTTTGTCCAATTTTGCAAAAACTTGTCAGAAAGATAGGACTGCATCAGGGGTCAGCTTTGAGCCCTTATCTTTTTGCCTTGGTGATGGATGAGGTCACAAGGGATATACATGGAGATATCCCATGGTGTATGCTCTTTGCGGATGATGTGGTGCTAGTTGACGATAGTCGGACGGGGGTAAATAGGAAGTTAGAGTTATGGAGACAAACCTTGGAATCGAAAGGGTTTAGGCTTACTAGAACTAACACCGAATACATGATGTGCGGTTTCAGTACTACTAGGTGTGAGGAGGAGGAGGTTAGCCTTGATGGGCAGGTGGTACCTCAGAAGGACACCTTTCGATATTTGGGGTGAATGCTGCAGGAGGATGGGGGTATTGATGAAGATGTGAACCATCGAATCAAAGCCGGATGGATGAAGTGGCACCGAGCTTCTAGCATTCTCTCTGACAAGAGAGTGCCACAAAAGCTAAAAGGCAAGTTCTACAGGACGGCGGTTCGACCCGCAATGTTGTATGGTGCTGAGTATTGGCCGACTAAAAGGCGACATGTTCAACAGTTAGGTGTGGCGGAGGTGCGTATGTTGAGATGGATGTGTGGCCACACGAGGAAGGATCAAGTCCGGAATGATGATATACGAGATAGAGTTGGGGTAGCACCAATTGAAGAGAAGCTTGTCCAACATCATCTGAGATGGTTTGGGCATATTCAGCGCAGGCCTCCAGAAGCTCCAGTGCATAGCGGATGGCTAAAGCGTGCGGTGAATGTCAAGAGAGGTCGGGGTAGACCGAATTTGACATGGGAAGAGTCCGTTAAGAGAGACCTAAAGGATTGGAGTATCACCAAAGAACTAGCTATGGACAGGGGTGCATGGAAGCTTGCTATCCACATGCCAGAGCCATGAGTTGGCCGTGAGATCTTATGGGTTTCACCTCTAGCCTACCCCAACTTGTTTGGGACTAAAGGCTTTGTTGTTGTTGTTGTTGTTGTTGTTGTTATTGTTGTTGTTGTTGTTGTTGTTGTTATTGTTGTTGTTGTCGGAAAACTCTTGGATCATAAACTTGCTTAGATGAGTCTTTTGAAGCACATTGGTAATTTTTGTCACTCGTACATTGAGCTAACCGACAATATTCTTATATTCTTTAGGCAGCCGTTCTCTGCAACTTAGCACAATACTTGGGGCAACTAATTGTTTACCCTTTTTGTAGTATGTAATTTCTCTAGTCTATGAACTAATAATTGTTATATGTTGTGTAATCTTTGGTGAAGCTCGGTTGGAGCCGATGATGTTCTCGAAGGCAATCAAAAAAGTTTATTTTCCATGCAACATGTTGCAATTTTTCTCATTGACGTTGGCCGAGTGTTCCATCAACCATGACCCCATAGAATTGTATGGGTATATAGCTGTGCGGGATGATAGGGATGGCATGCGTAACTATGTTCTTAATTATAGCAGGGATGATCCCATCATCACACAAAAGGTACAATTCTAAACTTATCTTTAATCATTGATAATTGTTATTTTATATTTTAAGCTTAATCCTATTACATGCGTAGAAGAAATGAGGTTCAACCTACATACAACTCTTGATGCTTGTTACAAATATATATATTTGAAATCGTAAAAGCTTGGGATAGAGGATTTAGTATGCAAGATAGAGAATGGAAATGTTGCGCCTTAGTTTTTCTAATAGAATTATTATTTGCCCCATGTGATCCCAAATTATGATGAATTTACGGTTCAACGTAGTAATTATGACCATACTTGAATAACCATAATGTACCATAATGATATGGCTCGTTTGGTCAATGGAAGTGGCAAGGGGTGATAGCCTGTTTACTTACTAGGGAGACTAAACAACTGATTAGGTCGGTTTAATTCTTACTTGCTTCCCAAAATGTTCTGTTGTTATCATCTTACTAGCGAAATATATCTTGAGACATCAATCTAGAGGCATTTTTTATGAGCGTAAGTGAGCTAATTTATTTACTACCTCGTGACAAGAGTCAACGTCCTCGTCTCTATCTACCATCGTGCACCTCTTTGGTTCATTTCCTTCGGTTTGCATCTCTTCTTTCCTACCCATATGGCCATATCATGAAAGATACTCTTTCGCGTAAATGGGTCCTTTCCGTTTTCCACTTGTCCAACCAGTATTGTGTGGTCATGTCCTTTCATTCTGCATACTACTATTTGATGAGTGTTGCAACGTTCGTCCACTCGTCATCACTCTAGCGTTAATACCAGTTAGAGCATCGACCCATAGTGTTACTTCCATATTTTTTCTTCTCCTCCTTCCCTCGTGAAACAACTTGAGTTTGCATTCCCCTCAATATCGCTGCTTATTGTCGCTACTTGTTAGTTTACTTCATCACCACAAAATTTCCTTGTCGAGACTTATGAGGAAGAGTGTGGTACAACCCGAGGGCGTGTTTGCTTGTTACTGTGACCCGAGGTCTCATTCCTTGCTGCAACTTATGAGAAACAGTGTGGTACAACCCCATACTGATTTCCTTGAGGGGAAGGTACAATCGCCGTTGAGTCGGAGGATGATGACAAATGGGTAGCCGTACTGTCGTATGCACGCGTCATGTGGAATTATGGAGGCCCAAACGGAGCATCACCGATCAAGGAGGTGTATGCTCTAGGTTTAGGATGGGCAAGCCTTTGCGGGTTACTTGGCAAAGGGGCTAGAAGTTCGCTCGTACTCGGTCTAGACTCCTACCCATATATGACGGGGACATCTACATGTAGGAGAAGCTCATCGCCATCTAACGACTATATTGTGTTGTCCAAGACCTCGCAAGAAGGACCAAACAGATCTGGCACATCTCACCTAGATCGATGATCATAGCGCTGAGTTGCTTACGAACTCGTCGGATTCACTTTGTAACCATGTTTGTACTCTTCTCCACATATTAGTCAAGGCGGGAGTAGTGCTATTACTCCCGACTAGGGGGGGGGGGGGGCGGAACCTGGCTAAATTGTGTCTTGGCACCCCTATTGACATGAGGTGATGTTCCAATGATTACATAAATCATGTACTACTACCCTACCATTATGAAGCGACCAAAATTACACTACAGTTGGCATCGACTACGGGTACATTGCGTTGTCAGATCCAACTTATGCAGAAGTGAATCCCAAGGAAGCAACAAACTTGTGATAATTCATGCAAACTCCACGATAATTGTTCCTACGCAAGAGCTAACTATCAAGAGTTCTCGCAACTCATCGATATGGAGCTTGAAGAATTGAAAGACGAATCTCCCAGATCGCCAAATGTTAACCACTTGTGGGGTGGTTTGTCCAGTTGAGAGTTGTGAGATAGGGAGGGATGCCAAGGGGTTGTTTGGTTAGAATGTAGAGAGTCCAATTATAAAATGGAATGACGGTTTAACAAACTAAAATCACATTTGGCTACTCTAACCAATTCTTAGATATGCAAAACTGGATTATCTGAAACCATAATTTCTAAGAACATGCTATATCTCTCTCGTCGATCCTGTTGGGCACATTCATCAGCCGAAGAATAGAATCTGCAGGTCCCGGTGACTGACAACAGTCGTGACGGGCCCAGTGGTTTGCCGCACCTTGAGGCCGCCCTCTAGCCGAAGCTTCCTCTGCACCGTTCGTCCTAGTCGTTCCCATCGTCAAGGTTAGCTCCTTGAGCATTTGCGCACGTGCGTTCAACAGTCGGCGGATCAAATCGATCTAGTTGGTTGCCCTAGATAGCTAGCTTCTACATGTGCATGTATGCGGCATTCTGTAGCTGACAGATTGAATTGATCCAACTGCTTGCCCTCGATAGCTAGGCTCTACATGTGCGTACATGTATGCGCCTGTCATTTTGTGCGCTTGGTAAATGGCGGATAAAATCAATCCAACAGCTTGCTCGACTACATGCGCGTGTATGTGACCGTCCGATGAGATCGATCAACCAACTATCTTGTACTTGTACCCCAACAAAATTTGACGGGAGAATGAGAAGATCACGGAAGAACAAGAATAGTCTGAATCGTTATCTAAATGACAAACACACTTCCCAACCCAAATATAGTCTTCTATACATTGATTATTAACAGAAAAATTAGTAAAATTGGTTTTGCTAAATATCAAGTAAAAACTCGTTTCTATAACCAAACGCATTTGCTATCCAAACAACCACTAAGGTCGTGACCAGGAACATCATGTTGCTCACCCTCAGTCCTTGACCCCTAGATCATATTGGTCGAAGCGCATATTCTATTCGATGAGTTCAATTATTCTAATATCAAACCCTACCTGTGACGCTACCATTTGGTTGTATTGCCTATGATCAGCTTAGCATTCATCACGTCTTGATCGGTGGCTAGAGCTCCCTTAAGACTAATATGATCAAAAAAGGACCTCAAGCAGATGATAGTCCGACGATCCGTGACAAAACAAACTTGTGTCAGGGGCGACTCACAAGCCATCCAGATGAGTGGTGCAGTTCTTTACGACGCTATAAGGTGACATGTGAAGGAATCCACTTAAAAGAGTTAATAGATACATAACCATTGCTTTATAAGCTTATATTTCAGATAGACCGGAACATGGTCGATTATCATAGGGAGTAGTGCTCTCTTGAAGTTGTTGACTTTAAGATGCCTTACAATGCTCTCCTAGGTTGGCCACATCTCGCTTAGGTTTTTGTCGTTCCAAGCTAGCAACCAAAAGGTGTCATCGTAGTCCATAGTTCCTTGTGCATGCGGTGGATTGTGATAGACAAAGCTTGAAGTTGGTTCCCCGGTCATCCAGCGGGACCATGGACAGTGCAAACCTGACGGTTTGGGCATATCGACAACCGCACATGCCCAGTCGCCGAGTTAGCGCCATCCCGCTACAAGCCTAAACTCTCGGTCCTCCCTCAAGACGAAGTCAAGGAGATACACTTGCGTTGACAACCCTGAGGAGGTTGCCACAATTGGATCCCCCCCCCCCCCTAAATGTGATTCGGCTCATCAGCTTCTGTCTGGACAACAACAAAGCATTTAGTCCCAAACAAGTTGGGGTAGGATAGAGTTGAAACCCATAAGATCTCGCAACCGATTCATGGCTCTATTCTATCACATGGATAGCTAGCTTCCACACACCCTTGTCCATGACTAGTTCTTGGTGATATTCCATTCCTTCACATGTCTCTTTATGGACTCCTCCCATGTCAAGTTCGGTCTACCCCGACCTCTCTTGACATTCTCAACATGCTTTAGCTGCCCACTGTGCATTGGAGCTTCTGGAGGCTTGCGTTGAATATGCCCAAACCATCTCATACGATGTTGGACAGGCTTCTCTTCAATCGGTGCTACCCCAACTCTATCCCGTATGTCATCATTCCGGACCCGATCCTTCCTTGTGTGGCCACACATCCATCTAAACATGCAACCTCCACTACACCTAACCGTTGAACATGTTGCCTTTTAGTCGGCCAACACTAAACGCCGTACAACATCGCGGATTGAATTGCCATCCTATAGAACCTGCCTTTTAGCTTTTGTGGCACCCTTGTCACAGCGAACGCCAGAAGCTTGGCCCACTTCATCCATCCAGCTTTGGCTCGATGGCTCACATCCTCATCGATATCACCATCCTTCTGCAGCATTGACCCCAAATATCAAAAGGTGTCCTTCTGAGGTGCCACCTGCCCATCAAGACTAACCTCGTGCCTAGTAGTACTGAAACCGCACCTCATGTACTCAGTTTTAGTTCTACTTCTAAAAC
The DNA here is from genome assembly GCA_021605205.1 of Aegilops longissima. Taxonomy (NCBI): domain Eukaryota; kingdom Viridiplantae; phylum Streptophyta; class Magnoliopsida; order Poales; family Poaceae; genus Aegilops; species Aegilops longissima. The sequence continues at coordinate 149,554,145 of CM038681.1, forward strand.
CTTTCGATTCCAAGGTTTGTCTCCATAGCTAACTTCCTATTAATCTCCGCCTGACTATCATTGAGTAGGACCACATCATTCGCAAAGAGCATACACCATGGGATATCTCCTTGTATATCCCTGGTACCTCATCCATCTCCAAAGCGAAAAGATAAGGGCTCAAAGCTTTTTCTGGACAAATGCGAATATTTTCGCCTAGCAACCTGTTGATATGCCTGGAATTCCTGGTAAAGTGCCCGAATATGGGCTAGACCTTGACGAACCCATTAGGCCCGTCAAGCAGAAGTCGAGGCATTTTAACTTCAACAAAAGAAGGTGGTACATCGAGAAATTGAGAAGCCGAGGCAAACTTCGTCGAGCCTATCCTTCACCAAACTTCATTGAGCCTATCCTTCACCAAACCTCATCGAGCCTATCCTATACCCGCCTGGCTATCCAATTCGGTGTTAGTGCCGAAGGAGAGTGGCTTACTACATATGTGCTTGATTATACTAGCCTCACCAAACGACGGAATAAGGATTCCTTCTTAGCACCTGCATAGACCGGTTCGTCGGCTCTGCTGTAACTACTTATGCCTCTTGGACGCTTACTCTGGATATCACTAGGTTCGTTTGAGAGAAAAGATGTACCCAATATTAGCATTATCACACTCTTTGGCACATTTTGTTACAAAACAAGGCCCTTCGGGTTGGAGAACATTGTTTGCTTGTATGAGTTCGCCATGTAGGAAGCCTTACACACTCAGATCGAAGACAATACAAATGAAAAAAGAGCAAAGACCTAATTATAGACATCGTCCAAACTTTCGACACCTTACATAATTTAAAATTATGCTGAACCCCGACAAGTGCATCTTCAGTGTGGAGGCAAGTAAGATCTTTGGCTTCTTAGTCTCATAACAAGGGATCAACCCAACCCGAAGAACATCAAGGTGATCCTCGATATGACGTCTCACCTACAAACATCAAGGAGGTCCACAGGCTCGCGGGATCAATGGTTGTCCACAAGGCATCCTTTCCCCATATAACTCACAAGCAAAACTCACATAACTATCACAAGTAACCCACAAGGCATCTTTTCCCCTAAAAATAACTACTAGACATCCTTAGCACACCACCTTGCCACCTTGGTCGGTAATGATCCTTGTGGGCCCTCAAGGCCTGCGCATACCTAGTCCGATACGGCTTATATTGTACACACGCCGCTAGGATACGCTAGTACGACTGCCCATTGATATGGTGGACGATGTCATCTAGGTTGAAATGCATCCAAAGAGAGGTAGAAATACCAAGGCCATTAGAGAAGGTTGACCAAATTAGAGACGGTTATCCCTTGTGATCATTGGTTGAAGCATTCATTGTTCCTGCTCTAGGTCCTCGAGTTCTTTGGAATACAGGTATTCCACATGACGCCCAAGTTGATCCTTCGCCTCGCTATCTTCGCCCAGATGGCAATGGCTTCCCTGGGACGCTGCCGAGCACAATGCTCTGGCCATTATTTCAGCCCGACAAAGTTTAATAGGACAAGACCCCAAGTTTTGCACATCTCTAACTTGTCGCCCTGGATAGTTGGACCTAGGCGCCCAACGAGTTTCTAGAGATTCCAATCACGTTGTCATGGGGACTCCTTGTCGTGAGATGGGCGATTGTGTCCAAAGAGGTGGCTGACCCTAAGTTCCATAGGGTGTGTTTGGTCTGAGCCCCAACTAGCCAAACCAACATTTAGCATGACCAAATAAAGGGCATGGCCATTTTTTTTAGCCGGAACACCTTCCATTCTAATTATGAGGAACCGACCAAATCGGCGGCCATGGCACGGATTACATCAGGCCGAGATCTGAATACCAAACATGCTGGCTATCAGGATACCTCTGGCAATCATAGGCAGCCAAGGTGTGCGTTGGGAGATTACAAGCCCTAGGACAGTATATGACTTTGTAGTCTATGAATCCGCTGCAACGAGAATTTGGCTTCAGAGAATAACAAGTGGGCCATGGTCAAAAGAGGTAGAAGTGATCGCTTGCTGTAGGACCAAATCAAGGGCATGCCTGTTATTTTGGTAAGGTGGTGTTGTTTGAATTATAGCCATGTACACATGCCAAGTTTTTGGCAAGACTTGTAGGTTTTTCAAGAGTTCAGGATTTATGCTATCATTTATCTGAGTTATTGGCTAACGTTCATTTGTAGAACTCATTTTTTTTATGTGAGTTTATGATTTATGTGACCATCTATTTTAACGGCTGGTACTTGACTAATGTTCGTTTGTAGAACTCAAATTAGTTTGCTTTCTAGGAGTTTAGGATTCGTGCATTTATTGCAATTGTTCGTACATGGCTAGTAAGGATAGTTTCCAGTTTGGATATTTCTTAGTTTACTATGTACAGCTATAAATTAACAACAACAATAATTTTATAGGGTTCTTCCATTCAAATGACTGGACCTAAGAGAGCCATCGAATTGGTTTCCCCTGTTTTAATAGAGTTTGATATGAGGATCAAGAATGGAGGGCAAGAGGAGGAGGATCTGCAGTTGATAGATGGAGCAATATCATGCCATGACCGCAGATCATGGAAACCAGTCAAACATCGCATTAAGGGCAATTGTGGTGCTGTTGACATGTCTTTCGCATGTGTTGAGCAAGCAGTGGAAGCGACAATAGAAGTAGTCATATCGGAGGTGCATAGTAGTTTCAGTTTATCTCTGCGGTCCTTTGTTTATGTTTTGGAAGACTACGAAGAAATTCAGCTTTTCCATGGCTCTATTGATCAATCGTGTGGCTTGAGAAGGTTTGTGCTTGCTGTCTCGCGGGGTGACATGATGATATTGAAGTTCAGGTTTGGTAACAGTAATGTTGAACGCCGACGTTCTTTTAAAGCTGAGCTCTACGGATGTTCTAGTCGACAGATAAAGCATGAGCTCGCTAACATCTCAGTCAAGGTGAATTGGTCCACAAATTCAGCTTTCTAGGCTCATGGGAATGTTGATTAGTCACGTTCCATGCGAAGATCTATGGTTGCTGTTAACGTGGGGAACTTTGATGCTATTGAAGTTCTTTCTTTTTTGTTGGTAGCTTACCAAGCTGGTCGCTTGGTGCTGTTGAAGCGTTAACGCCCCTTGCTAAAGCTATATGGTCGTGCTAGTCTGACAGACAACATGGAGCTAGCTTCTGTCATGGGGAAAGTGAAATGAAAAGAATTCAGGTAAACTACAGTCTGGAGCTCGCTTCTATCCTGGGGAAGATGACCAGTTGGCGACACTTATTTTGGAACGGAGGGAGTAATATAGCACTGGACGGATGTGCCCTTTATTACATACTGATTTTGCGCTGGAACTGAGATTATTGTTTACCTTAACCCCCATTCTATTTAGCTGTTGGAATGTCTGCTTGTTCTTTAAGTTATTTTTATAGTGTTACTAGTGGTTGGGGCCCATCAATGTGGACCTCCTGAGTGTTCCTTTGTGTTGCCATGTTGGCTCTCTACATTTTAGGCTGGCTTGTGTTGGTGCTATGTTGGCTCTATACATTGAGATGGCTTATTTGTTACTCCTTACGTAGCTTGAAAAATGTTCTTATATTATGGGGCGGAGATATGCAAAATGTGTTAACAACCTTATCAGCAAGCAAATAGATGAACTCTGACCCATTTGAGGCATGTCTTCTAAGGCTGGACAGGGAGCATGGCCTCACCCCAAGCACACGAGACAAAATGAATTAAAGGTGGGCAGCACTAGGCATTAGAATGTTGATTGGTTGCATTCCATCAGACTAGTCCTGGGCTATTGGATTAGAAGCAAGATAAGCGTCTGATCTGCTAGCTAGACCCACGCATAGAGGAGCGTGTCTAGGTGGTTAGTTTGGATATGAATTAACTGCGATTTGTTTTCATAATGCTTCCGTAAATCACGTCTATCCTATTTTAATCGTACATACATGGAATTAACCCCCAAATTAAGCCCATCGCTCTTGGTCCACGCATACAGGGTTGCTTCTGAAGCAAATATTATTTCCATTATTATCCAAATTTGCCTCTTGTTTTCAACGTGTTATTTAAATATTTTGCTCCCACAGTTAAAATTGCTTCCATGGAGAATCAAACTTCTTGTGATTTGGTAAAAATTTGTAGTTATGTAATGTTTCTTTTTTACTTCAGAAACATTAAAAAAATGCTTTTGCCTACCAGATAGTTGTTTCTGTACAATAAGACCTTTCAGTAACGGAGAAACATTATCATGAGTATGTATGCTTTAAACATATCAGCGTTGTGTTTCCTGGGAACACAATTATACAAATGTGCTCAATTTGCATAGATGGACAGAAAATTATGCTTCCATAGTTCCATGTGGATTCTCCCGATTCCCTCGCATGCATCATGCACTCACTAGACCTTGACCTAGGTATCTAATCCTCTAATTTTGATTCTTCTGTTCATAAATTTTTAGGGAAAGAAAATCAGTCGGCTTTTTTTTTTAGGATAACCCAAAGGGCCAGTTCTGGCTAGTTACAATCTTTGGTTACAATCTCCTTCAGTGCAGCTTTGTTCTGGTCTCGTTTGATCCAGCTTATCTTATATGAGCGGAATCCTCTCAAAGCTGCTTTGATGTCTACAATGATTGGGAATAGGTATGATCTATTTGTGTTTCCCGAGGAGAGCATGTTTGACAGTATCTGACAGTCCACGTCGACCAGGATTGGGCCATTGGAATATTTTGCCAGTTCTCGGAGTCCGTGAAGTAGCGCCATGCTCTCTGCTTTTCCCAATGTCCCACAATGACTCACGTTACGTCCCATCGACATATAAACTAGACCTTGGTCATTTCTTGCAATCGCTCCACCTGCACTTTCTCCCGATGCAGCTTCAAAAGTTGCATCTGTGTTTAATTTGGCCACACCAGCCGGAGGGGGGACCACTGAATGGCGGCCGGTATTGACTGTACGTGTGGTTGTTCCTCGAAAAGGCTCCGGCAGCAGATACTATATTGGTGGTGTTCCTTTTGTCTTGTGAGGCACGCACTTCCTCATCAAACTTTCTTAAAAACGCCACTGATCTCGAGATACATTCTTTCCCATTCCCGTGGACTATGTTTTCCCGGAAAAACCATGCACGCCATAGTAACATTAGCACCCTACTTCTCTCTTCCTCGTTACATGCAATAAGGAGGCCCTGAAGCCAGTCTTCCCCCTTGTGCCAGAAGGATCTTTCCTTCGGAATCTTCCAGTACTTCCTCATCTCTTGCATGAGCGCTCTGCTCTTTGTGCAGGTCATCACCGCATGATATTCGTTATCTTCCGCAGTGCCGCAGATGTCGCATATGTTGTCCATGGCCAACGTACGTATGCACTTATTGGCTTTGGTTGCCAGGGTGTTAGTGGCTACCCTCCACGCAAATATTTTGATCTTCTCCGGCACTCTCGTTCTCCAGATGCTATCTCAGATACTCTGGTTATCTCTGCTTGTAGTAGAACTAGAGGTCTGCGGTCCTAGTCCCTTGTCGAGCATGGCAAGTTTGTAGGCGCTCCTTACCGAGAAGACACTGTTTCTCATAATGCACGCTACATAGTCCTCGGCCTCTACTTGTGGGATCCTGATCTTGAGGATCTCCGTAGCATCGGACGGGCTGAAGATCCGCTGAATGAGTTCTTGGTACTAGCTCCTAGTGATGGGATCTATGAGTGGTTTACCCATCTTATCCTTGATCTACATGTGAAGGTAGCTGCTTTCAAGCCTTCGCTCCTTGGGATCCATTGGTCCCTCTGTACTTGTATGCTCTTCCCGTTTCCCACTCGCCAAATGAGACCCTTCTTGAGAAGTTCAAGTCCAAACTCAATCCCTTTCCATGGTTGTGAAGCATCAGTGGCAAAAACTGTGTCCAGTAGCTCACCATTAGGGTAGTACTTGGATTTTAGTACTCTTGCACACAGGCTCTCCGGCCTCTGAATTAATCTCCAACCTTGCCTGGCCAACAATGCTTGATTAAAATGGTGCATATCTCTAAATCCAATGCCCCCGCCTCTCTTCGGCCTTATCATTTTGTCCCACGCCATCCAATGCACTCTCCGATGGCCGTCCTCCTCTCCCCACCAGAATTCCCTTATTAATCTCTCATACTTCTCGCAAAAGCCCATGGATAGCTTGAACACCCCCATGGTGAATGTAGGCAATGCTTGGACAATCGATTTTACGTGCACCTCCTTTGCTGCATATGACATTTGTCTCCCTGACCTATTATCACATCTTTTCATGAATCTCTCCATTATTGGTTGAAATTTCTCATTTTTCATTCTACCCTCTGGTGTTGGCAGGCCAAGATACTTGTTCTCGAAAGTGGATGTTTCAACCTCCAGCACCCTTTTAATACCCACTTGGATAGTGTTTGGACATTTTTCTAAAAAAAGTAAGGAACACGTATTTGTACTTAGGAGAGTGGAAATTACGGAGCCCCTGTCTGGGCGATCCAGAGGTGATCACCACTGAGATCTGGCCAGACCGCGCCTCCGGCGGTGTCCCGGTCGGGAGAGGATACAAGCAAGATCGGCGAGAAGGATTGGAGTCCCGACGACGGCAAGAATCCGAGAGCAAAGGAATCATGGAAGTGTGTGAAGGAAAAGATGATAAGGAAAGAGAAAGATATGGAGTTAGAAGGAAATAAGAAACCCATGGCAAGCGATCAACGGAATCAAAGGATGGATCTGTTAAAAGAAAAGATGAGGAAATTGAGAGAGGACCTAAAAATCAGGATCAGCGCAAGAAATCAAGATGTCAAAAGGAATGAAATCAGCGCAGCTCATCTAGCCGAACCGCCTGATAAAGGGAAGGGATCATGTGCAAATCAGAGGGATCCTCGGGGACGATATGAGGAAGAAAATCATCCTAAGGATGGAATCAAAATGAGAGAGTTGCCTTCTCAGGGGAGATATGAGAGTATAAAGGTCGCCGCGAGTCAATGGCAATGCTACAGAATCATCTTGCCCCCAACACATACCAAATCCCAAACATGGGGAATCAAGAGACCGACAAGAACAATGTGGTGCTGGTTCAGGAGGAAGAAGTGGCATCGAACGGCAAGGCCGTGCTATGCACAAGGCCTATGGAGCTAGATGGATCGTCTCAGGGGCGCGGTGATCTGTACCGCACACCAGAGGCAAGGGGAGTGGAGGCACCACAGGAAGAAAGGTATGAAGTGGCAGGTGGAGTGGTTGCCCCAGTGTTCCCAGTCAGTATGGCGGTGCAAATCACACATGTGGTGGCCATGGATCTGTCAAGGGAGAGGGCTTCCATGAGGTCTAGGTGGATAGCAATTGGCCTGTTCTTTTCTATGCAGCTTTTCAGTGTCAGCGGGCTCTTCCAGGAACTGAAGAATAAGTGGGGGCTGTGTGGCCGCCTAAACTACTCGCCGCTCAAGAACAACAGATTCCTTCTGGAGTTTGAGCGCGAAGGGGATCGCTGCTTCATCCTCAACAACGGGTCATGGACTCACCGTGGAGACACGTTCCTAATGGTGGAGGTGGATGGTACTGCCAGGCCAGGAGATGTGACGGTCGCCCACCTGCCAATATGGGCGCGCATCTTCGATGCCCCACCCATCATGTTCTTTGAACCAGTTGCCCGCGAGCTGGGAAGGAAGCTGGGAGAAGTAATGGAAGTTGATGTGGACAATGAGGGAAGAATTTGGGGTGAGTCAATTAGGGTCAGGGTTAAACATGATGTTGATGAGCCGCTCTGTAGCAAACTAGAGTTCCATGACTATGCGGAAGATGTTGTGTATCGCCTCAATGTAAAATATGAGAGGCTGTAAGTGCATCTAGTGCCCCTTAGTGATTTTGGTGTATTGAAGACTTATAGGTTAAGGGACTAATGTGTTTATGAGTGTACACAGGTCTATAAGTCTATGAGGAGTTTGATATTTACAGAGAAAGTCGACCACTAAAATTGAAGTTCTTCGACTGAAGACTTTGATAATTCTGAAGACTTTTTGAAGACTTTGAAAGTGAAGAAATTGGTGTGACCTTGAAGATTTGGTATTCATTTGAGGAACATGAAGCGTGAAGACTTTTGTTTTCGTAGTTTCGTTTTCTCTTTCTTGAGTCATAGGAAACACCGTACTATTAAAGGGGGTCGAGGAAATATTAAGGAAAAATTTTCATGTGATGCTCAACTCAAAATCCTACACCTACCAATCCCTTCGAGTGAAGCCTTTGGAAATCTCATACAGATTCACCAATTTCTTGATGATAGAGGCGAAGTTCTTACAGTCACGAGAATTTGTTCTGACCGAGGAGTTAGGAATTCGCCAAATGTGGATTGCCTACACATGAGGAACATGATAGCCCGAGGAATTTGAGAATCAAATTTCCGACCGTTGTTGTGCTTCTTGCCACCTGTCCCAAAATATCTTATCCACCTAACGGTCATATCATTGAAGGTCATTTATGTCTTATCATGTCGGGCTGCTCCCTAGGCTATAAATAGCCTCCCCTACAACCACTAGCTGGTTGGCTGCTCGAGAGAAACTTGACACTTGTCATTTGAGAGCAACCCATCCTCCGAGGACTTTGGCGAAAATCATCGAGTGAGGAAAACCCAAAACCAACCCCTACAAACCCAAAGTGATTGAGCATCACTAAAGAGATTGATCCTGCGTGGATCCGATGCTTGTTACCTTTGAAGACTGTGCTTCTTCCAGACGGTTAGGCGTCATGGTCTAGAGCATCAAGAGGAATTGTGGATCGCCGAGTGACCAAGTCTGTGAAGGTTTGGAAGTCGCTGAAGACTTACCACGAGTGATTGGGCGAGGTCTGTGTGACCTTAGTTCAAGGAGAATACGGTGAGGACTTGGTGTCTGAGCTGCGTGCTCGGCGACCGGGTGTCCGGACTGTGTGTCCTCGAGTTTAAATACTCAGCCGCTCCAACCATACGCACAACCGAGACAACAGTTGGAACTGGTCTACCAAATCATTGTCTTCACCAACCTAACTGGTTCTATTTCCTCAACCCTTTCATTTCCTCATTCTTTGTGTTGAGTGTTCGTTCATATCTGTGTTTGAAGACTTTGGTGAAGACTTTTTCAATTTCCTCGCTTCAATTTCTTGATCTGTTTGTCTTCATCTTGTGCTATCCTGTGTTTACGCTTTACATACTCTTTGATTGTCTTCATTTCATCATGATGACCATGCCGCATTCTCTTATGCTTACTTCTGAGTACTTATTCCGCTGCAAGTAGTTCTTCACTTAGGAATTTCCTCACCGGATAATTCCTCATTGAAGAATTCATAAAAATCGCCTATTCACCCCCCCTCTAGTCGATATAACGCACTTTCAATTGGTATCAGAGCAAGGTACTCCCTTGTTCTGTGTGATTTTGGTTTAACCACCTGGAGTTTTAGTTATGTCGACCGCATGAAATGCCCTATCTTTGACGGTCATGATTATCCCAAGTGGAAGGCCATGATGAGGAAGCGCCTCATAGCAATGGACAGCGAGCTGTGGACCGTCACTGAAATTGGTCTTACTGATCTATGCAAGACGGCGAACGCAGATGATATTCACAAGTACACTCGACTTGACATCATGGCGAAGGATATCATCTGTTCCTGCCTATCTAGAGATGAATTCAAGCGCATTATGCATCTTTGCAATGCGAAGCTTATCTGGGACCGAATCTCCGACTCTATGAAGGTCATCGAACCCGTCATGATCCTTGGTTTGAGGACTTCAAGGAATCTCTCAAAACGATGACTTTCGAACCAGAATCATCATCTTCTGCATCATGTCTCATGGCAAAGGGTGACAAGGTAACCGAATGTTCCACATCCGAGTTTAGTGACGATAAATCTGATGATGATGGATCTGATGATGATATTGAACCTAGCTATACCAAGCTTGTTTGTATTGCCACCAAACAACAACATGTCTTGGAAAAGGTTCAAAACATGTTAGGTAAAAGTGATGATATGTTGGGTGAAGAAATGGATCGCACTAAAGCCCCGATGAAAATCTTGAGACTTGATCCAGGTTTGACAACCTTCAAGGTCATCATAACACTCTCTTGTCGATCATGAGAAACTTTCTTATGAATTTCTTCAAAGAAAGCAAGATCTTGAGAAGCTAAGAGTGAGTTATGAAGATCTTCAGAAGGAGCATGATTCATTACTTGCTCAACAAATCAGCGCTTCTCAGGAAGAATTTGTTCCTCCATGCTTAAAGTGCATTGAACGTGAATCTGCTAATTCTTCACCTGAATGTTCAAATGCTTCAACTGTTACAAATTCTTGACCTGCTCCTGCTATCACTAATTCCTCATCTGAGGACATTGCTAGTATCACTGACGATGCAGGGCTAAAGGAATTGTACATGACAGGCATGTACAAAAGCCTCAAAGGGCATCAGACTCTTTGTGATGTGCTTAAAAAGCAGATCCTCAACAGAAACCCTAGGAAAGAGGGTATTGCCTTTGAGAGGAAACTCAATGCTGATGGAACATATTGGAAGCCTGAGCATACCCCAAAATCTCATGGGTTGCTGCAAAGGGACCTCCAGTTGATCCATCTAACTTATCTGGCTTTACATGCGAATCTCCTCATTCTTCTGATGAGTCATTTGACTCCAACTATAAACTGTTCAAAAATCAGAATGGTGAAGTATTTGCTAGATATGTTGGCACTAACTGCAGGAACGGTTCCCCTATGAAGAAAATCTGGGTTCCCAAGAAGTGTCTCGAAAGTCTTCAGGTGAATGTCCTCATGACACCACCTGTGAAGAAAAGGAACCCCAGATCAAACTCTTCATATGGACCAAATCCTTCATATGGATCCAAGTCCTCATACGGACCAAATTCCTCACGTGGATCAAATTCCTCAAAAGGATCAAAGTCCTCATATGATTATCATCGTGCTAACAACTCTGTTTTGCAGGGTAGAGCTAAGGGCTATGAATATGTGCATTATTCTTCAAACCAATATGTTCATAAGTCCTCAAAGAATTTCTCTGCTGATTCATATGCTTACCCTAACCCCTCTTATGTGAAACGAAATGGATTGGCCTCTATGCCACCATTCTCATATGGATCTCGCAGAGTGATGAACTCTTTGCCACCCCTTCAGATGTGGGTGGTGAAGAAAAGGAACTAATCTCTTCTGCAGGGTCAGGTCTCCAAACGTGCTTTAACGTCTCAAGAATTTGCCGGGGGCCTGACAAAAATTGCCTGAAAGGACGCAGGCTAATCATGAAGAAATGAACTTTCATTTCACACGTCCTCATACTGCTTATCTGTTATATTGCCTGATGAAATTCATCTGATGAACTTGATATCATATTCTTCACTGATGAAGTATATGAGATCGTAAGTTGCACTAATTCATCTGCAGGATGATCAACCCAAAGCCAATGAGTGGGTCCTCGATAGTGGATGTACAAATCACATGACTGGTGACAAGAATCTATTGATGGATGCTCCCTTATCACCGTCACATCTGAAGCATATCATCTTTGCTGACAAAGGCAAAAGTCAGGTATTGGGTCTTGGTAAGGTTGCGATCTCTAAGGACATACACATGGACAAAGTCATGCTTGTTGAGTCCTTAGGATACAACCTCATGTCAGTCTCAATGCTTTGTGATCTTGATATGGTTGTTGTCTTTGGCAAGTATCATTGTGTTGTGATCATGGAAGCTGACAATTCCAAAGTCTTCGAAGGCTTTAGGAGAGGAGACTTGTATATTGTTGATTTCTCTACAGGACCACAACCAGCCGTGTGTCTACTTGCAAAAGCTTCAGAAGGCTGGCTATGGCATCGACGACTTGGTCACGCAGGCATGAGGAATTTGCACACGCTTGAAGAAGAAGCATGTCATTGGCATTGAAAATGTCAAATTCCTCAAGGATCACTTGTGTGGAGCCCGTGAAGCTGGAAAAATGACCAAGGCCAAGCATCCAAATGAAGACTATCATGACCACTACTCGTCCATTCGAATTGCTTCACATGGACCTCTTTGGTCCTAATCATTACTCAGCAGTCACTAATGATGCATCTCTATATGGCTTTGTTATTGTTGATGATTACTCTCGTTACACATGGGTACACATTGTTACTTACAAAAATGAAGTGCAGGAAGTCTTCAAACGATTTTCCTCGAGGGCTTCAACTAACTTTGGTGTGAAGATCGGACACATCGGGAGTGACAATGGAACTGAGTTCAAGAATTCGGTCTTGATGCCTATCTTGATGAACTTGGTATTACTCATGAGTTATCAGCTCCCTATACTCCTCGGCAAAATGGCGTCGTGGGCGCAAGAACAGAACTCTTGTTGAGATGGCTCGCACTATGCTTGATGAATACAAAACGCCTAGTCGTTTTGGATTGATGCAATTGATACCGCGTGCCACATCATCAACAGTATATCTTCACAAATTCTTCAAGAAGACTGCCTATGAACTCCTCAACGACAAGAAACCCAATGTGAGTTATTTCAAAGTCTTCGGTGCTATATGCTGGATTAGAGATCCTCATCACAATTCTAAATTTGCACCGAAAGCACATGAAGGTTTTATGCTTGGTTACGGAAAGGACTCGCACACCTACAGAGTTCAAAATCGCTCTTCACAAGATTGTTGATACTGTAGTTGTGCGGTTCGATGAAACTAATGGCTCGCAAAGAGAGCACCTACCTTCTGTGTTAGATGAACCAGCACCTGAGGAATCTATCAAGTTCAAGGCAACTGAGGATGTCATTCCTACTGAAGAATCTGCTGAAGAATTCATTCTGTCACGCAAAGAACGTCGAGTGATGCACTGAAGATAGTCTTTGAAGAAAATGGTCTTTGAAGAAAATGCTGATCAAATTCCTCGACGACAACCAGCTCATCCTCGCGTTGCAAAAGAAGTGCAAGTTGACAAGATCATCGATGACATTGAAGCACCGGGCCCTCTCACACGCTCAAAAGCTTCACATTTATCTAACTTTTGTGGGCACTATGCTTTTGTCTCTATCACAGAGCCCACTAAGGTAGATGAAGCATTTCGAGCCCGAGTGGATTCAGCAATGCAAGAAGAATTACATCGATTCGAGCTCAACAATGTCCGGAACTGGTCAAACGTCCAGATCCTCGCAAGCATAATATCATTGGCACAAAGTGGATCTACCGCAACAAGCAAGATGAAAATGGCCTTGTGGTGAGGAATAAGGCACAACTTGTAGCTCAAGGCTACACAGGTTGAAGGAATTGATTTCGATGAAACTTTTGCACTGTTGCTAGACTTGAGGCTATTCAGCATACTACTTGCTTATGCTAACCATCATAATATCACTCTATATCAAATGGATGTGAAAAGTGCATTCCTCAATGGTAAGCTTGAGGAAGAAGTATATGTTGCTCAACCCCGGGTTTTGAAGATCCAAAGAATCCCGACAAAGTCTTGAGACTCAACAAGGCCCTCTATGGTCTCAAACAGGCCCCACAGGCGTGGTATGATACATTGAAGGAATTCTTCGTGAAGAATGGCTTCACACCAGTTCACTCGACCCTACTCTCTTTACTAAATCATATGATGGTGAACTGTTTGTGTGCCAAATATATGTTGATGATATTATCTTTGGCTGTACTGACCAACGTTATAGTGATGAATTTGCCTATATGATGAGTGAAGAATATCAAATGTCTATGATGGGAGAATTGAAATTCTTCTTAGGTCTTCAAATTCATCAACAACACAATGGCATATTCATATCTTAGGAGAAATACCTCAAAGATGTCCTGAAGAAATTCGGCATGCAAGATTGCAAAGGCGTCAAAATTCCTATGCCCACAAATGGCCATCTATGCACTGATGAAAATGGTATTGACTTCGATCACAAGGTATACCGCTCCATGATTGGTTCTCTATTGTACTTATGTGCATCTAGGCCAGATATAATGCTTAGTGTTTGCATGTGTGCCCGATTTCAAGCTACACCGAAGGAATCACACCATAAGGCTGTGAAGCATATTCTTGATATCTAGTTCACACACCAACACTAGGATTATGGTACCCTAAGGGCTCTACTTTTGATCTCATTGGATATTCGACTCGACTATCTGGTGATCGTGTGGACCGCAAGTCAACATCTGGTACTTGTCATTTCCTCGGACGATCTTTGGTCCATTGGTCCTCGAAGAAACAAAACTGCGTATCACCGCTCTCATGGAAGCTGAATACATTGCTGCTGGCTCTTGTTGTGCTCAATTGCTGTGGATGAAGCAAACTCTCAAGGACTACAACATCAACGTGAAGAATATGCCTCTCTCTTGTGACAATGAGAGTGCCATCAAGATTGCTCACAACCCGTTCAGCACTCGAAGACAAAGCACATTCAAATTCGTCATCATTTTCTTCGTGATCATGTGTTGAAGGCGACATCTCCATCGAGCATGTGAAGATCAAGAACAGCTAGCTGATATCTTCACTAAGCCCTTGGATGAGAAGAGATTTAGCAAGTTGCGGTGTGAGCTAAATATCTTAGAATCTTGAATGTTCTTTGAAAAGGACACACATCCCGACACATATGCAAAATTGATGACTTAGATGTGCAATACATGAAGAAACGTTTTCTTCAATCAATGAAGAATAACACTCTAAGTGTGAAGAAATTAATGAAGAATTTGATTCTCGTAACCCTCGACAATTATGCGCGTGTCTGAAATCATCATTCTTATCGGTGGGTCACACCACCACCAAAGTTGAAAATCTTCAATTTGAGTTTTTCCTCAGTTTTGAAATTCTTCAGTTTTGCAAATTCTTCAACTTCGCAAAATCTTCACTGTTTCCGTTGTTTTTCCTCATTGACTATATATATATATATATGGGTTTATGTCCTCTACAGCATTCACTTATGGCTATTTCTTCAAGTCACTTTTTCTGCTAAGTGAATGTGATCGGACCCTTCCCCCTCTATGCTATACTCAACCCAATCTATTCACTAATTCTTCATGTGCGTTCTATTTGAAACTCGTTCAAAATCTTCACTGTGTCCTTGTCAGCTGAAGAAATTGCGAACGGAACTTTAAAACTGATCTTATCCAAACTTTCGTTTTTGCCGCTCAAACCGTTCCGCATCCCATGATATAATTATCTATTCACCCACGATCTAACACAATCTCCACTTCTCAGTACATGGGTGACACATGTCAAGCGAATGAGAAGGGTCAGGGGCATGTTCGTCCCAAATCTTCGGGCGAACAGTTTTTCACCGTGGCTATATATACCCCCTCTCCCCTTCCTCACTTCCTTTACTCCGCTCGACCGCTCTCTCTCTCGCTCGAGCTTCTCAAACCCTAGCGCCGCCGCTACTCCATCGTCGCCGGTGAGGAAGAGCTTCACTGCCTCGACCTCGTCGCCGTCGTACTCGCGCCGACCGTAGAAATCTTCACTCCGCCGCCGTAGCTGTCTTCCTCCGCCAAGTTAGAGCGTGGAAGATCTAACCTGACGAACTTCCCATCTGTTCTTCTCAGTTCGTCGTGTTCTTCACTTTGGGTAATTGAAATTTACTTTTATTACTCGCTTTGATTCTCAAACCTTCCTGAAAATCTTCAAAGGTGTTTATTCTTCAAATCTTCACACATATGAACACCTCAAACAAAATATGCTCTTGATTCGTTTCTCTAAGCAATGATTTTTCTTCAAGATTCCTCAATTGTGTGGATCCTCGATCCACACAACTCTGGAACCTAAGACAAAGATCGCTTAGTGAAATTCTTCAAAACTCATCTGGTCAAATTCCTCAAACTAGTTCTTTTGAAAACCTTACGAGAACGCATATGACCTCTCCAAATTCCTCGCAACTATACTCTGTTCACGGTACTCATGTCCGCTTTGAATCACTAGGTTCTCATCAACTTAACTCATTTGCAGCGTTCCTCAAAGAAAAGTTGCATACTTCTTCAGAGAATTCGATTGTTCAAATTCCTTAGCTGAAGAATATGGCAGAAGGAAAGAAGCCACAGAAAGGAGGAAAGAGGCCTGAGGTCATGACTGTGTTTGAGATTCCCGAGAACATCTATGCTGATTATTGCACACCGGATGAAGCCGAGTTCAGCAAAGAAAACAAAAATCAGCGCAAGGTGCACATTCAAAGGATTGAAAGGAGATGGGCAAGGGAATGGAGGGAGTACAAATATGTTACTCCAAAGTACATGAAGAAATTCGCTCTCAATCCTCCATGCCCAAGAGCTCCATTGGCACCTGGTCAAGAAGTCGACCCTACCAAAGATCAAGCGTGGTGAGGACTTTCCTGAAGAATGGGCCAAGCGCCAAGCCAAATTGGCAAGACAAGCCAACGAGGCGGTGAGGAAATTTAATGAGGACTCTGCTACTGCTGCTGCCACTGAAGCCTCTGTCAAGCCAAGAAAATCTATGGCAAAGAAGCCCGCACACAAGCCAAGTGCTTCACCAACAGTGCCCTCACGGCCAATTTCCTCAGCAATGCCCTCACGGCAAATTCCTCATGCTGCTCCTGCTCCTCCCAAATCCTCAGCTCCTCCAAAGTCCTCAGCGGCTCCGACAAAGTCCTCAGCACCTGTGCATCTGGCCACGTGCCAAAGGACTGCAGGCATCTCCATTACCTCTGGTGTTTCAGCAAGTTCCTCAGCTGCACCAAATTCTTCATCTGCCCCAACTCTGCTGAAGACTAAGGCCACAGCTGGACGAGGTCCTCGGCCAAGTCCCAAGAAGAAACAGGCCGCCTTCCAAGAGCCACCTGAAGATGATGAGGCTGATGATGATGAACTTGCGGAAATCATCAGAGACCGACAAGAAAGGGCACCTCCTGCGCCTACACCAACTCCAATCCTTCCATCTGCATCTGATGTGAAGAAGACCAAGGCTGCAGAACGAGCTGCAGTGAAGAAAAGGAAAGCATCTGCTGCTTCAAATTCTCCAGCACCGAAGAAGATGAAGACAATGACCAGCTCATTTGACAATCCCATTGATGCTGTTCCAATTTCCTCCATGCCATCAAAGGACCTTGTTCCTTTTGGTGAAGATTATGAGATCCCAAGCGGATCTGATGAAGAAAATCACTCTGCTTGCTTCGTCGAGCAGATTGATGAAGAAATTGAAGTGGAAGCAATCCTTCAACCCCAATCATTTCCTCGCCTATGCCTCGGTTCACAGTGAAGAGGCGGTGTTGAGAAATTGAAGAAGATGTGGATATTGGAAGCACAACGCCCGGTGATGAGCGATGACTTTTGGGAAAGTCAAGATCCAAATTCTCCACTCTTCACCCCAATCCAACAGATTCCTCGATCCACTTTGCTCCAACAGTTCAAATGGGCTCTGAAGAAACTCATCCCACTTCATCTCTACATGAAGAAATTCCAGCCACTAGCGCCGATGAACTCTTTGCTGCTGATCCTCGGTGCACATGTAGAGGAACCAGAAATTCCTCAGCCTGAAAAACCTGAGATTGCGATTCCAGAGGTCGTGATGCAACTCACTGACACTCCATTGCCAAAGCCAAAGAATCCATTCTCAACGAAACAAAAGTTCAAGGCTGAAGACTTCTTTGGCGAGCACGTTTTTTTCACGGATTACAACCCATACGACTCTGCTCGCATAAGGAAGAGGCGTTTCTGGACTGCCAGTCAAGCCAACTTCTATTCCTCTGTGCTCTTCAACAAAGACAAAGTCTTCGATCATGCACATATTCCTCATGTGGACATGGAATCTCTGCCAGGCTTCGAGCCAGTCCTCAGTGTTCTTCACGATGCTGGTTTGCTGAATTTCTGCACTAACATCTGTGATTGGAATGAAGAACTCATTCTTCAATTCTATGCGACGCTGCACATCACCGGAGACGCTGAAGATGTGAACTCATGGGTGTTGGACCGGATGTCTGAAAATACTCACTACAAGGCACCAACAACTGAATTGCTTCGTGCCCTACCACTCGGTCCTCCCCTTGATGGTGCTCGTTGTATCTACAACGAACCTGAGCTTTCAAATCACTTTATGCAAGTGCTGATAAAGCCTTTGAAGCCAGGGCAGGCCCCAAGAACCAAATTCCTCGTCAAGGAATTATTGTATGTGCCTCGGACTGTCTATCGCATTCTGACGAAGACAATGAGTCCTATCAAAGGCCACGACTCCAATGATGAAGAAGTCGTTGGCATCATGAAGAATATGCTTTTCAATATCATTCATGGCGTTCCCGTTAACTTCCATGATTTCTTCATGAGGACTCTGGCAAACATTGCTATGTCACCATTTGAGCTGAAGCCTTATGCACCATGGATTATGAGGTTCATCAGGACAAGGTCTTCACTCAGTTACAAGGCTGATACTCTGAACCACTGCAGCTACTTGCCCCCGATTGAAGTCCTCAAACGGACATTTTCCTCAGCTGATGACAAGGGCAAGGCTACTGCTGTGATAGATGAGGGCATTCGTCCATTGGATGGTCAATTTCGCAAAGCTGCATCCTACTCCACCAATGATGACTCTGCCACACATGACTCTGCCGCCAATATCTCAGCCAAGCAAAATCCTCAAGCCACAGCACCCAGGGTGATGACTGATTGTGAGTTACTCCTCAGTCTTCATCAGAAGGTTGATCGCAATCATAGATGGGTCAAGCGTCAGTTTGGTTCAATTCTTCACAACATGACCTCTACACACAATGCAGTGATGAAAAACCAATACTACCTCCATGAAACCTTCAACCGCACCTGGGCTGTTCTTTCTAATGTCTACAATGCGGAAGAACTGAAGACAATGGGTCTCAAGGAAGACTTTGACTGGTCTGCACCTCCACCGAAGAAATACAAGAAGGTCAAAGTTCCTTCCTTGGTGGCCAGCTCCTATTCTTCATCTCGAGACACTGATGAAAATGAAGACTTGGACGACACTGCGGCAGGCCCTACTACGACAACCGACCCCAACAACGCTGGCGCTCCTTCATCAACTTGAAAGTCTTCAGGGGCGTTAGTCCTCAGTTCCGATCCTTTTGGTCATTCGATGACAAAGGGGGAGAAATGTGAGTTAGTCTTCAAGCGGGTCTATTATATGGGCAATTTTTTGTTAAGTTACAACTCTCGTTCTTCTGAAACTTTATTGGATCGAGTTGTAAACTTAAACCCAATGGTGCTCTGATACTTTTGATGCACTGTGCTCTGATACTCTTGATGCATTATTTTGCATGCCTATTCCTCATTAATGTTATTGCACGCATGCTGAATTTCATCAAGCACCATATTTAATCATGCATTTCAAATTCTTCATATTATATGTCAATGCGTGTATGATTACAAGATATAGGGGGATATCTCCATGATTCAACTCTTCAAATGTGGATTGCCTCAAAAGCAAATTCCTCACTATGCACATCTTCAGGGGGAGTTCTTTTATATCTTGTAATCAAATTCCTCAGTATCAGTATTTACACTTCATATGTTTATCCCCGTTGAAAACTTAACCTATATTGTCATCAATCACCAAAAAG
Organism: Aegilops longissima; assembly: GCA_021605205.1. Taxonomy (NCBI): domain Eukaryota; kingdom Viridiplantae; phylum Streptophyta; class Magnoliopsida; order Poales; family Poaceae; genus Aegilops; species Aegilops longissima. The sequence goes on from CM038681.1 coordinate 149,573,613, forward strand.
GGGGAGATTGTAAGTGCATCTAGTGCCCTTAGTGATTTTGGTGTATTGAAGACTTATAGGTTAAGGGACTAATGTGTTTATGAGTGTACACAGGTCTATAAGTCTATGAGGAGTTTGATATTTACAGAGAAAGTCGACCCTAAAATGAAGTTCTTCGATCAAGACTTTGATAATTCGAAGACTTTACGAAGACTTTGAAAGTGAAGAAATTAGTGTGACCTTGAAGACTTGGTATTCATTTGAGGAACATGAAGCGTGAAGACTTTTGTTTTCGTAGTTTCCTTTTCTCTTTCTTGAGTCATAGGAAACACCGTCTTCGTTAAAGGGGTCGAGGAAATAATAAGGAAAAATTTCCATGTGATGCTCAACTCAAAATCCTACACCTACCAATCCCTTGAGTGAAGCCTTTGGAAATCTCATACAGTTCAGTCAATTTCTTGATGTGAGACGAAGTTCTTCCAGTCATTGAGAATTTATTCGACCGAGGAGTTAGGAATTCGCCAGTCTGGATTGCCTACACAAGAGGAACATGATAGCCCTAAGGAATTTGAGAATCAAATTTCCGACCGTTCTTTCTTCTTGGCGCCACTGTCCCAAAATATCTTATCCACCTAACGGTCATATCATTGAAGGGCATTTATGTCTTATCATGTCGGGCTGCTCCCTAGGCTATAAATAGCCGCCCCTACAACCACTAGCTGGTTGGCTGCTCGAGAGAAACTTGACACTTGTCATTTGAGAGCAACCCATCCTCCGAGGACTTTGGCGAAAATCATCGAGTGAGGAAAACCCAAAACCAAACCCTACAAACCCAAAGTGATTGAGCATCATCAAGAGATTGATCCTGCGTGGATCCGACGCTTGTTACCTTTGAAGACTGTGCTTCTTCCAGACGGTTAGCGTCATGGTCTAGAAACATCCAAGAGGAATTATGGATCGCCGAGTGACCAAGTCTGTGAAGGTTTGGAAGTCGCCTAAAGACTTACCACGAGTGATTGGGCGAGTGCATGTGACCTTAGTTCAAGGAGAATCTGGTGAGGACTTGGTGTCTGAGCTGCGTGCTTTCGGCGATCGGGTGTCCGGACTGTGTGTCCTCGAGTTTAAATACTCGGCCGCTCCAACCAGACGTACAACCGAGACAGCAGTTGGAACTGGTCTACCAAATCATTGTCTTCACCAACCTAACTGGTTCTATTTCCTCAACCCTTTCATTTCCTCATTCTTTGTGTTGAGTGTTCGTTCATATCTGTGTTTGAAGACTTTGGTGAAGACTTTTCAATTTCCTCGCCTCAATTTCTTGATCTGTTTGTCTTCATCTTGTGCTATCCTGTGTTTACGCTTTACATACTCTTTGATTGTCTTCATTTCATCATGATGACCATGCCCGCATTCTCTTATGCTTACTTCTGAGTACTTATTCCGCTGCAAGTAGTTCTTCACTTAGGAATTTCCTCACCGGATAATTCCTCATTGAAGAATTCATAAAAATCGCCTATTCACCCCCCTCTAGTCGATATAACGCACTTTCAGAGGCTACCACGTTTCTGTAGTTTCTGCGGTCATCTAGGGCATGGTCAACGCGAATGTAAGCTACCGGCGGACCTCCAAAAGATGAGGTTCTCGGCGGCAATGTGTGCCTCCCCTTTTAAGAGAAGCAGCATGAGAGGAGGGTTTGTAGTGCCTGAAGCAGCTAGCGCTAGGTGCTTTCTCCATTTTGAGTTAGAGGTAAATGGAGTGGCCAAGTCAGCACCACCATAACTCGCAACTAAAAGACACAAAGAGGAGGCAGAGGCAGTCCTGGTGGACCCGCTGGTTCAGGCAGCGACCACCGCCATTGGAGCCATCAAGATAGGTACAGAGGAGAAGGAGATAGATGATCAGAACAAGGTAGCTGAGATGGTAGTGGATGAAGGAGTAGGCAAGACAAAGGCAGAGGTTGGGATCTCCATTGCCGAAACCCCTCCCCTGTTGATAGCAGTGGATCAGGCGGTAGTCCACGAGGTGGAGACTAGCCAGGATCTCTAAAATATCCCCCGAAGTTTGAACATAACCCCGACTTGGCGCTCCCAAAGGAATCGCTAACCCATCTGTGGTTGGCCAGAAAGGGCTGCTCGAAGAAAACCAAATGGTGGCGAAGAGGAGTCGGAAGGGAACAGGAAAGGCAACAACACAACCGTTCCCGTGGTGACGGGAGGTAAATCTGTAAAGGGACTGCATGGAAAACACAAGCACCAGACCGGTAGACGTCCTCTGAAGTCTGAACCTGCAAACCAAGAAACAACGTTGGCAAGGAATCAAAATGGGAAACAAGACGCGAGGGCTAGGCCAGGGGATTTAGTGCCGGGGGAAAGAGGTGGGAGTCTGAACATGGATGAAAATAACACAAAGGATGGTAGCGAGGGTGATGGCACGGATGTACACAAGAAGAAGAGAGGGCTGGAAAAACATAATGAAAAGGAGGAGACTAGGCTTGAGGAAGATTTGGAAGAGACCGGGCCAGGGGCTCTCGGTGTACTGGCGGATGCGGATGAAAGCATCCGCCAGGAGCCATGAGGATGCTAAGTTGGAACTTTCGGGGCCTGGGGCAGCCCCGGACAGTTCAAGAACTTGTGTGCTTGGTTAGCACACATCGTCCTTCTATCGTTTTTCTCTCTGAAACTAGGCAGAATAAGGAGCGGGTAAATAACCTTAGGTGGCGGCTGAGTCTTAAAAACGGTTTGCTGCATGATGGTAGGGGAAAAGGTGGAGGTATCGCCTTGTACTGGGATGAATCTGTTGAAATAAAAAGGCTATCACTTGGCCCGCGGTACATAGATGTGTTGATTCGTAGTAATCCTAATGAACAATGGTGGAGGGGTATGTTCATCTATGGAGAACCAAAAGCACATGAAAGGATCCACATGTGGAACTTAATCAGGAGAATTAAACATAACTCAAATGCGCCTTGGATGTTGATTGGTGACTTTAACAAAATGTAGTGGCAGAGTGAGCATTTTTCAGCAGCAAAGAGACCTGAGAAACAAATGGCAGGCTTTAGGGGAGTATTGGATTGGTGTGATTTGCATGATCTGGGGTATAGAGGTCCTGACTGGACTTATGACAACAAGCAAGAAGGGAGCAAGAATGTGAAGGCTAGACTGGATCGGGGGTGGCAACACCTTGCTGGAGTAGGAGGTTCCAGAATGCACAAATCGAACATATACGTTCGACTAGATCTGACCACCTACCGTTGTTGTTGCAGTTTAGCTGGAAGTTGGAGTATAGGAGGAAAAAGGAATTCAGATATGAAGCACTATGGGAAAGAGATGAAACTCTACAAGCTGAGGTGGAAGCTTGCTGGAACAACACGGGGGCAACAGCAAACCTGCAGGAAATAAAAGAGAAATTCGTTATCATGCAACAGGGGCTGTGAAGGTGGAGCGCATAGAAAATAGGATCAGTCAAGAGACAAAGGAACAAGCTCCGGAACCGTCTAAAAACCCTAATGAACAAGCCAACTAACCAATCAAATGAGAAGGAGATTAAGAGTGCACAAAAGAATTGGATGAACTGTTATTAAGGGAGGAAATACTATGGGGCCAAAGGTCCAGAGCAACACACTTGAGAGAGGGAGACAGGAATATGGAATGGTTTCACCGCCAAGCTACCTGGAGAAAGAAGCAAAATACCATCTCCAAACTGCAGAACAATAATTGCCAATGGATCGAACAAAAAGAGGAACTACATAAAATGTCTACGAGTTTTCCAAAGGGATGTTTACAGTAGAAAGTACCGTGGCCCCCCAAGACCTCCTGAACATGTTCAATGAGATGGTTACCCCAGAGATGAATGACAGTCTGGAGAAGGAATTTATGGAGAAGGAAATTGGAGCGACACACTATTTCAGATCGGCCCTCTCAAAGCCCCGGGTCCGGATGGCTTCCATGCACGTTTTTACCAGAGGAACTGGGGGGGGGGGGGGCTCAAAGAAGAGATTGTGCATGCGGTGAGGAAGTTCTTCATAAATGGAATCATGCCCGAGGGGCTTAACGATACAGTCATCGTTCTAATCCCGAAGGGCAATGATCCGAAAAGCCTGAAGATTTCCGGTCGATCAGCCTATGCAACGTAATCTACAGGGTGATTTCAAAATGTTTGGTAAACCGGCTTCGACCGTTCTTGGATGAGCTTATCTCGGAGACCCAAAGTGTGTTAATCCTAGGACGGATGATCACAGATAATGCCCTAATTGCATTTGAATGTTTTCACAAGATCCAACATCGCAAACATCCACAGAATACACACTGTGCGTACAAGCTTGACCTCGCAAAGGCTTATGACAGAGTGGATTGGAATTTTCTTGAGGGCGTCTTAGGAAAATATGGCTTTAGTAAGAAATGGATTGATTGGGTGATGGTGTGTGTCAAGTCTGTGAGGTATGTAGTAAAATTCAACGGTGAGCTATTGGAGAATTTTGTGCCGTCGCGAGGTCTAAGACAGGGGGACCCCTTGAGCCCCTATTTGTTCCTGTTTATTGCAGAGGGCCTAACCCGTGTCATGAAGAAGATTGATGCAGGACACATCACACCGGTCAAGGTTGCCCGTAACAGCCCAGGCATCTCAAACCTTCTTTTTGCGGATGATAGCTTGCTGTTCTTTAAAGGGACTATTGAACAAGCGAAGGAAGTAAAGGACGCTCTTAATGTTGGGGATCGTAGCAGAATTTTAAAATTTTATAAGCATCACCAAGATCAATCTATGGAGTTATCTAGCAACGAGGGGAAAAGGAGTGCATCTACATACCCTTGTAGATCGCGAGCGGAAGCGTTCAAGAGAAAGGGGTTGATGGAGTTGTACTCGTCGTGATCCAAATCACCGATGACCGAGCGCCGAACGTACGGCACCTCCGCGTTCAACACACGTACGGTTGAGGAAGACGTCTCCTCCTTCTTGATCCAGCAAGGGTTAAGGAGAGGTTGATGGAGATCCAGCAGCACGACGGCGTGGTGGTGGAAACAGCAGCGATCTCGGCAGGGCTTCGCCAAGCACTACGAGAGGGAGATGTGTTGCAGGAGAGAGAGGGAGGCGCCAGGGGCTAGGGTGCGGCTGCCCTCCATCCCCCCCATTATATATAGGCCCCCTGGGGGGGCGCCGGCCCTAGGAGATCCAATCTCCAAGGGGGGCAGCGGCCAAGGGGGGTGGCTTGCCCCCCAAGCCAAGGGGGCGCCCCCACCCCTAGGGTTTACTGCCCTAGGCGCATGGGGAGGCCCAAGGGGGGCGCACCAGCCCACCAGGGGCTGGTTCCCCTCCCCACTTCAGCCCATGGGGCCCTCCGGGATAGGTGGCCCCACCCGATGGACCCCCGGGACCCTTCCGGTGGTCCCGGTATAATACCGATTACCCCCGAAACTTTCCCGATGGCCGAAACTTGATTTCCTATATATAAATCTTTACCTCCGGACAATTCCAGAACTCCTCGTGATGTCCGGGATCTCATCCGGGACCCCGAACAACTTTCGGGTTACCGCATACTAATATCTCTACAACCCTAGCATCACCGAACCTTAAGTGTGTAGACCCTACGGGTTCGGGAGACATGCAGACATGACCGAGACGACTCTCCGGTCAATAACCAACAGCGGGATCTGGATACCCATGTTGGCTCCCACATGCTCCTCGATGATCTCATCGGATGAACCACGATGTCGAGGATTCAATCAATCCCGTATACAATTCCCTTTGTCAATCGGTACGTTACTTGCCCGAGACTCGATCGCTGGTATCCCAATACCTCGTTCAATCTCGTTACCGGCAAGTCACTTTACTCGTACCATAATGCATGATCCCGTGATCAACCATTTGGTCACATTGAGCTCATTATGATGATGCATTACCGAGTGGGCCCAGAGATACCTCTCCGTCACACGGAGTGACAAATCCCAGTCTCGATTCGTGCCAACCCAATGAGACACTTTCGGAGATACCCGTAGTGCACCTTTATAGCCACCCAGTTACGTTGTGACGTTTGGCACACCCAAAGCACTCCTACGGTATCCGGGAGTTGCACAATCTCATGGTCTAAGGAAATGATACTTGACATTTGGAAAAAGCTCTAGCAAACGAACTACACGATATTTTTGCTATGCTTAGGTTGGGTCTTGTCCATCACATCATTCTCCTAATGATGTGATCCCGTTATCAATGAAATCCAATGTCCATAGTCAGGAAACCATGACTATCTGTTGATCAACGAGCTAGTCAACTAGAGGCTCACTAGGGACTTGTTGTGGTCTATGTATTCACACATGTATTACGATTTCCGGATAACACAATTATAGCATGAACAATAGACAATTATCATGAACAAAGAAATATAATAATAACCATTTTATTATTGCCTCTAGGGCATATTTCCAACAGTCTCCCACTTGCACTAGAGTTAATAATCTAGTTACATTGTGATGAATCGAACACCCATAGAGTTCTGGTGTTGATCATGTTTTGCTCTAGGGAGAGGTTTAGTCAACGGATCTGCCACATTTAGATCTGTGTGCACTTTACAAATATCTATGTCTCCATCTTGAACACTTTCACGAATGGAGTTGAAGCGACGCTTGATATGCCTGGTCTTCTTGTGAAACCTCGGCTCCTTGGCAAGGGCAATAGCTCCATTGTTGTCACAGAAGAGAGTCATCGGGCCCGACGCATTGGGTATGACTCCTAGGTCGGTGATGAACTCCTTCATCCAGATTGCTTCATGCGCTGCCTCCGAGGCTGCCATGTACTCCGCTTCACATGTAGATCTCGCCATGACGCTTTGCTTGCAACTGCACCAGCTTACTGCCCCACCATTCAAAATATACACGTATCCGGTTTTGTGACTTAGAGTCATCCAGATCTGTGTCAAAGCTAGCCCCGACGTAACCCTTTACGATGAGCTCTTCGTCACCTCCATATACGAGAAACATGTCCTTAGTCCTTTTCAGGTACTTCAGGATATTCTTGACCGCTGTCCAGTGTTCCATGCCGGGATTACTTTGGTACCTTCCTACCAAACTTACGGCAAGGTTTACATCAGGTCTAGTACACAACATGGCATACATAATAGACCCTATGGTGAGGCATAGGGGATGACACTCATCTTTTCTCTATCTTCTGCCATGGTCGGGCATTGAACCGTGCTCAATTGCACACCTTACAATACAGGCAAGAACCCCTTCTTGGACTGATCCATATTGAACTTCTTCAATATCTTGTCAAGGTACGTACTTTGTGAAAGACCAATGAGGCGTCTCGATCTGTCTCTATAGATCTTGATGCCTAATATATAAGCAGCTTCTCCAAGCTCCTTCATTGAAAAACACTTGTTCAAGTAGGCCTTTATGCTTTCCAAGAATTCTATATCATTTCCCATCAACAGTATGTCATCCACATATAATATGAGAAATGCTACAGAGCTCCCACTCACTTTCTTGTAAACACAGGCTTCTCCATAAGTCTATGTAAACCCAAACGCTTTGATCATCTCATCAAATCGAATGTTCCAACTCCGAGATGCTTGCACCAGCCCATAGATTGAGCATTGGAGCTTGCACACCTTGTTAGCATTCTCAGGATCGACAAAACCTTCCGGCTGCATCATATACAATTCTTTCTTAAGAAAGCCATTAAGGAATGCCGTTTTGACGTCCATTTGCCATATTCATAATCATAGAATGCGGCAATTGCTAACATGATTCGAACGAACTTCAGCTTCGCTACGGGTGAGAAAGTCTCATCGTAGTCAACCCCTTGAACTTGTCGATAACCCTTAGCGACAAGTCGAGCCTTATAGATGGTCACATTACCATCCGCGTCATGCCTTCTTCTTAAAGATCCATTTATTTTCTATGGCTCGCCGATCATCGGGCAAGTCGGTCAAAGTCCATACTTCGTTTTCATACATGGATCCTATCTCGGTTTCATGGCTTCTAGCCATTTGTCGGAATCCGGGCCGCCATCGCTTCTTCATAGTTCAAGGTTCACCGTTGTCTAACAACATGATTTCCAAGACAGGGTTGTCGTGCACTCAGTGCGGAACGTGTCCTTGTGGACCTATGAAGTTCAAGAGGAGCTTGATCCAAGTACCTTGATCATCATCATTAACCTCCTCTCTAGTCGGTGCAGGCACCACAGAACATCTTCCCGAGCTGCACTACTTACCGCTTCAAGAGGTAGTACTTCATCAAGCTCTACTTTCCTCCCACTCACTTCTTTCGAGAGAAACTCTTTCTCCAGAAAAGACCCGTTCTTGGCAACAAAGATCTTGCCTTCAGATCTGAGGTAGAAGGTATACCCAATGGTTTCCTTAGGGTATCCTATGAAGACGCATTTTTCCGACTTGGGTTCGAGCTTTTCAGGTTGAAGTTTCTTGACATAAGCATCGCATCCCCAAACTTTTAGAAACGACAGTTTAGGTTTCTTCCTAAACCATAATTCATACGGTGTCGTCTCAACGGATTTCGACGGAGCCCTATTTAAAGTGAATGCGGCAGTCTCTAAAGCATAGCCCCAAAATGAGAGTGGTAGATCGGTAAGAGACATCATAGATCGCACCATATCTAATAGAGCGCGATTACGACGTTCGGACACACCATTTCGTTGAGGTGTTCCAGTCGGCGTGAGTTGTGAAACTATTCCACATTTCCTTAAGTGCGTACCAAATTCATGACTTAAATACTCCCCTCCACGATCTGATCGTAAGAACTTTATTTTCCTGTCACATTGATTCTCAACCTCACTCTGAAATTCCTTGAACTTTTCAAAGGTCTCAGACTTGTGTTTCATTAAGTAGACATATCCATATCTACTCAAGTCATCAGTGAGAGTGAGAACATAACGATATCCTCCACGAGCCTCAACGCTCATTGGACCGCACACATCTGTATGTATGATTTCCAATAAGTTGGTTGCTCGCTCCATTGTTCCGGAGAACGGAGTCTTGGTCATTTTGCCCATGAGGCATGGTTCGCATGTGTCAAATGATTCATAATCGAGAGACTCTAAAAGTCCATCAGCATGGAGCTTCTTCATGCACTTGACACCAATGTGACCAAGGCGGCAGTGCCACAAGTATTTGGGACTATCGTTATCAACTTTACATCTTTTGGTATTCACACGATGAATATGTGTAACATCACGTTCGAGATTCATTAAGAATAAACCATTCACCAGCGGGGCATGACCATAAAACATATCTCTCATATAAATAGAACAACCATTATTCTCGGATTTAAATGAGTAGCCATCTCGAATTAAACGAGATCCTGATACAATATTCATGCTCAAAGCTGGCACTAAATAACAATTATTGAGGTTTAAAACTAATCCCGTAGGTAAATGTAGAGGCAGCGTGCCGACGGCGATCACATCGACCTTGGAACCATTCTCGACGCGCATCGTCACCTCGTCCTTCGCCAGCCTCCGCTTATTCCGCAGCTCCTGCTTTGAGTTACAAATATGAGCAACCGCACCGGTATCAAATACCGGTGAGCTACTACGAGTCTTCGTAAGGTACACATCAATTACATGTATATCACATATACCTTTAGTGTTGCCGGCCTTCTTGTCCGCTAAGTATTTGGGGCAGCTCCGCTTCCAGTGACCACTTCCCTTGCAATAAAAGCACTCAGTCTCAGGCTTGGGTCCATTCTTTGGCTTCTTCCCGCAAGCTGGCTTACCGGGCGCGGCAACTCCTTGCCGTCCTTCTTGAAGTTCTTCTTACCCTTGCCTTTCTTAAACTTAATGGTTTTATTCACCATCAACACTTGATGTTCCTTTTTGATCTCCACCTTCGCTGATTTCAGCATTGAATATACCTCGGGAATGGTCTTTTCCATCCCCTGCGTATTGAAGTTCATCACAAAGCTCTTGTAGCTTGGTGGAAGCGATCAAGGATCCTGCCAATGACCGGCCATCCGGAGATTAACTCCCACCTGAGTCAGCGGTTGTGCAACCCGGACATTTTGAGTATGTGCTCACCGACAGAACTATTTTCCTCCATCTTACAACTGAAGAACTAGTCGAGACTTCATATCTCTCGACCGGGCATGAGCTTGGAAAACCATTTTCAGCTCTTGAACATCTCATATGCTCCGTGTTGCTCAAAACGCTTTTGGAGCCCGGTTCTAAGTTGTAAAGCATGCCGCACTGAACGAGGGAGTAATCATCGGACGAGACTGCCAAGCGTTCATAACGTCTTGGTTCTCTCGATGGTGCTTCACCTAGCGGTGCTTCTAGGACATAATATTTCTTGGCAGCTATGAGGATGATCCTCGTGTTCGGACCCGATCCTTATAGTTGCTGCCATCATCTTTCAGCTTGGTTTTCTCTAGGAAGCGTTGAAGTTGAGGGCAACATTAGCGTGGGCCATTTGATCTACAAGACATATTGTAAAGATTTTAGACTAAGTTCATGATAATTAAGTTCATCTAATCAAATTATTCAATGAATTCCCACTCAGATAGACATCCCTCTAGTCATCTAAGTGAAACATGATCCGAGTCAACTAGGCCGTGTCCGATCTTCACGTGAGACGGACTAGTCAACATCGGTGAACATCTTCATGTTAATCGCATCTTCTATACGACTCATGTTCGACCTTTCGGTCTTCCGTGTTACGAGGCCATGTCTATACATGCTAGGCTCGTCAAGTCAACCTAAGTGTACTGTGTGTGTAAATCTGGCTTACACCCGTTGTATTCGAACATTAGAATCTATCACACCCGATCATCACGTGGTGCTTCGAAACAACGAACCTTCGCAATGGTGCACAGTTAGGGGGAACACTTTCTTGAAATTATTTCGAGGGATCATCTTATTTAAGCTACCGTCGTTCTAAGCAAATAAGATGCAAAACATGATAAACATCACATGCAATCAAATAGTGACATGATATGGCCAATGTCATATTGCTCCTTTGATCTCCATCTTCTGGGCGCCATGATCATCTTCGTCACCGGCATGACACCATGATCTCCATCATCGTGTCTTCATGAAGTTGTCACGCCAACGACTACTTCTACTTCTATGGCTAACGTGTTTAGCAATAAAGTAAAGTAATTTACATGGAGTTATTCAATGACACGCAGGTCATGCAAAAAATAAAGACAACTCCTATGGCTCCTGCCGGTTGTCATACTCATCGACATGCAAGTCGTGATTCCTATTACAAGAACATGATCATCTCATACATCACATATATCATTCATCACATCCTTTGGCCATATCACATCACAAAGTACTTGCTGCAAAAACAAGTTAGACGTCCTCTAATTGTTGTTGCATGTTTTTACGTGGCTGTTATAGGTTTCTAGCAAGAACGTTTCTTACCTACGTAAAACCACAACGTGATATGCCAATTTCTATTTACCCTTCATAAGGACCCTTTTCATCGAATCCGCTCCAACTAAAGTGGGAGAGACAGACACCCGCTAGCCACCTTATGCAACTAGTGCATGTCAGTCGGTGGGACCTGTCTCACGTAAGCATACGTGTAAGGTCGGTCCAGGCCGCTTCATCCCACGATGCTGCCAAAGCAAGATAAGACTAGTAGTGGCAAGAAAATTGACAACATCTACGCCCACAACTGCTTTGTGTTCTACTCGTGCATAGTAACTACGCATAGACCTAGCTCATGATGCCACTGTTGGGGATCGTAGCAGAATTTTAAAATTTTCTACGCATCACCAAGATCAATCTACGGAGTTATCTAGCAACGAGGGGAAAAGGAGTGCATCTACATACCCTTGTAGATCGCGAGCGGAAGCGTTCAAGAGAACGGGGTTGATGGAGTCGTACTCATCGTGATCCAAATCACCGATGACCGAGCGCCGAACGGACGGCACCTCCGCGTTCAACACACGTACGGTTGAGGAAGACGTCTCCTCCTTCTTGATCCAGCAAGGGGTAAGGAGAGGTTGATGGAGATCCAGCAGCACGACGGCGTGGTGGTGGAAACAGCGGCGATCTCGGCAGGGCTTTGCCAAGCACTACGAGAGGGAGAGGTGTTGCAGGAGGGAGAGGGAGGCGCCAGGGGCTAGGGTGCGGCTGCCCTCCATCCCCCCCCATTATATATAGGCCCCCTGGGGGGCCACCGGCCCTAGGAGATCCAATCTCCAAGGGGGGCAGCGGCCAAGGGGGGTGGCTTGCCCCCCAAGCCAAGGGGGCGCCCCCCACCCCTAGGGTTTCCTGCCCTAGGCGCAGGGGGAGGCCCAAGGGGGGCGCACCAGCCCACCAGGGGCTGGTTCCCCTCCCCACTTCAGCCCATGGGGCCCTCAGGGATAGGTGGCCCCACCCGGTGGACCCCCGGGACCCTTCCGGTGGTCCCGGTATAATACCGATTACCCCCGAAACTTTCCCGATGGCCGAAACTTGACTTCCTATATATAAATCTTTACCTCCGGACCATTCCGGAACTCCTCGTGACGTCCGGGATCTCATCCGGGACCCCGAACAACTTTCGGGTTACCGCATACTAATATCTCTACAACCCTAGCGTCACCGAACCTTAAGTGTGTAGACCCTACGGGTTCGGGAGACATGCAGACATGACCGAGACGACTCTCTGGTCAATAACCAATAGCGGGATCTGGATACCCATGTTGGCTCCCACATGCTCCTCGATGATCTCATCGGATGAACCACGATGTCGAGGATTCAATCAATCCCGTAAACAATTCCCTTTGTCAATCGGTACGTTACTTGCCCGAGACTCGATCGCCGGTATCCCAATACCTCGTTCAATCTCGTTACCGGCAAGTCACTTTACTCGTACCGTAATGCATGATCCCATGATCAACCCTTTGGTCACATTGAGCTCATTATGATGATGCATTACCGAGTGGTCCCAGAGATACCTCTCCGTCATACGGAGTGACAAATCCCAATCTCGATTCGTGCCAACCCAACAGACACTTTCGGAGATACCCGTAGTGCACCTTTATAGCCACCCAGTTATGTTGTGACGTTTGGCACACCCAAAGCATTCCTACGGTATCCGGGAGTTGCACAATCTCATGGTCTAAGGAAATGATACTTGACATTTGGAAAAAGCTCTAGCAAACGAACTACACGATCTTTGTGCTATGCTTAGGTTTGGGTCTTGTCCATCACATCATTCTCCTAATGATGTGATCCCGTTATCAATGACATCCAATGTCCATAGTCAGGAAACCATGACTATCTGTTGATCAACGAGCTAGTCAACTAGAGGCTCACTAGGGATATGTTGTGGTCTATGTATTCACACATGTATTACGATTTCCGAATAACACAATTATAGCATGAACAATAGACAATTATCATGAACAAAGGAATATAATAATAACCATTTTATTATTGCCTCTAGGGCATATTTCCAACACTTAACACCTTCCAGAGGAGTACGGGTCACCTCCTAAGAAAATCAGTCGACTTTGGAAACACATTGACTAATATTTGGAAGCAATCTCAGCCATGAGATGAAAAACACATCGGCGTTCCACGGCTGGTCTAACGAAAGCCTTCTAGCGGACTTCTGTTAGGAAGTGTTTCCCATTAAATTTTATAGTTGGTGCTCCTGATTTAAATAAACTACATATTTAACTACAACTTCTTGCACATGAGACCATATTAACTACAACTGCTTGCACACCCTTTCCCGATCTCATGCATATAGGTTCATATGGAGTATCACTGTAAGCAATGAATTTTCAGATCGTATATAGATAATAAAGTTGCGGTTTGCAAAAAATTCAAAAAAGAACAAAAACATGGTAATGAGCTCACAACTGAGAAATTGGGGCCATCAGTATACAAAAAAGCAAAATATATTACAATCCTATATCAGTAATTTCCTAAATGTATCTGTAAGTGTATCAAGTGCCCCCTTAGTGGTTTTAGAGTATTGAAGACTAATAGGTTGAAGGACTAATGCGTTTATGAGTATACAGAGATGTTATAGTCCCTGAAGATTTGGCTTAACTGACGAAAGACAACCACTGAAAATCCATTTCTTCAAGTGAAGAATTTGGTGCGGCCTTTGAAGAAAGTGATGTGAAGACTTGGAAGTTTGAAGACTTCTGTTTTCGTAGTTTCTTTCTTCTTATTTGAGTCATAGGAAAAATCGTATTGTTAAAGGGGGTCTAGGTGATATACATATGACAATTCCAAAGTGATGCTCAAACCTATACACGCTCTTGCCCCTTCGAGTGAAGCCTTTGGAAATCTCCGTCAATGCTGACGAATTTGCTAGCGATAGAGACGCAGTTCTTCTAGTCGCTGACGAATTCGGTCAGACTGAGGAGTTAGGATTTCGCTAGTGCGATCTACCTATCGTGAGGAAATTGAGTGTCCCAATGAAACTGAGAGTTCAATTTTCCGACAGTTGTTGTGTCGTGTGCCAACTGTTAAGTGGATCCTTATCCTGACAACGGTCATGTCCAAAGGGGCATTTATGACATTTCATGTCGGGTTGCCCCTTAGTTATAAATAGTCGCCTCCTACAACCACTTGTTGGTTGGCTGCTCCAGAGAGAACTTCACACTTGTGAGAGCAACCCTTCCTCTGACGACTTTGAGAGAAACCCAAGCGAGGAAAATCCCAACCAGAGTCAAAGTGATTGAGCATCACTGAAGAGATTGATTTGTGTGATCCAACGCCTGTTACCTTTGAAGACTGTCATTCTTTCAGACGGTTAGGCATCATGTTTTGAGCACCCAAGAGTAATTCTGGTGTGCCGGTGAACAAGTCTGTGAAGGTTTTGAAAGTCTACCTTGAAGACTTACCACGAGTGATTGGGCGAGGTCTGCTGTGACCTTAGCTTAAGAGGAATACGGTGAAGACTTGGTCTCTTCTCGAGTTCAACTCAACCGCCTCAACCAATCGTGACAGCTTGATATAGCAACCGAACCGGTCTACCAAATTGATGTGTCTTTACCGAGCCTACATGGTTTCAAATTCCTCAACCCTTACCTTTAAGTTATTCCACTGCTGAAGGATATGTTATCTACCTTTTGAAGAATTTGAAGTGAAGACTTTTATCATGTTGTTTTTCATTTCTTCAGTTCTTCCTCATGCTTGTATGATTACAAGTTCTTCACTTGTATGTATCTCGTATGCATGCTTTCAGTTTCTATGATGACGTAGTTCCATTCGCGTTTCTATTTCTTCACTCTGTTCTTCGTCAAATTCACCAGAGTTTGACGAGTTACTAAAAATCTCCCATTCACCCCCACCTGGGAGTAAACCCACGATTTCAGTATCTAAAATATAAAATAGTATAAATTCTGAAGCATGACACTATCGAAAATAAATACTCCCTTTGTTCCATAATATAAGATAGTTTTGCAAGCTAAAATAGCTTACAAAACGATCTTATATTATGGGACATGGGGAGTATGATGGATGATCTTTTTGTTATGTGCACTAAAAAATATATATGTTAAAACTATGCACCATTGTCCTATGAACCTGCAGTAAAAGAATTCAGGATCCCTTTCCAAAAATCTACAAGTTGTACATTGTCTGCACTGGATTACAAACTTTGTGAGTACACCATTGTTTCCTAGTTGCACAAACTTGAGCGCGCAAAAAAAAGCTCACTAAATTTCCTAACAAACCTTCCTTGAAGAATTTCAATAAAACAGAAATCATACCATTTTAGCTTCTTTAGAGGCTACAATTGATTTACATTGAAATCAAAATTAATCCCGTTTGGCAAAACATGTTCCAACACTTCTTACATAGTTCACATGCGCAACCCTACAAGAGATACCGAGGGCCCTTTCCTTTTTGGCGAGCCTAAACTTGGGGCGGTTCTTCTTGGATTTTCATCGAAAACCTTGCAGGTAGACATAAAAAAAGAATCTACACAAACAAAGATGAGGCCATATGGGTGTTAAATCAAGGGATTTCTAAATCTGAAGTGTAATTTAGAAGTGGAAGAGAGGGGAAAGGAAAATCAGGAGGGATTGGACGGGTGTGGGACTGCGGATACCTACAACCCAACCCCTCATGTCGTCTCCTGGTCCTCCTCCCACGGCTCTCCTTACTGCCTCACAAGTCACGACTCGAGCCGTGGTGAAAAGTGGCAGCGGCCCTAGCCGGGATGGAGTAGGGTGGGAGGTGGCATGAGAGAGCAGGCGGGGAAAGGAGGTTTGGGTTGGCCAATCGGCGTGTCCCCACGATGAGAGAGGAAGAGAGGGTTGGGTGAGATAGGTGCCGAAGAGGAAGAGATGGTTATTTTCATGGGGAAGGCAAGGAAAGGCTGAAGGGAGATTCCTTTCTCTCCATCTCTATTTTTTAACCTTTCTCCATCTCTAATTTACGAGGGGAGTTGTTGTCTGGGAAGCCATCATTTTTCTACCGCACAATAAAACATGATGATGTGGCATAGCCCAAAAGACGACCTTTCTTTCCCACTTAATGTGTTTAATAGCACCAAGTTAATTTTCTTAGAATGGCCTATGACATTATTCAAACCCAACAAAATTATAGGTATAGTGCTTCGGGTCATAGATAACTTTTATAGCTAAGAATTAGAGTGAAATAACTCTTTTGTGCGAATACAGTGAAATAACTTAGATTAATTTTTCTCGGTGGTAGTAGTCTTTGCAACATGGAAAGCTACCAAGGCTTTAGTAAAATGGCCAATTATATTTCAGCTCTGAACTCAAATCCACTACTGTAATATATAGATTAATTTTTCTCGGTGGTAGTAGTCTTTGCAACATGGAAAGCTACCAAGGCTTTAGTAAAATGGCCAATTATATTTCAGCTCTGAACTCAAATCCACTCATCAGAATATACTTCTAGTTCCCAAGCCTGCTCAAATTGGGCCCTTTTCCATTAGATGCCCTTAAAGAAATGGTCTTCCATGTCGTTTTTGTCCAGTAAACACTCTTTGATCGTTTTTGGAACTTTTCTTGGGCGTTTCCCCCTATTAGCTGGCCCTTTGACTTAAAAACTCGCTCTCTCACCTCTCTGTGTCACTTACATGTGGGACTAAAAAAGAAAAGGATAAAATTCTCTCTCTCACCACTCCACTGTCGGAGAAGCAAATCCTAATCTTGAACTATCAAATTTCTAGACATACATTTGAAGGAAATATGCCCTAGAGGCAATAATAAAGTTATTATTTATTTCCTTATTTCATGATAAATGTTTATTATTCATGCTAGAATTGTATTAACTGGAAACTTAGTACATGTGTGAATACATAGACAAACAAAGTGTCACTAGTATGCCTCTACTTGACTAGCTCATTGAATCAAAGATGGTTAAGTTTCCTAGCCATAGACATGAGTTGTCATTTGATTAACGGGATCACATCATTAGGAGAGTGATGTGATTGACTTGACCCATTCCGTTAGATCGTTTAGTATGTTGCTATTGCTTTCTTCATGACTTATAGATGTTCTTGTGACTATGAGATTATGCAACTCCCTTTTACCGGAGGAACAATTTGTGTGCTACCAAACGTCACAACGTAACTGGTTGATAATAAAGGTGCTCTACAGGTGTCTCCAAAGGTACTTGTTGAGTTGGCGTATTTCGAGATTAGGATTTGTCAATCTGATTGTCGGAGAGGTATCTCTGGGCCCTCTCGGTAATGCACATCACTATAAGCCTTGCAAGCAATGTGACTAATGAGTTAGTTGTGTAAGTGCATCTAGTGCCCCTTAGTGATTTTGGTGTACTGAAGACTTATAGGTTAAGGGACTAATGTGTTTATGAGTGTACACAGGTCTATAAGTCTATGAAGAGTTTGATATTTACAGAGAAAGTCGACCCCTAAAAATGAAGTTCTTCGACTGAAGACTTTGATATTCTGAAGACTTTCTGAAGACTTTGAAAGTGAAGAAATTGGTGTGACCTTGAAGACTTGGTATTCATTTGAGGAACATGAAGCGTGAAGACTTTTGTTTTCGTAGTTTCGGTTTTCTCTTTCTTGACTCATAGGAAACACCGTACTATTAAAGGGGGTCGAGCAAATACTAAGGAAAAATTTCCATGTGATGCTCAACTCAAAATCCTACACCTACCAATCCTTCGAGTGAAGCCTTTGAAATCTCATACAGTTCACTCAATTTCTTCATGGATGAGACGAAGTTCTTCCAGTCACGAGAATTTGTTCGGACCGAGGAGTTAGGAATTCACCGGTCGGATTACCTACACATGAGGAACATGATAGCCTTGAGGAATTTGACAACAAATTTATTTACCGTTCTTTGTACTCTGCCACCTGTACCAAAATATCTTATCCACATAACGGTCATATCATTGAAGGGCATTTATGTCTTATCATGTCGGGCTGCTCCCTAGGCTATAAATAGCCGCCCCCTACAACCACTAGCTGGTTGGCTGCTCCGAGAGAACTTGACACTTGTCATTTGAGAGCAACCCATCCTCCGAGGACTTTGAGCGAAAATCATCGAGTGAGGAAAAACCCAAAAACCAAACCCCTACAAACCCAAAGTGATGGAGCATCACTGAAGAGATTGATCCTACATGGATCCGACGTTTGTTACCTTTGAAGACTATGCTTCTTCCAGACGGTTAGGCGTCATGGTCTAGAGCATCCAAGAGGAATTGTGGATCGCCGAGTGACCGAGTCTGTGAAGGTTTGGAAGTCGCCTGAAAACTTACCACGAGTGATTGGACAAGGTCTGTGTGACCTTAGTTCAAGGAGAATACGGTGAGGACTTGGTGTCTGAGCTGCGTGCTCGGGATCGGATGATCGGACTGTGTGTCCTCGAGTTTAAATACTCAGCCGCTCCAACCAGACGCATAACCGAGACAGCGAGTTGGAACTGGTCTACCAAATCATTTTCTTCACCAACCTAACTGGTTCTATTTCCTCAACTCTTTCATTTCCTCATTCTTGTGTTAAGTGTTTGTTCATATCTGTGTTTGAAGACTTTGATCAAGATTTTCTCAATTTCCTCAGTTCAATTTCTTGAGTCTGTTTGTCTTCATCTTGTGTTATCCAGTGTTTACGCTTTCTGTACTCTTTGATTGTCTTCATTTCATCATGATGACCATGCCCGCATTATGTTATGCTTACTTCTGAGTACTTATTCCGCTGCAAGTAGTTCTTCACTTAGGAATTTCCTCACCGGCAAATTCCTCAATGAAGAATTCATAGAAATCGCCTATTCACCCCCCTCTAGTCGATATAACGCACTTTCAATTGGCATCAGAGCAAGGTACTCCCTTGTTCTGTGTGATTTTGATTTAACCACCTGGAGTTTTAGTTATGTCGACCGCAGGTATGAAGAAAGTGACATGCCCTATCTTTGACGGTCATGATTATCCCAAGTGAAAGGCCATGATGAGGAAGCGCCTCATGGCAATGGACAGCGAGCTGTGGACCGTCACTGAAATTGGTCTTACTGATCTGTGCAAGACGGCGAACGCAGATGATATTCGCAAGTACACTCGACTTGACATGATGGCGAAGGATATCATCTGTTCCTGCATATCTAGAGATGAATTCAAGCGCACTATGCATCTTTGCAATGCGAAGCTTATCTTGGACCGAATCTCCGACGTCTATGAAGGTCATCGAACCCATCATGATCCTTGGTTTGAGGACTTCAAGGAATCTCTCAAAACGATGACTTTCGAACTAGAATCATCATCTTCTGCATCATGTCTCATGGCAAAGGGTGACAAGGTAACCGAATGTTCCACATCCGAGTTTAGTGACGATAAATCTGATGATGATGGATCTGCTGATGATATTGAACCTAGCTATACCAAGCTTGTTTGTATTGCCACCAAACAACAACATGCCTTGGAAAAGGTTCAAAACATGTTAGGTAAAAGTGATGATATGTTGGGTGAAGAAATGGATCGCACTAAAGCCCTGACTGAAAATCTTCAGAGACTTCAGTCCAGGTTTGACAGCCTTCAAGGTCATCATAACACTCTCTTGTCTGATCATGAGAAACTTTCTTACGAATTTCTTCAAAGAAAGGAAGATCTTGAGAAGCTAAGAGTGAGTTATGAAGATCTTCAGAAGGAGCGCGATTCATTACTTGCTCAACAAATCAGCGCTTCTCAGGAAGAATTTGTTCCTCCATGCCTAAAGTGCATTGAACATGAATCTGCTAATTCTTCACCTGAATGCAGGGCTGAAGGAATTGTACATGACAGGCATGTACAAAAGCCTCAAAGGGCATCGACTCTTTGTGATGTGCTTAAAAGCAGATCCTCAACAGAACCCTAGGAAAGAGGGTATTGCCTTTGAGAGGAAACTCAATGCTGATGGAACATATTGAAGCCCGAGCGGACCCCAAACCCTCATGGGTTGCTGCAAAGGACCTCCAGCTTGATCCATCTAACTTATCTGGCTTTACATGTGAATCTCCTCATTCTTCCGATGAGTCATTTGACTCAACTATAAACTGTTCAAAAATCAGAATGGTGAAGTATTTGCTAGATATGTTGGCACTAATCTGCAGAACGGTTCTCCTATGAAGAAAATCTGGGTTCCCAAGAAGTGCCTTGAAAGTCTTCAGGTGAATGTCCTCATGACACCACCTGTTAAGAATAGGAACCCCAGATCAAACTCTTCATATGGACCAAATTCTTCATATGGATCCAAGTCCTCATACGGACCAAAGTCCTCACGTGGATCAAATTCCTCAAAAGGATCAAAGTCCTCATATAATTATCATCGTGCTAACAACTCTGTTTCGCAGGGTAGAGCTAAGGGCTATGAATATGTGCATTATTCTTCAAACCAATATGTTCATAAGTCCTCGAAGAATTTCTTTGCTTATTCATATGCTTACCCTAACCCATCTTATGTGAAACGAAATGGATTGGCTTCTATGCCACCATTCTCATATGGAGCTCGCAGAGTGATGAACTCTTTGCCACCCCTTCAGATGTGGGTGGTGAAGAAAAAGAACTAATTTCCTCTGCAGGGTCAGGTCTCCAGACATGCTCTAACGTCTGAAGAATTTGCTGGGGACCTGACAACATTGCCTGAAAGGACGAAGGCTAATCATGAAGAAATGAAATGTCATTTCACACGTCCTCATACTGCTATATCTGTTTTATCGCTTGATGAAATTCATCGATGAAATTGATATCATATTCTTCACCGATGAAGTATATGAGATCGTAAGTTGCACTAATTCATCCGCAGGATGATCAACCCAAAGCCAATGAGTGGGTCCTCGATAGTGGATGTACAAATCACATGACCGGTGACAAGAATCTATTGATGGATGATTTTCGAGAACAATCTCAAAAAAACATTCGAAGATGAAAGCACCAAGGTCTTCAATTAAGGCCCTAAATTATTCCCTAAGTTTTTAAAATTCATTCAACGAAGAAGCCGAGGATCACTGAAGAAATTCAAAAAAGTACAAACCTGACGCAACCGCCATCCCGCAAAAAATCAATTGCAAATATCATGACAGAAGAAGGCCTTTAAGAAAAGCCACATTTACTAAGTCACATTTTTTTTTGGACTGGAATGGCATTTATAGGATATTCGCCATGCAAAAAATTAAACCCTTTCCCAAAAAAGGTAAAGTCACCCCGTAAACTTGGAAAAGTGGTCACCCCGAAGATAAAAAGGCCGTTAGGAATAAGGGCCCTTTGCTCAAGGCCCCCGGGGTTTTTCATAAACCACCTGTTTAATTAGGATTCAAATTTTATGAAATCATAAAATTTTCAAAGGGTAAAATATTTCCAATGGTCAATGGTATTGTTGCTAACCCCTTGTTTAAATAAAGAACCGAAAATTTTGATTCAAAAGGTTTTATGGCTCAACACCCGGTGGTCCAAACCCAACCAAATCTATTATATTCGGAAATACCTAAGGTGTTATGGGAAATTCCATCAAGATTGCAAAGGCCTTTTCCATGCCCAAAACCAATCACCGAAAAATGGAGCTTTGATCACGGTTCCGCCCATTTGGTTTTAACTTAGTTTAAACAAAAATGCTTAGGTTTGAGGTGCCTGATTTGCTCACAAAACAAATAAGGCAAGCAATTCTTCAATTGCTCAAACCCCAACATGGTTAGGACCCCAAGGGCTTACTTTTGACCATTGTACGATCTACCAAACCCTGGAGAAGTAACATTATTTTATTTTGATTTTTTCTTTGGTCCTAAAAACAAAACCCGACACCCTTCCGGGAACTAGTACATTTCCTTCGGGCCCTCAATTGGGGATAAGAAATTGGAACCCTAACAAAATTGTTCCTGTGTTGAATCCATCAAATTTGTCACCCCCCCAAATAAACAAAAATTTTCGCTTATTTTCTTCGGTTTCATTTTAAGGGCAATCTCCATGGGTGGCCCAAAAGCTAATATTTAAAAGCCCTTGGATAAAGGTTTAAGTTGTTCTAAATATTTGAACTTCTTTCTTGAAAAACCAACCCTTTATTCAAAAAATTATGTTAATTGAACTGAAAAATTTTTTTCAACAAGAAAATAACACTTAATTAAAAATTTGGTTTTTAAAACCCCCGCAAGTGCTTTCAAATCACATTCTTAAAGGGGTCCCCACCCCAAAGTTGAAAATTTCAATTTGATTTCTCCCTTTTAAATTTTCGTTTTTCAAATTCTTCCTTTTCAAAATTTTTATTTTCCGTTTGGCTTCCTAAAATTTTTATTTTTCCACGGTTAAACTTACCCATTTTTCAAAATTGCTTTGAAAAAGGGCCCCCTTCCTCGAAACCCCAAAAATTTTCCCCAAATTCTTTTCCCTTTTTTTACCCCCCAAATTTCCCTTTCCTTAAAAACAACCCAACTTTTCCCCTTTTAAAAAATTTTTTTCTCCCCCGGAAAGGGCCAATTAACCGAAAAACCCGTTAAATTTTCGCTTGCTTCCCTTTTTGAAAATTTTCACCTTCCCCAAAATTCAAAATTTTATTTTCACCAAATATTTCCCTCCCCTTTCCTTTTTTTCAAAAATTTTTTCCCAATTGTTAAACCTACCCCCTCTAAACCTAAAGGGAAAAGGGGAAACTTAGCCACCCCCCAAATTTTTTTTCCCCGGAACGTGGAAAAAAAATCCCCAAAAATTTTAAGTTAAGGGCCCAACAAAATTTTCATCAACCTTCTCCCCCTTCGGGTTCTTTAAAAAATTTTTAAATTTCCTTGATTTCCCCTTGGAAAAAAGGGGTTTTTTAAAACTTTTGAACCCCCCCAGCCAATTTCCCAAAAAAAAAATTTTTTAAAAAATTTTCAATTTGGGGTTGATTTCCCAAAACAAGAAATCGCATAAATTTAAAGGCTCCCTCCCCCAAAAATTCCCCCCTTTTTTTAAAACCCCGGGGAAAAAAAACCCCTTTTCGAAAAAAAACCTCATTTAAAAATTTTGGGGCCAAAACCCCTTTTCCCCCTTTAAAAAAAAAAAAATTCCCCTTGAAAAATTAAAGCCCCCAAACCCCCCCCCCAAACAGGCTGGGGGGAAGGGAAACCCTTTTAAAGAGGGGAAACCCAAATCCCATTTCCCTTTTACCAAAAAAAATTCCCCTTTTCACAAAAAAGGAACCAATTTTGCAAAAAAAAACCCCGGTCACCAAATTAAAAAAGCCAAAATGAGGGGCAAAATGGGAAACCCCGGGTTAAAGAAATTAAACCAAACCCCCAAAGCCCCCTCAAATCCCTTTCCAAAAACCCAAAGAAAACCCAAAAGAAGAAAGGAAAGGAAACCTTTAAACCGCCTAAACCCCAAAAAAAACCCCCTTTTCAGCCCAAAACCCCTGGAAAAAAGGCCCCCAAAAGAACAAAACCCCTCGGGGAAAAATTTAAGAAATTAGGGGCCCATTTCCCCCCTCAAATTTCCGTTCCCTAAACCCGCAAAACTTTTAAATTAAAACTGTTTGGTCCACCCAAAAACTGAAAGGAAACCCCCTTTCCCCCTCCAAAAATTTCCCCAAACCCCAAATCCAAAACCCCCAAACCCGCTTTCCAGAAAAGTTCAGGAAAACCAAATTTTAACACCCTTTTTTAAACCCCAAAATTTTCTGTTAAATTAAACCCCTTACCAAAAAAACATCCAACCCAAAGGGTTTGGCCGAAATTTGGCATTTTCCCCCGGCAAACCAGGAAATTTAAAGAAACCCCTGGTAACCAATCAAACCTCCCCATAAAAAAAAGGTCAGGGCCTACCCAAAAAGGGAAAACTCCCCTTCCAAATTTTCCCTTTAAAAGGGGGGCCAAATTTTAAAATTTAAAATTTTTCAACCCCCAAAAAACCAAATCAAAACCTTGTGCTCGATACTTTTGATGTGTTCCTCTCGCATGCTTATTCTTCGTTATATGTTAATACACGCATGCCGACTTACATCAGTCACCATATTTCATCATGCATTTCAAATTCTTCACATTATATGTCAAATGCGTGTATGAATTACAAGATATAGGGGGAGATCTCCATGATTCAACTCTTCAAATGTGCAATGCCTCAAAAGCAAATTCCTCGCTATGCACATCTTCAGGGGGAGTTCTTCTATATCTTGCTATCAAATTCCTCAATATCAGTATTTACACTTCATATGTTTATCCCCGTTAAAAACTTAACCTATATTGTCATCAATCACCAAAAAGGGGGATATTGTAAGTGCATCTAGTGCCCCTTAGTGATTTTGGTGTACTAAAGACTTATAGGTTAAGGGACTAATGTGTTTATGAGTGTACACAGGTCTATAAGTCTATGAAGAGTTTGATATTTACAGAGAAAGTCGACCCCTAAAAATGAAGTTCTTCAACTGAAGACTTTGATATTCTGAAGACTTTCTGAAGACTTTGAAAGTGAAGAAATTGGTGTGACCTTGAAGACTTGGTATTCATTTGAGGAACATGAAGCGTGAAGACTTTTGTTTTCGTAGTTTCGGTTTTCTCTTTCTTGAGTCTTAGGAAACACTGTACTATTAAAGGGGGTTGAGGAAATACTAAGGAAAAATTTCCATGTGATGCTCAACTCAAAATCCTACACCTACCAATCCCTTCGAGTGAAGCCTTTGGAAATCTCATACAGCTTCACCAATTTCTTCAAAGGATGAGACGAAGTTCTTCCGGTCAGCCGAGGAACTTGTTCGAATGAGGAGTTAGGAATTCGCCATCATGCGATTACCTACACAATCGAGGAACATGATAGCCCCGAGGAATTTGAGAGTCAAATTTCCGACCGTTGTTGTGCTACGCGCCAGCTGTACCAAAATATCTTATCCACATAACGGTCATATCATTGAAGGGCATCTATGTCTTATCATGTCGAGCTGCTCCCTAGGCTATAAATAGCCGCCTCTACAACCACTAGCTGGTTGGCTGCTCCGAGAGAACTTGACACTTGTCATTTGAGAGCAACCCATCCTCCGAGGACTTTGAGCGAAAATCATCGAGTGAGGAAAACCCAAAACCAAACCCCACAAACCCAAAGTGATTGAGCATCATCAAGAGATTGATCCTGCGGATTCGACGCTTGTTACCTTTGAAGATCGTGCTTCTTCCAGACGGTTAGGCGTCATGGTCTAGAGCATCCAAGAGGAATTGTGGATCGCCGAGTGACCGAAGTCTGTGAAGGTTTGGAAGTCGCTCAAGACTTACCACGAGTGATTGGACGAGGTCCGTGTGAGCTTAGTTCAAGGAGAATACAGTGAGGACTTGGTGTCTGAGCTGCGTGCTCAACGATCGGGTGTCCGGACTGTGTGTCCTCGAGTTTAAATACTCAGCCGCCCAACCAGACGCATAACCGAGACAACAGTTGAACTGGTCTACCAAATCATTGTCTTCACCAACCTAATCGGGTTCTATTTCCTCAACTCTTTCATTTCCTCATTACCGTGTTGAGTGTTTGTTCATATCTGTGTTTGAAGACTTTGATCAAGACTTTCTCAATTTCTCAGCTCAATTTCTTCGATCGTTTGTCTTCATCTTTTGTTATCCAAAGGTTTACGCTTTCTATACTCTTTGATTGTCTTCATTTCATCGTGATGACCATGCCCGCATTCTGTTATGCTTACTTCTGAGTACTTATTCCGCTGCAAGTAGTTCTTCACTTCGGAATTTCCTCACCGGCAAATTCCTCAATGAAGAATTCATAAAAATCGCCTATTCACCCCCCCTCTAGTCGATATAACGCACTTTCAAGTTGCGGGATGATGCATTACGGAACGAGTAAAGAGACTTGTCGGTAACGAGATTGAGCTAGGTATTGAGATACCGACGATCGAATCTCGGGCAAGTAACATACCGATGACAAAGGGAACAACGTATGTAGTTATGCGGTTTAACCGATAAAGATCTTCGTAGAATATGTGGGAGCCAATATGAGCATCCAGGTTCCGCTATTGGTTATTGACCGGAAATGAGTCTCGGTCATGTCTACATAGTTCTCAAACCCGTAGGCTCCACACGCTTAACGTTCGGTGACGATTTATATTATGAGTTATGTGTTTTGATGTACCGAAGGTAGTTCGGAGTCCCGTTTGAGATCGGGGACATGACGAGGAGTCTCGAAATGGTTGAGACGTAAAGATCAATATATTGGACGACTATATTCGGACATCAGAAAGGTTCCGAGTGATTCGGGTATTTATCGGAGTACCGGAGAGTTACGGGGGAATTCGCGAGGGAGTATATGGGCCTTATTGGGCTTTAGGGGAAAGAGAGAGGGGAGGCTACGCGCCCCCAAAGGCCTAGTCCGAATTGAACTAGGGGGAGGGGCTGTGCCCCCTCCTTCCTTCTCTTCTCATTTCCCTTTCCTTGACTCCTACTCCTACTACTTGGAAGGGGGGAATCCTACTCCCGATGGGAGTAGGACTCCTCCAGGGCGCGCCATAGGAGGCCCGGCCCTCCCCCTCCTCCACTCCTTTATATACAGGGGCAGGGGGGCACCTCTAGACACACAAGTTGATCTATTGATCTCTCCCAGCCGTGTGCGGTGCCCCCCTCCACCATATTCCACCTCGGTCATATCGTAGCGGTGCTTAGGCGAAGCCCTGCGTCAGTAGCAACATCATCACTGTCATCACACCGTCGTGCTGACGGAACTCTCCCGTGAAGCTCTGGTGGATCGGAGTTCGCGGGACGTCATCGAGCTGAACGTGTGCTAAACTCGGAGGTGCCGTGCGTTCGGTACTTGGATCGGTCGGATCGTGAAGACGTATGACTACATCAACCGCGTTGTGCTAACGCTTCTGCTTTCGGTCTACGAGGGTACGTGGACGACACTCTCCCCTCTCGTTGCTATGCATCACCATGATCTTGCGTAGCGTAGGAATTTTTTGAAATTACTACGCCCCCAACAAAGGCATCCGAGCCAGGTTTATGCGTAGATGTCATATGCACGAGTAGAACACAAGTGAGTTGTGGGCGATACAAGTCATACTGCTTACCAGCATGTCATATTTTGGTTCAGCGGTATTGTTGGATGAAGCGGCCCGGACCGACATTACGCGTACGCTTACGCGAGACTGGTTCTACCGACGTGCTTTGCACACATGTGGCTGGCGGGTGTCAGTTTCTCCAACTTTAGTTGAACCGAGTGTGACTACGCCCGGTCCTTGAGAAGGTTTAAACAACACTAACTTTACGAACTATCATTGTGGTTTTGATGCATAGGTAAGAACGGTTCTTGCTCAGCCTGTAGCAGCCACGTAAAACTTGCAACAACAAAGTAGAGGACGTCTAACTTGTTTTTGTAGGGCATGTTGTGATGTGATATGGTCAAGACATGATGCTAAATTTTATTGTATGAGATGATCATGTTTTGTAACAGAGTTATCGGCAACTAGCAGGAGCCATATGGTTGTCGCTTTATTGTATGCAATGCAATCGCCCTGTAATTGCTTTACTTTATCACTAAACGGTAGCGATAGTCGTAGAAGCAATAGTTGGTGAGACGACAAAGATGCTACGATGGAGATCAAGGTGTCGCGCCGGTGACGATGGCGATCATGACGGTGCTTCAGAGATGGAGATCACGAGCACAAGATAATGATGGCCATATCATATCACTTATATTGATTGCATGTGATGTTTATCCTTTATGCATCTTATTTTGCTTTGATTAACGGTAGCATTATAAGATGATCTCTCACTAAATTTCAAGATAGAAGTGTTCTCCCTGAGTATGCACCGTTGCGAAAGTTCGTCGTGCCGAGACACCACGTGATGATCGGTTGTGATAAGCTCTACGTTCATCTACAACGGGTGCAAGCCAGTTTTGCACACGCAAAATACTTGGGTTAAACCTGACGAGCCTAGCATATGCAAATATGGCCTCGGAATACTGAGACCGAAAGGTCGAGCGTGAATCATATAGTAGATATGATCAACATAGTGATGTTCACCATTGAAAACTACTCCATTTCACGTGATGATCGGTTATGGTTTAGTTGAATTGGATCACATGATCACTTAGATGATTAGAGAGATGTCTATCTAAGTGGGAGTTCTTAAGTAATATGATTAATTGAACTTTAATTTATCATGAACTTAGTCCTGATAGTATTTTGCAAATAATGTTGTAGATCAATAGCTCGCGTTGTTGCTTCCCTATGTTTTATATGTGTTCCTAGAGAAAACTAAGTTGAAAGATGATAGTAGCAATGATACGGACTGGGTCCGTGATCTGAGGTTTATCCTCATTGCTGCACAGAAGAATTATGTCCTTGATGCACCGCTAGGTGATAGACCTATTGCAAGAGCAGATGCAGACGTTATGAATGTTTGACTAGCTCAATATGATGACTACTTGATAGTTTAGTGCACCATGCTTAACGGCTTAGAATCGGGACTTCAAAGACGTTTTGAACGTCATGGACCATATGAGATGTTCCAGGAGTTGAAGTTAATATTTCAAGCAAATACCCGAGTTGAGAGATATGAAGTCTCTAACAAGTTCTATAGCTAAAAGATGGAGGAGAATAGCTCAAGCAGTGAGCATGTGCTCAGATTGTCTGGGTACTACAATCGCTTGAATCAAGTGGGAGTTAATCTTCTAGATAAGATAGTGATTGACAGAGTTCTCTAGTCACCATCACCAAGTTACTGGAACTTTGTGATGAACTGTAGTATGCAAGGGATGACGAAAACAATTCCCGAGCTCTTCGTGATGCTGAAATCTACGAAGGTAGAAATCAAGAAAGAGCATCAAGTGTTGATGATTGACAAGACCACTAGTTTCAAGAAAAGGGCAAAGGGAAAGAAAGGGAACTTCAAATAGAATGGAAAGCAAGTTGTCACCCCCGCGAAGAAGCCCAAAGCTGGACCAAAGCCTGAAACTGAGTGCTTCTACTGCAAAGGAAATGGTCACTGGAAGTGGAAATGCCCTGAATATTTGGTAGATAAGAAGGATGGCAAAGGGAACAAGGGTATATTTGATATACAGGTTATTGATGTGTACCTTACTAGTGTTTATAGTAACCCCTGGGTATTTGATACTTGTTCGGTTGCTAAGATTAGTAACTCGCAATAGGAGTTACACAATAAACAGAGACTAGTTGAGGGTGAAGTGACGATGTGTGTTGGAAGTGGTTCCAAGATTGATATGATCATCATCGCACACTCCCTATCCTTTCGGGATTAGTGTTAAACCTAAATAAATGTTATTTGGCGTTTGCGTTGAGCATGAATATGATTTGATCATGTTTATTGCAATATGGTTATTCATTTAAAGTCAAAGGATAATTGTTGTTCTGTTTACATGAATAAAACCTTCGATGGTCATACACCCAATGAAAATAGTTTGTTGGATCTCAATCGTAGTGATACACATATTCATAATATTGATGCCAAAAGATGCAAAGTTGATAATGATAGTGCAACTTATTTGTGGCACTGCCGTTTGGGTCATATCGGTGTAAAGCGCATGAAGAAACTCCATAAACATGGACTTTTGGAATCACTTGGTTATGAATCATTTGATGCTTGTGAACCGTGCCTTTTGGGCAAGATGACTAAAACTCCGTTCTCCGGAACAATGGAACGAGCTACTGACTTGATGGAAATAATACATACCGATGTATGCGGTCCAAAGAGTGTTGATGCTCGTGGTGGGTATCGTTATTTTCTGACCTTCACAGATGATTTGAGCAGATATGAGTATATGTACTTAATGAAGCACAAGTCTGAAACATTTGAAAAGTTCAAAGAATTTCAGAGTGAAGTGTAGAATCATCGTCACAAGAAAATAAAGTTTCTACGATCTGATCATGGAGGAGAATATTTGAGTTACGAGTTTGGTCTTCATTTGAAACAATGTGGAATAGTTTCGCAACTCACGCCACCCGGAACACCACAACGTAATGGTGTGTCCGAACGTCGTAACCGCACTTTATTGGATATGGTGTGATCTATGATGTATCTTACCGATTTACCACTATTGTTTTGGGGTTATGCATTAGAGACAGCTGCATTCACTTTAAATAGGGCACCATCAAAATCCGTTGAGATTTACGCCTCATTTAACTGTGGTTTGGCAAGAAACCAAAGTTGTCGTCTCTTAAAGTTTGGGGCTGCGATGCTTATGTGAAAAAGTTTCAACCTGATAAGCTCGAACCCAAATCGGAGAAGTGCGTCTTCATAGAATACCCAAAGGAAACTGTTGCTAAGATGGATCCTTTCTAGAGAAGAAGTTTCTCTCAAAAGAAGCGAGTGGGAGGAGAGTAGAGCTTGATAAGGTAATTGTACCTTCTCCCGAATTGGAAAGTAGTTCATCACAGAAATTAGTTTCAGTGATTCCTACACCAATTAGTGAGGAAGCTAATGATGATGATCATGAAACTTCAGATTAAGTTACTACAGAACCTCGTAGGTCTTCCAAAGTACAGTCTGCACCAGAGTGGTACGGTAATCCTGTTCTGGAATTCATGTTACTAGACCATGATGAACCTACGAACTATGAAGCGATGATGAGCCCAGATTCCACAAAATGGCTTGAGACCATGAAATCTGAGATTGGATCCATGTATGAGAACAAAGTGTGGAATTTGGTGGACTTTCCCAATGATCGACAAGCCATAGAAAATAAATGGATCTTCAAGAGGACGACAGACGCTGATAGTAGTGTTACTATCTACAAAGCCTGACTTGTCGCAAAAGGTTTTTCGACAAGTTCAAGGTGTTGAATACTATGAGATTTTCTCACTCATATCGATGCTTAAGTCTGTCCGAATCATGTTAGCAATTGCCACATTTTATGAAATCTGGCAATGGATGTCAAAACTGCATTCCTTAATGGATTTATTAAAGAATAGTTGTATATGATGCAACCAGAAGGTTTTGTCAGCCCTAAAGGTGCTAACAAAGTGTGCAAGCTCCAGTAATCCATCTATGAACTGGTGCAAGCATCTCGGAGTTGGAATATATGCTTTGATGAGTTGATCAAAGCATATTGTTTTATACAGACTTGCGGCGAAGCCTGTATTTACAGGAAAGTGAGTGGGAGCACTATAGCCTTTCTGAAAAGTATATGTGAATGACATATTGTTGATCAGAAATAATGTGGAATTTTCTGGAAAGCGTAAAGGAGTTTGAAAGAAGTTTTTCAAAGAAAGACCTCGGTGAAGCTGCTTACACATTGAGCATCAAGATCTATAGAGATAGATCAAGACACTTGATAAGATTTTTCAATGAGTACATACCTTGATAAGATTTTGAAGTAGTTCAAAATGGAATAGTCAAAGAAAGAGTTCTTGCCTGTGTTGCAAAGGTGTGAAATTAAAGTCATTCCCTATGCCTCAGTCATAGGTTCTATAAAGTATGCTATGCTGTGTACCAGACCGATTGTATACCTTACTCTTAGTTTGGCAAGGGAGTATAATTTTGATCTAGGAGTAGGTCACTGGACAGCGGTCAAGATCATCCTTAGTAAGGACTAAGGAAATATTTCTCGATTATGGAGGTGATAAAATAGCCCGTCGTAAAGAGTTACATCAGTGCAAGCCTTTACACCGATCCAGATGACTCTATGTCTCAATCTGGATACATATTGAAAGTGGGAGCAATTAGCTAGAGTAGCTCCGTGCAGAGCATTGTAGACACATAATATTTGCAAAATACATACGGCTCTGAATGTGATAGACCCGTTGACTAAACTTCTCTCACGAGCAAAACATGATCACACCTTAGTACTCTTTGGGTGTTAATCACATATCGATGTGAACTAGATTCTTGACTCTAGTAAACCCTTTGGGTGTTGGTCACATGACGATGTGAACTATGGGTGTTAATCACATACAGATGTGAATATCGGTGTTAAATCACATGGTGATGTGAACTAGATTATTGACTCCAATGCAAGTGGGAGACTGAAGGAAATATGCCCTAGAGGCAATAATCAAGTTATTATTTATTTCCTTATTTCATGATAAATGTTTATTATTCATGCTAGAATTGTATTAATCGGAAACTTAGTACATGTGTGAATACATAGACAAACAAAGTGTCAATAGTATGCCTCTACTTGACTAGCTCGTTGAATCAAAGATGGTTAAGTTTCCTAGCCATAGACATGAGTTGTCGTTTAAATAACGGGATCACATCATTAGGAGAATGATGTGATTGACTTGACCCATTCCGTTAGCTTAGCACTTGATCGTTTAGTATGTTGCTATTGCTTTCTTCATGACTTATACATGTTCCTATGACTATGAGATTATGCAACTCCAGTTTACCGGAGGAACACTTTGTGTGCTACCAAACGTCACAACGTAACTGGTTGATTATAAATGTGCTCTACAAGTGTCCCCAAAGGTACTTGTTGAGTTGGCATATTTCGAGATTAGGATTTGTCACTCCGATTGTCGGAGAGGTATCTCTGGGCCCTCTCAGTAATGCACATCACTATAAACCTTGCAAGCAATGTGACTAATGAGTTAGTTGCGGGATGATGCATTACGGAACGAGTAAAGAGACTTACCGGTAACGAGATTGAGCTAGGTATTGAGATACCGACGATCGAATCTCGGGCAAGTAACATACCGATGACAAAGGGAACAACGTATGTAGTTATGCGGTTTGACCGATAAAGATCTTCGTTGAATATGTGGGAGCCAATATGAGCATCCAGGTTCCGCTATTGGTTATTGACCGGAAATGAGTCTCGGTCATGTCTACATAGTTCTCGAACCCGTAGGGTCCGCACGTTTAACGTTCAGTGACGATTTATATTATGAGTTATGTGTTTTGATGTACCAAAGGTAGTTTGGAGTCCTGGATGAGATCGGGGACATGACGAGGAGTCTCGAAATGGTAGAGACGTAAAGATCGATATATTGGACGACTATATTCGGACATCGGAAAGGTTCCGAGTGATTCGGGTATTTATCGGAGTACCGGAGAGTTACGAGAATTCGCCGGGGAGTATATGGGTCTTATTGGGCTTTAGGGGAAGGAGAGGGGAGGCTGCCCCTGATGAAGTCATGTACCTGGGGTAGGGTCATAGACCTACCCAAAGGTACCCTCCACAAGGACACTCGCGAGAGAAGCGGCCTCTAGTCGACCTGGTAGGTTTCCACTCGACAGATTCAAGGACACTCGACCATGAAGACCCACTCGACCACCAGGAGTCCAAGAGCCACTCGGTGTCCAAACGGTGTGTAGTTAAATAGTCTTTATGATCATAATGATATTTTATGTATATGCTACCAAGAACGCCTAGCGTTAATGTACCTTAAACCCCCCGCTACGTGGGCTGGCTGGGGTCTGGCGACTCTATATAAGCCACCCCTCCACAGTAGAAGGGTTCGCATCCCTCGTAACACATACGATATAATCCAATGACCGCCTCCGGCTCCGAGACGAGGGCTATTACTTCCTCCAAGAAGGGCATGAACTCATAAATCTCTTGCGATACAACTACTCCATAGCTAGGATCTTGCCTCTCCATACCTACCCCCATTCTCCGCCGACTTAGAACCACGACAGCTTGGCGCCCACCGTAAGGGTGTTCTAGCGATTTGTTGGAGAAGTTGGGATTCTTCGATCTCCTACATCATGGTTTCAGTGGAGTTCGGTCGACGGTCACGAGATCCGCCTCGGTGCACTCACGCTCGTCGCCGACGACTCCGCTTGGCTTCAGGAGGCTCCACTGACGTGGACACGCCCCCGTCTGCTGGGCGACGACTTTCGCTGTGTCCACGGGGCGCCCTCCTCGGCAACCGTCGACCCAAGATGGGTCGGCTCGTGCTGCCCTCGCCCCTGGCCTCCCGCCGGTGCAAGCTGCCCGGCCGGTCGAGGCTTCAGCGGTGGGTGAGACATGCGGTGGCCCGCCACTGGCCACCCCCAAGTCACAAGCGATCGAGCCCGACGAATCTCTCTACGGCCTGCTCGACCTGCCGACCGGCTCCGCAGAGATCAAGTCCGAATGCGATAGCAAAGGACCCGTGGCAGAGGTTCTCATGGTCGATGGACCACGCGGTCCCCCGGATTCACTCGCACCAACGGAGGTGACGGTGGAGGCGATCCGAGCAAGCCCACGAAGAGTACCTGCCCGAGCCCCTCACCTCGCCCCAGAGGGAGGAGTCACGCCGAACATGGATGCACTTCACACTCCTATCGTTGGATAAACCCCGAGGCTTGTGCCTTGAGGATGCGCGCTATTAACCTGGCTGAGCGACTCGACCGAGAAGCTTCAGCGAGTACTGACGAGCGCCAGGTGACCAAGAGTTCCGAATCCAATCGTCGCCACTCTTTCAACCGCCAACTCAGTATATCGAACTCCGATTCAGAATTTAGCAGCCGCCACCAGATAGCAGAGTCAATTCAGCCTTCCCAATGGAGGCGGGTAGAGGTTTGCTGCAAATCGAGATCTGCTCCGGCGGCAGGAGACCAAAACTCAGTTGTATCACAACAAGGAACAGGATTCACACCGATCCGTTGCTGCGACCAGTCCAATGGCCCATAGTCCGAGATCGCCCCGAGGCGTGAGGAACGTGGGGGCGGCGTGATGATCAATACAAGAGTCATGAAAGCAGTATGAGCACCGATTCGATCGCAATGATCGACGCCGAGTGCCCACTCCTCCCCAAGGTGGATCATATGCTCCTCGGCAGGACGATGACGACGCCAAAGACAAGAAAGTTGGGGCGAAGAGTTCCAAATGACCCTGTGGAACCAGGCTTTGATGCGAGATCTATTATCGCTCAAGGTTTGGTCGACAGAACAGAGCTCACCGAGATGACCATGATAGAGATGTTCCTCCAAAGAACAGAGTTCATGTCTCGGGACCAGAGTGTTTCAAAGAGCCATCGAGTCATGGGTGATTCCTCCCAACTTCAGGTTGGCGATCGAGTCGATAAGTTCATCGGTGAATCCAAGCCCCACACTTGGCTTGAAGATTACCGAGTGGTTGTTCAGATCGGCGGCGGCAACGATGAGGTAGCCATGAAGCATTTGCCGCTTATGTTGGAGGGTTCAGCCAGGGCGTGGTTGAATCAGTTAGCACCCAGCAGTATTTACACCAGGATTGACGGAGTTGTAGTCATGTGTGCAAAAGTCGAGTGAAACTTTGAGAGATTATATCCAGAGGTGGATCACTTTGCACCACACAATGAGAATGTATCTCGATA
The DNA here is from genome assembly GCA_021605205.1 of Aegilops longissima. Classification (NCBI taxonomy): domain Eukaryota; kingdom Viridiplantae; phylum Streptophyta; class Magnoliopsida; order Poales; family Poaceae; genus Aegilops; species Aegilops longissima. The sequence goes on from CM038681.1 coordinate 149,609,158, forward strand.
ACCAGGCAGTCTGCAGGCCTTCAAAGAAGGTGTCAAGAACAGAGAGTTGAGTTTGAAATTGGTCGAACCGAGATATGACCCTGAGTCGGATGATGGAGATTGCCACCAAGTATGCAAATGGTGAAGAGGAGGATCGGCCCGAGTGGTAATATAAATCGCCGCCAATGAGGTCAAGGAGGAAATTCCAATGGAAGCGTAAGCGCAAAGCCGAGCCACCTGCTCCCGGAGAGGCCTTGGTCAGGACCCTGTGAAAGTTCAAGGGGAAACCCAAGGGTCCTTGGAACCCCAAGAAGGTGAAGGACCAGGATGGAAACGACGTGTTGGATTTGCCATGTCATATTCATACGAAGAAAGATGAAGAGGGTAAACTCATTTACCCAAAACATACCACTCGACAAAGGTCGGCTTTTGATTCAGCAGCCCAAGGAAACAACTCAAGGATAAGGATAAGGAGATGCACAAAGTTGAGGACAAAGATGACAAGTGATGATGGATATCCCGTGTCAATTCCACCGATGATTTTTGCCGACGCCGAAAGCAAAAGTCGATTGAAGGTTATCAATCGAAGTGAACTTGGTTGCTCCAATGACTCCCAATTATCTAAAATGGTCCTGCATCGCCATCACATTCGACCAGTCGATCACCGACACACATTGCCACCCCGGGAGGCAAGCATTGGTGGTCGACCCAGTTGTTGAGGGCACTCGATCGACCAAAGTCCCGATGGATGGTCGAGTGGCTTGAACATATTGTACGCGGAGACGCTTGAAAGGGATGGGCATTCCGATGTCCGCACTCAAGACCAAGAATATGAGCTTCCACGGAGTCATTCTCGAAAGAAGGCTGAGTCACTCGCCAAATTGCTCTTGATGTAGTTTTTGGTGATTCAAGCATTTTCGAAAGAAAAGTTGACCTTTGAGGTCGTGGATTTCCAGAGCGCTTATCACGCTATTCTAGGAAGGCCAGCATATGCACGTTTCATGGCCCGACCATGTTACGTGTATCTTAAACTGAAAATGCCTGGCCCAAAAGGCGTGATCACTGTTACGGGCAATCGGAAGAAGGCGGAAGAGTGCTTCCAGAAAGGCTCTAAGATCGCCGATGCTCAGTTGGCAGTGGTAGAGCTACAAGAATATCAGAAAACTGCAGATCCGAGTGATTTGGTGCGAGCTAAGAAGTTCGCCACGGAGTCAGATTTCAATGACCGGTGAGACGTAAACAGGTTCACATTCACCCGACCGATCCCAATGCTGTCCGACCAACATCTCAACAACACTCGACTCAAAATAGGAAGAAGCGCCATCCAGTTCCTCCGTGAGAACTGGGACATCTTTGCATGGAAGCTCACGACATCCCGGTGTTCCTGTGGAGCTGGCTGAGCATCGCTTCACGAGTCGACCCAAAAGTCAAACCGTTAAAGAATATCTTGCGGTCCGCCGTCCATAAGAGAAAGGCCATTGGTGAGGAGGTGGCTCGCTCTAGCGGCAGAGTTCATCCGAGAGATCTACCACTCCGAGTGGCTCGCCAATGTCGCCATGGTCCCCAAGAAGGACAAGTCGCTATGCATGTGCATCGATTTCAAGCATATCAATCGGCCTGCCCGAAAGATCATTTCTCTTCCTTGCATTGACCAAATAGTCGACTCAACCATGGATGTGAGAGGTTGTCTTTTTAGACGCCTATTCCGGTACCATCAGATCCGCTCAGATGGACCCGATGAGATTAAAACAACGCTCATCACTCCATTCGGTGCTTCGTTATGTCACCATGCCATTCGGTCTCAAGAATACCGGAGCCACATTCATGAGGATGATTCGTAAGTGTTTGCTTACTCAAATCAGTCGGAATGTGGAAGCGCACATGGATGATATAGTGGTCAAGTCACGAAAGGGTTCCGACCTGTTGACCGACCTTGCTGAAACATTTGCCAATCTTAGGAGGTATGATATCAAGCTTAACCCATCAAAGTGTACATTTGGAGTTCCCGTGGAAAGTTACTCGGTTTTCGCTTCGAGCGAGGAATCGATGCTAACCCGAAAAGGTTGGCACCATATCCGAATGAAGCGCCTGTGCGTGTGCACGGCGTCCGAAGCTTATCGGATGCTTGGCCGCTTTAAGTCAATTCATCTCTCGCCGGGAAAAGGCATTGCCTCTTTACCGATCGATGAAGAAGTCGACAAGTTCGAGTGGACTCTAGAAGTGATGCAGCGCTTGCGAGCTCAAAGCTCGCTTCTCCACCCAGCCGGTGCTTGTTGCCCCAATCAGCAAAGAGCCTTTGCTGCTTTACATTACAACCACCGGTCAAGTCGCCGAGACTGCATTTACGGTCGAAGGGAAGAAGAAGGAAAATCCTTCAAAGTTCAACGCCCAGTTTATTATCTTTCAAGTGTCAACCCCATCAAAGCAAAGATACCTCACTATCGTAAGCTTGTTTATGGGATCTATATGACCACAAAGAAGGTTGCTCATTATCTCCGATCATTCCATTATAATCGCCACGACGCCCATTGTCGGAAATTCTTCATAACAGAGATGCAATCGTCGAGTGGCAAATGGGTGATTGAACTCCTTCCCTTGATATCAGATTTGAGGCAAAGAAAGCCATCAAGTCCCAAGCAATAGCAGACTTCCTCGCCGAGTGGACTGAACAGCAGCTTCCGACTCAAGTTCACTCGGAGCACTGGACTATGTTTTTCGACGGTTCCAAGATGCTGAACGGTTCTGGTGCAGGGGTTGTATTGGTTTCCCCCCGAGGAGATAAGCTCAAATATGTTTTCCAGATTCACTTTGATTCTTCCAACAACGAAGCAGAATATGAAGCACTCCTGTATGGGTTGCGCATGGCCATTTCACTCGGCGTCCGTCGCCTTATGGTCTACGGCGACTCGGATCTGGTTGTTAATCAAGTGATGAAGGAGTGGGATGTCAGAAGCCCAGCTATGACAGGTTATTGTAATGCAAAGGAGAAAGCTGGAGAAGAAATTGAGGGTTAGAGCTTCATCATATACCCCGACTCAAAAATCAAGCATGGATGATTTGGCTAAGATAGGATCCAAGAGGGAAGCCATTCCTAGTAATGTATTTTTGGAGCACATTCATGCACCATCAGTGCAGGAGGATCCTTTCATAGAAGAAGCCCCACAGCAAAAGAGTGCCCATGATCCGACTAAAGTTGAGGTCCCAGCCGTGGTCGACTTGATTACGGAAGTTGTGGTCATCACTCCCGATCGACGGTGCCGACATCGCATATATCCTAAGGAAAGAGCTCCCAGAGAATGAAGAAGAGGCTCGACAGATCATCCGTCGATCCAAGGCCTTTACAAAGGATCAAGGGACAGTTGTTCGAGAAAGCGGATCGAGTCGGCCGTAAGTGTATCACGCCGTAAGAAGGTTAGATAATTCTTGAGGATATCCACTGGGACCTGTGGCCATCATGCGCCCTTCTCGACCATTGTGGCTAAAGCACACCGAAAGGGATTTTAATGGCCGAAAGCAAATGAAATGGCAAAAGAAATAGTTGACAAGTGTGAAGGATGTCATTCTATTCCAACATGTGTCACAAGCCCGCCTCAGCCTTGAAGACCATTCCACTCGTCCGCCCTTCGCTGTTTGGGGATTGACATGATTGGACCGCCGAGAACTGCGTAAGCGGCTTCACTCATTTGCTAGTAGCAATGACAAGTTCACCAAGTGGATCGGGCCAAGCCCATCAAGAACCTCGATGCATGCACCGCTATCGCTTTCATCAGAGAGTTGATATTCAGATATGGAGTTCCGTGATACCATCATCACCGACAATGGGTCAAACATCGATAATGACAAGTTCAAAGCCTTCTGCCTCTCAAGGCACGCGGGTCGACTATGCTTCAGCTTGCTCATCCTCGCCGAATGGACAAGCAGAACGGCAAACGGCCTCATTCTCAAAGGGCTGAAACCACGGCTGATGCGTTATCTCAAGCACGCAGCAGGAGCTTGGGTCGATTTAACTTCCATCATTTCTCCGGGATTGAGGACCACTCCTAATCGGTCGATCGGGACAACTCCATTCTTCCCGGTCTATGGAGCTGAAGCAGTTCTGCCGAGTGACCTGCTTCACAATGCGCCTCGAGTCGAACTATACTCAAGAAGAAGCGGAACAAGCCCGCAAGATGCGCATCGACCTCTTGGAAGAGGAGAGAGAATGGCCCTGATCCGCTCGACTATCTATCAGCAGGACTTGCGTCGATTCCATGCCAGAAATGTGAAGACTCGAGCCTTCCAAGAGGGAGATTTGGTCCTCCGAGTGGATCAACAAAAACCACACAAGCTCGCTCCCACTTGGGAAGGTCCCTTCATCGTCACAAGATTTCTCCACAACGGAGCGTATCATCTCTACAACGTTGATCGCCAGATCGACGAGCCTCGAGCTTGGAACGCGGAGCTGCTCCGCCCCTTTTATACTTAATACTCACTCGGTTGAGATGTAATAAAAGTACTTTTGTAGTTTGTTTATCTAAGACAAGAATGTTATAATTTTCCCAGTGATTGTTATTACTTTTTGTTAAAATTTCCCCCAGTGGGTGGCTTAGTTGTGAATCCGGTTCGCCTAAGTTTGTAAAAAAAAATCCTTTCTGAGTGGCGAGCCAGTCTCTCACTCTAGGGCTTAGCTGCGAATCCGCTTCGCCTAAGTATTCAAAATCCTACCGAGTGGCGAGCCAGTCTCTCACTCTAGGGCTTAGCTGCGAATCCGCTTCGCCTAAGTATTCAAAATCCTACCGAGTGGTGAGCCAGCCTCCCACTCGGGGGCTTAGCTGCAGTCCGAGTACTCGCCTAAGTATTCAAAATCCCACCGAGTGGTGAGCCAGCCTCCCACCTGGGGCTTAGCTGCAGTCCAAGTACTCTCCTAAGTATTCAAAATCCTACCGAGTGGTGAGCCAGCCTCCCACTCGGGGGCTTAGCTGCAGTCCAAGTACTCGCCTAAGTATTCAAAATCCTACCGAGTGGTGAGCCAGCCTCCCACTCGGGGGCTTAGCTGAAGTATAAATACCCGCCTAAGTATTCAAATCCTACCGAGTGGTGTGCCATCCTCCCACTCGGGGGCTTAGCAACGGCCCAAGGATTCGCCTTAACATCCAAAATAATGAACGCCCATAAGGACTCCACGAGGTGCAGGTCGATCGCTACCTTCTCCTTCAAAGCTACGCCATAAAAATCCTACCGAGTGGAGAGCAAACCTCCCACTCGGAGGCTTAGCTGCAGCCCAATGCTCGCCTAAGTAATAGAAATCCTACCGAGTGGAGAGCAAACCTCCCACTCGGAGGCTTAGCTGCAGCCCAGTGCTCGCCTAAGTAATAAAAATCCTATCGAGTGGAGAGCAAACCTCCCACTCGGAGGCTTAGCTGCAGCCCAATGCTCGCCTAAGTAATAAAAATCCTACCGAGTGGAGAGCAAACCTCCCACTCGGAGGCTTAGCTGCAGCCCAGTGCTCGCCTAAGTAATAAAAACCCTACCGAGTGGAGAGCAAACCTCCCACTCGGGGGCTTAGCTGCAGCCCAGTGCTCACCTAAGTAAGGAATCCATCCAAATCCGCAAGGACGACGAGGTGCAGGTCGACTACTACCTTCTCCTTCGGAGCTTCGCCACAAGTACAACGTATGGTCCATCCCAATCCACAAGGACGACGAGGTGCAGGTCGACTGCTACCTTCTCCTTCGGAGCTTCGCCACAAGTACAACGTGCGGTTCATCTCAACCCGCAAGAACGACGAGGTCGGGCCGCAGCCAGGCTCCATCTCTACCGCAGGATAGATGAAGTACAAGTCGATCGGAGTTTCAACGAAATATCTTCCAATGAGGAACAAAGTTCTCTCAAGGCAAATAAAGCATGTTCGAGGATAAATCAAGTTCGGATAAACGCCCTAGGGATCCAAAGCGCCAGCATTAAGCCCGCAAAGTTTGTCGGTTACAAAAACCACTCGCATTCCGAGGCAAATTTAAGGTGGGACTTAGAAGTTTTTACTCCTCCGGCGGAGGACTGGAAGGTGCAACAAACTGGTCGAGGTCGATTCCGTCGGCGATACGGGCAGCAGTAGTGATGAAAGTCTCCATGAAAGATCCAAAGTCGTACTTCCTGGTGTTGGCGACTTTGAGGGACACCAGCTTGTCCTCTTGCGCTTCCTTGCAGTGGACGCGAACTAGAGACAGAGCAACATCAGCACCACACCTGGCAGAAGACTTTTTCCATTCTTTCACTCGACTTGGAATCTCATTCAGTTGAGTCATCAGGGATTCAAGGTCATTCTGAAGCGTCTAATCTGGCCAGAGAGTTGAGTCGATCCGCGACACTGCACCTTTCAGTCGAGCAAGATAATCCACCACGTTAGCAACGCGAGACTCCAGTCGGAGCACATTCATAGCAGCTTCGTCCTTCACAGAGAGTTGATGGGGTCCAAGCTGGTTTCCACTGACCGTTTCTTCTTCAAGTTTTGACAGAATTCTGAAAACACAGCTCAGACTCAAAATAACAATCATGTGATGAGCTGGTGATAGCAAGACAATGGGTAAAAGAGATTACCTTCAAGCATGAGAAATGCTTCTTGGCGAGCCCTCCAAGATAAATCTCTAGGTCATTTCGCTTCCCGCCAGCCACCAGCCTTGTCGACAGAGCAATCTTGTCGTTCTTCACCGACTAACTTCCTTGTTGGTCGTCACAAGAGCGGCTTTCAGCTTGGCATTTTCATCTTCAAGTTTGTCGATCGAGGCAAGCTTCTCTTTAGCGAGCTTTGTTTTCTCCAAAGCCACCTTCGTGCTCCGCAAGGTCAAGGTCCTTCTTCTTCAAAGTCTCTTCCAGCTTTATCTCAAAAAGCAACAATGAGAACAGAGTTGAGAATGAACAGAAAAACAAAGGCAGTCGTCAAAAGTTCTCACCAACCATACCTTTTGCTTCATCCTTTGCCTTCTACAAATTCTCCTGAGCAAGCTTCAAATCGAGGTTGAGCTGGATCTGTTTGTTCTCTAACTCAGTATAGTGAGCCACAAGCTCGCAAGATTTCTACAAAGAGTCAACCAACGAAAGACATCAAAGACAGATCACTTCCGAGTGATTAAAGAAAAATAGTAGCATTTCTAAGACTACAATAATCAAAACATTCGACAAGAGTCTCGGGACTACACCAGCGGTGCACTCAGCGTGTTTCCCACCGGTTTTACTAATTTGGTTCGACCAGTCGACCAAAAGAGGCAAAACGGTTATGATTCTAAAACCATGACTAAGTGTCAGCGGTCAGCCACGGTAAAAAAAATAGTTCTTTAGACTATGGTCGACTGCACGCAGTCCACCATAGTCTCGGGGACTACACCCAGTGGGTGCACTCAGCGTGCCCCCACCGGTTTTACGGTTCCATTCGACTTGGTCCGTCCAGGTCGAGTGAAGAAGTTCACATCATAAAGACTATAGTCGACGGCACGCAGTCGACCATAGTTTCAGGGACTACACCCAGTGGGTGCACTCAGCGTGCCCCCACCGGTTTTACGGTTCCATTCGACTTGGTCCGTCCAGGTCGAGTGAAGAAGTTCACATCATAAAGATTATAGTCGATCGCACGCAATGACCATAGTCTCGGGACTACACTCCAAGGGTGCACTCAACGTGCCCCCACAAAAACTCAATCGACACACCCACCTAGTGGGTGTACAGATATGGAAATCTCCAGAAAGAAGCAGTTTCAGGTAGCATATCCTAACAGAGCAAGCCACGATCGACTTACTTGGACATTGCTCTGGAGAGCTGAACTAGCATCATAGGCCGCCTGGCTAGCCTCTCGGACCGCCTTCACTTGCTCCATCATGATCCTTGCCTGGCGTATAGCCTCCTTAGCAGCACTCACTTGGTCTTCTGGGACGTTGTGTATAGCAAAGAGAGATGGTGGATCTGCAGTCGACGAAGTGGGTCGGGCACTTGTCGCTGGTACAGAAAAGACACGAAGCTCGAGTGGGGTTGCCTCCCTCGAAACCAGCGCGTCAGAATCGCACGATCGAGCAGCCTTGCCAGCAGCACCCTCTTGTTCTTCCTCTTCCTCAATGGCGCTTCCTCGTCATCGTCGGGGAGATCAATGACATGAGGCGGAACTACAAGAAAGATTCAAAAGTAAACATGGAAATCCAATCGACTAAAAGCTCCAATCGACTAAAAGCGAAACCACAGAGATCATACCAAGGTTGGAGGTGGCAGCATCTTCCATTTCCTGATCTTCGTGCTTGGCTGAAGTCTCGAGGTAGCGGCAATCAGAGATTTCAAGAATCGGCTGATCACCATCAAGTTGACCAAAAGTTCACTCATGTTGAATAAGGAAATACAAGATTCTGTTGGTTACCCGGAGATGGTGGGGATGACCATCCGCATCTTGGGCAGGACCTTCTGTAACACCCCGGATGTAACTTTCCATATTTGTAACTCCAACTCTTGCCATTTTCGGCATTGTGATATGATATTCCCTCCGTGGTTGGGTTCTTGGTCTTTCGTTTTGCTTTTTGTCCATGTCATGCATTTCATATCATGTCATCATGTGCATCTCATTTGCATACGTGTTCGCCTCATGATTCCAAGCATTTTCCCGTTGTCCGCTTTTGCAATCCGCACTCCTATGTCCCCGGCGCGCCCCTTTTACATTTTTCCGTGAGCGGTACTAAACTTTCTCGAATGGACCGAGGTTTGTCAAGTGGCCTTGGTACACCACCGTAGACCACCTGTCAAGTTTCGGGTCATTTGGAGCTCGCTTGGTACTCCAACGGTTAACCGTGACTCTCGCAAAGGACTCTTTTAAGTTGCAGCCCAACACCCTCCAAAATAGCCCAATAACCCATCTAAGACACTTCCATGCTCTCCGTCGTCGGATCACGATCGTGGGCGAAAACTACACTCCATTTGGAGTCTCCTAGCTCCCTCTACCAATAAATATGTGCACTCCCGAATTTTCCGGATCCCCAAACCCTAGCCCGCCTCCCACCGCCCGACACGTCCGGGCGAGCCGGACGCTGTCCGTCTCACCGCTTCCGGCCAATCTGGGTCGCCACGTGGCGCGCCCCACTGGCCACACACCGCCAGGGCCCAAAGGGGGCCCTCCCGGCCACCGGCCTGATCATCGCCTCACACACACCGCCATGACCACACCGGCCGCTGGCCACTGCCTCGGCCGCCTGCCAGCCCGGGCTGCCTCCTCCGCCATTTCTCGCCGGGCCGCCACGCCAAGCCCAGGCCCGCCGTCCCCACCTCTCCTTCCTCTCCTCCTGGCCTCGAGCTCCGTCATGCGAACCTCTCCCCAAGGCCTGGATCTAGATCCAAACGAAGGTTGACTTTCCCTCCCAAATATCCTCTAAGTCTTTTTCTCACAAGAATTGTTGCATTTTCATCATGCCATAACTTTGCACTCGTGGGTCTGCTTTGGGCGTAGCATACCGAATTGTTCGTATCGATGAGAACACCATTTCATCTCATTGCATCATTTTCATTTGAGCTCATCTTGATGCCCGAAATTCTGGTAGAAGAGGGCTATGTGATGCTAGTTTCAGATTCTTAGCAGTACATGCACTTTTGTCATTTTTTGCCATGATTGATGTGTGCATCCTATGAACTTGAGTCCTACATGTGTTTTGTAATATGTCATGCCATCTTTACAGGGGTGTATGCCATGTATTTCTGTGATCTCTGTGGTGACTAGCACAAGCATGCAAACTAGGCTTCATTATGTTGCTGATTTCAGCCCCTGTTTTGCTGATATTTTTATGCCATGTTAACTTGATGCTACCGAGAGATCCATGCATATTTTGAGTTACTTCAGTAAGGATGTTTTGAACATATGGTTATGCTCTATCCATCCATGCCCTTGTTTGCAATTATGGAGTGCCATAGCTTGAGTCAATCGAGCTCTACTTTTGCTATAAAATATTTCCTGGCAGATTGTTTACATGTTATTCAATTTTGCCAAGGTTGTTGTAGTTGATCCGTGTATGCTATGATGTTTTTCTTGCCATGTATAACTTCTATGCCATGTCTTCTTGATTGATGTATGCTTACTTTATCATGTAATTCTCTGTAGTGAGTGCATCGAGCTCTTAAACATGCCTACTTGTTATCTGTTTTTGTCATGCCCTGTTTGTTGAATCTGTAACGAAACTTGCTATGTTTACGTGGGTGCCATCATGTCTTCTGATACTTTGTGGCTCATGGTCAGTAAGGGACTTTTGTTCTATGCTTTGAGTAGATTCATGCCATGTCTTGTTTTGCTATTATAAGTTCCTGTAGCATGTTGTTTGCTTGCTCTGAACATTGCTTCCTGATGCTGATTCTGCCATGTTCAGTTTTTCTCTAAGTCTGTGAAGCTGATTTATTTTGCACTTTTGCCATGCTTGTTTAGACCTGTTATGATGTGATTTAGCCGTAGCTCAGTGTTCATCTTTTGTCAAGCATCTTGAGTAGATCACTGCCATATACTTTGTTGGTACGTTTGGGTGCAGTAGCTTAATTTCTTGTTGCTTGCTATGTGGCATCATGTTGTCATTCTTGTTTTGCTTGTCATTTGCAAACCGTGCATCCGATTCCGGTGATCTTTATATCGATTTCAACCGAAACCATCTCACCTTTCCAGCGGCATACTTGGTTTGCCAAGTTGATGCCTGGTTCATCATTTTCCTTCCGGAGCACGCATACGCATTGCATATCACATCTCGCATATCATGCCATGTATTGCATCATGTTGCTTGTGCATTGCACCGTGATTTATTGTGGTTCCATTGTTTGTGTTCGTGCTTTGGGTAGAGCCGGGAGACGAGTACGTGAACGAGGAACCTGTTGAGAACGCTTACGAGGATCAAGCTTTCGACAACTCGAGAACTTTGCGCAAGATGACCATACCTCGAAATCACTTCTATCTTGGCTTGCTAGATGCTCGCTTTTTTGCTATGCCTATGCTACGATGCCTATCACTTGCTTATCATGCCTCCCATATTGCCATGTCAAACCTCTAACCATCCTTTCCTAGCAAACCGCTGATTGGCTATGTTACCGCTTTGCTCAGCCCTCTTATAGCGCTGCTAGTTGCAGTGAAGATGAAGTTTGTTCCTTGTTGAACATGGAGATGTTGTTCCTTGTTGGAACATGTTTACTTGTTGGGATATCACAATATCTATTGTTTAATTAATGCATCTATATACTTGGTAAAGGGTGGAAGACTCGCCTTATGCCTGGTGTTTTGTTCCACTCTTGCCACCCTAGTTTCCGCCATACCGTGTTATGTTCCTTGATTTCGCTCCTTACACGGTTGGGTGATTTATGGGACCCCTTGACAGTTCGCTTTGAATAAGACTCCTCCAAAGAAGGCCCAACTTTGGTTTTACCATTTGCCACCTAAGCCTTTTTTCCCCGGTTTTCGCGAGCCCGAGGGTCATCTTTATTTAACCCCGGCCAGTGCTCCTTCGAGTGTTGGTCCAAACTTGAGCACCGTATGGGACCGCCCTTGGCAACTTGGGTCACGTTTTACCAGACGCTTCGCTTATCCGGTGTGCCTCGAGAACGAGATATGTGCAGCTCCTATCGGGATTTGTCGGCACATTCGGGCGGCTTTGCTGGTCTTGTTTTATTGCTGTCGAAATGTCTTGTAGTCCGGATTCCGAGATTGATCGGTCTTCCCGTAGAAGGAATATCCTTCGCTGACCGTGAGAGCTTATAATGGGCTGTTGGGACACCCGCAGGTATTATCTTTCAAAGCCGTGCTCGCGTTATGAGGCGATGGGAATTTGTTAATGTCCGTTGTAGAAAACCCGGTTGACCTTTAATTAAAACACATCAATCAAGGTGTAACTGCGGATGGTCTCTTCTCGCGAGTCCGGAAGTGAACACGGTGTTGGAGTTATGTTTGACGAAGTAGTTTCAGATCACTTCTTGATCGCTACTAGCTTCACGACCGCGCCTTGCTTCTCTTCTCGCTCTCTTTTGCGAATGTAGCCACCATATATGCTAGTCGCTTGCTGCAGCTCCACCTCACAACTCGCTCCTTCCTATAAGCTTAAATAGTCTTGATCTCGCTGGTGTGAGATTGCTGAGTCCCCGTGACTCACAGATTCTACCAAAACAGTTGCAGTGCCGACGATGCCAAGCAGATGACGAACCGAGCTCAAGTGGAGTTCGACGAGGAACGTGGTCGTTATTATGTGTCTTTTCCCGATGATCGTGAGTGGAGCTCAGCTTGGGACGATCGGGATCCGTAGCATTTGGGGTAGTCTTTTTTATTTTGGTTCCGTAGTCGGACCTTGAGTGTAATCTGGATGATGGATGTTTATTTATGTATTGTGTGAAGTGGCGATCGTAAGCCAACTATGTATCTCTTTCCTTATGTATTACATGGGTTGTGTGAAGATTACCTCACTTATGACATTGCTTTCAATGCGTTATGCCTCTAAGTCGTGCTTCGACACGGGGAGATATAGCCGCATCGAGGGCATTACAAGTTGGTAATAAGAGCCATCCCGACTTAGGAGCCCCTCGCTGATTGTTTGTCATGTTGTTGAGTCTAGAACAAAAATGTTTTGAGTCTTAGGATTATATATATCGGAGAGTAGGATTCTTTTTACTCCCCAGTCCCTTCGCCGCCTCCGGTGAGGTCTCCCGACGAGAAGTTTTGACTCTCCTCTCCTCAAATTTCACTAAATTGTTTTTAGGATCACGCTGGTATCTTGGAATCGCTCCGATGGTTTTGTGACGAGAACATTGTTCTTGGTGCCTCCCGACATTTAGGGTTGTGGCAGTGTCCCGGGAGTTGAGCTCCGAGGTGTTGTCGCCACAATTTTATCGCTGCAGTTCGAATACCGAGCTTTGCCGACATCGAAAATCTCTTTTGTACAGCTTGTTGGTGAGATAACCCGATAACCCAAAGATCGGGCGAGCTCGAGTATTGCCATGACTCAGATAACGGATGCTTTTCAAGGTCGAGGTACACGATTTCAAGGTTTCTTGGTTATGTGTTGACGGATGGATACAACTGATCTAGGTATTGTTAGTTTGGGTGATATATTTTGTGTCCCTCGTATCCCCAACACCGATTGCATAACCGTAAAGTTTCGAGTTTATAGGTGGGATTCAAGTAGCTCTTAGCATTTCTTCCCACAGATATTTGGTTTGTGATTGGGTAATCCTTACCACTTATTTGTTCCAACATACCTTGTTATTTTTTTCATCAACCCTTAATCAAGTGGCTTCTCACCTTAATGGACGTGTGATGTTAGCTTTTGGAATTCATTCGCTCATCCTTGTTCAATGTTTATTGTGAAGACTATATGTTGCAATTTCTATCCGTTGATTCAACTTGTCTATCTGCTCATCAAGTGCTAACGGATGTCACCTCTTCAGATGGCTCCGCCAACGCCGTCTGAATCCGGAACGCAATGATGGGAGTCACCGAACCTCCACCTCCACCTCCGCCTCCCGAGGCATGGCAAGCTATCATGGCAGCCACCAATGCAAATGCTCGATGATTTTGCAACTCTTGCAAGAGCGCATCAAGGTCAAGGCAACAACCAGCCGCACTTTGCTACCCTCAATCAGTTCCTCGCTAATCAGCCAAGTCTTTCAGTTTCGTGTCGAGGCCACAGACGCCGACGATTGGCTTGTGGACATCTGCAAACATTTTGAATGTAGCAATGTCGACCTGAGGACTTTGTCAAGTTTGCTTCGCTTCAACTCAAGGACCAAGCTGCCGAGTGGTACCAGAATACAAAGATTCCAGAGGAGGTCGTGTCATTACCGGGATGAGTTCCGCCGAGACTTCAAAGCTCACCACATTCAAAAGTGTTGTTGAGAGCAAGCGTGAGGAGTTCCGCAATCTCAAGCAAGGCAACATGTCTGTATCAATACAATATCCAGCCCCAGAAACTCGCCACTTTGCTAAGCAAGACGCCCCGATGAAAAGAGTATGATCTATCAATTCAGAGGTGGTCTCAGAGAAGATCTGCAATTAGCTCTCGTGCTTTTTGAGCCGTAAAAGTATGATGAATTCTACAACATGGCATCAAGCAAGAAGCTGCCCAGCTCAAATGTGAGGCTTCTAAGAAGAGAATCGTGGATGCAGTTCAGTCTTCTTCTTCCTCTCAAGTGGCAGCTAAGCAGCAGAAGTTCTGTTGCCTCCTCCTCCTCCGCTCCGCCAGCCTTATCGCCAGAAGAACTCGGTGGTCGTGGATCTTCCCACCCACCCAACCCAAAGCTATCGATCAAGTCTAATTCTCAAGCTCCAAGGTCAAATGCTCCTTATCACCGTCCGGCCTCGTGAGGTGACTTGCAACAAATGTCAGCAGAAGGTCACTATGCTAACAAATGCTTCAACCAAAGGCGCCTTCCGCCTCCTCCTCGTGAGATCTTCCAGCAATGCAAAGGTCAAGCATAATCCCAAGCCTGCAAAGGTGAACATGATGAATGCAGCTCAAGCAGAGGATTCTTCCGATGTGATAATGGGTAATCTCTCGCTAATGATATTCCCAAAAAGTCTTATTTGATACCGTGCATCGTGATTGTTTCATGTCAAGATCGTTTTGCAAAGAATGATTTTACTTGGTCTTACCTCGATAAACCTTTGGGTATTGTTTCTCCGGGAAGTCAATGAGAGCCAACTCAATAGTTCATGATGTCTCTATCAAGATGGGCGATTATAGATTTCTTTCTAAACCATTTGTCCTTGGTGACTCGGATATTGATCTTATTCTCGGATGGATCGGCTTTTCAAAGACAAAGCTCAGCTTGATTGTGCTGCCAGGAAATTCAATTGACTCACTCTTCTAATGATGTGATCATCTATGCCGCCGTGATGAAACCATTCGGTTGTTTTCTCTCAATGAGTATCTCTCGATTCCAACAAGCTTAGAGTACCAAGATGTCTTTCCGTAAGAGCTTCCAGAATGCCTCCTCACCGCCAGCTTGAATTCGCTATCGATCTTGAGCCCGCATCAAACCGCTTGCAAGCGCCCATACAAGCTTGGACCTAATGAGCTGAAGGAATTGAAGAAGCAGCTCGATGAACAAGAGCGCCTGGTTTGATCGCACCAAGTTCATCTCCTTGGGGTTGTGGTGTTCTTTTGTCCGAAGAAGGATGGCACGGACCGACTTTTGCGCCGACACCGCCCATTGAATAAGAAGACAATCAAGAACAAGTATCCACTTCCCAACATCAATGAGCTTTTCGAGCAACTCAAAGGTGCTAAAGTGTTCTCCAAGCTTGACCTTCAGATGGGTTATCATCGATTCGATTCGTGAACAAGATATTCCCAAGACAGATTCGTAAAGCTTTGGTTCTTATGAATATACCGTCATGTCTTTCGCCTTGTCAATGCTCCTCCAACATTCTCTCGATGATGAACTTCATCTTCAACCCCTACACCAATGAATTCGCCTTGGTCTATCTTGATGATATTTTGGTCTTCCAAGAATAAGAAGGATCATGCCAAACATTTGCGATTGGTGCTCGACAAGCTCAGAGAGCATCAATTTATGCTAAGTTTTCCAAATGTGAATTTTGGCTTGATGAAGTGCTTTATCTTGGTCACATCATCTCCGCCAAGGGCATCGCTGTTAACCCGAGAAGGTGTCCGCAATTGTGAATTGGGAACCTCCTCGTATCGTCAAGCAGCTTCGCAGCTTTCTTGGTCTTGCAAGCTATTGTCAAGATTCGCTGAGAACTTCTCTAAGATTGCAAAGCCTCTTTCCAACCTCCTCCGTAAGCATGTGAAGTATGTCCGGTCTCCCGAGTGTGATGTTGCTTTCAATACCTCAAAGAGAAACTCACACAGCTCCCGCCTTGACTCCTCCCGATGAATCCAAGCCATTCAAGTTTTCTGTGATGCTTCTCTTCAAGGTCTCGTGCTGTGTTAATGCAAGAGAAGAAAGTTGTGGCCTATACCTCTCGTCACCAAGCTCAACGAAAAGAACTACCCCACTCACGATCTTGAGTTGGCGGCAGTTGTCCATGCATTGATAACATGGAGACATCTCTTGTTGGGAAGGAAAGTGGACATATTCACCGATCACAAGAGTCTCAAGTATATCTTCACTCAACCCAACCTCAACCTCGTGCAAACTCGATGGGTCGAAATGATTCAAGAGTACAACCCAAGTATTGAATATACTCCGCAAGGCCAATGTGATTGCAGATGCTTTGAGCAGAAGGCTTATCGCAACAGCTTAATCCTCAAGCCCTTCCAACCGGATCTCTCGTGAAGCTTTCCGCAAGCTGAATCTTCAAGTTGTTCCTCAAGGCTTTCTTGCCAACCTCATAGTCTCTCCTACTTTGGAAGACCAAACTGTGAGGCTCAACTCCGGATACCATGGTGAAAAGGTGAAACGTGGTATCGACAAGGGCATTTCCAAGTACAAGTGCTTCCACATTGATGACAAAGATACTTTTTCTTCGAGGACCGGATTGTGGTTCCAAAGGGTGATCTATGTAAAGTCATTATGAACGAGGCACACAATTCGCTTCTATCCATTCATCCCGAAGTACGAAGATGTACCATGACCTCAAGCAATATATTGGTGGACTCGAATGAAGCGAGAAATTGCTCAATTCGTGAATGAATGTGATGTCCGCAGAAGAGTGAAAGAAGAACACCAAAGACCAGCTGGTCTCCTCCAACCTCTTGCTATTCCGAATGGAAGTTTGATCATATCGAAATGGACTTCGTGACTGGATTTCCTAAGTCCAAGCGTGGAAATGATGCTATCTTCGTTGTCATTGACAAGCTTACTAAAGTGGCTCATTTTCTTCCTATCAAAGAATCTATCACAGCAGCTCAGCTTGGCGAGCTATACACCTCCAGATTGTCTCCTTGCACGGCATTCCACAATTGATCTCTTCGCACTGTGGCAGCATCTTTACCTCCAAGTTTTGGGATTCTTTTCAAGGCCATGGGCACCAACATTCGCTTCAGACAGCTTTCCATCCTCAAACAAGTGGCCAAGTCGAGCGAAGTCAATCAAATCCTTGAAGATATGCTCGGGCTTGTGTCATTTCCTTCGTATGAAGTGGAAGATTGTCTTCCATATGCCGAAGTTCTCCTACAACAACAGCTTCCAAGCGAGTTTGGGCAAGGCCCCATTCGAAATTCTCTCGTAAAGTGCCGACTTCTCTCAATTGGTCCGAGATGTGAACGCCAACTTCTTGGCAACGACTTGATCACGTGTCAAGAAATGTGCAAAGTCATTCGTGAGAATCTCAAAGCCGCGCAATCGCGCCAGAAGAGCTATTATGATGACAAGCACCGTGATGTGGCTTTTGAAATCGGAGACCATGTCTACCTCCGCCTCTCCAATGAAAGGCACTCGCCGCTCGTATCAAAGGGAAGCTTGCCCCTAGATACGTGGGTCCTTTCAAGATCATTGGAAAAGAGGCGATCTCGCCTATCAACTTGAGCTTCCTCCAACTTCGCGAACGCACGATGTGTTTCACGTGTCACAGCTTCGCAAGTGCTTCAAGACTCCTCGAGCGCACTATCAACTTCAAGAAATTGACCTCCAAGAAGATCTCTTATCATGAGCACCCCTGCTGTTATTCTTGAAGAAACCGAGCGCAAGACTCGCAACAAGTCAATCAAATTCCTGAAAGTGAAGTGGTCACACCATTCCGACCGAGAAGCCACCGGGAGCGCGAGGATCACCTCCGCTCCAATATCCGAGTTCTTTCAGTCCTAGATCTCGGACGAGATCCTCTTGTAGTGGTGGAGTGTTGTAACACCCCGGATGTAACTTTTCATATTTGTAACTCCAACTCTTGCCATTTTCGCATTGTGATATGATATTCCTCCGTGGTTGGGTTTTTGGTCTTTCATTTTGCATTTTGTCCATGTCATGCATTTCATATCATGTCATCATGTGCATCTCATTTGCATACGTGTTCGCCTCATGATTCCGAGCATTTTCCCTGCTGTCCGCTTTTGCAATCCGCACTCCTATGTCCCCCGCCGCCCCTTTTACATTTTTCCGTGAGCGGTACTAAACTTTCTCGAATGGACCGAGGTTTGTCAAGTGGCCTTGGTACACCACCGTAGACCACATGTCAAGTTTCGGTCATTTGGAGCTCGCTTGGTACTCCAACGTTAACCGTGACTCTCGCAAAGGCCTCTTTTAAGTTGCAGCCCAACACCCTCCAAAATAGCCCAATAACCCATCTAAGTCACTTCCATGCTCTCCGTCGTCGGATCACGATCGTGGGCGAAAACTACACTCCATTTGGAGTCTCCTAGCTCCTCTACCTATAAATATGTGCACTTCAATTTTCCAGATCCCCAAACCCTAGGTCGCCTCCTCTCCGGCCAGACACGCCCGGCGAGCTGGACGCTGTCTGGTCCGCCACCAGACGGCTAATCTGGGGTCCACGTATGCTACTTACTGCACACTGGGCCGCTCAGGGCCCAAAGGGGCCCTCCTGCCCATACCACACACATCCATCCACCCAAGCCTGCCTGCCGCCATTGCTGCCTGCCTCCGCGCCTGTTGCCGGCTGCCTCCGGCCTGCCTTGCGCTGCCGCCGCTTTCCGCCCGCCTGCCAAGGCCACTGCTGCCGCCTGGCCACAAGGCCCTCACTGCCCGCCAAGGCCCCCGCTGCCCCTCGACCTCCTTCCTCTCCTCCTGCCTCGAGCTCCGCCATGAATCCTCGTCTCAAGGCCGGATCTAGATCCAAACGAAGGGTTGACTTTCCCTCCCCAAATATCCTCTAAGTCTTTTTTCTGTCAAGAATTGTTGCATTTTCATCATGCCATAACTTTGCACTCGTGGGTCTGCTTAGCGTAGTAGCATACCAATTGTTCGCCTCGATGAGTACATCATTTCTTCTCACTGCATAATTTTCATTTGAGCTCATCTTGATGCCCGGAATGCTGGTAGAAGAGGGCTATGTGATGTTAGTTTGAGATTCTTATCAGTACATGCACTTTTGTCATTTTTGCCATGATTGATGTGTGCATCCTATGAACTTGAGTCCTACATGTGTTTTGTAATATGCCATGCCATATTTACAGGGGTGTATGCCATGTATTTTTGTGATCTCTGTGGTGACTAGCACAAGCATGCAAACTAGGCTTCATGATGTTGCTGATTTCAGCCCCTGTTTTGCTGATATTTTTATGCCATGTTAACTTGATGCTACCGAGAGATCCATGCATATTTTGAGTTACTTCAGTAAGGATGTTTTGAACATATGGTTATGCTCTACCCATCCATGCCCTTGTTTGCAATTATGGAGTGCCATAGCTTGAGTAAATCGAGCTCACTTTTGCTATAAAATGTTTCCTGGCAGATTGTTTACATGTTATTCAATTTTGCCAAGGTTGTTGTAGTTGATCCGTGTATGCTATGATGTTGTTCTTGCCATGTATAACTTCTATGCCATGTATTCTTGATGGATGTATGCTTAGTTTATCATGTAATGCTCTGTAGTGAGTGAATCGAGCTCTTAAACATGCCTACTTGTTATCTGTTTTTGTCATGCCCTGCTTGTTGAATCATAACTAAACTTGCTATGTTTACGGGTGCCATCATATCTTCTCGATCCTTTTTGCTCATGGTCAAGAAGGGACTTTTGTTCTATGCTTTGAGTAGATTCATGCCATGCCTTGTTTTGCTATTATAAGTTCCTGTAGCATGTTGTTTGCTTGCTCAACATTGCTTCCTCGATGCTGATTCTGCCATGTTCAGTTTTTCTCTAAGTCTGTGAAGTCGATATATTTTGCACTTTTGCCATGCTTGTTTGGACCTGTTATGATGTGATTTAGCCGTAGTCGTTGTTCATCTTTTGTCAAGCATCTTGAGTAGATCACTGCCATATGCTTTGTTGGTACGCTTGGGTGCAGAGCTTAATTTCTTGTTGCTTGCTATGTGGCATCATGTCATGTCATTCTTGTTTTGTTTGTCATTTGCAAACCGTGCATCCGATTCCGTGATCTTTATATCGATTTCAACCAAATCATCTCACCTTTCCAGCGCATACTTGGTTTGCCAAGTTGATGCCTGGTTCATCATTTTCCTTCCGAGCACACATACGCATTGCATATCACATCTCGCATATCATGCCATGTATTGCATCATGTTGCTTGTGCATTGCACCGTGATTTATTGTGGTTCCATTGTTTGTGTTCTTGCTTTGGGTAGAGCCGAGACGAGTACGTGAACGAGGAACCTGTTGAGAACGCTTACGAGGATCAAGCTTTCGACAACTCGAGAACTTTGCAGCAAGATGACCATACCTCGAAATCACTTCTATCTTTGCTTGCTAGATGCTCGCTTTTGCTATGCCTATGCTATGATGCCTATCACTTGCTTATCATGCCTCCCATATTGCCATGTCAAACCTCTAACCATCCTTTCCTAGCAAACCGCTGATTGGCTATGTTACCGCTTTGCTCAGCCCTCTTATAGCGCTGCTAGTTGCAGGTGAAGATGAAGTTTGTTCCTTGTTGAACATGGAGATGTTGTTCCTTGTTGGAACATGTTTACTTGTTGGGATATCACAATATCTATTGTTTAATTAATGCATCTATATACTTGGTAAAGGGTGGAAGACTCGCCTTATGCCTGGTGTTTTGTTCCACTCTTGCCACCCTAGTTTCCGCCATACCGTGTTATGTTCCTTGATTTCGCTCTCACACGGTTGGGTGATTTATGGGACCCCTTGACAGTTCGCTTTGAATAAGACTCTCCAAGAAGGCCCAACTTTGGTTTTACCATTTGCCACCTAAGCTTTTTTTCCCTGGTTTTCATGAGCCCGAGGGTCATCTTTATTTAACCCCCGCAAGTGCTCCTTCGAGTGTTGGTCCAAACTAGAGCACCGTATGGCCGCCCCTTGGCAACTTGGGTCTGGTTTTACCAGACGCTTGCTTATCCGGTGTGCCCCGAGAACGAGATATGTGCAGCTCCTATCGGGATTTGTCGGCACATTCGGGTGGCTTTGCTGGTCTTGTTTTATTGCTGTCGAAATGTCTTGTAGTCCGGGATTCCGAGATCGATCGGGTCTTCCCAGAGAAGGAATATCCTTCGCTGACCGTGAGAGCTTATAATGGGCTTGTTGGGACACCCCGCAGGTATTATCTTTCAAAGCCGTGCCTGCGTTATGAGGCGATGGGAATTTGTTAATGTCCGTTGTAGAAAACCCGGTTGACCTTAATTAAAACACATCAATCAAGTGTAACCGTGATGGTCTCTTCTCGGCGGAGTCCGGAAGTGAACACGGTGTTGGAGTTATGTTTGACGAAGTAGTTTCAGATCACTTCTTGATCGCTACTAGCTTCACGACCGCGTTTTGCTTCTCTTCTCGCCTCTTTTATGTAATGTAGCCACCATATATGCTAGTCGCTTGCTGCAGCTCCACCTCACAACTCTGTCCTTCCTATAAGCTTAAATAGTCTTGATCTCGCTGGTGTGAGATTGTTGAGTCCCCGTGACTCACAGATTCTACCAAAACAGTTGCAGTGTGCCGACGATGCCAAGGCAGATGACGCAACCGAGCTCAAGTGGGAGTTCGACGAGGAACGTGGTCGTTATTATGTGTCTTTTCCCGATGATCAGTAGTGGAGCCCAGCTTGGGACGATCGGGATCTGTAGCATTTGGGGTAGTCTTCTTTATTTTGGTTCCGTAGTCGGACCTTGAGTGTAATCTGATGATGGATGTTTATTTATGTATTGTGTGAAGTGGCGATCGAAGCCAACTATGTATCTCTTTCCTTATGTATTACATGGGTTGTGTGAAGATTACCTCACTTATGACATTGCTTTCAATGCGGTTATGCCTCTAAGTCGTGCTTTGACACGGGGAGATATAGCCGCATCGAGGGCGCTAAATGCACCTTCGCCGGCTTTGACGACGTTGTTCGAGGTTGCTTCGCCGGTTTCTCACCGGGCGCAGGGAAGTTGTCCTAGGTCGCTTCGCCGACCGCCCAAAGGGCACAAAGCAGCTTTATCACGCCTCGCCGCCGGGTCATGCGCGCCAACTTGACCTTCCTCCGAAAGGGAGGATCGACGCCTTCCTCCTCTTCCTCCTCCTCCTCCTCTTCATCGAGCTGTCATCTCCTCATCCTCCTCGCCGTTGGACTCCCATTCTCCCGACTTTCACCTCCACTTCCTTCTTCTTCTTCGATCTGTTTCCTGCGCCCGCTGGGCATCGAGTACATCTCAAGGTGACCTAGAAAACAATAAAACAAGGCGAAGTCAGTCGACAAATTGGCATCTAAAACAGAATGAATGTAGCCGAATCACAGTCGAAGATAAGTGGTTGTACCTTGTCTACTTCGTAAGTCTGGTCGAGTGGTGGAATCCTCCTAGCTCCGCCGAGGGTTATCTTTATTTCGTGATGGCAGTCATCCACTTCTCCAGCGTAAGGGCGCCATCGACTCCTCTAGATGGACCCGAGTGGTATCATCCGCACTGTAGTACATCCACATTGGATGACCTCGGTATTGGAGTGGCTGAATACGCCACGGAGGAAAACCTCCAGAGATCCATGCCGTCACCCCATCGCTAATGAGCTAGACTACGCTTCCATCAACAATGTTACTTGGGCCTTCTCCTCTGGTAGCACCTTCAGGAAGATGGCTTGTTCACTCGACTCATGGAGAAAGGAGGGAGCCCAGACGATCGCCTCCGGCCGTCGCTGGTCTTGGCAAGAGAACCAGGTCGACCGCCACCTCTAACCGAAGTCGTGGAGAGTCATAGCCGGAAAGGCGCTTCTTCCCCTCATCTAGACCCCGAGTCCCCACACATATGGATTACTTGGTTCTCTCATTATTCGTTCATTTTCTTCACCGCCCCGAGAGCGACAGTGAATATGTGCTTGAAGAGGCCCCAAAGGCGGCCGACACAGCCCAAGAAGTTTTCGTGATAATGAAATGAAAGCAGCAAGGTAGACAATGGAGTTGGGAGGAAATGATGGAGTTGCGCCCCAAAAGTTCAAACCCCCGAAAAAAGGATTCGTGGCGTAGAAAATCCCGATCCATGCGGAGTGGCCAGGAGAACGACTCACCCTCTTCAAAGCTGCGGTTGCCACTCCGCCTCGGAAGCCTCGCCGACCATGGGGGATCAGTCCTTCATTGGCCAGATCGGTCAGGTCCTTCTCGGTGATGGTCGAGCGGATCCAGCCTCCCGGACCCAGCCTTGCGGTAGTTTGACCGCCAAGAGGATCCACCCACTGGGCGCCTCCCTTAGCCTTCGCCACGCCTTTTCACCTGCTCCAAGGCTGCGGTCTTCTCCTTCACCATGGTTGCCGGGCGGCAAGCAAGTCTGAAACAAGCGGCGCCGGACAGGCTAAGAGCGCAGCGAGAAGGTTTGGAGGCGGAGGGAGGGGAAGATTGAGGTCGCACTGTTCAAAATACCCCGTCCGATGCTTTATATGGGGCCGCTTCCGAGTGGCTGCCCAAGAGGCCTGTGCAATCCCACAAATCTCAAGAATAAAAGCGCACGTGATACGTGGCGAAAAAGGCGGCACGAAGATCGAGGCGTCATCATCTTATCCCATCCAAGTGTCGTAGTTTTCTCCGTTTCGCGCGCTTCCCAAAATTCAGATCCGGCGAAATCCGCTAACCGCGGAGCAACTCCGTCGATAGCAGATTTCGATCCGCCTTCGAAGTCCTCAAGTTCACAAAGTTCACTCGACAAACGTGAAGAATGGATCAAGGTGACTGAAAGAGAAGTTGATGCCATCACTAAAAGGTCGTTGATCCAGAGTAAGACACACTCGCAACACGAAGAACGGGTCGGAAAGATTATCAACTCCTTCCTCACTCAAACCTCGATCCATTCGGGGGCTAATGATGAAGTCATGTACCGTAGGGTCATAGACCTACCCAAAGGTACCTCCACAAGGACACTCAAGAGAAGCGGCCTTCCAAATGACCTGGTAGGTTTCCACCACGTATTCAAGGACACTCGACCATGAAGACCCACCGACCACCAGAGTCCAAGAGCCACTCGTGTCCAAACGGTCCAGTAGTTAAATAGTCTTTATGATCATAATGATACTTTATGTAAGGCGCTACCAAGAACGCCTAGCCTTAACGTGCATTTTAAACCCCCCGCTACGTGGGCTGGCTGGGGTCCCAAGACTTATATAAGCCGCCTCCACGTGTAGAAGGGTTCGTGATCCCCGTAACACATACACGATATAATCCAATGACCGCCTGTGCTCCAAGACGAGGGCTATTAATTCTCCGAGAAGGGCCTGAACTCATAAATCTTTGGCGATACAACTACTCCATAGCTAGGATCTTGCCTCCGCACTCTACCCCTCATTCTACCGTCAGACTTAGAACCACGACAGCCCCCCCCCCCAAGGCCTAGTCCGAATTGGACTAGGGGAGTGGCTGCGCCCCCTCCTTCCTTCTCTTCTCGTTTCCCTTTCCTTGACTCCTACTCCTACTACTTGGAAGGGGGAATCCTACTCCCGGTGGGAGTAGGACTCCTCCAGGGCGCGCCATAGGAGGGCCGGCCCTCCCCCCTTGAGGGAGTCCTGAATTAGGGGGTATCCGGACAGCCAGATTATATACTTTGGCCAGACTGTTGGACCATGAAGATACAATACTCAAGACTTCGTCCCGTGTCCGGATGGGACTCTCCTTTGCGGGGAAGACAAGCTTGGCAATCCGGATATTAGATTTCCTTCTTTGTAACCGACTCTATGTAAACCCTAGCCCCCTCTGGTGTCTATATAAACCGGAGGGTTTGATCCGTATATGGACAATCATAATCATCATAGGCTAGCTTCTAGGGTTTAGCCTCTACGATCTCGCGGTAGATCAACTCTTGTAATATTCATATCATCAAGATCAATCAAGCAGAAAGTAGCGCTTTTACCTCCATCGAGAGGGCCCAACCCGGTAAAACATTGTGTCCCTTGCCTCCCGTTACCATTAGCCTTAGACGCACGTGATCGACCCCATACCCGAGATCCGCCGGTTTTGACACCGACATTGGTGCTTTCATTATGAGTTCCTCTGTGTCGTCGCTGCAAGGCTCGATGGCTCCTTCAATCATCAACAACAACGCAGTCCAGGGTGATAGTTTTCTCCCCGACAAATCTTCGTGTTCGCAGCTTTCACACCGCGAGCCGCTTCGCCGCCATCCGAGCAGATCGACGGCTACGCCCCTGGCCATCAGGTCATGTTCGGAAACTTGAACTACACGGCCGATGTCCGCGGAGACTTGATCTTCGACGGATTCGGGCCTACGCCGGGAGCGCCCAACATTCACGACGAGCACGGCCTAGACCTGCTGTCGGACAATACTCAGGACATCACACCTGTAGGAGCTCCAGACCTAAATCCGGGGCCGATTGCGTCGTCCGGGGACGGGTGGATAGACCCCGCTCTAAGGTCACATTACACTCGATCGGGCGGTAGAGCCAACACGACTCCACCCCAAGAAAGCTCAGGTCACCGGACCCCTGCACGTGGTCCGGCCAGGTTCCAGATCAAGCGCCCACCGAGCCCGCCAAATCTAGTTGGGCTCCGCAATGGAGTTCACCGCATGGATATCTTCCAAGACTCACCCTTCGGTGACATGCTGAGCTCATTAAAGTCTCTCTCTTTGTTAGGAGACTCTCGGCCGAACTATGTCCGGCTCGAGTGGGAAGCAGGCGACGAGGGAATTCGTTGCCCACCCACCACCCACTTCATTGCCACGGTCGATGATTTGACCGACGTGCTTGACTTCGACTCTGAAGACATCAATGGTGTGGACGACGGTGCAGAAGACGAACAAGACCCACAGCCCAAGGGGCGCTGGACAGTCACCTCCTCATATGATATATATATATATATGGTGGACACTCCGAAAGAAACCAATGGCGATGAGGCAATGGAGGATAACCCCTCAAGGAAGAAAGCAAAGCATGGGCGTCATCAACGCCGCTCCAAGCCCCGCCACAGCAATACCGGCACAGGAGATGAAAACAATCCGGATGGTGCCAAGATGAATATAACCTCGATCAGCTCGCCGAGCAGGTCAACAGAAGACGGGCAGATCAGCCTGCACGACAAAGCGACGGACGGATACCCGGAGGAGGACAATTACATGCCCCTCTCAAGACGTAGATTAGCCTCGGTGACGACGAATTCGGGCGTGCTCGAGGATCTCAGAGCAGGGGCCATTCAAGCGCTGGCTTATGGCCACCGCGAGGAGCTCAAAAAGAAGCGTGCACAGCAGCTTCAAGTTGATCAAGATCTGCTCACGCATTGCATGGATCAAGTCCCGGCATGTCGTGGAATACGGACTCGAGCACCGCACTAAAGGTTACCCAGCACAAGTTGCTACCTCAACTAGAGGAAGAGCATGTACTACCAGCACAGGACGAGGCTGACCGGCCACCTCGTGGCCGGGATAAAACGGCGTATCAGCCTGAATACCAGCCCGCACCCCCACGCCAACACACTACGGCCCCGGGCAATAGGTAGGACATGCGAGACATACTGGAAAACAAGGCAGGACAGCCAAGATCGATCTACGGATCGCGGGGGCGCGCCCCAACACGTGATTTATGGTCGCCATGCCGATACACTATCAACAACTCCAATGGGCCGAACATAGCCAACCAGACTTATTCAAACTGCGAGCTACATAGCCCGCATAGAGGCGCCGTACACCCTCGCTTCACTGACTAAGTGATGGATCACGAATTCGGAAGGGTTTTAACTCAGAACATTGAATCATACGATGGCACAACAGACCCCGCAGTATGGATCGAAGATTTCCTTCTCCACATTCACATGGCCCGCGGTGATGATCTACACGCCATCAAGTATCTTCCCCTTAAGCTGAAAGGACCGGCCCGACACTGGCTAAATAGCCTGCTGGCAAATTCCATCGGCAGTTGGGAAAACCTGGAGGACGCGTTCCTCGACAACTTCCAGGGCACGTACGTGCGACCAACGGATGCTGATGACTTGAGTCACATTACCCAACAGCCGGGAGAGTCAGCCAGAAAATTCTGGACTCGGTTCCTAACTAAAAAGAACCAAATTGTCGACTGTCCGGACGCCGAAGCCTTGGCGGCCTTTAAGCATAATATCCGCGACGAGTGGCTCGCCCGACACCTCGGCCCGGAAAAGCCGAAGTCCATGGCGGCCCTCACGACACTCATGATCCACTTTTGCGCGGGCGAGGACAGCTGGTTGGCCCGCAGTAGCACCATGCCAATAAACTCTGGCACTTCAGATACCCGCGACAATAACGGCAAGCCACGGCGCAACATGCATAAGCGTCAGAACAATGGCGACAACACCGAAGACACGGCAGTCAGCGCCGGATTCAGTGGCTCAAAATCCGGTCAGCGGAAAAGCCATTCAAAAGAAACAATCAGGGACCGTCTAGTCTGGACCGCATACTTGACCGCTTGTGCCAAATTCATGGCACCCCGGATAAGCCAACAAACCACACTAACAGAGACTGCTGGGTGTTCAAACAGGCCGGTAAAATAAATGCCAAGAACAAAGACAAGGGGCTGCACAGCGACGATGACGAGGAGCCCCGGCGTCCGAACACGGGGGCAGAAGAAATTTCCTCCCCAGGTGAAAACGGTCAATATGATCTACGCCACCCACATTCCCAAACAGGAACGAAAGCGAGCACTACGGGACGTCTATGCGATGGAGCCAGTCGCCCCAAAGTTCAACCCATGGTCAGCCTGTCCGATCACTTTTGATCGTAGGGATCACCCTACAAGCATCCGTCACGGCAGTTCAGCCGCATTGGTCCTCAACCCAATCATCGACGGATTCCACCTTACGCGAGTCCTTATGGAGGGTGGCAGTAGCCTGAACCTGCTTTATCAGGACACAGTGTGCAAAATGGGCATCGATCCCTCAAGGATCAAGCCCACCAAAACCACCTTCAAAGGTGTAATTCCAGGAGTAGAGGCCCGTTGTACGAGCTCAATAACATTGGAAGTGGTCTTCGGATCCCCGGATAACTTCCGAAGCGAGGAGTTAATCTTTGACATCGTCCCTTTCCGTAGTGGCTATCATGCACTGCTAGGACGAACCACACTCGCTCGATTCAATGCGATACCACACTATGCATACCTCAAGCTCAAAATGCCAGACCTCGCGGGGTTATAACACCAATGGAAACACGCACCGCCTTCTCCGCATGCAGAGCACACTGCTGCGCCCTCGCGCGAAGTACAAACCAGTTTTCTCCGCAAACCACCGATCCGGCGACAACAACCCCAACACCGCTAAGCGAGTCCGGAGCACCCTACAACAGGATCGCTAGGCATGCCAAAAGCGCGACTAGCAGTCCGGCCTCCGCCCTAGTCCCATTCAAGCAACATTTGTGCCACGCGTACACAATTACGCACTCAAAATACCATGGGCATAGGGGGAGGCGCAATGGTGACGCGGTCAATAGTGTGGTTCAACCGCAACATACTTTAATAACCCCCTTTCTCTTTCAGGACCCTACTTTCGAGCAGCCTCTTCAGAGAGCCGGATCATCGGACTCATCTCAGGAGGGAAAACCAAGGAGGCAAAAGGCTTTACGCACAAAGGGAATACCCAGGTGGTATCTGTCAATGATCGTTATACCTGTTTTATATACCTACATGCGGCCTGCCCTTGGACAGACATGTCAAATAGTCCTATTTGCTTCCGCCAACGACATTGTACACATACGCTTGGACGATTA
Organism: Aegilops longissima; assembly: GCA_021605205.1. NCBI lineage: Eukaryota > Viridiplantae > Streptophyta > Magnoliopsida > Poales > Poaceae > Aegilops > Aegilops longissima. Next base: position 149,637,829 of record CM038681.1, read on the forward strand.
TTTATCAATGGAGATAATATATAGCGCCAGCTTATTATTCTTTGTCCACATTTTCCCTAAAATGTTTATTTTTGAATTGCATACACTTTGGTACGATCAGCTTTGCTGTGGGCTTCTCATGGCGCTCTTATCACGGCAAGATAAGTCCTAACACCTTCAACAAAGGCGCAGCCCGAACTTATAACACTATATGCATCAGCTCAATCATGTCTTGGTCAATAGTTCGGCTTTGTCTGCTCCCTTGTTTTGGTACCTTTCGTCTGCTATATCGGCTAAGGTAGCGCAGGAGAACTACTCGCGATTGTGTCCCAGCTTCCGACGAGCGCCTCACGAGAAAGCCGAAAACTGATCATGTATGATGCGCGAGAGCTGGTCGCTATTCGAGAGGTCTTAAAATCCTTAAAGATTTTTTCCTCTTTAGGCGAGGAGTCGGCCTCGCCTAATTTAGGCGGTATAGCGCCTCAATTCGCTTTTCAATTCTAGGGCGCCGCCGCACTTAAAATTGTAGACTTCTATGGCTAAGTGAGAGTTATAAAGTCAAGATAGTCCGATTGCCTTGTTCGCCACGCCAAGCACCTCCTTCAAGGACCAAAATTTGATAAAGAGTGTTTTGGGTTTTCCGTGAACACCCAAGTACTAGTTACGTGGGGGCGGAAGCCGACGGCTGGCCTACTTTCAGAATTTTATAAACAGCCGCACAGAAGGTAATATTTTAAATCAACAAAACTCTATATAGTGCAAACAAGTTCGTTTTCATATTACAAAGACGACACGAGTACATTCACTCAAAGATTGTGTCCTTGGTACATTCATCGCCACGCAGACGAGCACCTTTCATCACGCCCATCATAATATTTCTCGGGTAGCGATACCTTGCCCTCCGGGCGTCCTTCCTTCACCAGCTTCTTCAGATCCAGCTTGGCCCAATGCATCTTCGAGACGGGCAAAGGCTCGGCAGGCACCCTCAATGCAAACAGATCGCTTGATAACTTCAAGCTGCGGACAGCATTTACCATCCGCTTATAAGACCGGTAGCAAGCGCGGCAGGGCTCACCAGCCACATCCGGACTATGAAATCTTTCATAGCCACTTCGCCGCCTGTGGAGTTCAACCAACTGTTTTAATTGGTCACCAGAGGCATCGGGTGTTCGCTCCAAAGATACCGACCAAAACAGCTTCTCCGTTGAGCTCCCTCTTCAAAGAGGCAGAGAATTACGCGGCATCCAATATGCTGCGTGGCAGATCTGCGAATGCCCCTGGAGAGCTCCAAATCCGGGTAAGTAAAAGAAATGTCTCCTCCACATGCTTGCTTTGCATAAATAATGTCTGACCCGCCGCTATCTTCTTGGCCGCCTGGATTTCCTGCTGGGCCTTTTCGGCTTCGGCCTTGGCTCTTTCATGCTCAAAAGGGCCTTCGCAAGCTCAGACTCTTTCGTCTTGGAGTGACGCTCCAAGGACTCGAACTTCTTGCCGAGCTCCTGGAGCTCTTGCTATACCTCGCCCACCTTGGCATTTTGCTTTTCACGCTCAATGCGCTCCGTGGCCACCTTATCTTCGGCCTCAGATAGCGCTTTCTTCAGGGCCGCCACTTTGGTCGTGGCACCTATTACAAAATCATGACGCTTTTTGTTGGCATCAACAATTTTTTCTCATCTATATGATATGTGAATGGGGTATCACTCACCTTTGTTCTCTTCGAGCTGCCTCTTCGTGAGGCGGAGCTCCCCTTCGGCCTGCCCCAGGTCCCGTTTAAGTCCGGTGACCTCCGCTGTGCGGGCAGCAACGGCAAGCAGTACCGCCTGCATATTCACATAGACACATACTGTTAGATTCCTGCGGTCTAGAGTTGACCCTCCGTTTGTCTTTTCTTTTCGAACACCAAACAGAGTATCAGGGGCTACTGTCTATTGGGGGATAATTTCTAACACTTTTTGATTACTTACCTCAAAGCCTGTCAGGAGGCTGTTGCAAGCTTCGGTCAATCCGCTTTTGGTGAACAGAACCTTCTGAATCACCGCACTCATAAGAGTACGGTGCTCTTCATCCATGGAAGCGCCGCGAAGCACGTCCAGCAGACTATCCGACGCCTCTGGCGTAACGGATGTCATCGGCACGGCCGGGTCTCCCTCCTTAGCGAGGGGCTGCCTGCCCGAGTCAGGAACCTTTGGAGGATCCGGTACAGTGTTCGGCTGGGGACCCGACTTATCGCGCTCTCGCCAAGACAATCTGCGCGATCTTACTCCCTTGTGCTCCGCATCTGAATTTCGCCCTCGACGCGTCTCCAGATCCGCCCCCCCTGCTCGTGCCCTTTGGGACCACACCGTGTCATCTGCAGGACGAGGGAGGTGGACGCCGGAGCGAATTCATCGCCAATCGCCAAAGACCCATCCAAGAGGATACTCGGATGGGCCTTGGCCGGACTGCATGTACGTGTTCGGCGTTATAACAAACTATGAAGCTAAGTCGCCCTAAAGTACAACCAAGTACGGATACTTACGATCTTACTAGGGGCTTGCCCCTGGGCAGCCACTCCTCCTCGCTGTAGGCGGCCGTGGTGGAGTGATCCGGAAGGGATGCTGAGGGAGTTTCGGACTAGGGGGTGTCCGGATAGCCGAACTATCATCATCGGCCGGACTACAAGACTATGAAGATAGAAGATTGAAGACTTCGTCCCGTGTCCGGATGGGACTTTCCATGGCGTGGAAGGCAAGCTTGGCGATACGGATATGTAGATCTCCTACCATTCTAACCGACTCTGGGTAACCCTAACCCTATCTGGTGTCTATATAAACCGGAGGGTTTTAGTCCGTAGGACGAACAACAATCATACCATAGGCTAGCTTCTAGGGTTTAGCCTCCTTGATCTCGTGGTAGATCCACGCTTGTAACACACATCATCAATATTAATCAAGCAGACGAGGGTTTTACCTCCATTAAGAGGGCCCGAACCTGGTAAAACATCGTGTCCCTTGTCTCCGTTACCATCCGCCTAGACGAACAGTTCGGGACCCCTACCCGAGATCCGCCGGTTTTGACACCGACATTGGTGCTTTCATTGAGAGTTCCTCTGTGTCCTCACCGATAGGTCCGATGGCTCCTTCGATCATCAACAACGACGCGATCCAGGTGAGACTTTCCTCCCTGACAGATCTTCGTTCGCGCGGCTTTGCATCATGGGCCAATTACTCTGGCCATCCGGAGCAGATCGAAGCTACGCCCGGCCGCGAGTCAGATTTGAAGTTTAAACTATACGGCCGATATCCGCGAGACTTGATTTTCGACGGATTCGAGCCGCAGCCCAAGCCACCAAGACCGTCTCGATTAGCATGATCTAGCTCGCAGCCAACAAAGGCTCGAGGTCGACACGAATCCGCCCCGACCCTTAATCCGGAGCCGATCCCGATCGAGGACGAGTGGTTGGACACCGCCTCGGGGGCTACAATCTCACGGCGATCGAAATAACTCTATCCCTGTCCTTTGGCGAAGACCTCGACTCTGGTGCCGGACTCCTCTCCGACTCAACCCTCCGCGCCTTGCCAATCGAATCCGATTACGCCTGCATGGAGTTCACGGTCATGACATCTTTCAAGACTCGCCTTTGGCGACATCCTGAATTCACTAAAGTCTCTCTTTATCCGAGAGCCCCGCCGGACTGCGCGTCGACGGTTGGGATGCGGACGACGAAGAAATTCAAAGCCCACCCACCACCCACTTCATAGCCACTGCCGAAAGCTTACACGACGTGCTTGAGTTCGATTCAAGACATCGACGGTATGGACGACGATGTAGGAGACAACAATGAACCAGACCTATAGGATGTCGGACAACCTCATCCCATGATGTATACATGGTGGATACACTTAAAGGAAATGAAGACGAGGAACAACGGACGCTATGAAGGATAAATCCTCAAAAGCAGCCAAACGGCAACGTAAACGCCAACAAAGTCCCGCCAACAAAGACCCAGCCGAGAGCAGTATGAACCGTGGACAACGAACAAGCTATCGAGCAATCGTCCAACAAGACAACTTGATAAACAATCTGTCCTCAATGAAGACAACAGTCCGGACGACCACGCCGGACAAACCATTGGAGCAAAATAACTTCCGTAAAAGGCTCAAGTTGCCGCGCTGTAGCCTAAAAAGCGAAGCGGAAGCTCAAAACAGCGGAAGATGCACTCAGGATCAGATGGAGCAAAATATTCAGCACCACAGATAAGTACGGCGACATACGAACAAAGAGCTACCCAAAAGAAAGCTACGCCTGACCGACAAGGAGGCCGAGAGCCCCACAATTAAAAAGTAAAAGGCCACCCGGTCGGATGGACGACCCACAAATAAAAGAGAGCGTGAATGGCGCCAAGACACAAGCCAATATACGATCCGCATAAGGATTCACATCAAGAGGATGGCCCAATTAGGTCCATCTATGGGCCAAGAAAGCAGGCTCACAAAGCAATGCAATCGCTAAAATTTCAAGATCACGCACACCCAAATATAGGGGTGCCGTGACACCCCTATGTTTCACCGATGAGGTGCTAGATCATGAATTTCCAGCAGATTCAAACCCGTAAACATAGAGGCATACGACGGAACAACAGACTCGAGTCTCGGATCGAGGATTACATCCTCCACATACACATGGCTAGAGGAGACGATCTCCACGCCATAAAATACTTACCCCTTAAACTCAAAGGGCCAGCTCGGCATTGGCTTAAAAGCCTCCCAAAATACCATTGAAGCCGGGAGAGCTCGAGGACGATTCCGCAAATTTTCGGGGACTTATGTCCGCCCCGGATGCGTATTTATCTAAGCCACATAACTCAATAGCTCGGAGAGTCAGACGAAATTCTCGAACAGGTTCCTTACTAAAAGAACCAAATAGTCGATCGTCCGGACGCCAAGCCTTAGCAGCTTTCAAACACAACGTCCGAGACTTAATGGATCGCCAGACACCTCGCCAAGAAAAGCCAAGAACAATGGCCGCATTAAGCCTCATGACCCGCTTTTCGGGAGAAGACAGCTGGCTGGCTAGATGCATACCAGCACCGAGTACATCCGAAACCAGGATGGAAATGGAAATCACGACGCGAAAAAGATCACGCCTAAATAAGGAAAATGGCCAAAATAGTACGGCGGTCAACGCCGATTCAAAAGCTCGCCAAACAACAAAACACTGCCCCTAAAGGATAACAAGGCGAGCTATCCAACCTAAACAAGATTCTCGATAGACGTGTCAAATACATGGTACCTCCGGAAGCTCGCAAACCATACCCACAGAGATTGTTGGGTCTTCAAACAGTCCGCAGATCGAACGCCGAACACAAGGGGCTCGACACACAAAGTAAAGATGACGACAGCACCACAAGCAGTAACCCCGGAAAACAAAAACTTTTCCACAGGAGGTTAAAACAGTAAACTCACTTCATGTGATCAAGAGGAAAACAAAGCGGCGCCTAAAAAGCGCTGTCGCACATCGGGTTGTCAAAACCAATCACCTTCGACCATCGTGACTATTCCGATAATATCCGGAACGCAGGATGGACTGCCTTGATATTGGATCCTATAATCGACGGATTCCAATTTACACATGTCCTCATGGATGGTGGCAGTGACATAAACCTGATATATCAGACACAATCCGCAGGATGGGGATAAACCCAACCAAAATTCACCGTAGCAACACCTCCTTTAAAGGAGTATGCCCAGCCCATACGCCTTTGCACGGCTCCATACTGCTAGAAGTTGTGTTTGGTTCATCCGACAACTTCCGCCGCGAAGGTTACTCTTCCATGTCGCCTGCTTAAAAGTAGCCATCAAGCACTATTGGGACGCCAAGCTTTCGTCCGCTTTTAACGCAATACCGCATTATGCATCTCTAACACTTAAAATGCCCGTCCACGTGCCATCATCTCGTTAAAAGGAAGTATTAAGTGTGACTCGAAAGCACGGAAGAAGGAGACTGATCGACAGCTCCTCAGCTATCCGCTCCACTAGGCAAAGAACCTGAAATTGGTCATTCAAACCCCGGACACGGTTAGACGAGTCCGCGCTTACTAGCGCATACCCCCATACGAGGGGCTGCATGCATGTATAACAAGAGACAATAAAGCTCAATTTTGTTCACTTCTTTGAACTGTACTGCTCATTTAATATTAAGTACATCTTTTGCACGCCTTTTCTTTCAAACTAAGTTCCTCTCTTTACGATGAACAACGTGCTACACCCGCCCGTGATACGGCAGAACGGAGACACAGCGCAGACGCAGCAGCAGGACCCGCTGTAAGGATTCTTTTTAGATTAAGACCCTGCGTAAAGCTTTTTTCACTGTCTCTTGTTGATATACATTCCCCCAGTTCCTTAAATATAACTGAGGAGGAGGCTGGTGCTTTGGCATTGGCCGCACCAGAATTTTTGCGCTGCACTCGGACACAAAGGGCCTAGGCATTATTCTGCCCATTTTCACAAAGTCCGAATACCTTAGGGAGTATTCGCGCCTCGAAGTTAGGCCTTATATGCATCAGCTCAATCATGTCTTTGGTCAAATGTTGGGTTACCCGCCTCGTGTTTTGCTGCCTTACGCCCGCTTTCACGGCTAACGCTGCACCAGCAGAATCTGCGATGATTGCCCCTGTTCAGCAAGCAGCACCTCAAGAGAGAAAGCCGAAAACTAACTGTCATGATATAGCGAGAGACTGGTCAACCACTGATGACTCACAGGAATGTTTAGAATTCTCCGATTAACGGCGGACCGGTTTTCGTCGTACATACGCACTCGAATTCGGGAGAGTACGGTGCCCCTGGGCTATATAGTAGCCCCACCCTCGAACTCCTATGGCTAAGTGAAAGTGATAAAGCATTATAGTCCGTTGCCTGGTTTGCTACGCTATCACCTCCTTAATAGGACCAAGACGTTGGATTAAGTGTGAAAGAGCGCTTTTTGCGAACACCCCGCACTATGTGCGTGGTGGTCAAGCCAAGGACTGCCATCTTTCGTGTTATATACACATATACATAAACGGCCGATAGGGAGTAGTTTACTACTTGAACGCACAAGTATAAAAAGCACTTATATTACATTGAAACATTGTTTTCACAAATCATACATGTCATTTAAACATAATATCCTTCGAGCACTGCGTCTCTATTAAACGAGCGCCCGACAGGACTTCTTCAAAGTAGTGCTCGGCAGGTACTCGGCCTTTGTCCGAATCCTGGGATGCAACGCCAGTGGCCTTCATCTCTGCCCAGTATGTCTTGACACGGGAGAGAGCCATCCGCGCTCCCTCAATACACGTCGATCGCTTTATTGCGTTGATACGCAGCACCGCACCAAGAAACTGCTGCACTAAACCAAAATAGCTCTTCGGCTGGGGTCCGTCCGGCCACAAGTGAGTCAAGACATGCTTCATGGCAAATCCGGACAGTCGATTCAGCTCGCCCATTCGCCAACCGATCGGTCAGCGGCAAAGGACGCCCGGACTATGGAATTATGCACCAATATAGCTCTTCCTTCATGCCCCTTTCGCCCCGAAGTGCTCAACCAAGCCCACGCCGCCGCCAAATCCAGATAAGCATCCTCGAACTCCGCAATTTATCCAACTCGAGCATACTTTGGATCTGATATTTCTCCGCAGCTGAAACGGTTTTCCAGCCGCAATTGCCCCGCCCGACTCAGCTCCTCCTTGGCAGCTCTCAAAGCCGATTGGGCCTTCTTGGATTCGGGGCGGCCTTCTTTAGGTCCTCTTGTTCCGCTTTGACGCTCCTTTTCAAGAACCGCAAGAGCGATCGGTAGTATTCCTTATCTTTTGGCCATCTCGCCATCTCCTCTTTGCTTCAGCAGAAGGAGCAGCCTGTTCAGCTTCTAGCTCTTCGCCGCTTTTAAAGCGGCCGACACAATTTGGCTTGCTCTTTTGCTCGGCGCGATTCTGCCCGCAGCTCTTCCACGGCAGCGGCACCATCTGCAATAAGCATATGATTAGTAAGACATGGGCGCTAAGCTCCCTTACCAGCATCCGTGATAGAAGTCGATACCTTGTGACTCGTCAAACCGCTTATCGACCAACGCGATGTCCGTGATCCGCTTCATCAAGCTGCCGCTTAGTTCGCATACTCATCAGTCCGGCTGGCCTCCGGACGCCCGCCACCTATTTAGGAGCGGCGATATGTCAAAATCTGAGATTTTGATCTCGCACGCCGTCAATTTTGACAACATACCGAGTCTCAGGGCTACTATCTATACATGGCGATTTTATATGCATAACTGCTGCAGGTACATTATTTTTGCGTATTCTCAAACCCCCGCCAAGAAGCTTCGACGGCTTCGCAGTAATCCATTCTCTGCGGATGCAATTTTTCAATCACCGCATCTATTAGAGCACGGTGATCTTCGAGATAGCCGCCTGAAAGCAAATCCTTCACTCCTCCGATCAAGACACCACTTGGCGCGGACCTTCCGCCCACGGACTTGGGGAACCCTCTGCGACAACACCTCCGGTCGTCTCGCTTCACATGAGGGTGTGACAGTGGAGGCGTTGCTCTCCATCATCTCCGGAAGAAGATCCCTCAAGACGAGCTCTGCGAGAAGGGCTGAGGTCCGAACTACAAGGTACAATTTCGGTTATCTTCATAAATAAATACAGGATGTTCCTTATTTACAAGACCCCTTCGCTTTTACTTACGGCTCATTGAGGGCTGATCCCTTGGGGAAATAGTGCGGCTGGGTTACTTCCCGGCGCCGACTCTCCGACGAAGATTCCTTCCTTTCTTTGAGGCCTTGACCTCCGGATCTTCCAAGCGGTCCTCTTCTCTCCTCGAAGGTGGGACTCTTAATCCTCCTTCCTTGATAGCCTCCTTCGCAGAGGCAGTTGCTCCCCGCTCCTCCCTTCGCTTCTTCAAAAGGCGTGACCTTCAACATCTTGGTCAACATGGGATCCGCGTGGTCTCTGGGAGGAGCCGGACACCTTATCAACTTTGCCTTGGCAATCCACTCCTGCTCAAGAAACGGCTCCTTTAAAGGGCATATATATATAATAAATGAATGAACGGCTCGTCCGTTTACAGACTACTTACTTGAGTATCCGGCGATTGCAGCTTAGTCCTGCGCCCTCGGTCAAGTCCGGACACTTCTCTTGTGATCCGAAGAATAGTTTATACATCTCCACGAGGCGCCGTGCCCATAAAATTTTGAGAGCTCGTGGTCCCTCCGGATTGAATTCCCACAGGCGGAGGGGGCGACGTTTGCAGGGCTGAAGGAGCCGGATCACCATAACATGCGCCACTGCAACCAGATTGATCCCTCTTTCCTGGAGATCTCGAATACGGCCCTGCAGCGGGGAACATCCTGATGGCCCCACGTCGAGCCCTTGTTGACCCATGACGCCACGGCCGCTGGATGGACCTGAGCAGTAGGCGGGGAGCGCCCATTTGGTGCCCCCGAGCGGTAATATAAAACCACTCCGTTGCCACAAACCAAGCTCCTCTTGAAAAGAGCCCTCGGACCACGGAGCATCAGCACATTTGCTTATGAACGCCCCTCCGACTCTGCTTGCTGCCCTTGATCGCCTTTTGGCTCCACCTTGAAGGTCTTGAGCCACAATCCAAAGTGAGGGTAATATGCAGAAGGCCTCACATACAACAATGAATGACGAGATATGGAGGATGGACTCGGATTCAAGTCATGGAAATCGAGCCCATAATAAAACATGAGCCCCGCACAAAGGGATCCGTCGGAAGCCTAAACCCCAAGGAAGTGAGACACGAACACCACGTTCTCGCCGGGCTCAAGAGTGGGAATGACCTGCCTGGAGCAGGCAGCCTATGCGAGATCTCGCGGTTAGATACCGGGCGCCTCGCAGCTTTAGCACGCCTTCTTCACGGAGGAAGACACCCATCGGCCATGCTGGTCGGAGGCGGACATCGTCGAAAGTCCGAAGCGCCTGAATCTGAAGCTTTGGGGTGTTGGAACTCGAAGCGCGAGGCGAACCCGATAGAGGGTGTAAAAAGGAGAGGGCCTTGGTCTCGTTATAAAGAGGTTGAATACCAAGAGCCCACCCCGTGGTTGATTAGGACTCGCCTTTGATAGAGAAGGCAGGCCAACGGGCATGGTTGGGTTACCCATGTCCGTATTGATGAGAATCCCGGGATAAGGGGGCACGATCTACGCTTTGATAATATGTGCCAAGGAAACCGCCTCGCTAAACACGCTGAGGTGGGACAATAAAAAATGATTCATATGAAGGCCTGGCCGTGGTGTGATGTCACGCCGCGGAATACGTCAGCAGATCTGTGCAAAAATTATTCTCTCTACGGTGTTATGTGGAACTTGTTTTACAGAGCCGGACACTATCCTGGTGTTCACAATCTTCTATAAATTATTTGGAGGAAGAACCTGCCTTGCAATGCCGAAGACAATATGCGCGCCGGACTCGTCGTCATTGATGCCTAGTTCAGGGCTATCGAGGAGTTCCGGACTAGGGGTGTCCGATAGCGAACTATCATCATCGGCCGGACTCCAAGACTATGAAGATAGAAGATTGAAGACTTCGTCCCGTGTCCGGATGGGACTTTCCTTGGCGTGGAAGGCAAGCTTGGCGATACGGATATGTAGATCTCCTACCATTGTAACCGACTCTGTGTAACCCTAACCCTATCCGGTATCTATATAAACCGGAGGGTTTTAGTCCGTAGGACGAACAACAATCATACCATAGGATAGCTTCTAGGGTTTAGCCTCCTTGATCTCGTGGTAGATCCACTCCAGTGAGCCGTAAGTAAAGGGGGGAATTTTTTTAAAAGAGAGACATCCCCGTTTTATTTCTGAAGGTAACCGAAAGTTTACCTTGTATTTCGGATCTCAGCCCTTCACAGCAGAGCTCGTCTTCAGGGGATCTTGGTCCGGAGATGATGGAGAGTGAAACGCCTCCGCCTGCCGTACCGTTATGCGAGGTGGACGACCCTGAGGTGTCCTCGCGGATGGCTTCTCCGAATCCGGCGGGGCCAGAAGGCAGCGTATGTCCCCTCAAAGCCCTCCGTGTCCGGCCTTCGAAAAAGGCCACCGGACGAGTCCGTCGCGAACGGGTGTACGGTCGGAGGAGCTGAAGGATCTGCTCGGGAGAGCGTCTATCTCGGAAGATCACCCTACGTTAATGGGTACGGTGATTGAAAGGATTTCATCCGCTGAGAGAGGATTGCATGAAGCCGTCGTAAGTTTACTGACGGGTTTTGAGGTACGCAAAATGATGAACCTTCGACAGTTTTGCATATAAATGCGCTCAGATAGATAGTAGCCCACGAGACTTGGTGCGGTGTCAAAAATGACGGCGCCGAGGATCATAACCCCAGTATAATATGCACTCTTCCTATGTAGGTGGTGAAGCGTCCGTGGCTAGCCGGTCGATGAATTTGCCGAACCAAGCGGCAACTTGACGTGGCGGATGCGGACATCACGCTTGTTAATAAGCTGCTAGACGAGTCACAAGGTATGCGGACACCTGTAAGGGAGCTTGACGCCCATGCCTTACAACATGTATGCCTAATGCAGATGGTGCCGCTGCTATGGAGAACCTTCGGCGGAGCTCGCCGAGCCAAGGAGCAAGCCAGAAAAAGTGATGCGGCTGTTTTAAAGGCGCCGCAGAGCTAAAAGCCAAACAGGCTGCTCATCGCCGAAGCAAGAAAGAAATGGCCGAGATGGCCGTGAAATTGAAGAATGCTATCGACCGTTATGAGCTTCTTGAAAAAGAAGATCGAGCGAAACAAGAGGACCTGAAAAAGGCCGCCACCGAGGCCAAGGATACTTGCTCTGCGATGAGAGCTATGAAGGAGGAGCTACGTCAGGCCGGAGATCTCGCGGCTGGAAAGCCCTTTCTGATGCGGAGGAAATTCACGGATCCTAAGTACGCTCAATTGGACCGGCTGTGGGGTGCGGAGGATGCTTATCTAGACTTGGCGGCGAAAAGCATGACGCGCCGAGCACTTCCGAGGTCAAAAGGATCACGGAATGGAAGAGCTTTTTTGGTCGCAGTTCCATAGTCCGGAGCATCCACTTTCATTAACCGATCGTTTGGCCGAATGGGCTGAGCTGAATAGGTTGTCCGGACTTGCCATGAAGGCTGTCGTGACTCATTTGTGGCCGAAAAGGCCTGAGCCGAAGAGTTATTTTGGCTTGGTGCAACAGTTCCTTGGTGCGCTGTCGCATATCGATGCAATGAAGCGGTCAGCATGCATAGAGGGTGCGCGGATAGCTCTTGCCCGTGTCAAGACATACTGGGTGGAGATGAAGGCCACCGACGTTGCATCCCGAGATTCGGACAGAAGCCGAGTACCTGCCGAGCACTATTTTGAGGAAGTCCTGCAAGTCGCTCGTTTAATAGGGACACAGTGCTCGAAGGATATTATGTTTTAATGACATGTATGATTTGTGAAAACATTGTTTCAATATAATATAAGAGCTTTTTATACTTGTGCGTTCAAGTATTAAAACACCTCTGTCTTGACGTTGATGTATATGTGTATATAACCTGAAAGATGGCAGTCTTCGGCTTCAGCCCCCACGCACATAGTGCGGGGGTGTTTGCAAAAAGGCGCATTTTCACACTTAATCCAACGTCTTGGTCCTGTAAAGGAGGTGATAGCGTAGCAAACTAGGCAACCGGACTATAATGGTTTATCACTTTCACTTAGCCATAGGAGTTCGATGGTGGGGCTACTATATAGCCCCTAGGGGCACCGCGCTCTCCCGAATTCGGGGCGCGTATGTGCCTGACGGGGAAACGGTCCTTCGTTAATGCAGGGGAATTCTAAACATTCCGGTGGGTCATCGAGTGGTTGACCAGTCTCACGCTATATCATGTCAGTCAGTTTTCGGCTTTCTCTACTGAGGTGCTCACCTGGCCGAACCGGGGCACAATCGCAGTAGTTCTCCTGTGCCGCGTTAGCCGATAGAACGGAATGTAAGGCAGCAAAACACAGGGCCGGAAAACCCAACATTTGACCAAAGACATGATTCGAGCTGATGCATATAAGGCCTAACTCGACACGCGAACACTCCCAAGGTATTCGGTCTTTATGAAAACGGGCGAATAATGCCCTAAGCCCCCGGTGTCAGTGCACGCAAAAATTCTGGTGCGGCCGATGCCAAAACGCCAGCCTCCTCCTTGGTTATAGCAAGAAACCGGGGGATGTGTTTCAACAAGAGATAGTAAAAAAGGTTTACGCAGGGTCTTAATCTGAAAAGAATCCTTGCAACGGGTCCCTCTGCGCACGCGCATACCGTCTCCGTTGTGCCGTATCCTGGACGGGTGTAGCACGGTGTTCATCTGTAAAAGAGAAGAACTTAGTTGAAAAGAAAAAAAGATCATGCGAAGAATGTACTTTATATTAAATAAACAGAGTACGGTTCGAAAAGTGAATAAAATTGAGCTTTATTGTCTCTTGTTGTACATGCGTGCAGCCCCTTGTACGGGGGTATGCCGCTAGTAGGCCTTTATATGTTTACGCTAGACTCGTCTAGCCATGTCCGGGGTCCGAATGACCTATTCAGGTGCTTTGATTAGCGGAGCCAGATTAGTGTGGGGCTATCAAGGCAGTCTCAGGTTCTTCCGTGCTCGAGTAACACTTGATACTCCCTTTTAATGAGATGATGCCGCGTGGACCGGGCATTTTAAGTGTAAGAGATGCATAATGCGGTATTGCGTTAAAGCGGGCGAAAGCTTCACGTCCCAGTAGTGCTTGATAGCTACTTTCGAATGGGGTGATATGGAAGGTTAACTTTTCACGGAGGAAGTTGTCGGGTGAGCCGAACACAACTTCTAGCAGTAGGGAGCCCGTACAATGGGCATATAGGCCTGGCATTGCCCCTTTAAAGGAGGTGTTGCTATGGCGAATTTTGGTTGGGTGTATCCCCATTTTGCGGATTGTGTCCTGATATAGCAGGTTTAGATCGCTACCTCCGTCCATTAGGACTTGTGTAAATTGGAGTCCGTCGATTATAGGATCTAATATCAAGGCAGTCCATCCTGCGTTCCGGATACTTCCGGAATAGTCCTGATGATTGAAGGTGATTGGTTTACAACCATCGTTGAGACTCTGCTGGGATAGACCGTGCGGCGTGTTTTTCTATGGGCGCCGCTCTGTTTTTCCCTTTTGTCACTTGAAGTGAGTTCACTGTTTTGACTTTTTGTGGGAAATTCTTTTGTTTTCCGGTGCTCTGCTTGTGGGGTTCGTCATCGTCCTCGCTTGGTGTGTCGAGCCCCTTATGTTCGGCATTGAGTTTGCGGACTGCTTGAAGACCCAACAATCTCTGTGGGTATGGTTTGCGTGCTTCCCGAGTACTTGTGGATTTGGCATATTTTGTCCAAGATTTTGATTAGGTTGATAGCTCGTCGCTGTTGTCCTTGAGGGGCAGTATTTTATGATTCTGCCGGGAGCTTCTGAATCCGGCGTTGACTGTCGTGCTCTTCGGGTTGTTTCCCTTTGTCCGACGCTGGTCCTTGCTGCGTCGTGGTTTTCCATTTCCATCCCCGACTTGGATGTACTTGGGTCGCTGGTATCGATCTTGCCAGCCAACTATCCTCTCCCGCAAAAAGCGGGTCATGAGGCTTGTTAATGCAACCATTGTTCTTGGCTTCTCCTGGCCGAGGTGTCAAGCGAGCCATTCGTCTCGAACATTGTGTTTGAAAGCTGCTAAGGCTTGGCGTCCGGACAATCGACTATTTGGTTCTTTTGATGAGGAACCTGTTCCAAATTTGCGGGCTGACTCTCCGGGTTGTTGAGTTATGTGACTTAAATCGTGCAGATCCGGAGGACGGACATAAGTCCCTTGAAAATTTGCCAAAAGCATCCTCGAGCTCTTCCCAACTTCCAATGGTATTTTCAGGAGGCTTTTGAGCCAATGCGGGCTAGCCCTTTGAGCTTGAGGGTAAGTATTTTATGGCATGGAGATCATCTCCTCTAGCCATGTGTATGTGGAGGATGTAATCCTCAATCCGCACTCGTGGTCTGTTGTTCCGTCGTATGCCTCTATGTTTACGGGTTTGAATCTCACTGAATTTGTGATCCAAAGACCTCATCGGTGAAACACGGGGGTGTGCGGCACCCCTATATTTGGTGTGCCGTGATGTTCGGATATTTGGAGTGTTGCATTGCTTGGAAGAGCTTGCTTTCTCGGCCCATAGATGGACCTAACTGGGCCATCCTTTTGATGCGAATCCTTATGCGGATCGCGTGCAGGATTGTGTGCGGCGCCGCTTGCCGCTCCATGTTTTCCATGTGGTCGTCTATCCGACCGGGCGGCCTCTTTGTTCTTTGATTGCGGGGGCTCTACGGCCTCCTCATCGAATTTGGGCAGTAATTTGCGCTTCCGGTAGCTCTTTGTTTGGCGATTGTCGCCGTATTTCTCTGCGGTGTTGAGTACTTTGCTCCACCTGATTCTGAGGGCATCTTCCACTGTTTTGAGCTTCCGCTTCTGCTTTTTCAGGCTACGCGCAGTGGCGACGAGCCTTTTGTGGAGGTTCTTCTGCACCAACAATTTGTCCGGCGTGAGACCGTCCGGACTGTTATCTTCGCCGGGACGGGTTGTTTATCCAAGTTGTCCTGTTCGGACGGTTGCTCGATAGCATGTTCGTCGTCCATCGGTTCGCCCTGCTCTATGGCTGGGTCTGTGTGGCTGCCGTCTTTGTCGAGGCGGGACTTGGTGCGGCGTTTACGTTGCCGTTTTGACTGCTTTTCGAGGGATTTATCCTCCGTAGCATCCCGTTGTTCCTCGTCATCACTTCCTTTAGGTGTATCCACCATGTATACATCGTGGGATGAGGTGGCTGTCCAGTATCCTATAGGTGCTGGTTCATGGTTGTCTCCTACATCGTCGTCCATACCGTCGATGTCTTCGGAGTCGAAATCGAGCACGTCGTTTAAGCTTTCTACAGTGGCTACAAAGTGGGTGGTGAGTGGGTGTTGAATTTCTTCATCGTCGGCATCCCAACATTCCTGACCGTAGTCCGGCTAGGGCTCTCCTGATAAAGAGAGAAACTTTAGTGAATTCAGGATGTCGCCAAAGGGCGAGTGCTGAAAGATGTCTGCGGCAGTGAACTCCATAACCGGCGGCCAATTGGATTCGATTGGCGGCGCGGAGGGTTCGAGTCCCGGGGGAGTCCGCACCTTGGAGTCATGGTCTTCGCAGCGACAGGGATGGAGTTCGCTCAATCGCCGTAGAGATCATAGCCCCGAGGCGTCCCAACCAATTGTCCTCGATCGGTGGAGTCGACTCGAGCTAGGGTCGGAGCGACGCTGGTGCGTCCTCCGTGGCACTGCTCGCGGCGAGCTAGATCGTGCCCATCAAGACAATCTTGGCGCGCGCTTGGCTGTGGCTCGAATCCGTCGAAGATCAAGTCTCCGCGGATGTCGGCCTTGTAGTTCAAACTCCCAAATCTGACCTGATGGCCAGGGGTGTAGCTTTCGATCTGCTCCAGATGACCAAGTGAATTGGCCCGCAGTGCAAAGCCGCCGAATGCGAAGATTTGTCCGGGGAGAAAAGTCTCACCCTGGACCGCGTCGTTGTTGATGATCGAAGAAGCCATCGGGCCTAAGGATGACGACACAGAGAAACTCTCAATGAAAGCACCAATGTCGGTGTCAAACCGCGGATCTCGGTAGGGGTCCCGAATCTGTGCGTCTAGGCGGATGGTAACAGGAGACAAGGGACACGATGTTTTTACCCAGGTTTGGGCCCTCTCGATGGAGGTAAAACCCTACTCCTGCTTGATTAATATTGATGATATGGGTAGTACAAGAGTGGATCTACCACGAGATCAAAGAGGCTAAACCCTAGAAGCTAGCCAATAGTATGATTGTTATTCGTCCTACGGACTAAAACCCTCCGGTTTATATAGACACTAGATAGGGTTAGGGTTACACAGAGTCGGTTTACAACGGTAGGAGATCTACATATCCGTATCGCCAAGCTTGCCTTCCACGCCAAGGAAAGTCCCATCCGGACACGGGACAAAGTCTTCAATCTTGTATCTTCATAGTCCAGGAGTCCGGCCAACGGTGATAGTTCGGCTATCCGGACACCCCCTAATCCAGGACTCCCTCAGCGGCCCTTTCCTTTTCCTCCTCCCCTTCGTGGGAGGAGCATGCCTCATCGTCTTCGGACGAGGCGTCCGGTACGACCTTACGCTGGAGACCCTTCCTGGTCCCCGGGGCCTTCCTTTCGGCCTTCTTTTCCGGCACCTTGTATGGCGCCGGGACTAGCATCTCCGTCAGGAGAGCGGTTGCTGGACCTTACGGCAGTGGAGCCGGACAGTCGATCCACTCCGCCATCACCACGTAATCCTGATTAAATACACACGATGACTTAAAAACCTCCCATGAGTATGCTGGGAAAGCTACATCTGGTGATGGTCAGAAAACTCACCGGATGGGGGAGCCACGTGGCGTGAAGTCCGCCGTCCTCGGATGTGAGAGGAGGTATTTCGGAGGCCTTGAACAGCACCTTCCATGCATCCTTGTGTGTCGTGCCGTAAAGCTCTTGAAGTGTCCGGTGTTCGGCCAAAATGAACTCCCACAGATTAAATGCCCGTCTTTGACACGGAAGAATTCGGCGGACGAGCATGACCTGGACCACGTTGACGAGCTTGATTTTATTGCCCATCATATTTTTGATGCAGTTCTGAAGTCCTGTCAGCTCCGCAGGTTCACCCTAGGCCAGGCCCTTCTTTTCCCAGGAGGTGAGCCGCATGGGAATTCCGGATCGAAATTCGGGGGCCGCCGCCCAGTTGTCGTCGCGCGGCTCGGTGATGTAGAACCACCCCGATTGCCACCCTTTCACGGTCTCCGTGAAGGAGCCGTCAAGCCAGGTAACATTGGGCATCCTGCCCACCATGGCGCCTCCGCACTCTGCTTGCTAGCCGCTCACGATCTTCGGCTTCACGCAGAAGATTCGTAGCCACAAGCCGAAGTGGGGCTTGATGCGGAGGAAGGCCTCGCACACGATGATAAAGGCCGAGATGTTGAGGACGAAATTTGGGGCTAGATCATGGAAGTCCAGCCCATAGTAAAACATGAGCCCGCGGACAAAGGGATGAAGTGGAAATCCCAGTCCACAGATGAAGTGGGCAAGGAACACGACCCTCTCGTGGGGTCCCAGAGTCGGAATGATCTGCCCCGCGTCCGGCAGCCGGTGCGGGATATCTGCCGCCAAGTATCCGGCCGCCCGGAGCCTCGTAATATGCTCCTCCTTGACGGTGGAGGCCACCCACTTGCCTCCTGCTTCGGACATGTTTGGCTGTGCGGAGAAGGCGCGAACTAGGGCGCTGGAGCTCAAGGGTGCGAGAATGGATAGGCGAAGAAGGAAGAAGGCATGGGTAAAAATGGGGAATCCTTATCCCTTTATAGAGGCGACGCAAACGGTGCGCCTCCCCACTTGCCTGTTGAAAACCACTTATTTCCCAAGCGCCACGATTGATGGCGCGGTTGGGTTACCCGTACCCGTATTGATGAGAATCCCGTGATAAGGGGACATGATCTCTGCTTCGACAAGACGTGCCGAGGAAACCGCCTCGCAATATGTGATGTGGCTGGTTGTGGGAAAACGGTTCGAATAATGACTCGACCATAGTGTCATGTCACGCTGTCTGAAGTTGTCAGCAGATTACATTTGTGGAATATCATTCTCTCTACGGTGGTATGTGAAAATCGTCTTGCAAGGCCGGACACGGTTTAAGTGTTCGAGGTTTACTTTGGAGTATATGGAGATGGAACCCGCCTTGCAATGCCGAAGACAAACTGCGCGCCGGACTCATCATCATTGAAGCCTAGTTCAGGGGCTACTGAGGGAATCCTGGATTAGGGGGTATCCGGACAGCCGGATTATATACTTTGGCCGGACTGTTGGACCATGAAGATACAAGACTCAAGACTTCGTCCCGTGTCCAGATGGGACTCTCCTTTGCGTGGAAGACAAACTTGGCGATCCGGATATTAGATATTTTCTTTGTAACCAACTCTGTGTAAACCCTAGCCCCCTCCGGTGTCTATATAAACCGGAGGGTTTGATCCGTATAGGGACAGTCATAATCATCATAGGCTAGCTTCTAGGGTTTAGCCTCTACGATCTCGTGGTAGATCAAATCTTGTAATATTCATATCATCAAGATCAATCAAGTAGGAAGTAGGGTTTTACCTCCATCGAGAGGGCCCGAACCTGGGTAAAACATCGTATCCCTTGCCTCCTGTTACCATTAGCCTTAGACGCACAGATCGGGACCCACTACCCGAGATCCGACGGTTTTGACACCGACACCCCTCCTCCACTCCTTTATATACGGGGGCAAGGGGGCACCTCTAGACACACAAGTTGATCGGTTGATCTCTCCCAGCCGTGTGCGGTGCCCCCTCCACCATATTCCACCTCAGTCATATTGTAGCGGTGCTTAGGTGAAGCCCGGCGTTGATAGAAACCTCATCACCGTCATCATGCCGTCGTGCTGACAGAACTCTCCTGTGAAGCTCTTCTGGATCGGAGTTCACGGGACGTCATCGAGCTGAACGTCTGCTGAACTCGGAGGTGCCGTGCGTACGGTACTTGGATCGGTCGGATCGTGAAGACGTACGACTACATCAACCGTGTTGTGCTAACGCTTCCGCTTTGGTCTACGAGGGTACGTGGACAACACTCTCCCCTCTCGTTGCTATGCATCACCATGATCTTGCGTGTGCGTAGGATTTTTTTTGAAATTACTACGTTCCCCAACAACATTTCTGATGTACCCAGAAATTGCCACTATAGTCACCCTATAACGGATAAGGTTTGATAAACCCCAAAGTAATCATCCGACATGAAGCTACACGACATTCTGATGGTCTAAGGACGTTAGTATATGTTAACACTTGACATGATTATGCCGATAACAATATAACGATGTGATCTCGCACTATATTATTAATTGAATCTGTCAAGCACCATTATTCCTCCAACAATGTGTTGCCATTGTTGCCGACATCATTGTTACTTTAACAGTGCCCTATGATCAAGAAAATGGGATCATCTGCAACACATGAGCTAGTCTCGTAGGCGAGAGATTACTAACCATAATTTGTATTTATGTTTGCACACATGCAAATGAACAAATGAGTTTTCTGCTCATAATGAAGAACCATTGCAACTATAACACAAAAATATAAACATTAATTTCAAACGCGGAAACAAATAATAATATTTATTATTGCCTCTAGGGAATATTTCAAATAGAAGCAGTCCCTAAAGATATGCTCCTCCATAAGAAGAACCTGCTCACACTACAACTGCGTTCGAAGAATCTGAGTGCTCCGTGGTCAACATGCGTCCTAACGAATCTTAGGCAAACCCCTTATATATTTCAAATATTCACGGGCATGCATCTTGGATGAAGCCAAAATTCACCGCCGAGAAAAATTTCTTTGTTGGAGAAGATCCGTAGAGCAATCAAATGATTCATAGTTGTCGCTTATGGACCGATGCTTAGCTCAAGTACTACAATGCAATTCTTCTTAGCGAAAACAGGGTATTTCCTCCCATATATATTCCTCATATGGACATGGAATCCATCCCAACAACAAAGATTCATCCTCCTAGGTGATTGACTGGATGGCCAAAAACACTCGTCACAAAGCACCAATCAGTGATCCCAATGTTGCTTCCTCCTCCAGGTTCATCAAGCATGTATAGGGCAACACCACTTATGCCAAAACTGATGAAGTAGTTGATGAATCCATTAGTTGGGGGTGAAGAAGAATCTGTAGAATTTCTTGTGAAGAATTTTCTCTATGTGATGTAGACGATGCATCACATTCTGGCAACGTGCTATTAAAATAGGTTGGGGCGGGCCAAAACCTAAGGAAATAAATGTTTAGTAGTAAAATATCTGTAAGTCAACATTGTTCATCAGTAATTTAGTAGCAAAATCATGATGTTAGGGGGGACAGAGCCCCTATTGGCACCCTCTATCTCTGCCACTGCACGCAGCTAGACAATATGGCAATAGATCAGAAGACCAGATGTCTTACCAATCCACCGGATCTAGTAGCAGGAACTCAAGGCTATCATCAACCATGGCAGTGCAGTGTTCGCCAATAGCCACTGCTTACGCTCTCATACACTCATTCATATATGCGTGGAAGATGTACTGGGATGAGGAGAGACCAAGTATTACAGTGGACCCACTTTTGTCTTACTGCTTCAATCCCAAGCCATGGCCCAAACGCATGCCAACTTCCTCTTGACGTTATGTTATGAGCCCTAGGTACATGTCCAAAATATGAGCCATGACTCTTTTTTCTGCGGGAATCAATTTCTAAATCTCATGGCGTGTGATGGCTCTATATATTACGCACTTTTAGAGCTCATTTATTGCATGTTCTTTTCATATATCATGTCCCATTGAACCAAATAGTTGTCCATTATCACTAGTGGAAAACAGGGCATTAAACCCGGTTCCAGAGGGTCTTTAGTCCCGGTTCTTAAACCGGGAAAAAACAAACGGGACAAATACCCAAAACCTTTAGTCATGGTTGGCTTATGAACCGGGACCAAAGGAGCTCAACGTGGCCGCTGTGGGGCGCCCAGGCAGGTGGACCTTTAGTCCCGGCTAGTAACACCAACCGGGACCAAAAGGCAGCCACGCGTCACCAGCTCGCATGCGCTGGGGATTTTTTGAAAGGGGGGGGGGTTAGGGTTTTGGAGGGTTTTAGGGGTTTCATATTGCATTAGCTAGCTACTACATATAGAGAGAAGTGACCTCTCTTTCTCCGTGCTTGGTCGACGGTAGCTACTACATATAGAGAGAACTCGACGCTAGCTAGTAAGCAAATGAAGGAACCATTAGTTACACAACATCGTGATCATGAACATATATAGAGAGAAGTGACCTCTCTTTCTCCGTGCTTGGTCGAATAACAAGTTTTCGTATATCTATCTGACACTACTACATATATACGATGTAACATCTCTTACAATCGCTAACATCATCTACCTAAGATCCATTTGCAATTTCACATGGTATTCTCCCTTGTCATGTATGACGTGATCAAGAAAGAATCCTGCCAATCCCTCTTGAATTACTCGTATGTGATCATGTGGTAGGAGTTATTCCCGTATCTGCCGCATCTAATTTAAAGAAGGGGGTCAATACATATATATGAATGAAACTCAACACAATTGATGGTGATAAAATAGAATTGTGAATAAAGTTTACGTACTTCAAATTGTTGGTCAGAGGATCCCCGCTTAGAGGTCGAGTGGCGCATGAACTCGCAAACATAGTATCCACATAAATTATTCCCGCCTTCCTGCCACAAGCACTTTACGAGAATAGATTTCAATCAAACTGATAATCAATCATGATAATGGTATTGGTGAAACTAGAATCAATGAGAGATGCGCGGAACTAGCTAGTAATACTTACTTTGGGGTATGTAAATCGCAGCTCCTTATGCAGACCCGGAACCATTGCAGTTAAAATTTTCCAAACCCTGCCCGGCAAAGAAAATGATTACTTGATATCAGGAAATGAACGAAAGTTGCCGATATGGTGCGATAATGATTGAACTTACTTCTAGAGCATTGCAGTCATGTCCGCATAACTCTTGTGATCTTTAGCTCTCGAGTCTAAGACAGTTACTACTGCCCCGTCCAGCTTAATGGATAACATAATAAAGTGGAACCTACGCATGCATAACTTATCAATTGTAGTACTAAACTCGAGTAAGCGAAACCGAATATGCACAAGACAGTAACACTCACTTGAAGTTGTAAGGAAAGAGTATTTCCCTTCTGTTTTGATGTCGAAGGCACGCCTTTAGCAAGTTTTCATCAGTATATTTGGCTCTGTTTTCTAACAACCATTCATTTACGGTATTTGGGCTAGCGAACCCAATGTCATAGATTTGTAATCTTTTGCATTCGACAATCTTCAATCTGCATAATATAGTGAGGTGATGTCTACTATGCAACTTTATCATATAGACGTTGTTGGGCCTCCAAGTGCAGAGTTTTGTAGGACTGTAGCAAATTTCACTCAAGTGGATGACCTAAGGTTTATCAATCTATGGGAGGCGTAGGATGGATATGGTCTCTCTCAAACAACCATGCAACCAAATAACAAAGAGTCTCTTGTGTCCAACACACCCAACACATTGGTAAATTTATAGGTGCACTAGTTCGGTGAAGAGATGATGATACAAGCGTAATATGGATAGTAGATAAAGGTTTTTGTAATCTGAAATTATAAAAACAGCAAGGTAGCAAGTGGTAAAAGTGAGTGAAAACGGTATTGCAATACTTCGAAACAAGGCCTAGGGTTCATACTTTCACTAGTGCAAGTTCTCTCAACAATGATAACATAATTACATCATATGGCAATCCCTCAACGTGTGACAAAAGTCACTCCAAAGTTCCTATCGCGGAGAACATAAGATGAAATTGCTTGTACGGTACAAAACCACCTCAAAGTTATTCTTTCCGATCAATCCATTGGGCTATTCCTATAAGTGTCACAAACAGCCCTAGAGTTCGTAGTAAAATAACACCATATGAGAACACATCAATCAACCCTAGTGTCACCTAGATACTCCAATGTCACCACAAGTATCTGTGGGTTATTTATACGATATGCATCACACAACTTCAGATTCATAATATTCAATCCAACACAAAGAACTTCAAGAGCATCCCGAGATTTCTACCGGAGAAAGGAATATGAAAATGTGTTCCAACCCCTATGCATAGATTACCCTAATGTTACCACGGGAATCCGCAAGTTGATAACCAAAACATACATCAAGTGGATCAACAAAATATCCCATTGTCACCACGGATATCCCATCGCAAGACATACAACAAGTGTTCTCACATCCAAAGATTCAATCCGACATAACAAAACCTCAAAGGAAAAGACTCAATTCATCACCAGAAGATAAAGGGGGAGAAACACCATATGATCCAACTATAGTAGCAAAGCTCGCGGTACATCAAGATCGTGCCAAATCAAGAAAATGAGAGAGAGATCAAACACATAGCTACTGGTACATACCCTTAGCCCCGAGGGTGAACTACTCCCTCCTCATCATGGAGACCGTCGGGATGATGAAGATGACCACCGGTGATGATTTCCCCCTCCGGCAGGGTGCCGGAACGGGGTCAAGATTGGGTTTTGGTGGCTACATAGGCTTGCAGCAGCAAAACTCCTGATCTAGGTTTATTTCTGGGGGTTTCTATATTTATAGGAAATTTTGGAGTCGAGAACAAGTCAGGGGGTCCAAGAGTCAACGACAAGGACGAAGGACGCGCCCGGGGGGTAGGGCGCGCCCTCCAACCTTTTGGTTGGCTCGGGACTCTTCTGGCCCAACTCTTTTGCTTTGGGGCTTCTTCTGGTCCATAAAAAATCACCATAAATTTTCAGCTCGTTTGGACTCCGTTTGATATTCCTTTTGTGCGAAGCTCAAAAACATGGGAAAAACAGAAACTGGCACTAGGCTATAGGTTAATAGGTTAGTCCCAAAAATCATATAAAACAGCATACAAATGCATATAAAACATCCAAGATAGATAATATAATAGCATGGAACAATCAAAAATTATAGATACATTGGAGATGTATCAAGCTTCCCCAAGCTTAATTCCTGCTCGTCCTCAAGTAGGTAAATGATAAAACAGAATTTTTGATGTGGAATGCTATCAAGTGCACAAGTTTGATCAATGATAATTTCAGTAACTTTTTCTAGCATCATTATATATCATAACAATAGCTCATATCATAAAGCTTCTCATGATCAAGTAGCAAGCTATTCACATGTTAAAGCATAGATCATAAACTTTCTTGAAAACTAACAAACTATGTTCTCAGTCATCAAACAATTGCAATTCATCTTATTCTCAGGAAGGGTCTATGTAAGAGCTTTGAGTTAGCAAATCCCACATACTCAAATATCATACAGTCCTCCATGATTGCTACCACTAAAAGCATATTTTTAGAACAAATAGCATCCATTGAACACAGAGAAAGATAGGGGCTTCATATTTCGCCTCCCAACTTATTTATTATATAGATAATTGTCAACAATAATAATTCATGATCAAATATATTTGAATAGCCATATATGCTTAGATCTTTCCCCAACACATGATACTTGCCAACTAAAGAGTAGGTTGGAATGAGAAGGAATACTACTGACTCTTGCATAAAAGTAAAAGATAGGCCCTTCGCAGAGGGAAGCAGGGATTTGCAGAGGTGCTAGAGCTCGAAGCTTTTAAAACAGAGATGAAAATAATTTTGAGAGGTATGCTTTCATTGTCAACATAACGACCAAGAGTTCCCAATATCTTCCATACTAGATACATTATAGGCGGTTCCCAAACAGAAAGGTAAAGTTTTTACTCCCCCTCACCAACAATCACATTCCACGGCTGGTCCGAAACAACGGATACCGTCCAACTATCAACAATCCTGGGGAGTTTTGTTTAATTTATTTGCGATTTTGTTTTTGATCTTTTGATCATAGGACTGGGCATCCCAATTACCATCCATTTTCTCTTAAATGGTGAGCGGAGTCCACTCATCGTGAGAATAACCCACCTAGCATGGAATATACTGACAGCCCCTAGTCGCCACATGAGCGATTTAGGCATACAAAACAGATTATTATTTGAAGGTTCAGAGTTTGTCACATGCAAATTTACTTGGAACGGCAGGTAAATACCGCATATAGGTAGATATGGTAGACACTCATGGAAGAAACTTGGTTCAAGGATTTTGGATGCACAAGCAGTATTCCCGCTTAGTACAGAAATTTTGGCTAGCAAAGATTCTAAATAGCAAGCACCACATGTTGGAGGATCCATAATAATATAGCTTCTATACAAATATACCCAAGCATAACTCATTATGTTGTATTCCTTGTCCAAATTCAACTAATTTGCTCAGGTTTGAAAATAATTAATGGGCCTCACAATCATAGAAGATGTCCAAGATAGTATATTTATATGTGAAATCTCTCTTCCTTCAATATTCTTTCATGAATTGTTCAAGTGACCAATACAATGTTTGCTAACTTTCAATAAATTTACCACCTCGACTTCTTATATGTGAAGTCATTACTCCCCATGGGATAAGCATATGAAACACATATAATTTCAGATTTATGATATTCAATTCATTCAAGCATTTACTCATGGGATATAAGTGAAGCACGTGAGGAAATGACAAACTACTCCAAACAGATATAAGTGAAGACCAATGAGTAGTTGAATAATTAAGTAGCTAGGTGAAGACTCTCTCTCTCTCATAAATAAATAAAATTTCAGATCTTAAGTACTTTATTCAAACAAGAAGCAAAACAAATTAAAATGACATTGCAAGGATAGTACATATCATGTGAAGAAGCAAAAAACCTAGGCTCAACCGATGCAAACCAATGATTGTTGATGAAGAAAGGTGGGATGGCAACCGGGGCATCCCTAAGCTTAGATGCTCGAGACTTCTTGAAATATTAATTAGGGATTCCTTGGGCATCCCCAAGCTTGAGCTTTTGTGTCTCCTTAATTCATTTCATATCATAGTTTCCCGGAATCTTAATAACTTCATCCACACAAAACTCAACAAGAACTCGTGAGATAAGTTAGTATAAATCCATGCAAAACCTTATCATTCTCTACTGTATAAAATCACTAAAATTATTATTTGATATTGCCTACTAAATGCCTCTACATATTTAACACTCCTATCCTCAAATAGAATCATTAAACAAGCAAACATATGAAAACATAACAGCAATCTGTCTAAACAGAACAGTTTGTATAGAATGCAAGAGGAATCATAATTATTTAACTCAAAAAGTTATGAAAGTTTACCAAACTGTATAGAATTTATCATATCTTATTCTGCAAAAATATTCAACATTTTATCACATTCTGACTTTTCTAGGGAATTTTTGCAATAGCGACAAACTTTCTGTTTTGAAACAGCAACTCATATACTTGCAAATTCTACATGGTGAAGGCTATCCTTGAAACTTTTATTGAAATAAAAGATTCAAAACCTTATTCTAAATAACAGCAAGAAAATATAAACAGAAGAAGATGACGCTCCAAGCAAAACACATATCATGTGGTGAATAAAAAAATATAGCCTCAAGTAAGGTTACCGATGAACGGAGACAAAAGAGGGGATGCCACCTGGGGCATCCCCAAGCTTAGGCTCTTGGTTGTCCTTGAATATTACCTTGGGTTTCCTTGGGCATCCCCAATCTTAGTCTTTTGCCACTCCTTATGCCGTAGTCCATCGAAACTTTACCCAAAACTTGAAAACTTCACAACAGAAAATCTTATGAGTTAGTATAAGAAAATAAATCACCACTTAGGTACTTTTGTCAACTCATTATAAATTCATAGTGGTGTTATATGTACTGTATTCCCACTTCTCCATGGTTCATACCCTCCGATACTACTCATAGATTCATCAAAATAAGCAAACAACACATAGAAAACAGAATCTGTCAAAAACAGAACAGTCTGTAGTAATCTGTAACTTTCGAATACTTATGTAACTTCAAAAATTCTTAAAAATTAGGACAACCTGGATAATTTGTGTACCAATCAGATGCAACAAGAATCAGATCAAAATCATGCTTCTGTGAATTATGAAAAATATTTTCCTGGGCGCAAAAGTTTCTGTTTCTCAGCAAGATCAAAACAACTATCACCGTAAGCCATCCCAAAGGTCTTACTTGGCACTTTATTGAAACAAAAGCTATAAAACATGATTACTACAGCAGCTTAATCATGTGTACACACCAAAACAGTAGGTATAAATGTTGGGTTCGCTCCCAACAAGCGCTTTTCTTTATTGCCTTTCTAGCTAGGCATGATGGTTTCAATGATGCTCACACAAAAGATAAGAATTGAAACATAATGGAAGCATCATGAAGCATATAACAAGCACATTTAAGTCTAACCCACTTCCTATGCATAGGGATTTTGTGAGCAAATAATTCATGGGAACAAGAATCAACTAGCATAGGAACGCAAAACAAGTGCAACTTCAAAAATTTCAACACATAGAGAGGAAACTTGATATTATTGCAATATGTAAGAGCACATGTTCCTCTCTGATAATAATTTTAAGTAGCATTATGAACGAATTCAACAATATAACCATCACATAAAGCATTATTCTCATGATGCACAAGCATATAAATTTTACTACTCTCCACATAAGTAAAATTCTTCTCATTCGGAATAGTGGGAGCAAACTCAACAAAATAACTATCATGTCAGGCATAATCCATTGAAAATTAAAATCATGATGACAAGTTTCATGGTTATCATTATTCTTTATAGCATACATATCATCACAATAATCATCATATGTAGCAACTTTGTTCTCATAATCAATTGGAACCTCTCCGAAATAGTGGATTCATCACTATATAAAGTCATGACCTCTCCAAATCCACTTTCATAATTATCACAATAAGATTCAACACCCTCCAAAATAGTGGGATCAATACTACCTAGAGTTGACACTCTTCCAAACCCACTTTCAGCAATATAATCATCATAAATAGGAGGCATGCTATCATCATAATAAATATTCTCATCAAAACTTGGGGAATTAAAAATATCATCTTCATTAAACATAGCATCCCCAAGCTTGTAGCTTTGAATATCATTAGCATCATGGATATTTAAAGAATTCATACTAACAACATTGCCATCATGCTCATCATACAAATATTTTATGCCAAACATTTTATAGACTTCTTCTTCTAACACTTGAGCACAATTTTCCTTCCATCATTTTCATGAAAGATATTAAAAAGATTAAGCATATGAGGCGACCTCAATTCCATTTTTTGTAATTTTATTTTATAAACTAAACTAGTGATAAAACAAGAAACTAAAAGATTCAATTGCAAGATCTAAAGATATACCTTCAAGCACTCACATCCTAGGCAACGGCGCCAGAAAAGAGCTTGATGTCTACTACGCAACTTTATCCTTGTAGACGTTATTGGGCCTCCAAGTGCAGAGTTTTGTAGGACGGTAGCAAATTTCCCTCAAGTGGATGACCTAAGGTTTATCAATCCGTGGGAGGCGTAGGATGAAGATGGTCTCTCTCAAACAACCCTGCAACCAAATAACAAAGAGTCTCTTGTGTCCCCAGCACACCCAATACAATGGTAAATTGTATAGGTGCACTAGTTCGGCGAAGAGATGGTGATACAACCGTAATATGGATAGTAGACAAAGGTTTTTGTAATCTAAAAATATAAAACAACAAGGTAGAAAGTGGTAAAAGTGAGTGAAAACGGTATTGCAATACTTCAAAACAAGGCCTAGGGTTCATACTTTCACTAGTGCAAGTTCTCTCAACAATAATAACATAATTACATCATATGGCAATCCCTCAATGTGCGACAAAAGTCACTCCAAAGTTCCTTTCGCGGAGAACATAAGATGAAATTGCTTGTAGGGTACGAAACCACCTCAAAGTTATTCTTTCCAATCAATCCGTTGGGCTATTCCTATAAGTGTCACAAACAGCCCTAGAGTTCGTAGTAAAATAACACCATAAGAAAACACATCAATCAACCCTAATGTCACCTTGATACTCCAATGTCACCACAAGTTTCCGTGGGTTAATTATATGATATTTATCACACAACTTCAGATTCATAATATTCAACGCAACACAAAGAACTTCAAGAGCTTCCCGAGATTTCTACCGGAGAAAGGAATATGAAAACGCGTTCCAACCCCTATGCATAGATTACCCCAATGTCACCACGGGAATCCGCAAGTTGATAACCAAAACATACATCAAGTGGATCAACAAAATATCCCATTGTCACCACGGATATCCCATCGCAAGACATACATCAAGTGTTCTCACATCCAAAGATTCAATTCGACATAACAAAACCTCAAAGGAAAAGACTCAATTCATCAAAAGAAAATAAAGGGGGAGAAACACCATATGATCCAACTATAGTAGCAAAGCTCGCGGTACATCAAGATCGTTCCAAATCAAGAACATGAGAGAGAGAGAGAGATCAAACACATAGCTATTGGTACATACCCTTTGCCCCGAGGGGGAACTACTCCCTCCTCGTCATGGAGACCGCTGGGATGATGAAGATGGCCACCGGCGATGATTTCCCCCTACGGCAGGGTGCCGGAATGGGGTCTAGATTGGTTTTTGGTGGCTATAGAGTCTTGCGGCGGCGGAACTCCCG
This sequence comes from Aegilops longissima, assembly GCA_021605205.1. Classification (NCBI taxonomy): domain Eukaryota; kingdom Viridiplantae; phylum Streptophyta; class Magnoliopsida; order Poales; family Poaceae; genus Aegilops; species Aegilops longissima. The sequence goes on from CM038681.1 coordinate 149,668,095, forward strand.
GTCAAGGTTTACTTCTAGGGGTTTCCATATTTATAGGAATTTTTAACGTCGAGAACAAGTCAGGGGGTCCACCAGTCAACGACAAGGACGGAGGACGCGCCCGGGGGGGTAGGGCGTGCCCTCCAACCTTGTGGTTGGCTCGGGACTCTTTTGGCCCAACTCTTTTGCTTCAGGGGCTTCTTCTGGTGCATAAAAAATCACCGTAATTATTCAGCTTGTTTGGACTCTGTTTGATATTCCTTTTCTGCGGAATTCAAAAACAAGGAAAAACAGAAACTGGCACTGGGCTCCAGGTTAATAGGTTAGTCCCAAAAATCATATAAAATAGCATATAAATGCATATAAAACATACAAGATAGATAATATAATAGCATGGAACAATAAAAAATTATAGATACATTGGAGACGTACCATGAGGATAATTATATATACATGCAATGAACGAGCTGAGCTAGAGACTTAATTACAGATGTAATACTTATAGACAATAGCAAGTCATGAGTTCTTTGTCGAGGGAGTCTTGATTGAATAACTGAAATAATTCCACAAATTCAACAGGCATCAGTTCGACTCCAATGAGGTCATGCTCCTCTTTAATTCTCAGCATCAGACTATCGGCCCCATCCTTGCTGCAGGTTTCCAAGTACCAGTCATGCAATCTTGGCACCATCATTGTTAGACGAGGGAGCTGATCAGGTTTGATGAGAGGCTTCTCTTGCTCGTATCTAAAGATCTCTACTACCTCGGTCGTTCCAAATTGTACATCATCACCCAGGTAATCAGCAAGATTGGTACCGGGCAGTAGCGCCGGATGATTAACGATATCGCTAGACACCTTGAGTGGGGGACACCATTGCTTCTCCTGTTCCCAAAGCTGGGGAATTGTTTTCCCACTTCTTTCTTTTGCTTCTCTTCTTGCAGCACTGGTACTACTTCCCGACCGCCGCGCTTCATCATATGTCCTTTCAATACAGCGGTCATAGTTGGCTTGCGGCGGAGGCGGTGGTGGTCGCTCCAGAGTGCGCTTCTCTTTCAGTGGATCTATTCTTTCCTTCGGAGGTGGAGGTCTCCGTTCAAAATGGGCCTGCACTTCGGCAGCACTAATGTCCGCGTTTTCCTCGTCGTTCCTCTCATATGGTAACTTTGCAGGAGCCTTGAGGCTTGGACCAAATTTGAATTTCTTCCCGCCTCTTGTACTGCTAGTCGCTGGATCGGCGGCGTCTCTCTTCCACCATTGCTGAGGCGGTGGAGTCTGCTAACGCGCCAGAGGAGCCGGTGGAGGAGGCAGAGTGCGCTGACGCGCCGGAGAAGGCGGAGGAGGAGGAGGCAGAATCCGCTGACGCGCCAGAGACAGCTGAGCAGAAGAGGACTCTGCTGAGGGGCCTCATCCGGCTAATCAGTCTGCAGAGGGGCCTCATCCGGCTGAGTCTGTTGAGGCGTCCATTTTGGAAGCTTGATGTACTCCTTTCTCCATAGATAGTTACTCCTTAAAGCACTTTCCAGATGAATCTTCCCTTCACCTGTAGGGTAGTTAAGCTCCAACTCCTCAAATCCCTCCATTATTTCATCCACCGTCACAATAGCATAGCCATGTGGAATCGAACAACAATGGAAATTTCCCTCAGCTCAAGGAGGTACAACAGAGCCGAGCACCGCCTTCAAGGTCAGGTTCTGGAATTTCGCCATTAGCACACAGTGTTCAGCCTCCGTGATACTATCCACGGGGTAGCGAGGAGCCGTGAAATCAGGCCAAACGAGCTCAGTGGAAGCCACACTGCTTCTCCGCTAAGATGGTGCGGTAGCTTCTGGGACAGCGTCCAAGGAAGGATCTTTGTGCCGCTGAGATGGTTGGCCGGTAGCTCACTGGCTCTCAAGTTCCTCTAGTTTCGCTAATCTTGCACTGAGCTTCTGCATTTCGGTTGCTTCCTCTTTCTTATTTCTCTCTCGGCTTCTATAACCACCGCTGTCAGGAAACCCATGCACCCATGGAACGAAGCCTGATGTGCCTCGTGTTTGTCCAGGGTGTTCAGGATTCCCGAGGGTCTCTGTCAACTCGTCCTTCTCTATGTCGGGAATGAATGTCCCTTCCCGCGCTAACTTGATTGCTTTCTCAAGCTTCTTGATGGGTATTGCAAGTTGATCAATCGTCCAAACACACTTCCCTGATTCTGGGTCCAAAGTTCCCCAACCCCTAAGAACCAAGTCCTTGCCCGATCTGGCCAGTGCAATGTCGTTGGTTGGACCCCTTTAGCAAGCAGGTCTTGCTCAGCTTTTTCCCACAACGGTCGGGCTTTGTTGTAGCCACCTGACCCATGGTGATACTTCTTCTTTGCAGCATTTTGCTTGTTTGTCAGTGACCTTTGCTTGCCCTTGTCTAATTTCTTGTGGGCCACAAATGCGGGCCAGTGATCCTTGATCTTCTAATATGTACTGATGAACTCTGGAGTCTCGTCTTTCTCGACAAACTTTGTGTTCAAATGTTTCCTCCAGTTCCTGAATAGTCCTGCCATCTTATTAAGAGCAAACGCCTTGACCTTTCGCTCTATATATGGGTTATGCGGATCCTCCTCTGGCGATAGGCTAAAATTTGTCATCGGCAAGGTCTAGAGATCATATTTCAGTCTATCATGGACATAAGAAACTTCAGGGTCCTTCTTCTTATTCCATTCGTGGATGCTAATCGGGACGCTGTCCCTAACAACAACTCCACGCTGATGTACAAATGCGTCCTTGGTCCGCTTGGGAGCAATCAGTTGGCCATCTTTCGCGACTTCTGTGATCGTGAACCTTTCACACTGGTGCAACCTTTTCTTCGGGCCTCGTGTCCTTACAGAAGTTTGGCTCGACCCAGAGGGCAAAATAAGAAAGAAGCATTAATATATGTATATACAAAACAATTAATGCATCAAGTCAGGACATGCTTAATATACCTCGCCGGACTTTGCAACAGTTAAGGGTCCCTCCTCTGTCCGGTCACCGGAGCCGTGATCATGATCTCCTTCCTCTGCCATTCGGTCACCGGAGCCATCATGATGTCCTTCCTCCTCCATTGTTGGACCACCGGAGCGATCATCCTCTCCGTCCTGACCATCGCTGTCATTGAGAAATGACAAGGGATCACCTCCCTGAAGGATTATATCCCCCAACAACTCTTCTTGTTCTAAGTCTCTGTCCATAATTTCTGCAAATATTACAACAGGAAAATATACAAACATGAGGGATGGATTAGTGGCAAACATGGACTTAATATCACAACAAGGAATCATATGCATATGAGCAATGGATTACTGGCAAACATCATCGAGGACTCCTCCCCCGCATGTCTGATGAGTCGTCCTAAATATCTTTTGAGAGAGGGATACTTCGTGGACCGCCTCTCTCATGCATGTCCGACGTCCCCCCATGTCGGTTATTGGGGTTATGTTTTAACGACCCCACCTCATGTAAAAGTTATCGGGGTTATGTTTTAACGACCCCACCTCATGTCGGGTTATCGGGGTTATGTTATAACGACCCCCCCTCATGTCGAAGTTATCGGGTTATGTTTTAACGACCACCCCCCCCTCATGTGGAAGTTATCGGGGTTATGTTTTAACAACCCTCCCCTCATGTCAAAGTTATCGGGGTTATGTTTTAACGACCCCCCACCCCCTCACATCAAAGTTATGTGGGTTATGTTTTAATGACCCCCCCTCATGTCGAAGTTATGGGGGTTATGTTTTAACGACCCCCCTGATAACCCACAAGTATAGGGGATCGCAACAGTTTTCGAGGGTAGAGTATTCAACCCAAATTTATTGATTCGACACAAGGGGAGCCAAAGAATATTCTCAAGTATTAGCAGCTGAGTTGTCAATTCAACCACACCTGAAAGACTTAATATCTGCAGCAAAGTATTTAGTAGCAAAGTAGTATGGAAGTAACGGTGACGGTGGCAAAAGTAACAGTAGCAATTTTGTAGCAATGGTAACAGTGGCAACAGAAAAGTAACTAAGCAAAGATCAATATGTGAAAAGCTCCTAGGCAATGGATCAGTGATGGATAATTATGTCTGATGCAATTCCTGATGCAACAGTTATAACATAGGGTGACACAGAACTAGCTCCAGTTCATCAATGTAATATAGGCATGTATTCCGAATATAGTCATACGTGCTTATGGAAAAGAACTTTCATGACATCTTTTGTCCTACCCTCCCGTGGCAGCGGGGTCCTATTGGAAACTAAGGGATATTAAGGCCTCCTTTTAATAGAATACCGGACCAAAGCATTATCACTTAGTGAATACATGAACTCCTCAAACAACGGTCATCACAGGGAGTGGTCCCGATTATTGTCACTTCGGGGTTGCCGGATCATAACACATAGTAGGTGACTATTGACTTGCGAGATAGGATCAAGAACTCACATATATTCATGAAAACATAATAGGTTCAGATCTGAAATCATGGCACTCGGGCCCTAATGACAAGCATTAAGCATTGCAAAGTCATAGAAACATAAATCTTAGAACATAATGGATACTAGGGATCAAAACCTAACAAAACTAACTCGGTTACATGGTAAATCTCATTCAATCCATCACCGTATAGAAATCCTACGATGGGATTATTCACGCACGGCGGTGAGCATCATGAAATTGGTGATGGAGGATGGTTGATGGTGGCGATGGCGATGGATTCTCCTCTCCGGAGCCCCGAACGGACTCCAGATCAGCCTTCCTGAGGAAGATTAGGGATTGTCGGCGGCTCCGTATCCTAAAACGCGATGAATCCTTCTCTCTGATTTTTTTCTCCCCGAACGTGAATATATGGAGTTGGATTTGAGGTCGGTGGGGGTCCAGGGGGCCCACGAGGCAGGGGGTGCGCATGCACCCTCGTGGATAGGGTGTGGGCCCCTGATGCTGATTCTTTCACCAATTTTTTTATTAATTCCAAAACGTGTCTCCGTGGATTTTCAGGTCATTCCGAGAACTTTTATTTCTGCACAAAAATAACACCATGGTAGTTCTGCTGAAAACAACATCAGTCCGGGTTAGTTCCATTCAAATCATGCAAGTTAGAGTCCAAAACAAGGGCAAAAGTGTTTGGAAAAGTAGATACGTAGGAGACGTATCAACTCCCCCAAGCTTAAACCTTTGCTTGTCCTCAAGCAATTCAGTTGACAAACTGAAAGTGATTAAGAAAAACTTTTACAAACTCTGTTTGATCTTGTTGTTGCAAATATGTAAAGCCAGCATTCAAGTTTTCAGCAAAGATTATGACCTAATCATATTCACAATAACATTTAGGCCTCATGTTTACTCATGTCAATGGCATAATCTACTAGCGAGCAATAATAATAAATCTGGGATGACATCACTTTCTCAAAACAATCATAATATGATATAACAAGATGGTATATCGCTAGCCCTTTCTGAGACCGCAAAACATAAATGCAGAGCACCCCTGAAGATCAAGGACTGACTATACATTGTAATTCATGGTAAAAGAGATCCAGTCACAGTCATACTCAATATAAATTAATAGCAATGCAAGCAAATGATAGCGGTGCTCTCCAATTGGTGTTATTTAATAGGAGGATGATACTCAACACAAAAGTAAATAGATAGGCCCTTCGCAGAGGGAAGCAGGGATTTGCAGACGTGCCACGGCTCGAGTTTTGAAACAGAGATAAATAAAATTTTGAGCAGCATACTTTCATTATCAACATACCAACTGAGAGATCTCGATATCTTCCATGCTACATACATTATAGGCGGTTCCCAAACAGAATGGTAAAGTTTATACTCCCCCACCACCAACAAACATCAATCCATAGTTTGTCCGAAACAAAGGGTGTTGTCCAACTAACAACAATCCTGGGGGAGTCTCGTTTGCATTTATTTTGATTTGATTTGAGCATGGGACTGGGCATCCCGGTTACCGGCCATTTTCTCGTGAATGATGAGAGAGTCCACTCATCGTGAGAATAACCCACCTAGCATGGAAGATATAGACACCCCTAGTTGATACATGAGCTATTCGAGCATACAAAACATAATTTCATTTGAAGGTTGGGAGTTTGGCACGTACAAATTTACTTGGAACGGCAGGTAGTTACCGCATATAGGAAGGTATGGTGGACTCATATGGAATAACTTTGGGGTTTATGGAAGTGGATGCACAAGCAGTATTCCCGCTTAGTACAAGTGAAGGCTCGAAAGAGACTGGGAAGCAACCAACTAGAGAGCGACAACAGTCATGAACATGCATTAAGATTAATCAACATTGAGTGCAAGCATGAGTAGGATATAAATCACCATGAACATAAATATCGTGGAGGGTATGTTGGTTTTGTTTCAACTACATGCGTGAACATGTGCCAAGTCAAGCCACTCGAATCATTCAAAGGAGGATACCACCCTATCATACCACATCACAACTGTTTTAATAGCATGTTGGAATGCAAGGTAAACCCTTATAAACTCCTAGTTGATTAAGCATGGCATGAGCAACTATAATCTTTAATTGTCATTGCAAACATGTTTCGTCCATAATAGGCTGAATCAGGAATGGTGGACTAATCATATTTACAAAAACAAGATAGGTCGAGTTCATACCAGCTTCTCTTATCTCACTCATTTCATCATATATCGTCATTATTGCCTTTCACTTGCACGATCGAACGGTGTGGATAATAATAACAGTGCACGTGCATTGGACTAAGCTGGAATCTGCAAGCATTTAATACAAAGGAGAAGACAAGGTAATATGGGCTCTTGGTTAGATCAACAATAATGCATATGAGAGCCACTCAACATTTTGGTAATATGGTCTTCTCCTCTCGACCCCCAAAGAAAAGAAATGAAATAAAACTATTTACACGGGAAAGCTCCCAACAAGCAAAAGAAGAACAAGAAATCTTTTTGGGTTTTCTTTTAGGGATAATTAGATTTATGCCCCTAGTTGTGTCCCACTCGTCTGTTTTACCCCTAATTCCCAAAAGTCATCGGTTCTGTCCAAGGCACTTTGCCCCTCTTATGCTTTTGCCCTTTGACCGTTTGACCGTTAGTTTGAAAACTTCATAACTAATTCATACTAAATCAGAAAAATGCAAATAAGGTACCAAAATGTTCAGAAAAACATCACCTATATGTCAGTGTCATTTGCATTCATGAAAAAAGTGTTGGAAAGTGCACATCCGAGTTTTAGCTCTTTTGATACCACCATGAATAGTAAACTCTAAAAAAATTCAAAAAAATTAAAAAAACATATGGTGGCAAAGAAAGACAAATGTTCTGAGTGCTTGCCAAGTTCCATTAGGGAACGACATTCATGGAAGTCGTGGCAAAAAATAATCTATTTTGGAGAGTTGATTTTTTTTTGCCGCGACACCCACGAATGTTATTCCCTGATGAAACTTGGAAGGCACTTAAAACATTTGTCATTCATTGCCACCAATTTTTTTTGAATTTTTTTGAACTTTGTTAGATTTTCCTATTCATGGTGGTAGCATAAGAGCTAAAACTCGGATGGGCACTTTCCAACACTTTTTTCATGAATGCAAATGACACTGACATATAGGTGATGTTTTTCTGAACATTTTGGTATCTTATTTGCATTTTTCTAATTTAGTATGAATTAGTTATGAAGTTTTCAAACTGACGGTCAAACGGTCAAAGGGTAAAAGCATAAGAGGAGCAAAGTGCCTTGGACAAAACCGGTGACTTTTGGGAATTAGGGGTAAAACAGATGAGTGGGACACAACTAGGGGCATAAATCTAATTATCCCTTTCTTTTAATGTTACTACTACAAGCATGGAAAGTAAACTAGCTAAAAGCTACAACTAATTTTTTTTGTTTTATCTCAAGGTTTTTCAAACACACAAAGAGAAAGCAAGAAAAGAAAATAAACTAGCATGGATGATACAGTGAAAAAGTATGAGCACCAACAACTACCATGAGTGTGTGAACATGAATGTAATGTCGGTGAGAAATACGTACTCCCCCAAGCTTAGGCTTTTAGCCTAAGTTGTTCTATGGCCACGGCTGGCCTGGCGGATAACCAAAGTCGTAGTAGGGGTTGTACTGTGATGCAGCAGCTACTGCCTGAAGAGATGCAGCTTGGAGGAGAGCTACCTCCATCCTCCTCTCATATTCGTTCGCCTCCTCCCTGGTTATAAAATATCTCCTTTTTGTCTGAAAGTTAAAGAAAGTAGGAGCAGGGAGAGCAACATGGATAGTCTGCCGTCTGTCAAAGATTAGTCGGTACTGGAGGAACTGTTCATTCCTCTCAAGAAACTGATGACGAACCATAGCACTATAATTTAGGTAGGCAGGTGGCAACTCCATATCATTTCCATGTATGGGTACACCAAGATAATTAGCTACACGAGTTGCATAAATTCCACCAAACAAATCTCCACTTGTACCATTAAGATGCAACCTTCGTGCAACAATGTCCCCCAAGTTATATTGTTTATCACCTAATATCGCACTCTTGAGGACACTAAGATCTGGAACGCACATGTGAAAAACCTCATCTTTACCGTTAATGCATCTACCTATAAAGAGAGCAAAATAATGTATGGAAGGGAAATGAATGCTCCCTATGGTAGCTTGTGCGATTTCTCTAGTGTCCCCCACAGTGATACTAGCAAGAAAGTCTTTATTTTCAGATTTGTGAGGTTCACTAACATTGCCCCACTGTGGGAGTTTACAAGCAGTATTAAAATCTTCTAGGTCCATGGTATCTGATTTATCATAAAGATCAAATAAAACAGTGTGAGAATTGCGCGAGGATGAAAATTTAAACCTCACAAAGGAATCAGTGAGGTAGTGGTACTGTCGGCACTTATCTAACGCGAAGTCCTCAAGATCAGCATTACGCACAAACGCGTCAAATTCATCCTTGAAGCCTGCTTGGACCATAAACTCTTCAGACGGCCATTCACAAGGTCGTATTTGAGCTTCCCTTGGTGGTTCATCGTCCAGCTCATGTATCGCGAGCCTTGGTTCTTGCTTCCTTGAAGAACCACCTTGGTACATTTTCCTATGCATTTTTCTTTTCCTGAAAAATTTCTGAAATTTTTAGTGACTCAAAATAAAAGTGAACCAAACTCAACAAGATTGATAGCAACTACTCCCACAAGTGCCTAGCACTACAGGAATCCAGTATTTTGCCATCTGCCACGACGGACGGCAAAGGCACGGATGGCGGATTTGGCAAAAGCTTTGCCGTCGGCGAGACGCAACAAGAGGGACGGCAAAGATAGGGTCGGCAAACAGGTCCTTTGCCGTCTGCTTTTTATGGCGGACGGCAAAGAGTCCTTTGCCTACAGCGGCGGACAGCAAAGAGGAGGGACGGCAAAATACTGGACGCCCGCCAGCGTTAGTCCGTTAGGCGGCTAACGGCGGCCTTTGCCGTCTGCTAGCGGACGGCAAATTTGAGCGCCTCTTTGCCGTCTGCCAGTTGACGTCAGCAATGCGTCAGCGCCCGCTGTTTTTTGCCGTCTGCCACGGCGGACGGCAAAGGCAAAGTCTTTGTCATCAGCTTAGCTTTGTCGTACGCCACGGTAGGCAAATTTGCCAAATGGCCCATCTCTCAGGAAGCACAGGTGGGCGCCACGTGCCCCCTTTGCCGTCTGCCGCGGACGGAAAAGAGCATGCACTGCCTCTATTTTATTCTGTTTTTCTTATATCCAACAATTATCACAGCAAATATATCACAAGACTCTTTCAGAATAAATATCCAGCACATATATATCCAACATAATAAATATCCAGCACATATATATCCATCCGTACATACATAGTAGGTTGCACATAGTTCCATCGATCCATACATATTACAATATGCAAAGTTTCATCATAGCAATCTAGTTTCATCATAGCAAGTTAATTCCATCATAGCAAGCGAAGCGTAATACAAGAAGTGCATCAAAGGAAAAACAAGCAATCCATCATAGGAAGTCAAGCTTCGTGAAGTGAATGAAACCGCAAAATGACAAATAAGAAAGTTAGAAAAAGAAGACTAGAAGAAGAATTAGACTAGAAGAAAAAGAGTAGAAGAAGAAGAAGAAGAAGACTAGAAGAAGAAGTATATGCCATTTATTAGCTAACTTAGGTGAACTGGATCATTTATGAGCTAAATTAGTTGAAATGGATCGTTTATGAGCTAACTTAGGTGAAATGGATCGTTTATTAGCTAACCTAGGTGAAATGGATCGTTTATGACCTATCTTAGGTGAAATGGATCGTTTATGAGCTAAGTTAGGTGAAATGGATCGTTTATGAGCTAACCTAGGTGAAATGGATCGTTTATGAGCTAACCTAGGTGAAATAGGTCGTTTATGAGCTAACCTAGGTGAAATAGGTCATTTATGAGCTAACCTAGGTGAAATAGGTCGTTTATGAGCTAACCTAGGTCAAATGGGTCGTTTATGAGCTAACCTAGGTGAAATGGGTTGTTTATGAGCTAACCTAGGTGAAATGGGTCGTTTATGAGCTAACCTATGTGAAATGGGTCGTTTATGAGCTAACCTAGGTGAAATGGATCATTTTGGAGCTAAGTTAGGTGAAATGGATTGTTTATGAGCTAACCTAGGTGAAATGGATCGTTTATGAGCTAACCTAGGTGAAATGGGTTGTTATGAGCTAACCTAGGTGAAATAGGTCGTTTATGAGCTAACCTAGGTGAAATGGGTCGTTTATGAGCTAACCTAGGTGAAATGGGTCGTTTATGAGTTAACCTAGGTGAAATGGGTCGTTTATGAGCTAACCTAGGTGAAATGGGTCGTTTATGAGCTAACTAAGCTAATTATGCAATTTTTTACATAAGTAAGCTAAGTACATATCGTTTTAGAGCTTACTTAGGTAAAATGGATGGTTTATGAGGTCAGTAAGCTTATTAAGTCATTTTGGAGGAAAAGAAGCTAACTCTAGGTCATTATGGTAAGCATATTGGAGGAAATAAAGCTAAGTCTAGGTCTTTATGCATTTGTTAAGCAAAACACTAGAGAAACTTACCGTGATCAGGGACGTGTAGGAGCGGGCTGGCTCGTGCCGGTAGCTGGAGAAGGATCGTGCGATGCGTTTCTGGAGTTAAGCTGCACCAAAGATCATTTCCAATGTCTCGTTAGCATTATGACACTCAAATGTTAAGACTAGCAAGTAATGTCCATTCAAATTAAACTCACCGTGCTCCCAGGAGCAATCACTGGCATCGGCGGAGCGGTCTGACCGGACTTCTCGCACACAGCATCGCACATTTGGTTTTCACAACAGAGTCATACTAGTTAGTAATGAGACTCAAATGTTAAGACTAGCAAGTAATCTGCAGAAGAAACTTACTACAAGGAGCTCGTACATGGCCCTTGCCTGCATGTCATTCTGTACCCTCTCCTCCTCCAACATCTTTGTCGTCCTCTCCTCCAACTCCGCTGCCTCTCCGCCGCCTCCGCAAAAGTTTCTCCGTTCTATCTCTCTCACTCAGTATAGCAGCCTGCAACACCACTCACATGACCATTTGTAATCAGCGATGGAAGCGCACACAATGTAATGGAGAAAGATAGCTGAGTACGATAACTAACCTTGAAGGCGAGTTGACTGCCATTCACGAGGCCTTATCTCAGAGCGGAGCTCGATCGGCGCGCTTTGATCTCCGGAGAGTGCTAGGAAAACGGATAAGTCCATCTCCCATGGCTATGGAGCCATGGGACCTCCCGCCACAAGATATCACCAGCAGCTCTGTATCAATGGGACCCTGGCTCGGGTTAAAGTCCTCCCCTTTCCTCGCCTTCCCCTGATCTCTATATTGCAAGAGCTTGTCATGAGCGGAGATGTTGGTGAAGTTCTTTGGATCATCGAGGTCAGACGCAGAGAATGCCTTGACTTTCTTGTAAGGGCCAGTGTGGGCCATGGCATACAGGTCGTACACCTTTGGCACCTTATCCGCCTTATTGTAGCGTGCCTGAAAGAGAGAAACAAAGTAAATTAGTAATTAAAGGGCTAAAGCTAGCATGATGAATGAATTGCATGAATCATGAAGCAAACCACATACCCAGTTCCGCCCGTACTGAAATAAGTTGGAGCTGCCTTGGTGGTGTGGCACACCTTCCATTTGGGCACGTTTGTCCTTGGCCTCGTTGTGGGTGGCCCGCCATTCTTTTGAGCACCACGCATTGACCAACACCTCCCAACAATCCATCCGATCTGCACACCATCTCGGAGGGGCCTAAGTTAGCAAATAGAAACTTTAGCGCTACGGCTATGAATTACTAAATGAAGGAAGTAAGTACAAGGCCTTAAGAATTACCTTCATGTACTGCTCCTTACTCAAGAACTTATCGCGGCACTCCTGCTTGGGCTTCTTGATACCACGCCCGGCGTAGTAGTCTCGAACAGCCTGCACCCGAACCTCATGCCGTAAGTTCTGAAGTAGGCGCTTACACTCCTTGTCGATAACATATGCCGCCTCCTCCTCGTATCCCTCCTCACACCTGTAGAATTTCTGCAATCAAATGAGGCAATATTGATTAGTACAATTAATAACTAGCTAGTTGAAGATTTTTAATTGTGTAAAGGAGAAATTACCCAAAACTTTCTGATCACCACGTCTGCCCTCGTCTTGCACAAGACACCGTCGATAATCTCACCCGGCGGGGCCGGGGCAGCCAAGTAGTGCTCCCAACTCAATCCAACCTATGGAAGCCGACCCTCACCAGGCAACGTGACAAACCCCGGGAAGTTTTGCCGAATCAGAACTCCAAGGACGGAGTTGGGCCGACGGACACTTTCATGGTGATCCCAACCCCTGCAGCATGACAAGGCCAACGCATTAGTTATTTGAAGAAACATGAATGCAGAAGGTACAAAAAGATTAAATGCACTTACCTCTCCCCATCAGGGAAAATCAACCACCTCTGCTTTCATGGTCGCCGCACACGGACGGGAGCCGTGTAGCACCACGCTGTAGACGTTGCCCCCCCCTCCCCTCCTCAAAATCAGTCGGCTCCCGCCATCATCATCATGGCCACTCGGCTCCCGCCATCATCAAGATGGCCACTCGGCTCCTCAGCTGACCCGACCAAGTACCCCATCCAGGCGTGTGCTCCTCACGGGTTCTTGTGGGCCCAACTCGTGGGCGAAGGCCGTCGACCCGAGGCTCGTGGGCGAAGACCCGTGGACCGGAGGCTCGTGGACCGAGTCCGTGTAGCCTCCTCCTCGGGCGAGTCCACCCTAGCAGATCACGTGCTCGGTTGAAACAGCTGGGGGGCGGCGGTGAGGAAGGCGCCGTAAGAGTCACCCTACCTCCTCTCCCGCGACCACGTGCTCCACCTCCTCTCTTCTTCTTACCTCGTCCCCTACTGGGCACCGTGGTCGATGAAGAAGGGCCCGGCGGTGTCGCCATCTTGTCCAAAGAACGCTTCGGCGGAGAGGTGCGTGTGGAATGGAAGACCTCGCACCATGCGCCGACGAAGAAGGGGCCTCGGCACGCTCCCGACCAGCGCCCACCATCTTTCAACACCTGCCATGACAAAGAATAAACGAAATTAGTACAACATAAAAAAAAGTACCGACATGAATAATAATATGTATGTCACTTAAGTGTATCATCATCAAGTACAACATAAAAAATTGAATACGACACTACTAATAATCTCGATCAAGATCATCAATAAATGCATAATCATCATCATCACTATAATCAATGATGGGCTCATAGGGTTCATTGGCATCAACATGTGCAAGGCCACCTTGACGTGTCGGTCAAGCATTGACAGTCATCCGCAGCAATAACCTCTTCTTGTTCCGCTCTTCTTGTTCCTCCTCCGGGTGATGTCGAATTCACCGTCGCTATCTACTTCAATGTTTTGGGGTGAAGTATAGCGGTTCTTGAAACGCTTTTTGGAAAGACGTGTCTCTTGGAAGAATTCTCATTCATATGTGTGCAGGTTAATGTGAGGTTCATAATCCTCTTCCTTTGGGGGAGAAAGTCTAGCACGTGGCGGCACTTCATAAACGACATCCCAACCTTTCAGATTTGGATTAGTTTGGCAGGCCCACGGTAGATAGAATACTTGGGTCGCTTTGTTGAGCCGTAATATAGACATCGGAACATCTAAATGGGTGCTTTGGTTGATTTCAACTAGCCCTATATGTTCATGAGTCCTTCTAGTCTCCTTCGGCTGAAACCAATAACATTTGAAGACTACGACATTCGGTGGGTTTTCACCATAGAACAGAAGTTCATAAATTGCTTCAACTCTCCCATAATACTCGGTACCTCCTTCGCTGATAGCAGATACACAACAATTTGTAGACTTTCGGTGGCCATATATAGCTCTTTGCCATAGGTACGAAAGCGATACCCGTTGATATCGTACTTGTCAAATGAACGGATCTTATAGTCAAAACCATTAGCGACTTGTCTCAATTCGGCGTCCATAGACTCTGAATTAGCCTACAACTTTAATATGAAAGGATTGTTGCATTATGCACAAATTAGCGAATGAAATGAAATTGTCTAATAGAAATTACCGTTTGTTTGAACCAAGAGATGAAACCGGGATAGCCGCGTCCTTGCTTTGCAAGAAGCTCATACTCTTCGACGGAATCCTTTTGGATCTCCGCTCCATACGAGAATATGGTGACGTATCGACTGTATGACATATCCAGGAATAAGAGTAGTTCAAAGGAAATAGAAGTTGCGAAACAATGTACCGAGAACTTACTCGATGTACGGCCGCACTTCTATCAGGTTGTTGAAGATATACAACGAAATGGTCCGCCATTCTTCGTTATCCAAAGATATTGGATGTGAAACACTAGCTGGTGCGAGATTCCCTTTGAATAGGCTGAGGTTGGATCCACCCTTTTTAGGGTCGTCAGCATTGTACCGAGGCTTCGGATTATGCAAATGATGATTTTTGGCTTCATAGTGTGCTGTTACGAAGTTTGACGCCTCCTCTGTGATGAATGCCTCAGCCATCGATGCTTCAATTATACGTTTATTTTTACATTTTTCTCAAAGCGTCTTCTGCATCCTCTCAGTTGGGTAGCACCAACGATTTTGCACGGGGCCCCCCAATCTTGCCTCGGTCGGGAGATGCAAAATAAAATGCTGCATTGGATTAAAGAAGCCTGGTGGAAAGATCTTCTCTAACTTGCAGATCAACTCCGGCGCCAACTCTTCCATTTCTTCTAGCACGCCAGGCGATAATTCTTTCGCACAAAGAACACAGAAGAAATAGCTGAGTTTTGCAAGTACTAGCCATTCCTCCTCAGGGATGAAGCCACGCAACATCACCGGCATTACCCGCTCAATCCATATGTGCCAATCATGACTCTTGAGACCAAATATCTTCAATTTATCAAGATTCGCTCCCCTCTTTAGATTCCCTGCATACCCATCTGTTGGGGAACGTAGTAATTTCAAAAAAATTCCTACGCACACGCAAGATCATGGTGATGCATAGCAACGAGTGGGAAGAGTGTTGTCCACGTACCCTCGTAGCCCAAAAGCGGAAGCGTTATGACAACGCGGTTGATGTAGTCGTACGTCTTCACGATCCGACCGATCCAAGTACCGAACGTACGGCACCTCCGAGTTCAGTACACGTTCAGCTCGATGACGATCCCCGGACTCCGATCCAGCAGGGTGTCGGGGATGAGTTCCGTCAGCACGACGGCGTGGTGACAATCTTGATGTTCTACCGTCGCAGGACTTCGCCTAAGCACCGCTACAATATTATCGAGGACTATGGTGGAGGGGGGCACCGCACACGGCTAACAGATCTCAAGGATCAATTGTTGTTATGCCTAGAGGTGCCCCCCTGCCCCCGTATATAAAGGAGCAAGGGGGAGGGGGCGGCCGGCATAGGAGGGGCGCGCCAAGGGGAGTCCTACTCCCACCGGGAGTAGGACTCCCTCCTTCCTTGTTGGAGTAGGAGAAGGGGAAAGAGGGGGAGAGGAAGAAGGAAAAAGGGGCTGCGCCCCTTGTCCAATTCGGACCAGAGGGGGGAGCAGGCCTCCTTCCTTTTGGCCTCTCTCCTATATTCCCGTATGGCCCAATAAGGCTCATATACTCCCCGGCGAATTCCCGTAACTCTCCGGTACTCCGAAAAATACCCGAATCACTCGGAACCTTTCCGAAGTCCGAATATAGTCGTCCAATATATCGATATTTACGTCTCGACCATTTCGAGACTCCTCGTCATGTCCCCGATCTAATCTGGGACTCCGAACTCCTTCGGTACATCAAAACTCATAAACTCATAATATAACTGTCATCGAAACCTTAAGCGTGCGGACCCTACGGGTTCGAGAACAATGTAGACATGACCAAGACAAGTCTCCGGTCAATAACCAATAGAGGAACCTGGATGCTCATATTGGCTCCCACATATTCTACGAAGATCTTTATCGGTCAGACCGCATAACAACATACGTTGTTCCCTTTGTCATCGGTATGTTACTTGCCCGAGATTCGATCGTCGGTATCCAATACCTAGTTCAATCTCGTTACCGGCAAGTCTCTTTACTCGTTCCATAATGCATCATTCCGTAACCAACTCATTGGCCACATTGCTTGCAAGGCTTATAGTGATGTACATTACCGAGAGGGCCCAAAGATACCTCTCCGACAATCGGAGTGACAAATCCTAATCTCGAAATACGCCAACTCAACATGTACCTTTGGAGACACATGTAGAGCTCCTTTATAATCACCCAGTTACGTTGTGACGTTTGGTAGCACATAAAGTGTTCCTCCGGTAAACGGAAGTTGCATAATCTCATAGTCATTGGAACATGTATAAGTCATGAAGAAAGCAATAGCAACATACTAAACGATCAAGTGCTAAGCTAACGGAATGGGTCAAGTCAATCACATCATTCTCCTAATGATGTGATCCCGTTAATCAAATGACAACTCTTTGTCCATTGCTAGGAAACATAAACATCTTTGATTAATGAGCTAGTCAAGTAGAGGCATACTAGTGACACTCAGTTTGTCTATGTATTCACACATGTATCATGTTTCCGGTTAATACAATTCTAGCATGAATGATAAACATTTATCAGGAAATAAGAAAATTAATAATAACTTTATTATTGCCTCTAGGGCATATTTCCTTCAGTCTCCCACTTGCACTAGAGTCAATAATCTAGTTCACATCGCCATGTGATTTAACACCAATATTCATATCTGTATATGATTAATAACCATAGTTCACATCGTCATGTGACCAACACCCAAAGGGTTTACTAGAGTCAATAATGTAGTTCACATCGCTATGTGATTAACACCCAAAGAGTACTAAGGTGTGATCATGTTTTGCTCGTGAGAGAAGCTTAGTCAATGGGTCTGTCATATTTAGAGCCGTATGTATTTTGCAAATATTCTATGTCTACAATGCTCTGCACGGAGATACTCTAGCTAATTGCTCCCACTTTCAATATGTATCCAGATTGAGACTTAGAGTCATCTGGATCGGTATAAAAGCTTGCACTGTTGTAACTCTTTACGACGGGCTCTTTTATCACCTCCATAATCGAGAAATATTTCCTTAGTCCTCACTAAGGATATTCTTGACCGTTGTCCAGTGATCTACTATTAGATCAAAATTGTATTCCTTTGCCAAACTCGAGCAAGGTATACAATAGGTGCAGTTCACAACATAGCATACTTTATAGAACCTATGGTGAGGCATAGGGAATGACTTTTCATTCTCTTTCTATTTTCAGCCGTGGTCGGGTTTGAGTCTTACTCAATTTCACACCTTGTAACACGGCAAGAACTTTTCTTTATTTGTTCCATTTTGAACTACTTCAAAATCTTGACAAGGTATGTACTTATTGAAAAAAACTTATCAAGCGTCTTGATCTATCTCAATAGATCTTGATGCTCAATATGTAAGTAGCTTTACCGAGGTCTTTCTTTTAAAGAACTCCTTTCAAATACTCCTTTATGCTTTCGGAAAAATTCTACATCATTTCGATCAACAATATGTTACTCACATATATTTATCAGAAAGGCAGTAGTGCTCCCACTCACTTTATTGTAAATACAGGCTTCACCGCAAGTCTGTATAAAACTATATGCTTTGATCAACTTATCAAAGCGTGTATTCCAACTATGAGATGCTTGTACCAGTCCATAGATGGATCGCTGGAGCTTGCACATTTTGTTAGCATCTTTAGGATTGACAAAACCTTCTGGTTGCATCATATACAACTCTTCGTTAATAAATCCATTAAGGAATGCAGTTTTGACATCCATTTGCCAGATTTCATAAAATGTGGCAATTGCTAACATGATTCGGACAGATTTAAGCATCGCTACAGTTGAGAAAATCTCATTGTAGTCAACACCTTCAACTTGTCGAAAACCTTTTTGTGACAAGTCGAGCTTTGTAGTTAGTAACACTACCATCAGTATCTGTCTTCCTCTTGAAGATCCAGTTATACAATATGGCTTGCCGATCATCAGGCAACTCCACCAAAGTCCACACTTTGTTCTCATACATGGATCCCATCTCAGATTTCATGGCCTCAAACCATTTCGTGGAATCTGGGCTCATCATCGCTTCCTCATAGTTCGTAGGTTCATCATGGTCTAGTAACATGACTTACAGAACAGGATTACCGTACCACTCTGGTGCGGATCTCACTCTGGTTTACCTACGAGGTTCGGTAGTAACTTGATCTGAAGTTACATGATCATCATCATTAGCTTCCTCACTAATTGGTGTAGGAATCACAGGAACTGATTTCTATGATGAACTACTTTCCAATTTGGGAGAAGGTACAATTACCTCATCAAGTTCTACTTTCCTCCCACTCACTTCTTTCAAGAGAAACTCCTTCTCTAGAAAGGATCCATTTTAGCAACGAATATCTTGCCTTCGGATCTGTGATAGAAGGTGTACTCAACAGTTTCCTTTGGGTATTCTATGAAGACGCACTTCTCCGATTTGGGTTCGAGCTTATCAGGTTGAAAACTTTTCACATAAGCATCGCAGCCCCAAACTTTAAGAAACGACATCTTTGGTTTCTTGCCAAACCACAGTTCATAAGGCGTCGTCTCAACGGATTTCGATGGTGCCCTATTTAAAGTGAATGCAATTGTATTTAATGCGTAACCCCAAAACGATAGTGGTAAATCGGTAAGATACATCATAGATCGCACCATATCCAATAAAGTGCGGTTACGACGTTCGGACACACCATTATGCTGTGGTGTTCCATATGGCGTGAGTTGCGAAACTATTTCACATTGTTTCAAATGAAGACCAAACTCGTAACTCAAATATTCATCTCCATGATCAGATCGTAGAAACTTTATTTTTCTTGTTACGATGATCACTTCACTCTGAAATTCTTTGAACTTTTCAAATGTTTCAGACTTATGTTTCATCAAGTAGATATACCCATCTCTGCTCAAATCATCCGTGAAGGTCAGAAAATAACGATACACGCCGCGAGCCTTAACACTCATCGGATTGCATACATCGGTATGTATTATTTCCAATAAGTCAGTAGCTCGTTCCATTGTTCCGGGGAACGGAGTTTTAGTCATCTTGCCCAAAAGACACGGTTCGCAAGCATCAAATGATTCATAACCAAGTGATTCCAAAGATCCATCTTTATGGAGTTTCTTCATGCGCTTTACACCGATATGACCCAAATGGCAGTGCCACAAATAAGTTGCACTATCATTATTAACTTTGCATCTTTTGGCATCAATATTATGAATATGTGTATCACTACGATCGAGATCCAACAAAATATTTTCATTGGGTGTATGACCATTTGAAGGTTTTATTCATGTAAACAGAACAACAATTATTCTCTGACTTTAAATGAAAAACTGTATTGCAATAAACATGATCAAATCATATTCATGCTCAACGCAAACACCAAATAACATTTATTTAGGTTTAACACTAATCCCGAAAGTATAGGGAGTGTGCGATGACGATCATATCAATCTTGGAACTACTTCCAACACTCATCGTCACTTCCCCTTCAACTAGTCTCTGTTTATTCTGTAACTCCTGTTTCGAGTTAATAATCTTAGCAACCGAACAAGTATCAAATACTCAG
This sequence comes from Aegilops longissima, assembly GCA_021605205.1. Lineage (NCBI taxonomy): Eukaryota > Viridiplantae > Streptophyta > Magnoliopsida > Poales > Poaceae > Aegilops > Aegilops longissima. The sequence continues at coordinate 149,688,184 of CM038681.1, forward strand.
GGGCTACTATAAACACTAGCAAGGCACACATCAATAACCTGTATATCAAATCTACTCTTGTTCACTTTGCCATCCTTCTTATCCACCAAATATTCAGGGCATTTCCGCTTCTAGTGACCATTTCCTTTGCAGTGTAAGCACTCTATTTCAGGCTTTGGTCCAGCTTTGGTCTTCTTCACGGGAGTGACAACTTGTTTGCCATTCTGCTTGAAGTTTCCCTTTCTTTCCCTTTGCCCTTTTCTTGAAACAAGTGGTCTTGTCAATCATCAACACTTGATGCTCTTTCTTGATTTCTACCTTCACGAAGAGCTCGGGAATCATTTTCGTCATCCCTTGCATACTATAGTTCATCACGAAGTTCTAGTAACTTAGTGATGGTGACTAGAGAATTCTGTCAATCACTATCTTATCTGGAAGATTAACTCCCAATTGATTCAAGCGATTGAAGTACCCGGACAATCTGAGCACATGCTCACTAGTAGAGCGATTCTCCTCCATCTTTTAGCTATAGAATTTGTTGGAGACATCATATCTCTCAACTCGGGTATTTGCTTGAAATATTAACTTCAATTCCTGGAACATCTCATATGGTCCATGACGTTCAAAACGTCTTTGAAGTCCTGATTCTAAGTCGTTAAGCATGGTGCACTAAACTATCAAGTAGTCATCTTTTTGAGCTAGCCAAACGTTCATAACGTCTGCATCTGCTCCAGCAATAGGTTTGTCACCTGGCTGTGCATCAGGGACATAATTCTTCTGTGCAGCAATGAGGATAAACGTCAGATCACGGACCAAGTCCGCATCATTGCTACTAACATTTTTCAACTTAGTTTTCTCTAGGAACACATATAAAAACATAGGGAAGCAAAAACATAGGGAAGCAACAACGCGAGCTATTGATCTACAACATAATTTGCAAAATACTACCAGTACTAAGTTCATGATAAATTTAAGTTCAATTAATCATATTACTTAAGAACTCCCACTTAGAAAGACATCCCTCTAGTCTTCTAAGTGATCACGTGATCCAAATCAACTAAACCATAACAGATCATCACGTGAAATGGAGTTGTTTTCAATGGTGAACATCACTATGTTAATCATATCTACTATATGATTCACGCTCGACCTTTCGGTCTCAGTGTTCCGAAGCCATATCTGCATATGCTAGGCTCGTCAAGTTTAACCTGAGTATTTCGCGTGTGCAAAACTGGCTTGCACCCATTGTAGATGGACGTAGAGCTTATCACACCTGATCATCACGTGGTGTCTGGGCACGACGAACTTTGGCAACGGTGCATACTCAGGGAGAACACTTTTATCTTGAAATTTAGTGAGAGATCATCTTATAATGCTACCATCAATCAAAGCAAGATAAGATGCATAAAGGATAAACATCACATGCAATAAATATAAGTGATATGATATGGCCATCATCATCTTGTGCTTGTGATCTCCATCTTCGAAGCACCGTCATGATCACCATCGTCACCGGCGTGACACCTTGATCTCCATCGTAGCATCGTTGTCGTCTCGCCAATCTTGTGCTTCCTTGACTATCGCTACCGTTTAGTGATAAAGTAAAGCATTACAGGGCGATTGCATTGCATATAATAAAGCGACAACCATATGGCTCCTGCCAGTTGCCGATAACTCGGTTACAAAACATGATCATCTCATACAATAAAATATAGCATCACGTCTTGACCATATCACATCACAACATGCCCTGCAAAAACAAGTTAGACGTCCTCTACTTTGTTGTTGCAAGTTTTACGTGGCTGCTACGGGCTTAGCAAGAACCTTTCTTACCTACGCATCAATACCACAACGATAGTTCGTCAAGTTAGTGTTGTTTTAACCTTCGCAAGGACCGGGCGTAGCCACACTCGGTTCAACTAAAGTTGGAGAAACTGACACCCGCCAGCCACCTGTGTGCAAAGCACGTCGGTAGAACTAGTCTCGCGTAAGCGTACGCGTAATGTCGGTCCGGGCCGCTTCATCCAACAATACCGCCGAACCGAAGTATGACATGCTGGTAAGCAGTGTGACTTGTATCGCCCACAACTCACTTGTGTTCTACTTGTGCATATAACATCTACGCATAAAACCAGGCTCGGATGCCACTGTTGGGGAACATAGTAATTTCAGAAAAATTCCTACGCACACGCAAGATCATGGTGATGCATAGCAACGAGAGGGGAGAGTGTTGTCCACGTACCCTCATAGACCGAAAGCGAAAGTGTTATGACAACGCGGTTGATGTAGTCGTACATCTTCACGATCCGACCGATCCAAGTACCGAACGTACGGCACCTCCGAGTTCAGCACACGTTCAGCTCGATGACGATCCCCGGACTCCGATCCAGCAGGGTGTCGGGGATGAGTTCCGTCAGCACGACGGCGTGGTGACAATCTTGATGTTCTACCGTCGCAGGGCTTCTCCTAAGCACCGCTACAATATTATCGAGGACTATGGTGGAGGGGGACACCGCACACGGCTAAGAGATCTCAAGGATCAATTGTTGTTATGCCTAGAGGTGCCCCCCTGCCCCCGTATATAAAGGAGCAAGGGGGAGGAGGCGGCCGGCCTAGGAGGTGCGCGCCAAGGGGAGTCCTACTCCCACCGGGAGTAGGACTCCCTCCTTCCTTGTTGGAGTAGGAGAAGGGGAAAGAGGGGGAGAGGAAGAAGGAAAAGGGGGCTGCGCCCCTTGTCCAATTAGGACCAGAGGGGGGCGAGGCCTCCTTCCTTTGGCCTCTCTCCTATATTCCCGTATGGCCCAATAAGGCCCATATACTCCCGGCGAATTCCGTAACTCTCCCAGACTCGAAAAATACCCGAATCACTCGGAACCTTTACAAGTCCGAATATAGTCGTCAATATATCGATCTTGACGTCTCGACCATTTCAAGACTCCTCGTCATGTCCCCGATCTAATCCAGGACTCCGAACTCCTTCGGTACATCAAAACTCATAAACTCATAATATAACTGTCATCGAAACCTTAAGCGTGCGGACCCTACGGGTTCGAGAACAATATAGACATGACCGAGACAAGTCTCCGGTCAATAACCAATAGAGGAACCTGGATGCTCATATTGGCTCCCACATATTCTACGAAGATCTTTATCGGTCAGACCGCATAACAACATACGTTGTTCCCTTTGTCATCGGTATGTTACTTGCCCGAGATTCGATCGTCGGTATCCAATACCTAGTTCAATCTCGTTACCGGCAAGTCTCTTTACTCGTTCCGTAATGCATCATTCCGTAACCAACTCATTGGCCACATTGCTTGCAAGGCTTATAGTGATGTACATTACCGAGAGGGCCCAGAGATACCTCTCCGACAATCGGAGTGACAAATCCTAATCTCGAAATACGCCAACTCAACATGTACCTTTGGAGACACCTGTAGAGCTCCTTTATAATCACCCAGTTACGTTGTGACGTTTGGTAGCACACAAAGTGTTCCTCCGTAAACGGAGTTGCATAATCTCATAGTCATAGGAACATGTATAAGTCATGAAGAAAGCAATAGCAACATACTAAATGATCAAGTGCTAAGCTAACGGAATGGGTCAAGTCAATCACATCATTCTCCTAATGATGTGATCCCGTTAATCAAATGACAACTCTTTGTCCATGGCTAGGAAACATAACCATCTTTGATTAATGAGCTAGTCAAGTAGAGGCATACTAGTGACACTCAGTTTGTCTATGTATTCACACATGTATCATGTTTCCGGTTAATACAATTCTAGCATGAATAATAAACATTTATCATGAAATAAGGAAATAAATAATAACTTTATTATTGCCTCTAGGGCATATTTCCTTCACCATCGGGGAACATCAACTGCTGTTGCACCCACAAGATAATTTCCCTCATAGCTGGCCTTCCAAGATTGAACCATGCCTTTGGCTTCGTCCAGTTCTGCTTTCCTTTCGGTTCTTTCATGTTTTGTAACGGCCTATCACATAGCGCCTCTAGATCGACTCTAGCCTTAGTATTATCCTTTGGCTTCCCATCTATGCCGAACAATGTACCAAAAAGTGCCTCGCGATATTCTTCTCGCAGCATCACGTCGATGTTGTGTGGGCAAAGGAGGTCTTTGAAGTAAGGAAGATCCCATAAGCATGTTTTGTGAGTCCACGCGTGCTTAGTATTATACCCCTTGAAGTACCACGGACGCTGTGGATCTGCTCGAGAGCATTTAATCGATCCAGGTCTGTTGGCTGTCAATGCAGGTGGTGCGGAGTTTTGACAACTCGCCTCGATGAAGTTCTTCTTGTCTTTCCTGAACTTATGGCGAGGATCCGAGAACTGTCTATGCATGTTGAAGCAAGAAAACTTGCGACCGCCCGAAGCCAACGAAACTCAAGAGCTCCCTTGCATGTGGGGCACGAGAACCTTCCATGCACACACCAGCCAACGAATAGCGATCGCCGCAAGTGATGCGTCGAGTACATGTACCGTACACGCATTATGAAGTTCCGCTTGCTATAGGCGTCGATGTCTTGAACCCATTATCCTGTGCTTCTTGCAATTCGTCCTTAAGCGGTTGCATGTACACATTCATATTTTTTCCGGATAGTTAGGCCTGGAATTATCAACGCCAGAAAATGTTCTTTCTTTGCATAATCTGTCCGGGGATTGAGTGGAAAGACAAATACGGGCCAACAACTGTATTGGGCTGCCGTCATACCAAACACACTGAACCCATCCGTGCTGATGCCGACTCGAGGATGCCTCAGATCTGCCGCTTTGTCAGCATGTAATTCATCAAACTTTTTCCATGCAACACCATCCGATGTGTGTACCATCATCAGGTTCCCATCTGTATCTAGTTCGGTTCTTTTGCCTGTTTTGTGCCATGTCATCTGTCTGGCCGTCTCCTCAACCATGAAAAGACGTTGAAGTCTTGATACAATTGACATATACCGAAGAACACTAACAGGGATTTTGGTCTGTGTCTTCTCACCCATACCGTTGTCTACCACAATATACCTGGAAGACTTGCAAATGGGACAATAGTTCAAGTCCGCATAGTCAAGCCTAAATAAGGCACATCCTTTCTCACAGGCATGTATCTTCTCATAGGGCATCTTCAGTGCGAAGTGGATTTTGTCCGGCTGGTACAGGTTTGCAGGCATTACATGGCCTTTGGGTAGAAAGCGTCCAAATACTGTCATAATTGCATCATAGCATTCTCTGCCCAAGTTGAACTGAGCCTTCAGAGCCATTACTTGTGAGATGGCATCCAACTGACAAAGCTCAGTGTGCTCGTGGAGCGGACGTTTTGAAGACTCCAACATTACATTGAAGGCCTTTGCAGATTCCTCCATCTCCTCGTCTGAATCCCGAGCATCATCATAGTCTTGCACCATGTTTTCCATCCCGGTACCATGCTCGTCGGTGCGACGATGATCCACCTCAGCTCGGTCACGTTGGGAAGACTCACCATGAAATGTCCACACCGTATAATCGGGCGTAAAACCACTCTTCTGTAGGTGTTTGCCCATTTCAGCCTCTATCCTCTTTTCCCAATTGCCGCACCGGAAACAGGGGCACCAGGTTTTCTTTTGGCCATTTGCAAATGCGGCTTGCACAAACCCCTTGGTTTTTGTGAACCATTCAGCGCTCCATTTGTTCTCGACCAGTGTGACGGTATACATCCACGCACGATCACTCATCTTGACTTTCGAGCTCTTGGACACACAACAATTATATATGTAATTCACCATGTATATATTCATCGTTGATCTACTTTGTCAATTTTATTACGTCCATGCAACCTACACTCTAATAGGTAATGATAGGTCCTAATCCCACCCGTGTATGTGTAGATTGGGTTCATTTTCCCATGCTATGCTCCGGATCCGACGCAAAATTTCGGCAGCACCTCCCCGCTGTTCTCCTGATACACGTTTCTGCAATAAACAGAGAGGATGTGTACCCGGAGAACAACAGGGGAGGCACTAACGAAATTTATGTGTCGGATCCGGAGCAAAGCATATGGGTAAACAAACCCAATCTACACATACTCGGGCTGTCCATGGATAGCGTTGGACAATTCGAAAGAATCAAGGTTATAAATATGCAAATGCATGCATATTTATAACTATGACGCTTTCGAACTGGAGACACATATTGGTTACGATACGATGATTCAAGACACATATATAGCTAGCTATCAAGTTTCATCGAATAGATCAAATAATTAATGGGGAGGAGGACATGTCATTTGTGCTCACCCACCAACGAAGGCGCGAGCTCACAAGCGCACGGCGCGGTCGTCGAACACCAAACCTCGCAGCGATGAAACAACCGCACATTTAAAACTACCCGATCAACACAATTATATATGATGTTTTTCATAACAAAATCGAAAAATATATGACCTAACTAATAATTCACAAATATATGACCCCGTCGGCCTCTGGAAGGCCAAAGAACTCCTTTTCGGGAGGTGTCGGGGTCGGGGTGTCGTGTCGGTGTCGGGGTGCCGTGTCGGGTCGGGTCGGGGTCTCGGGGTCGGGTCTCGGGTCGGGTGCCGGTCGGGTCGGGTGCCGGGTCGGTGTCGGGGTCGGGTGTCGGGTCGGGTGCCGGTCGGGTCGGGTGCCGTGTCGGTGTCGGGTCGGGGTGTCGGGTCAGGCTCAGGGTCGGGGTGTCGGGGTCGGGGTCGGGGTCGGGGTCGAGGTGTCGGGGTTGGGGTCTCGGGGTCGGGGTGTCGTGTCGGGGTGCCGGGTCGTGGTCGGGGTGCCGTGTCGGGTCGGGGTTTTTTCCTCTTTTTTTCCTTTTCTTCTTCTTCCTCTTCTTCCTTTTCTTCCTTTTCTTCCTTTTTTTCCTTCTTCTTCTTCTTCTTCTTCTTCTTCTTCTTCTTCTTCTTCTTCTTCTTCTTCTTCTTCTTCTTCCTCCTTTCCTTTTTCCTCTTCTTCTTCTCCTCCTCTCCTCTTTTTTCTTCTTCTTCTTCCTCTTCTTCTTTTTTCTTCTCCTCCTCCTCTTCTTCTTCTTCCTTTCCTTTTTCCTCTTCTTCTTCTCCTCCTCTCCTCCTTTTTTCTTCTTCTTCTTCTTTCTTGAAACTAAAACTAACCTAAAACTAAACCTAAAACTAAACCTAAATCTAAAACTAAAACTAAAACTAAATCTAAACTAAACATAAACCTAAAACTAAAAAACAGAAAAGAAAAGGAAAAACTAAATCTAAACCTAAAACTAAACTAAAACTAAACCTAAACCTAAAACTAAACATAAAACTAAAACTAAAACTAAATCTAAACTAAACATAAACCTAAAACTAAAAAATAGAAAAAAAGGAAAAAAGGAGGAGGTAGAGCTCACCTAGGGCAGGGCGGTGGAGGAGGGGGCGATGGAGGAGGCGCGGGCGGCTGGAGGCGGCGCTGGCCGGGTGGGGCTGGGGACTGGGGTTGGCAGGCGGCGCCGAGACAGAGGCGGCAGCAAGCGGCGACAGGGGGCGGCGCCGGCCGGTGGGCGACAGCGACATGGGCCAGCAAGCGGGCGCGGGGGAAAGGCGCCGAGACGGGCAGCGGGGCGGGGGACAAGGGGGGCTGGGCGCCGGGTGGTGCGACGGCGCCAGGGGCGATGGGGCAGGGAGCCGGGGCGGGTGGGGCGACAGGCGGCGAGTGGTGGCGGCGGCGCGGTGAGAAGAGCGAGGAGAGAAAGCAGAGAGAGGGCGGGAGGGCGCGCCGTTAGATATGTTAAATCTTTGCCGTCTCCTTTTTGCTTTTCCGTCTCGCTAGCAAACGGCAAGAGGGAGGGCCATTAAGTTTTTTAAGCAGCTCGTCGATTGGGGCCCTCCCTCTTTGCCGTCTGCTATGACGAAAGAACTGGCCGATGGCAAACAAAGTCTTTGCCATCGCCCGTTCTTTCTTTCAGCTGCTTTTGGGTAGTGATGGCAAGAGAGCTTCTTCTTGTCACTAGTCGACGGCAAAGAGCTGGCAGATGGCAAAGTAGCTAATTCCAGTAGTGTAGAGGCTATATCATGCATTAAAACTACTTTGGACCATATAAATTTGACATGCAAGCTCAAGAACAGGGTCACCTCAGTAGAAAAAATTTGCAATGAATAAAGCACTAGAACAAAAACTAATTGGACCATTGGAGGAGTCACATACCGAAGAACAATCCCCCAAAATAGTTTTGTGAATGGAGCTTTGAGCAAGGAGATCGAAAATGGCATCAAGATGAGCTAGAACACGGGTTTGAGCTATGGGAGGATTTTTTTTTGGAGGAAGACGAAGTGAGTGGGTGCTAGAATAAGTGGAGGGGGCCACGTGGGGCCCACGAGGCAGAGGCGCGCCCCAGGGGGTGGGCTCGCCCTGTGCCCTCGTGGCCTAATGGTGGGTTCCCCTGGTGTGTTCTGAGTGCCAGAAATTCTTAAATATTCTATAAAAAATCATACTTCATTTTCAGGGCATTTCGAGAACTTTTATTTTCAGGGTATTTTTTATTGCATGGATAATTCAGAAAACAGACATAAAATACTATTTTTGCTTTATATAAGTAAAAGGAGGGTACAAATAGTTGTGCTTTCTAACTTCATCCATCTCATGCTCATCAAAAGGAATCCACTAACAAGGTTGATCAAGTCTTGTTAACAAACTTCTTCCGAATAACATGAAACCGGAGAATTTTCGAATAACACTAGGTTACCTCAACGGGGATATGCATGTACCCAACAATAAGAATATCATATTTCTTTTTTACAGTAGGAAGAGGGAATTCAAAACCTCCAATAGTAATCATTGAAATTTTTCCAATAGAATTTATACTATGAACTTGAGGTTGTTTCCTCGGGAAGTGTACTGTATGCTCATTGCCATTAACATGAAAAGTGACATTGCCCTTGTTGCAATCAATAACAGCCCCTGCAGTATTTAGAAAAAGGTCTACCGAGGATGATCGACATACTGTCGTCCTCGGGAATATCAAGATTAACAAAGTCCGTTAAAATAGTAACGTTTGCAACCACAACAGGCACGTCCTCACAAATACCGACGGGTATAGCAGTTAATTTATCGGCCATTTGCAAAGAGATTTCAGTAGGTGTCAACTTATTCAAATCAAGTCTATGATATAAAGAGAGAGGCATAACACTAACACCAGCTCCAAGATCACATAAAGCAGTTTTAACATAGTTTCTTTTAATGGAGCACGATATAGTTGGTACTCCTGGATCTCCTAGTTTTTTTGGTATTCCACCCTTAAAAGTATAATTGGCAAGCATGGTGGAAATTTCAACTTCCGATATCTTTATTTTATTAGTAACAATATCTTTCATATACTTAGCATAAGGATTCATTTTAAGCATATCAGTCAAACGCATACGCAAAAAGATAGGTCTAGTCATTTCAGCAAAGCGCTCAAAATCCTCATCATCCTTTTTCTTGGATGGCTTAGGAGGAAAAGCATGGGTTTCTAAACCCATGGTTCTCTTTCTTTACTGTGCTTCCTAGCTACGAAGTCTCTCTTATCATAACGTTGATTCTTTGATTGTGGGTTATCAAGATCAACAGCAGGTTCAATCTCTACATCATTGTTATTGCTAGGTTGAGCATCAACATGAACATCATCATTAACATTATCACTAGGTTCATGTTCATTACAGATTGTGTTCCAAAGATCGTAAATAGAAATATCATTGGGATTCTCAGGTGTGTCTATAACAGGTTCACTAGAAGCATGCAAAGTCCTATCATTTTTCTTTTTCTTTTTCTTAGAAGGACTAGGTGCATCAATATTAGTTCTCTGAGAATCTTGCTCAACTCTCTTAGGGTGGCCCTCGGGATACAAAGGTTCCTGAGTCATTCTGCCACCTCTAGTCATAACTCTAACAACATTATCATTATTTTTATTATTTAATTCACTGAGCAAATCATCTTGTGCTTTAAGTACTTGTTCTACTTGAGTGGTAACCATAGAAGCATGTTTGCTAATAAGCTTAAGGTCACCTTTAATTCTATACATATAATCACTCAAGTGTTCAATCATATAAGCATTACGTTTCATTTGTCTACCAACATAAGCATTGAAGTTTTCTTGTTTAACAATAAAATTATCGGACTCATCCAAGCATTGACTAGCAGACTTATAACAAGGAATATCACCTTCATCAAATCTATAGGGAGAATTTACCTTTACTACCAGTGTCGGGTTATCAAGACCATGTATTTCTTCAATAGGTGGTAAATTATTAACATCTTCAGCTTTAATACCTTTTTTTTTCATAGATTTCTTTACCTCTTGCATATCTCCAGGACTGAGAAATAGAATACCCCTTTTCTTCGGAGTTGGCTTAGGAGTTGGTTCAGGAAGTGTCCAATCATTATCATTGCTCAATATATTATTTAATAGCAACTCAGCTTGCTCAACGGTTCTTTCCCTCAAAACACAACCAGCACAGCTATCCAGGTGGTCTCTGGAAGCATCGGTTAATCCATTATAGAAGATATCAAGTATTTTATTTTTCTTTAGAGGATGATCGGGCAAAGCATTAAGTAATTAGAGAAGCCTCCCCCAAGCTTGTGGGAGACTCTCTTCTTCAATTTGCACAAAATTATATATTTCCCTTAAGGCGGTTTGTTTCTTATGAGCGGGGAAATATTTAGCATAAAAGTAATAAATCATATCCTGGGGACTACGCACACAACCAGAAGAAAGAGAATTAAACCATATTTTAGCATCACCCTTTAATGAGAACGGAAATAACTTAAGGATATAGTAATAACGAATTTTTTCCTCATGAGTAAATAGGGTGGCTATATCATTCAATTTAGTAAGATGTGCCACAAAAGTTTCAGATTCATTACCATAAAAAGGATTAGATTCAAGTCAGCAGATATATATATATATATATATATATATATATATATATATATATATATATATATATATATATATATATATATATATATATATATATAGGATTGACTATTCGTCACCTGGGTGAGGAATAGTTATTCTTCACCCTCTGTTTTACCATCAATACACGTAATTTTACGTTCCGTAAGTTTTTCTTATTTCCGACGTAAAAGAGACCGTGAGAAAATTTATAATCGTAAGTAAAAATATTTTATGTCATGTAAAATTACAAACGTAAAAACATAGTGTAAAATACACATAAACTGCAAATTTTCTTGTCTTATGACCTATATTTTTATTTTCTTATGCCAAATTTTACATAATGAATCAATAGGAATGTAACTATTTGAATTCCAAACGTAATTTAATTATGAAATGATCATAAGATTACCTCGGTGAAGAATAACTTATTCTTCACCCCGGGTGATGAATAGGATCACTAATATATATATATATATATATATATATATATATATATATATATATATATATATATAAACATCTGGGCTATTCTGTTACTCTTTTTGAACTGAAGATTTCAGATGGTTGTACTGATGTTTTCGAAGCGGTTGAACTGATGCTTTCAGTTGTGTTTAACAGATCGTCTTCTTTAGTTAAAAAACTTTTTGTAATTTTTTTGTCAGAACGTGGCGTGTAATATATCGTTGGAAAGCTCTTAACAACCATATTTCAAGTATATTGAACGTTTTTGCAAAATCATTATGGTTTAAGAGCAGTTCTGAAAAAACCATTTTTTTCAAAACCGAAAACGTGAATCATATTTTGGACTCAATTTTCAAACCATTTGTCGGAATTGAGCAAATAAGATGGCATTGGAAAGCTAGTGAAAATACGCATCTTCCATACATGTATTGTTTTTTCTAATTCTATATGATTTAAAATTAATTTTGAAAACGGTGAAATTCAGGGTGAAACGTATTTTCGCGATTTTTTGCAAACGGTTTGTCGGACTGATGCAAATGATACGGAGTTGGAAAGCTATGGAAAATGCGCAACTTTTTTATATAGAAATGGTTTTCTAATTCTTTACGGTTTAAAAACGAATTCGAATACGGTCAAATTTGATTTTGAACGTGATTTTTTTTAAAAGTTTGTCGAAATATGGCAAATAATATACCGTTGGATAGCTACCGAAAATTTGAAACTTAGTCATGTTGAACGTTTTCTCGACTTCGCAACCGTTTAAGAGTAATTTTGAATACGGCATAACGGATCCTGCTGTTTTCTCGTCTGAAAAACAAAGTAGTCGTACTGATATATGTGTATGTTTGTACTGAGCTATTTTTTGTAGTGTAATTTTGAACGGTTCCGAAGAAAGGTACTTGTACTGATGCTTACATGGGTTTGTACTAAGCGTGTTTTCACTAACTAAACTCTGCTCTGTTTTGCTCGTAATTTTTCAATGGTTTATATCATCGAACAAAATGATATTTTTTTCAAAAGAAAATGTTTTTTTATTCTTTTTTGAACTAAACTTTTTTTACAATGATGTTTCGGACTTCTCTTATTTTACGACTTGTACTTTTCTCATTTGAATTGCATGGGGTTTCTTTTTTGCTTGAACTTTTACAAGTTGAATTTCTGCCATTTCTTTTATTCCGAACGGACCACCATTTTTAACTTGTACTGATCAATATTTTTAATTCAACTATTTTTCTTTCTAGAACGGACGAATATATGTTCGAGAAAAGAGTACTTGAACGGATGTATGTATAGTTTTGTACTGAGCGTGTTTTCACATACTGAGCGTGTTTTGTGACGATATTCTAGACTTCTCTCATTTTGAACTCAGCTTTGAGCGATCGTTACTAAAACAAGAAGTTGTACTGTTGAGCACAACTCCTTGAGTGACCGGCCATAAAAAAAGAAGTTAAGTTGTACTGTTGAGCGGGAGGTCCTCGACCCCGACCGCGTAAGTACTTAGTATGACGATGTATTTGTACTGCCCAAAAACATACACGGAAGCACAAAGTAAGCATTTAAGTACATTGGCGCTCACAGGAATAATCACACGCACAAAAACTTTTTCTTTGATTTGTTAACGAAGTGATGATATAAATACATAGTAAAAAGAGATATAAGGAGTAAAAAGAGCCTTACGTTCCCTTCCACAATCAATTCCCCTACATAACTAAAGCATTTCTAGACTCAACTTCGACCAGGTTGGCTTGGAAATCCTACAGGCAGTCAGGCTCTGGTACCAAAGCTGTCGGGACCCCGATCCTAAGTCACACCGATCTAGCATGTAACACATCATATCACTTTGCGGCCTCACGCACGGTATTCCCACGGGTGTCGCCTTACCATGGCCCGGGACCGCTTTAGCCTTTTGGCTCACGATATGATAGTGTCGCTAGCATCCATATGACAGAGAACCCGGGCCGACATGACTAGTCGTGAACCCAAAGTGGCACTAACCTATGGGGACAGGCATACATGAATCAACATCGAGCATGTCGGTCAGCGCAGCGAATCCGGGCTGTAGCACTGGCTAACAGACTCCGGAAACCGGGCTGTAGCAGGCTAGGCAGGACTCGGATGTCACCACGTGACATTTCCCGAAGGATGATACAGAACGAGCGTGAATCACATGCCGCCAGTCTAAGTGTTCTCGAGCAGTAGTCTTTGGGCTAGCAGACTTGATAAACCGGCTGTAGCGGACTACCATGGCTCGGTGGAAGCACTAGACTACATTTCCCCATAAGAGAGGCTACCAAGGATAGACAACTAGGTTGTCGGATCCCACACATAGCAATACACGTTACACGTACGCATAACATGCAAGTATGTGTTGTACAACATGGCATCACAACATAACACAAACTCATATAGATAAAGGCCCGTAAGAGCCACATAGCATTTAATACAAACAGGGTCACATGACCCATCATTCGAGCATACAAGCAACAAGCGGAAGCATTACATGTCCGAGTACGATAACTACAAAAGAAAAAGGCTGAGAAGCCTGACTATCTACAAGACCCTCCCAAGGGTACAAGATCGTAGCTGAGGTAACAAGCTACTCGTCAAGTCCAAGCGAAACTACTAGTAAGACCAAGTCTCCGCTGCAAAACATAAATAAAGCAACGTGAGTACAAAGGTACTCAAGAAGACTTACATCAGATCCTATTATACATGCATTAGTATCAAGAAGGTAATGTGGAGTTTAGTTGCAGCAAGCCAGCTTTGACTCTGTGGCTATCCCGTTCTACGACTACCAGAACTTCTTTGAGGTGATATGGCGCACACGAGTCCACTAATCACCACACAATACACTACTATGGATTCATCCCGCCTCCCTCTACGAGAAGGCCATCCATAGCACTCACACTTGTCTTGAGCATTTTAGAGTATCCAGTTCAAGTTGTCTATGTACCACGAAGCATCCAAGAAGTCCATAACCGAGGACACGGCTATTCGAATAGATCATGATAACCCTGCAGGGGTGTACTTCTTCACACACGCCTCGCCACTTACCGCCATATACACATCATGTATCTCGGCAACCTTCAAGCGGAAGCCGGGCGAGGGTGTCGGCCACGACCGACTAACCACACAAGACTCTAGTCCAGGTTTATCGCCTATTCGGGTTCCATCCGCAAGGAGATCCGCCGGGGTGTCGCTCATGCCCCAACGATGTGTGTGTGGTTCCCGAGCCCACCATCCGGTGCCACTCGGTACACCAGGCCACGTGTGCCTAGTCTTTCCCAAGCCCACCCTGCCGGGTGCCACTTGGTAGAAAAATAGCACTACCTACAAACACCAGAAACTAGTTGCGACTCCTGGACAGAGATCAAGTTGGTTAATAAGTCGAGAGGGGCACTTAAGCATTCCAATGTGTGGTAGTAGCTAGTCATTGGACAACATACATGTAACTCGGTGCTTAATGACGGTTCCAAGGAGACAACCCACCATGTACTCCTACATGGCCTCTCACCGCTACCTTTACCAAATCGTGTTCACACACTTCACTCTCAGCATCAGAACATATCGTAACACTCTAATTCATTCCCAATGAATCAGAGCTGAAACAACTCTAAGCAATAGCAGGCATAGCATGGTAGGAACACAACATGGCTCAATCAACTCCTACACATGCTAGTGGGTTTCAACTATTTACTGTGGCAATGGCAGGTCATGCAGAGGAATGGGTTCAACTACCGCAGCACAAAGTAGCAGATGAATCGTTATTGTCCTAATGCAATAACTGAGAGCAGGAGCGAGAGAGTAGGATTGTATCGGAATGAACAAGGGGGTTTGCTTGCCTGGTAAATCAACAAGGGAGGCACTGCTTCACAGACAGGTACTCTCGAGCACTCTCCATAGCTGGACCTATCGAGAAGGAACGGTGCCAACAATCAATACACAAGCATATGCAACAATATGATGCATGAACATGGCATGTAGATGTGATGCTGTTGAGCTAATGCAGCTAGAGTTCATTTGGTTGAAGTCCACTTGAACCAAAAATTCAAATGCAACTCCAAGTTAATCTCTTATATATGCCATTATAGTGTTTCACTTATTCAGCAGGTATAACTTGGTTTGTCATGCATGAAACTGGTACAGATGGGTAGATTGAATTTTTCTGATAATTTTTCATATATAAATTATTTCAATCTGAGCTACGGTTGAATTTATATGAATTTTAGAAGTTTATAACATTTCTCGAATTTCCTGAAAAGAATAAATCCAGAAAATTGCATTACTGCGTCAGCATTGAGTAAGCATGATGTCAGCGAGTCAATCAAGGGCTGATGAGGTCAAACCTGACGTGTGGGGTCCACACGTCAGTGACACGGGGTTAAACAGGGGGTTATTTGCTTAATTAAAAGGATTAGGGGGCTGGGGCCCACTGGTCAGTGTTAGTGGTTAACTAGGCGGTGATTAGCACTAAGCTAATCACCTGGTCGATAGGGCCCACCCGTCAGGCCGGCGAGGTCGTCGGCGGCGACCTCAGGACGCGGCGGCGTCCGCGTTATAGGCCACGGGCGGCGGCTAAGGGCACCGGGGCGTAGCCCGGGCTCGTCCGCATCCAGGGGAGCAGACGGGAAGCCGCGGGGGCGCCGGAGCTCGCCGGAGCGGGGCTCGCGGCGGCGGCCGGAGCTCGGGCTCGAGCGGCTGCGGGCTACAGAGCACGGGGAGGCAGGAGAGGAGTGGGAACCGACGCGGGGGGGCTCACAGGGGACCGGAAGAGACGACGGCGAGCTCGGGGGAGGCGCTGACGGCGGCGAGCGGCGACGGAGATCCACGGCGGCCGACGATGAAGAAGACGACGGTGGCGACGATGGAGGCCGTCTGGAGGTGCGTGGCTTGGTGAGGAGGGAGAGGGGTACGCGGCGGATCTATGGAGCGCGTCGGGGAGGCGAAGCCGTGGCTGTGGGCGGCAACAAGGGTGGTGAGCGGTGGCGCCGGCCGTGCAAGGTGGGAGAGAAACCAGGGAGGGGAGGAATGAGAGAGAGGGAGAGAGGTGCGGGCGTCGCGTGGCGCCGTCCGGGCCATCCAGAGCGACGAGGGGAGGACAGCAGGAGGGGAGGGGAGGCGGCGGCGCGGCGGGGCTGCTGCTGTCGGGCACGCCCATCCTCCCTGCCGAGGACGAAGACGACAGAGGAGGGGGCTGTGGGGGCTGGGCCACTTTGGCTGGCTGTGGGGGCCAAAGACAGAGCTGGGCCAGCAGTAGGTCCGTAAGGTTTTTCCTTTTATTTCTTTTCTATTTTTCTGACATTTGTTTTGATTTAATTAAAATACTAAATCATTTTATTTCCTTATGCCAATTTTTGTAGGAGCTAACTATATTATTCCAGAGCTCCTCAAGAACTAGCATAATTATTGGACATATAATATATATATATAACATATATATATCCAATGCAAATAATTATGCATTAATTCCAAATGCCCAAAATAAATACTTATGAGCTCCTAAAAATATTGGTTTGATTTTTATCTCTGTCCAATATTTTCAGAGAGCAACATGAACATTTTCTTGAACCTTTTTGAGCAATTTTATTTGATCAATTTCCAAAAGATTCTGAGGGTTTCACAAATCCTCATTTCAATTTAAATGGAATTTAAACATGATGCACAAATGACTAGCTAGTCTAGGTCATACCGTAACTAGGATGTGACAACTCGCCTCACTTGAAAGAATCTCGCCCCGAGATTCGTGGGGTCGATGGAAAGAACGCTGGGTACTCCAATAAGACGATCTTCTCGCCCCAAATAGCTTCTCTCTCGGAATGATGAGACCATCGAACCTTGAGAAACTTGATGTTCGACGTCGGGTAACACGCTCTGCTTGATCAAGAATGCGAACCGGTACTCTCGGTATGTGAGGTTATCTTGGAGATCAAGCTTAAGTGGTCCACTCCACGGATGGGATCCGAGAAGCAACGCCTGAGTTGAGAGACGGGAAGACATCATGAACTCGAGAAAGATGTGGGGTAGTTCCAACTGGTAGGCAACCTCTCCTCGCTTAGCGAGAATGCGAAGGGACCAATGTAACGAGGAGCCAACTTGCCCTTGATACCAAAACGATGGGTACCCTTTAGAGGAGTAACCCAAGGTAAGCCTTGTCGCCAACTTCATAAGCCACTTCCTTATGACGACGGTCATATCGGCTCTTTGACGAGATTGGGCTGTTTTCAAATTCTCACGAATGATGCGAACTTGCTCTTCTCGCCTCCGGATCATATCCGTCCAAAGAATTGTCTTTCACCGTTTCGACCAGTTCAAAGGTGTTCGACATCTTCGCCCATAGAGAATCTCAAAAGTAGCTTTCTTGAGACTGGATTGGTAGCTATAGTTATAAGCAAACTCGGCGAAAGGAAGGCATTTCTCCCAATCCATACCGAATGAGATAACGCAAGCTCTAAGCATGTCTTCGAGAATTTGGTTGACCCTTTCCACCTGACCACTTGACTGAGGGTGGAAAGCGGTACTGAAGGAAAGATGGGTGCCCATGGCAGTTTGGAAATTCTCCCAGAAATGAGAAGTGAAAAGACTGCCACAGTCTGAATTGATCTCTAGTGGAACACTATTCGAGAAATGTATAAGTCAGCGAGCTGACTAGCAGTGATACTCTCTCGAACAGGAAGGAAGTGCGCCACTTTGGAGAGACGATCAATGACTACGAAGATAGCATTATTCCTTTCTTGGTCCCGGAAAGCCGTGATGAAGTCCATACCAACTTTATCCCATTTCCACTCGTGAATGGCTAAAGGCTGAAGGGTGCCAAGAGGTCTCGATGCTCTGCTTAACGCGACGACAAACGTCATAGTTAGCAATAAACTGAGAAATTTCTCTCTTCATCCTAGTCCACCGTAACCTCCGGCGAGGTCCCGATACATCTTAATACTACCGGATGAATCGTGAGAGGAGATTCATGCGCCTCCTTAAGATCAATTGTCAAGATGTTGACTCTTGGGAACCACCAAGCGATTCTCAAAGAAGACAACACTCGATCATCCATAGAGAAACATCCACCAACTCCCTTCTTAATGTTTCTCTTAATGCGATAACACCTCTATCAAACTTCCGTCGAGATGATCTAATCCTCAAGGTTAGGTTTCGCCACCAAGGTAGAAAGGAATCCGTGAGGAGCAATGTGAAAGTTAAGCTTACAAAATTCCTCATGGATAAGTGGTTGACCCTGCTGCAACATGAGATTGTTGCAATAGGATTTACGGCTTAGCGATCAGCCATGACATTGGCTTTGCACGGGTGTAGGTAATCCCTAGATCATAATCTGAGATCAACTCCAACCAACGCCTTTGCCTAAGGTTCAAATCTGGTTGGGTGAAGATATACTTAAGACTCGTGATCGTGTAGATCTCACAACGCTTACTAAGAAGGTAGTGTCGCCATGTCTTAAGTGCATAGACTACGGCTGCAAGCTCTAGATCATGTGTAGGATAATTCTCCTCATGTGGATGCAACTCGACGAGATGCATAGGCAATCACATGACGATCCTGCATAAGAATGCAACCTAGTCCTGTCGTGAGGCGCCGCAGAGATAACAAAGTCTTTAGTGAAACCGTGGCACAAGTATGGGAGCGAAGTCGCGCCTTTTAGTTCCCGAAAACTGTACTCACACTGTGGGGACCACTCAAACTTTTTATCTTTCTTGAGAAGTTCCGTGAGGGGTTTAGTTACTTTGGAGAAGTTTTCAACAAAGCGGCGATAATAGCTGGCTAGACCAAGGAAACTCCTAACTTGTTTAACTGTTTCTGTGGAGTCCAATCAAGAACGGCCTTAACTCTCTCGGATTGACAAAGAATGCCCTTACCGTAGATTACGTGGCCTAGGTAGGTCACTTCGCAACCAAAATTCACACTTGGAGAACTTGGCATAAAGGCGGTGCTCTCGAGTTTTTCTAACACAAGTCTAAGATGTTCGCATGCTCTTCCTTGTTCTTCGAGTAAATAAGAATATCATCGAGGTAAACCACGACGAATTTGTCTAAGTACTCCATGAAGATCGAGTTCATCAAGCGGGAGAATGTGGTTGGGGCGTTGGTTAGACCAAAGGACATGACGGTGTACTCATACTGGCCATAACGAGTGACAAAGGCTGTCTTGGGGATGTCCCCATTTCGATCTTGATTTGGTGGTAGCCTAACCTCAAATCCATCTTGAAAAGATCGAGGATCCAAATGAGCTGATCATACAGTGTCGTTGATCCCGGGAGCGGATACTTGTTCTTTATCGTGACCAAATTAACGGACGATAATCTACAACCATCCGTCCGTACCATCCTTCTTCTTGACGAAGAGGACGGGCAAGCCCAAGGAGAAGAACTAGGACGGATGAAACCCTTTTGCAAGGACTCATCAAGTTGTTTCTTAAGCTCGGCTAGTTCTAAGGGTGCCATCTTGTAAGGTCTCCTAGAGATTGGAGCGGTTCCCGGATAAGATCTATGACAAACTCTACATCTCTCGCTGTGGAATACCGGCAGTTCCTCCGAAAGACATCCGAAAAGTCACGGACTATCGGGATATCTTCAAGGTCTGGAAGAGGGCTGGCATTAAGAGAATAGAGTTGACGCTTTGCAACTCTAGTGGAGACAGTGACTATCTTGCCAGATGAGTGTGTAAGCTGAACAGATCTGGTGTAACAATCAATCTTGGCATGATGAGCTGTCATCCAGCCCATACCCAAGATGATGTTAATATCTGAGGACTTGAGGGCTACAAGTGATGCAAGGAATACAAGTCTATCAACAAGGATTTCATTACCATAGCTGATTCTAGTGGTTTGCCATCTAGACCCTGGGGTTTGGATTTCAAGCGGAGTTGGCATATCACAAAATGATATGTCGTGCAAACGAGCATAGCCTCAGAGATGAAGGAGTGAGATGCTCCGGTATCGAATAGAACCGAACCTGGATGACAGTTGACAAGGAGTGTACCAAGAACGACATCCGGATCATCATGAGCGTCCTTAGCTGAGACGTGATGCACACGTCCATGTTCAGTGGGAGCTGTCTTGACATTGATCATCTTGCGTGATGGCTTAACACAGCCAACAGTCTTCTCAGGCTGGGGTGGAGTATAACTGGCTTGAGAGCAGTCACGTGCATAATGTCCTGGCTCTCCGCATGTGAAGCAAGTCCTCGGTTGGACGTGGACCCGCATTGAAGGCAGTCTACCAACAGGCTTGGGTGGAGCATATCGCTGAATCTGGGTGAGGCGCCACATAAGATGGCCTCGTGAATATCCGGTGGAAAAGCGAGTTCGAATCCAAATCCGCGCTTCGAGAACTAGAACCGAAGAAGATCCCAACTCACGGGTGTGCTTACGAGACTCCTCGTAAGTGAGCTGAGATGTCTCTGCATTAATGGCCTTGTTCACAAGAGCTTGGAATGTATCACAATGATGTAGGTGGAAATCACGACGCAACTTGGGGTTGAGACCCTTCCGGAACCTAGCCTGCTTCTTGGCGTCCGTGGATACTTCTTATGAAGCATAGCGAGCAAGGTTCTCAAACTCTCTGCTGTAAGCATCAACAGCCATCTTACCCTGGATGAAACTACAGAACTCTTCTCTCTTGCGATCGATGAGGGCTTCAGGAATGTGATGCTTGCGAAAAGCCTCGGTGAAATCTCTCCAGGTAGGAATCTGGCCAGCTGGAGGCATAGCCTCATAGTTCTGCCACCAAAGACTAGCAGGACCTATCAGGTGGTATGCAGCATAGGTGACCTTGTCACTTTCAGCTACGTTCGCAGAACGGAGCTTGCGTGTGATACTACGGAGCCAGTCATCTGCATCGAGTGGCTCGATGGAATGATGAAAGGTAGGTGGGTGCAAGCGAATGAAGTCATGAATGGTTGCAGACCCTTTGAACTGATCTGCGGTGTTCTCCTCGATACGTGCCAACAAGAGGTTAGACTCACGCTTGTTCCTCTCCATCTCCAACATAAACTCTGCCAATGAAGGATGGTCGGGAGGATCCTCATCCCTACCATCTCCGTGGTTCTGGCTACGAGCAGCAGAACTTCGCTTAACTGGTGACATCCTGAGAAACGAAACCAAGGACGGAACAACATCAACTACAGACTGTAAAATGTAGGACAAAGAAATTAGTAACTCTCGAACTCCTAGGGCACTTCCGGCAGCATAACGGCTGTAAAATGCTCAGAATGAGACATCTTGCCAAAATGGGGTAGTACAACAACTCAACATCACCACTCAAAGGTTCTGGGATAATACTAAACAGACTGCACCTGAAGTACTTGAACTGGATATGACTCGATCAACCAATCCTAAGAGACTACGGAGTAGTAACACGTGATCCCGATAGATGTAAGAGAAAGCCTAGTTCCTTAACACCGTAGGAAAGATAGGATGACTCAGATCAGAAGGGCATGAGATATAAGGAGTAAAAAGAGCCTTACGTTCCCTTCCACAATCAATTCCCTACATAACTAAAGCATTTCTAGACTCAACTTCACCAGGTTGGCTTGGAAATCCTACAGCAACAAAGCTCGTACCAAAGCTGTCGGGACCCGATCCTAAGTCACACCGATCTAGCATGTAACACATCATATCACTTTGCGGCCTCACGCACGGTATTCCCACGGTGTCGCCTTACCATGGCCCGGACCGCTTTGCACCTTTTGCTCACGATATGATAGTGTCGCTAGCATCCATATGACAGAGAACCGGGCCGACATGACTAGTCATGAACCCAAAGTGGCACTAACCTATGGGGACAGCATACATGAATCAACATCGAGCATGTCGGTCGCCAGCGCATGAATCCGGCTGTAGCATCGGCTAACAGACTCGGAAACCGGGCTGTAAAAGTTAGGCAGACTCGGATGTCACCGCGTGACATTTCCCGAAGGGATGCATACAGAACGAAGTGAATCACATGTCGCCAGTCTAAGTGTTCCGAGCAAGAGTCTTTGGGCTAGCAGGACTCCGTGAACCGGGAAGCGGACTACCATGGCTCGGTGGAAGCACTAGACTACATTTCCCCATAAGAGAGGCTACCAAGGATAGACAACTAGGTTGTCGGATCCCACACATAGCAATACACGTTACACGACGCATAACATGCAAGTATGTGTTGTACAACATGGCATCACAACATAACGCAAACTCATATAGATAAAGGCCCGTAAGAGCCACATAGCATTTAATACAAACAGGGTCACATGACCCATCATTTAGAGCATACAAGCAACAAGCGAAAGCATTACATGTCCGAGTACGCATAACTACAAAAGAAAAAGGCCGAGAAGCCTGACTATCTACAAGACCCTCCCAAGGGTACAAGATCGTAGCTGAGGTAACAAGCTACTCGTCAAGTCCAAGCGAACTACTAGTAAGACGAAGTCTCCGCTGCAAAACATAATAAAGCAACGTGAGTACAAAGGTACTCAGCGAGACTTACATCAGATCCTATTATACATGCATTAGTATCAAGAAGGTAATGTGGAGTTTAGTTGCAGAAGCCAGCTTTGACTCTGTGGCTATCCTGTTCTCGACTACGAACTTCCTTGAGGTGATATGGCGCTGCACGAGTCCACTAATCACCACACAATACACTACTATGGATTCATCCCCGCCTCCCCACGAGAAGGCCATCCATAGCACTCACACTTGTCTTGAGCATTTTAGAGTATCCACTTCAAGTTGTCTATGTACCACGAAGCATCCAAGAAGTCCATAACCGAGGACACGGCTATTCAATAGATCATGATAACCTGCAGGGTGTACTTCTTCACACACGCCTCGCCACTTACCGCCATATACACGCCATGTATCTCGGCAACCTTCAAGCGGAAGCTCGGCGAGGGTGTCGGCCACGACCGACTAACCACACAAGACTCTAGTCTAGGTTTATCGCCTATTCGGGTTCCATCCGCAAGGAGATCCGGCCGGTGTCGCCACGGCCCAAACGATGTGTGTGGGTCCCGAGCCCACCATCCGGTGCAACTCGGTACACAGGCCACGTGTGTTTAGTCTGTCCCAAGCCCACCTCGCGGGTGCCACTTGGTAGAAAAATAGCACTACCTACAAACACCGTAAACTAGTTGCGACTCTCGACAGAGATCAAGTTGGTTAATAAGTCGAGAGGGCACTTAAGCATTCCAATGTGTGGTAGTAGCTAGTCATTGGACAACATACACAGAACTCGGTGCTTAAGGACTGTTCCAAAGGAGACAACCCACCATGTACTCCTACATGGCCTCTCACCGCTACCTTTACCAAATCGTGTTCACACACTTCACTCTCAAAGATCGTAACATATCGTAACACTCCAATTCATTCCCAATGAATCAGACCTGACACAACTCTAAGCAATAGCAGGCATAGCATGGTAGGAACACAACATGGCTCAATCAACTCCTACACATGCTAGTGGGTTTCAACTATTTACTGTGGCAATGACAGGTCATGCAGAGGAATGGGTTCAACTACCGCAGCACAAAGTAGCAGATGAATCGTTGTTGTCCTAATGCAATAACTGAGAGCAGGAGCGAGAGAGTAGGATTGTATCGGAATGAACAAGGGGGTTTGCTTGCCTGGTAAATCAACAAGGAGGCAATCGCTTCACGCATGTGTACTCTCGAGCACTCTCCAGAGCTGGACCTATCGAGAAGGAACGGTGCCAACAATCAATACACAAGCATATGCAACAATATGATGCATGAACATGGCATGTAGATGTGATGCTGTTGAGCTAATGCAGCTAGAGTTCATTTGGTTGAAGTCCATTTGAACCAAAAATTCAAATGCAACTCCAAGTTAAGCTCTTATATATGCCATTATAGTGTTTCACTTATTCAGCAGGTATAACTTGGTTTGTCATGCATGAAACTGGTACAGATGGATAGATTGAACTTTTCTGATAATTTTTCATATATAAATTATTTCAATCTGAGCTACGGTTGAATTTATATGAATTTTAGAAGTTTATAACATTTCCAGGAATTTTCTGAAAAGAATAAATCCAGAAAATTGCATTACTGCGTCAGCATTGAGTAAGCATGACGTCAGCGAGTCAACTGCGGCTGACTGGGGTCAAACCTGACGTGTGGGGTCCACACGTCAGTGACACGGGGTTAAACAGGGGATTATTTGCTTAATTAAAAGGATTAGGGGGCTGGGGCCCACTGGTCAGTGTTAGTGGTTAACTAGGCGGTGATTAGCACTAAGCTAATCACCTGGCCGATAGGGCCCACCCGTCAAGCCGGCGTGGTCGTCGGCGGCGACCTCAGGATGCGGCGGCGTCCGCGCATAAAGCCACGGGACGGCGGCTAAGGGCACCGGGCGTAGCCTGGCTCGTCCCGCATCTGTGGGAGCAAAGCGGAAGCCGCTGGGCGCCGGAGCTCGCCGGAGCGGGGCTCGCGGCGGCGGCCGGAGCTCGGGCTCGAGCGGCTGCGGGCTACAGAGCACGGGGAGGCAGGAGAGGAGTGGGAACCGACGCGGGGGGGCTCACAGGGGACCGGAAGAGACGACGGCGAGCTCGGGGGAGGCGCTGACGGCGGCGAGCGGCGACGGAGATCCACGGCGGCCGGCGATGAAGAAGACGACGGTGGCGACGATGGAGGCCGTCTGGAGGTGTGTGGCTTGGTGAGGAGGGAGAGTGGTACGCGGCGGATCTATGGAGCGATCTGGGAGGCGGTTGCGGGTGTGGGCGCAGCAACAAGGCTGGTGGCGGCGGTGGCGCCGGCCGTCAGGCGTGGGAGAGAAACCAGGAGGGGAGGAATGAGAGAGAGGGAGAGAGGTGCGGGGCGTCGCGTGGCGTCGTCCGGGCCATCCAGAGCGATGAGGGGGAGGACAGGCAGGCAGGGAGGGAGGAGGTGGCGCGGCGCGCCGGTGCGCGTGTGTCGGGCACGCGCCCATCCTCCTGTCAAGGACGAAGACGACAGAGGAGGGGGCCAGGTGGGCTGGGCCAGCTGATGGGCTGCGCGGTGCCGGGCCAGCACAGGAGCTGGGCCGCAGGTAGGTCCAGGTAAGGTTTTTCCCTTTTATTTCTTTTTCTATTTTTCTGACATTTGTTTTGATTTAATTAAAATACTAAATCATTTTATTTCCTTATGCCAATTTTTGCAGGAGCTAACTATATTATTCCAGAGCTCCTCAGCAACTAGCATAATTATTGGACATATATAATATATATAACATATATATATCCAATGCAAATAATTATGCATTAATTCCAAATGCTCAATATAAATACTTATGAGCTCCTAAAAATATTGGTTTGATTTTTATCTCTGTCCAATATTTTCAAAGAGCAACATGAACATTTTCTTGGACCTTTTTGGAGCAATTTTTATTTGATCAATTTCCAAAAAGATTCAGAGGGTTTCACAAATCCTCATTTCAATTTAAATGGAATTTAAACATGATGCACAAATGACTAGCTAGTCTAGGTCATACCAGAACTAGGGATGTGACAGTTCTGTACTTTGAAATACTTCATTTTAGTTCCCAAATACCTCATTTGTTTCAAAATATGAACTTCTATATTTATGTTCTTAGAACTTATTATGTTTTCCACCAAATTACATGGGTGAGAGCATGGTGCTCTAATTCAATTTGCATATATCTGAAACTCCACATGCGACCTGAACTTATGCTTAACAATATGAGTGCAGAATACTTGTAAGCATAAGAAAAAGACATAGAGTGCACATATAATTTTCAACATTTCCTTGATGTTCTGCATATTAAAGTTGATTTACTGAAAAAGAATGCAATTTTTGAACTGAAAATCAAGTAAAAGCTGAACTCATATAAATTTCAAGGTTAAAAGAACCTCCACATCCATCAAACTTCATATCCTGTAGTTCAACTTATGTAAAAATAGAACTTGTGGTATCCCTCATAAATCAACAAGAAAACCTGCAGAAAAATGTACATGTTCTCATTGGCATATCAACAAGCACCTTGAGAACAGTGTCATATGCCCTTATCTCTGAGAGAAGCCATCCGTCCATGGCGGAGAAAGCATTGTTCGTGAGAAAGATCAATGACACATCACACATACGACCCTGATTCTTCTTAAATTTATCACCCTCTCATCGAGCTCAAGTAGTCTTGCAACTCACATTTTGAGCGACCGTGGCAGGCAAGAAGTTGGGTGATGACATGTAGATCTTCCAGTTGACTAGCTTGTGGGTGAGGACAGCAGGAGGGAGCGGCGGTCAGCAGGGTGGAGGAGTGGGAAGGTCAAGTACAAGGCAGCGAGCAGAGCACCTCGAAGAGATGAGGGGCTGGGAGGAGCAACAGAAGGAGGAGGCTGTGGCGCTGACTTGAGATCACGATGGGAGCGGAGATGTGTTGCGAGTCGAGGCGATCTTTGGTCTCGCCCGGACCGGAGGAGCGATGGTGGCGGGTGGGGTAGTGAACCTTTTTATTGAACAACTACAATTCTACCATATAGTAGACTGCTGTATAATTAGAAAACAGTCTGAATTTTTTGCACAAACACGTCTTTGTTTTATATGTTTTCCAAGAACTTGAGATAGCTCACGGACCGAATCGAGAACACCTACTTTGTGTTTCAGGAAATAAAATAGACATCCTCTGCTTTTTTGATAAAACTAGTGTGGAGTTGGGAGGAGAGCGGTGTGGATGGACAATTAACCTCTCATTTTTTCTTGCTCTGAATGCATGCAGGCTGGGAACTCAGCCTGAGCAGAGTGGTCACCTTGGTGGGAGGCAGGAGGGCGGAGGTGGTTGTTGCGATGCTCCACTTTCCCACCGGTGGCTGCCTGGATCCACTAATTATTTGGTGGTGACGGTTCATCACACTAACTTGAAACTATGTGGTCAATGACAATACCTCTAGTAATGGACACTACCTATATTCATCGAACTTAAGACACTTTTTATTCTTATATGAGAACTGATGTTGTTTATCGGATACTACCTCTATAACTAAATGCAAGACATGAAAAAGCTATTTGGAAAAGAAGTTTTAAAGAAGTGAAGATAGCTTCCAGAGAGTAATTACGTGATATTTCTAAAACTTCTTTTGCAAATAGCTTTTTCATGTGTGTGTAAGAAAGTGAGAAGGAGAGCAATGGACAGAGTAGATGCAAATGAACCTTGTTCCTAGCTTTTAGAGACTGATGCATGATGCAGCAGAGATGGCATAGCTGTTTTGGCATGGCATGGGTCTAGCAACGCAACAACTTGCAAATGCATGCCTCAATGTTGCTAATGGGAGCCTCCTCATTCTCGTGAATGTGTGTGTCATGGCATCTTGTCTCTGTGTTGCATCATGTAGGATCCTAGACGTGAAAAAGATCCTCGCAGATCTCCGTGGTTTCTCAATTTTATTTTATTTTGATCCGCCCAGAAGCAACCACCAACTCGACGTGTTCTCCGCTCACCGCTGCCACCCTGCATCGCTCAACTACACAAAGGCTGCCGCTCGATGTCAAGAGCTCGGAGGTGCCCATCTCAACCTTTCCACATCTCCCGTGGATGTTCATGCTCCTCCGTATATATTCAGTTCATATTGTAGTTATGGTCATTCTATTATGATTTTCAGCTCATCTTGTGTGATTTCTTTCTTCAGTCCCAAGTGGCAAATTTGTTCTTCAAAGATATGGTATCATTGAGCTGCACTTGTTTGTACTGCCCTCTTCCCCTGCTCCTCAAGCGCCACTACTATCTTGTGCTTGTTGTTCGATAGGTATTTGTCTTAATGCCTAGAGAAGAGATTTGTTTTCTGTACTAAACTCATTATCAATTTGGTTTGTATTATTTTGTCAGTTCATGAAAAAACACAAAGATAGTTGGGTGCGTGCGCAAAAATATCATCGGTACACGTTTCAAAATTATGTAAGTTTAGATATATCACCTAAAAAAGTTCAAAGAAAAATTATGTAAGTTCAATCTGTGTGCTGCTACAAATTTCCATTTCTTGTCCAACAGATTAGTATCGATGAATAACGAGTTACCGATATAACTAGTATTGATTCAAAATGTAGGGTTGAAGTAAACCTCTCGATATAACTATTACTTTTAGTAATCGATGAATAACGAGTTTAACGGATGAGTGTTATCTAGATCCTTTAATCTGAAGGTAGTTGCACCACTAAGGAAAGTGAAAACAACCAGTATTTTCTCAGAGACAAGAAATGGGCATTTGCCTCAAGAATCGCCCATTACTAGAGGTATTGTCACTTGACCATTTTCCGTAACTAGTTTCAATTTGTGGACTACCGCACTTGCAAAATCAAAGAGGCTAACCATATCAAAGTGCCCAAAGTTGAAGCAAAGGAGATGATATGCTACAAAAAAGGTACACATGCTAACAGTAGTTTTACCTTCCAGCCTTTACTCCGCTCTTGTCTGAAGTTTCTGAAAGCAAACCATTAACTTGATACTCCCCACCTCTCCAACGGGTCTAGCCATAGCTGCAGGCAGCGGAGGATAAAAAATGCATGGATTAATTGGAACAAATCACACATAGGCTATGGGCTACGGATCACACACATATATTAGCAAAATGTGATATAGATTAGATCGATTGATACCTCCTAGTGTAGTATTTCAGAATCGTATTTGGTCTCGCACTTATAGGATTTAGGGAAGTACTGCAAAAATGTCTTGCATTTAGTTGTAGAGGTAGTATCTGATAAACAACATCAGTTCTCATATAAGAATAAAAAGTGTCTCAAGTCCGATGAATATAGGTAGTGCAGATTCACATCGAGTTAGTGTGATGAACCGCCGCCACCAAATAATTAGTGGATCGACCAACCTCCGTGAGGCGAACGCCCCGCCTCCCACCTCCGCAATGCGCCACGCCTTGCCTCCCACCTCCGGGGCGGACCATGGATCTGCCTCAGGGCGGCCACCGTGGGAAAGCGGAGAATCGGCAAAACCACCTCCGCCTCCTGCTCCTCCCACCCAGGTGACCACCTCTGCTGCTGAGTTCCCAAATGCATGCATTCAGGAGCAAGAAAAATGAGAGGTTAATTGTCCGTCCCACACCGCCTCTCCTCCCAACTCCACACTAGTTTTATCACAAAAAGCAGAGGATGTCTATTTTATTTCCTCAAACACAAAGTAGGTGTTCTCGCTCATCCGTGAGCTATCTCAAGTTCTTGAAAACATATAAAACAAGACGGTGTTTGTGCAAAAATTCATACTGTTTTCTAATTATACAGCAGTCTACTATATGGTAGAATTGTAGTTGTTCAAGAAAAGGTTCACTACCCCACCCGCCACCGCCGCCTCCTCCGGCTCAGCGAGACCAAAGATCGCCTCGACTCGCAACACATCTCCGCCTCCCATCGATCTCAGTCAGCGCCACAGCCTCCCTCCTTCGTCGTTCCCTCCCATCCCCTCATATCTTCGAGGTGCTCCGCCGCTGCCTTGTACTTGACCTTCCCACTCCTCCACCCCTGCACCGCCGCTCCTCCTACTGCCCTCACCCACAAGGTAGTCAATCGAAGATCTACGTGTCATCACCCAACTTCTTTCCCCGCCACCGTCACTCAAAATGTGAGTTGCAAGACTACTTGAGCTTGATGAGAGGGTGATAAATTTAAGAAGAATCAGGGTCGATGTGTGATGTGTCATTGATCTTTCTCTCAACAATGCTTTCTCTGCCATGGACGGATGGCTTCTCCAGAGATAAGGGCATATGACACTCTGTTCTCTGAAGGTGCCTGTTGATATGCCAATGAGAACATGTACATTTTTCTGCAGGTTTTCCTGTTGATTTATGAGGGATACCACAAGTTCTATTTTTACAGAAGTTGAACTACAGGATATGAAGTTTGATGGATGTGGAGGTTCTTTTGACCTTGAAATTTATATGAGTTCAGCTTTTACTTGATTTTCAGTTCAAAAATTGCATTCTTTTTCAGTAAATCAACTTTAATATGCAGAACATCAAGGAAATGTTGAAAATTATATGTGCACTCTATGTCTTTTTCTTATGCTTACAAGTATTCTGCACTCATACTGTTATGCATAAGTTCAGGTCGCATGTGGAGTTTCAGATATATGCAAATTGAATTAGAGCACCATGCTCTCACCCATGTAATTTGCAGGGAAAACATAATAAGTTCTAAGAACATAAATATAGAAGTTCATATTTTGAAACAAATGAGGTATTTGGGAACTAAAATGAAGTATTTCAAAGTACAGAACTTCTATTTGGGTTTCTTTTGTGTACTTCTAATGTTACTGTGCATGAACTTGTCGTTATTTTTACATGTTTTACATGATTATTATGGTCATTTCGACCTTCACAAATTTCATTTTCTTTTTCCGCTCATCTTACAGTGTCAAGGAGCTCCCTTCAGTTCAATGGATGCAACAAAATAATCTTCAGAAGTTACAGGACCGACTGACGGCACTCCTTCTCTTTTGTGTTTTGAAACATTTCTAGCACTAAAGTTGTATGCTAATTAACTTTGTCAACAATCAAGAATTCAAACTATTGAATACATATTTGGCCGAAGATATATATTGGCACCATGAGTTCTAAGATACTGATGTTGGAGCTCTTGTAGTATTTCATTTCTTAGGTTGCTTCGTTCAGAAAAATGCCGCTTGTGTCTTCATTGCACCGACTTTTTTTAGAAATGCTGGAGACTTTGTTTTTAGTGTCAAAATTTTATATCATATTCGGTGAAGTACTAGTTGTTTCATCTCTCATCAGAGTTGTTTAATCATGTTTGAGCCTTCCATACTATGAGTAGCATGCATATGTGTTGAAACAATACCGGCTTCGTTTGGTGCCAAAAAAATAGTAAAAGCTCTGCTCTCTGTTTTCTCTCAAGTATCAGTAGCATAAGTCTCTGTGCCTCATTCTTTTTCTTTGAAGCTTTATTTCAGCTGGAAGCTTCGTCCTCTTTTAAACTGAAGTTTTCATTCAAGTAGTACATCCACATCAGCTAGTACAGAATGCAGAGTAGTGGATACAACTACCTAGTAGAATACTAAAGGCAAGCAGGGACGTTCGATGCTACTGGATTGTGGACAGAGGAGTTAAATTAAGCCCCTCACTTCGTTTCTACAAATCAGGCGAGCCAGGTCCCTGCTTCAGTATATGACTTGTACAAGAAAACATACACTAAGTGTAGCAGTTCACTATGTATTTATTATCATCAGTTCGTTAACAAATCAAAGAAAAAGTTTTTGTGCGTGTGATTATTCCTGTGAGCGCCAATGTACTTAAATGTTTACTTTGTGCTTTCGTGTATGTTTTTGGCCAGTACAAATACATCGTCATACTAAGTACTTACGCAGTCGGGGTCGAGGACCTCCCACTCAACAGTACAACTTAACTTCTTTTTTTGTGGCCGGTCAGTCAAGGAGTTGTGCTCAACAGTACAACTTCTTGTTTTGTGGCCGGTCGCTCAAGGAGCTGAGTTCAAAATGAGAAAAGTCTAAAATATCGTCACAAAACACGCTCAGTATGTGAAAACACGCTCAGTACAAAACTATACATACATCCGTTCAAGTATTCTTTTTCTCGAACATATATTCGTCCGTTCTAGAAAGAAAAATAGTTGAATTAAAAATATTGATCAGTACAAGTTAAAAATGGTGATCCGTTCAGAATAAAAGAAATGACAGAAATTCAACTTGTAAAAGTTCAAGCAAAAAAGAAACCCCATGAAATTCAAATGAGAAAAGTACAAGTCGTAAAATAAGAGAAGTCTGGAACATCATTGTAAAAAAAAAGTTTAGTTCAAAAAAGAATAAAAAAACATTTTCTTTTGAAAAAATATCATTCTGTTCGATGATATAAACCATTGAAAACTTACGAGCAAAACAGAGCAAAGTTTAGTTAGTGAAAACACGCTTAGTACAAACCCATGCAAGCATTAGTACAAGTACCCTTTTTCAGAACTGTTCAAAATTACACTACAAAAAATAGCTCAGTACAAACATACACATATATCAGTACGACTACTCTGTTTTTCAGACGAGAAAACAGTAGGATCCGTCATGTCGTATTCAAAATTACTCTTAAACGGTTGCGAAGTAGAGAAAACGTTCAACATGACTAAGTTTCGCATTTTTGATAGCTATCCAACGGTATATTATTTGCCATATTTCGACAAACTTTTTAAAAAAATCGCGTTCAAAATCAGATTTGACCATATTCGAATTTGTTTTTAAACCGTAAAGAATTAGAAAAACATTTCTATATAAAAAAGTTGCGCATTTTCCATAGCTTTCCAACTCCGTATCATTTGCGTCAATCCGACAAACCGTTTGCAAAAAACACGCAAAAATACGTTTCGCCCTGAATTTCACCGTTTTTTAAATTACTTTTAAATCATATAGAATTAGAAAAAAATAATACATATATGGAAGATGCGGATTTTCACCAGCTTTCCAATGTCATCTTATTTGCTCAATTCCAACAAACGGTTTGAAAATTGAGTCCAAAATGCGATTCACGTTTTCGGTTAAAAAACGGTTTTTTCAAAACTGCTCTTAAACCATAATGATTTTGCAAAAATGTTTAATATACTTGAAATATGGTTGTCAAGAGCTTTCCAACGATATATTACACGCCACGTTCCGACAAAAAAATTACAAAAAGTTTTTGAACTAAAGAAGACGATCTGTTAAACACAACCGAAAGCATCAGCTCAACCGCTCGAAACATCAAGACAACCACCTGAAATCGCTGGGCTCAAAAAGGTAACAGAATGTTACACGCAACAGAATAGCACAGATATATATATATATATATATATATACATACATACACCTCGCCGGACTTTGCAACAGTTAAGGCTCCCTCTTTGTTCGGTCACTGGAGCCGTGATCATGATCTCCTTCCTCTACCATACGGTCACCGGAGCCGTCATGATGTCCTTCCTCCTCCATTGTTGGACCACCAGAGCGATCATCCTCTCCTTCCTGACCATCGTTGTCGTTGAGAAACGACAAGGGATCACCTCCCTGAAGGATTATATCCCCCAACAACTCTTCTTGTTCTAAGTCTCTGTCCATAGTTTCTGCAAATATTACAACATGGCAATATACAAACATGAGGGATGGATTAATGGCAAACATGGACTTAATATCACAACAAGGAATCATATGCATATGAGCAATGGATTAGTGACAAACATCGTCGAGGACTCCTCCCCCGCATGTCTGATGAGTCGTCCTTAATATCTTTCGAGAGAGGATACTTTATGACCGCCTCTCATGCATGTCCGACGCCCCATTGTCGGGTTATCGGGTTATGTTTTAACGACTTCTCATGTCAAAGTTATCGGGTTATGTTTTAACGAACCCCTCATGTCAAAGTTACCGGTTATGTTTTAACGACCCCCTCATGTTGAAGTTATCGGGTTATGTTTTAACGACTTCTCATGTCGGGTTATCGGGTTATGTTTTAACAACCCCCCTCATGTCGGGTTATCGGGTTATGTTTTAACAACCCCCACCCCTCACGCTGAAGTTATGGGGTTATGTTTTGACGACTTCTCCCCCTCATGTCGGGTTAGGGGTTATGTTTTAACGACCCCCCTTATAACACACAAGTATAGGGGATCGCAACAGTTTTCGAGGGTAGAGTATTCAACCCAAATTTATTGATTTGACACAAGGGGAGCCAAAGAATATTCTCAAGTATTAGCATCTAAGTTGTCAATTCAACCACACCTGAAAGACTTAATATCTGCAGCAAAGTATTTAGTAGCAAAGTAGTATGGAAGTAACGGTAACGGTGGCAAAAGTAACACTAGCAATTTTGTAGCAATCAAAGCTCAAAATGGGGTTTTCATTTTTCATTTAAGCATTTCAATTCACACCGTTTAGAGTTGCATTAGCTCATGACTTGGAGTAAAGCGTCTCTAAGATGTGATAACTTACATTGGGTTTCGTTGTTCACTTCATCATGTAGTTGAACTTGTCGTGGATACTCAAGTGTTTGAATTGGGGCCTATGAACATTAAGGTTATGCCCTAAAATAGAGTGGACGTTCTGGCACGAATAGTGAAGTCAACAACACAGAAAGAAAAAATAGAGTGGACGTTCCGACATGAATCTGTTTAGAGTATATTGACTTAGGAGTCAAATGATAACCTTAATAGAGTATATTTACACATGCCACCTATGTTAGAGTATATTGACTTAGGAGTCAAGTGATAACTTTAATTCCGGCACCCTATTCCTTGTTTACTTCACTAGTTAATTAAGGTTATGCTCAAAAAATGATTTTATATTAGTTAACATGAACGAGTAATAGCACGGTTGGAAACTAAGCATTTTATTGTCAAATTACACATACAAATTATTTAATTTGAATTACAGTTGTAAAGTTATAGCACGATCATTTTAACATATTCTATGTAAATAATAAAGACCAGGGGCATAAACGGGCTGAAAATTGAGTGAATTGGGGCTACTGCAGCTGAACACGGAATACTAACCAGCGCCTACATAATGTGCGACAGATCGAAAAGAGACTTAATGCTGGACCATGGGTTATTTAAAAAATACCAGGGACTTTTTATAAAATGTACGATGACGGACGGGTAGAAACACTCTGTACTTTATTAGTAGGTATAGATTATATCTCGCCTATAGTGTGGCGATTTTTAGTCCACTCCAATGTAGCTGCACACGAGTTTTTTCATGTTTTATTTTTTATTTTATTTTCACTATTTTGCAACGGTTTACTTTCGTTTATTTATGTTTTTTGTTTTTTATTTATTACTATTTCCTAATGTTTCTTTGTGCTTTTCTTGAGTTTTCACGGGATTAATTCATATTTTGCCCCTTTTTCTCAATGCATGGCTTTTCATAAGCAATGTACATTTTTCGTACTCTTCAGAAATATTTTATTTTAAATATTTGTAAATACACGATTTCCTTTTAAAAAACAGGTTTTAATATCTATTTTGTTATAGACTTTGTACATTTTGTGTATGCATCTGAAAAATTATTTTATACAACATAACATTTTTCTTCAAACACATGTTTGATGAGTATTTTTATACACATTGCACATTTTAAATACATGATTAGGATTTTTGTAAATATATATTTTCATGTCTATTTTCTCATATATATTCTACATTTTGTACACATATTTTTAGAGACAACTGAGTGTGTGATAAATAATTTTCAAATATACGAGAAACAGTTTTTAATGATAGAAAATATTGTTTAAAATACATGAGCAGTTGTTCGCATTGTATAAACATTTTTAAATTTCAAGAACACTTTTTGAAACAAGTGAACATTTTTTAAATGTCGTCAGCATTTTTTTATAACACTCTCAACATTTTCTAGCATTATACGAGCATATTTTTAACATTGCATTAACATTTTTTGGAATGCTTTTAAAATTTAGTTGATAATTTTGATTTACAAAATATAGTTAAAACTAATAAAATAAAAAAGGAAACAAAACGAATGATGAGACAAACGTAACAAACGGAAGAACTCTAGGAGGAACAACCTGGGCCGACCCACTACAACTCGTCTCCCGGCGAGACAAGCGTTCATGTCGCTATAAGCGTCATATAGTCGGGCCTACTTGGGCTGAGGATTGGGTGAAGATTCATCCCCGATGTGAGTGTCACGAAATGAGGCCAACGAGCACTTGGGTAGATTTAAAGTGTGTACAATCACAACAGGCACACACACCTGGTCACTGCATAGATGGGATGCACATAGCCAAGGGTTGAGGATCCATTGTGCCATTTGTTCTTGGAGTGCTTTGTGTCCCAATGTATCTCCTCTAAAAAGGAATGTCCATTTTTTTGCGGGTTGACGACAAGCTTGCCGCACATCTAATTGCAACAACTGAGTCGAGCATAAGGAGTGACTTTTCTCCATGAGGGCATATTTAGAGTCACACATCTTCTCATTAATAGGTTCATTGTGGAATTTGAGAATCGGTAAGAAGGTTGTGCAACCAACTGCTCCTGCCAGAACTCCAGAAGTGGAGAAAGTTATGTCTCATGGAAGGCACCCATGCTCAGCATGCATGCACGAGTTTTTAGGTTGAGTAATGACAGAATACAGGTTGCGGTGTGTCAGGATGAAATAGGAAAACACGTGGGATCATCGGCCTTAGTAGTTCACAGTGTGAAGGATCCAACAACCCTCGAAGCAATTGCATGCCGTGAAGCATATGACTAGCTGATGGCCTCCCGTTACGCGAGATTATCGTCACATCAGACTCAAAGCAAGTTGTTGGAGATATTATGAAAGACAAGCAGATATAGTTCAATAGCCAACGAAATTAATGCCGAGGGTCGTGGATTTTAATAGCTATAGGTTTTGCTCTGAAGTGCTTCCAATGTTGATGCACATAATCTAGCCAAGTTTTCACATTATCTGGATCAAAGTTGTCATGTCTGGCTAGGCCAACCCAATGATCTCATTTGTATACCACCATTTGTGAACATTGATCGAGCTACCTACCAAATATATTGTAGAAACGGATGGGGAAGTATCATGTGAAAAATGACTTTCGGTGATTGCAACTCGATGCCTTCGGTTTCTTCTCCAGTATTCTATCTGTGTCACTTTCATTGTGAATGCGGGGATGTCAGAGTACAAAGGTTGTTATGTAAATATAGGATAGTGTAGAATTTATTCTAGATTGTCTTGTCCTCTAAGAAGGTCCATGTACTCTATATATATACGCACCGCCCATGAGGCTTACATCAAAAAATCCACCAATTATGTTCTCTAATCTGTATCACGCATGAGGTCTTGAGTTCAAGTCTGAGTCCCCGTCTTTCTTTTCAATCATTTTTTCCGCCCAAATTGAATGTGAAGGGAGGTAGTATTAATCATTCCATATATACGTCAGATGTGAGGGGGAAGGGTAAGTGTATTATATCTCTTCTTCCTAACGGATCGGACTTTTGGAATAGTTGATTGATAGGAATATCTTACATGGTATTTGATGTGAGTTCCGATACCTAGATTCTATGTCGCGTCACCCCCGAGGAGGTTGATCTCCATGATCTTCACCAGGGGCTGCGCAACCCGTACCTAAGTTTTGTTCAGCGATCGTGTTGATCGGCTGTCATAGAGAGTCATTTTTCAATCCGTTGATCTCTCTCTCTCTCTCTCTCTCTCTCTCTCTCTCTCTCTCTCTGTGTGTGTGTGTGTGTGTGTGTGGCTATCGGTGTTCTCTTTGGTTTTCCAATCTAGATAGGATTGCGTCGCCCGCCGCCATGCTGCCCCCACGCTGCCTCACGCCGCCCTCGAGATTGACTACACTGCCATCGATGAAGTCATGTACCTAGGTAGGGTCATAGACCTGCCCAAAGGTACCTCCCAAGGACACTCGCAAAAAGAAGCTGCCTCCCACGACCGTAGGCTTCCACTGATGTAATCGAGACACTCGACCAAGAAGGCTCACTCGACCATCGTGTGCTCAGAATCACTCAGATCCAAACGGTCTGTAATTAAGTAGTCTTTATGGTCATGATGACATTTTATGTTCGGGCGTTACCAAGAACGCCGGTCTTAACGCATTTTAAACCCTCTCGCTACGGGCTGGCTGGGGTCCCGGCGCACTTATATAAGCCACCCTCCACAAGCAGAGGGGTTGGCACCCCAGTAACACATACGATATAATCCAAATGACCGCCTCCGGCTCCGAGACGAGGGCTGTTACTTCCTCCGAGAAGGGCCTGAACTCAGAAATCCCTTTGCGATACAACTACTCCATAGCTAGGATCTTGCCTCTCCATTCCTACCCCATTCTACCGCCGACTTAGAACCACGACAGCTTGGCGCCCACCGTGGGGCGGTGTTCTAGCGATTTGTTGGAGAAGTTGGGATCTTCGATCTCCTACATCATGGTTTCGTGGAGTTCTGGTCGAGGGTCATGAGATCCGCCTCGTGCGCCACGCTCATCGCCGACGACTCCGCTTGGCTTCAAGGCTCCACTCGACATGGACGCGCCCCGTCCGCTGGGCGACGACTTTCAAGGCGTGTGTCCGCAGCGCCCTCCTATGGCAACCGCCGACCCAAGATGGGTCGGCCTCTGACTGCCCTCGCCCCGCCTTCCGCCGGCGCAAGTGTTCCGGTCGGTCGAGGCTTCAGCGGTGGGTGAGGCATGCGGTGGCTCGCCAGTCGGCCACCCCCCAAGTCGTGGCGATCAAGCCCGACGAATCTCTCTACGGCCCGTTTGACCTATCGACTGGCTCCGCAGAGATCAAGGCCCGAAAGCGAGTAGCAGTGACCCGGCGGCAGAGGTTCTGATGGTCGATGGACCACGCAGTCCCCCCGGATTCCCCCGCACCAACGGAGGTGACGGTGGAGGCGATCCAGCGCAAGCCCACGAAGAGTACCTGCCCGAGCCCCTCACTTCGCTTCAGAGGAGGAGCTTCACCGCCGAACATGGATGCACTTCACACTCCTATCGTTGGAGAAACCCCGAGGCTCGTGCCTTGGAGGATGCGCGCTATTAACCTGGCTGAGCGACTCGACCGAGAACCTTCAATGAGTACTCGGCGAGCTGCCACGACCAAGGGTTCCAGAATCCAATGACGCCGGCTCTTCCACCACCAACTTAGGTATATCGAACTCCGATTCAGAATTTAGCAGCCGCCACCAGATAGCGAGTTAATTCAGCCTTCCAATGGAGGCGGTAGAGGTTTGCTACAAATCGTAGATCTGCTCCGGCGGCAGGAGACCAAAACTCAGTCATATCACATCGTCATGAACAGGATTCACACCGATCCGTCACTGCGAATTCAGTCCAATGCCCATAGTCCGAGATCGCCCGAGGCGTGAGGAACGTGGGGGCCGGCGTGATGATCAAGACAAGAGCCGCGAGCAATATGAGCACCGATTTGATTGCAATGATCGACGCCGAGTACCCACCCTCCCCAAGGGGTGGATCATACGCCCTCGGCAGCAGGATCGACGACGCCAAAGACAAGAAAGTTGGGCTTAAGAGTTCCAATGACCCAGAGAACCGTGCTTTGATGCGAGATCTATTATCGCTCAAGGTTTGGTCGACAGAACAGAGCTCACCGAGAAGGCCATGACAGAGATGTTCCCTCCAAAGCAGCAGAGTTCATGTCTCGTGGCCGAGTGTTTTAGCAGAGCCATCGAGCCGCGGTGATTCCTCCCAACTTCAAAGTTGACGATCGAGTCAAGAAGTTCATCGTGAATCCAAGCCTAACACTTGGCTTGAAGATTACCGAGTGGCTGTTCAGATCGGGCGGCAACGATGAGGTAGCCATGAAGCATCTGCCTCTTATGTTGGAGGGTTCAGCCAGAGCGTGGTTGAATCTGCTTAGCACCCAGCAAGATTTACACTTGGGAAGATCTTGTCCGAGTGTTTGTCAGACATTTGAAGGGACTTGCAAGCCACCAGCAGGGTTGACGGAGTTGCGATCGTGTGTGCGTAAGTCGAGTGAAACTTTGAGAGATTATATCCAGAGGTGGATCACTTTGCACCACAGCTTGAGAATGTATCCATCACCAGTAGCCTGCGGCCTTCAAAGAAGGCGCCAAGAATGAGAGTTGAGTTTGAAATTCGGTCGAACCGAGATATGACCCGAGTCGGATGGTGGAGATTGCCACCAAGTATGCAAATGGTGAAGAAGAGGATCGGCCCGAGTGGTAAATACAAATCGGCTGCTAATGAGGCCAAGCGGAGGAAATTCCAATGGAAGCGTAAGCGCAAAACCGAGCCAGCTTGTTCCGGAGAGGCCTTGGTCAGACCCCTGTGAAAGTTCAAGGGAAACCCAAGGGTCCTGGGAACCCCAAGAAGGTGAAAGACCAGATGGAAATGACGTGTTGATTTGCCATGTCACATTCACACGAAGAAAGATGAAGAGGGTAAAATCATTTACCCAAACATACCACTCGACAAAGTTGTCGGTTTTGATTCAGCAGCCCAAGGGAAACAGCCCAAGGATAAGGATAAGGAGATGACAAAGTTGAGGACAAAGATGACAGCGATGATGGATATCCCCTGTGTCAATTCCACCTCGATGATTTTTGGCCGACGCCGAAGCAAAAGTCGATTGAAGGTTATCAATCGAAGTGAACATGGTCGCTTCGGCGACGCCCAACTATTTGAATGGTCCTGCATCGCCATCACATTCGACCAGCCGATCACCCGACGACATTGCAACCCCCGGGAGGCAAGCGCCAGGAGTCGACCCACCGTCGAAGGCACTCGATCGACCAAAGTTCTGATGGATGGTGGTAGTGGCTTGAACATATTGTACGCAGAGACGCTTGAAAGGGATGGGCATTCCGATGTCCGCACTCAAGATCAAGAATATGAGCTTCCACGAGTCATTCCCGAAAGAAGGCTGAGTCACCGCCAAATTGTTTTGATGTAGTTTTGGTGATTCAAGCATTTTCGAAAGAAAAGTTGACCTTTGAGGTCGTGGATTTCAGAGCACTTATCACGCTATTCGAAGGTTAAAGATATGCACGCTTCATGGCCCACCATGTTACGGTATCTTAAACTGAAATGCCTGGCCCAAAAGGCGTGATCACCGTTATGGGCAATCGGAAGAAGGCGGAAGAGTGCTTCCGTAAGGGCTCTAAG
Organism: Aegilops longissima; assembly: GCA_021605205.1. Lineage (NCBI taxonomy): Eukaryota > Viridiplantae > Streptophyta > Magnoliopsida > Poales > Poaceae > Aegilops > Aegilops longissima. The sequence goes on from CM038681.1 coordinate 149,729,106, forward strand.
ATCGCCGATGCTCGCTGGCGATGGTAGAGTTACAAGAGTATCGAAAACCGCAGATCCGAGTGATTTGTTGCGAGCTAAGAAGCCCGCCACGCAGTCAAGATTCCACCGTCCGTGAGACGAAACAGGTTCACATTCACCCGACTGATCCCAATGCTGTCCACCAACATCTCAACAACACTGACTCAAAATAGGAAGAAGCGCCATCCAGCTTCCTCCGTGAGAACTGGGACATCTTCGCATGGAAGTATGCCGACATGCCGGGTGTTCCTAGATGGCTGGCTGAGCACCGCCTATGAGTCGACCCAAAAGTCAAACAGGTTAAAGAACATCTTCAACGGTCCACCGTCCAGAAGAGAAAGGCCATTGGTGAAGAGGTGGCTCGGCTCTTAGCGGCAGAGTTCATCCGAGATCTACCACTCCGAGTGGCTCGCCAATGTTGTCATGGTCCCCAAGAAGGACAAGTCGCTACATGTGCATCGATTTCAAGCATATCAATCGGCCTGCCCGAAAGATCATTTCCTCTTCCTCGCATTGACCAAATAGTCGACTCAACCGCGGGATGTGAGAGGTTGTCTTTATAGACGCCTATTCCGGTACCATCAGATCCGCTCAGATGGACCCGATGAGATCAAAACAGTGTTCATCACTCCATTCGGTGCTTCGTTATGTCACCATGCCATTCGGTCTCAAGAATACCGGAGCCACATTCATGAGGATGATTCGTAAGTGTTTGCTCACCAAATCAGTCGGAATGTGGAAGCGCACATGGATGATATAGTGGTCAAGTCACGAAAGGGTTCCACCGTTGACCGACCTTGCTGAAACATTTGCCAATCTCAGGAGGTATGATATCGCTTAACCCATCAAAGTGCACATTTGGAGTTCCCGCGGAAAGTTACTCGGTTTTCGCTTCGAGCGAGGAATCGATGCTAACCCCAAAAGGTTGGCACTATATCCAATGAAGCGCCTGTGTGTGCACGATGCCCGAAGCTTATCGGATGCTTGGCCGCTTTAAGTCGATTCATCTCTCGCCGGCGAAAAGGCATTGCCTCTTTACCGATCGATGAAGAAGTCGACAAGTTCGAGTGGACTCCGTGGTCGATGTAGCGCTTGCAGAGCTAAAAGCTCGCTTCCACCCAGCCGGTGCTTGCTGCCCTATCAAGAAAGAGCCTTTGTTGCTTTACATTGCAGCCATCGGACAAGTCGTCAAGACTGCATTTACGGCCGAGCGGGAAGAAGAAGGAAAAGCCTTCAAAGTTCAACGCCCAGCTTTATTATCTTTCAAGTGTCACCCCATCAAAGCAAAGATACCTCACTATCGTAAGCTTGTTTATGGATTTATATGACCACAAAGAAGGTTGCTCATTAGTTCTCCGATCATTCCATTACGCTGCCGCCGACGCCCATTGTCGGAAATTCTTCATAACAGAGATGCAACTGGTCGAGTGGCTAAATGGGCGATTGAACTCCTTCCCTTGATATCAAATTTGAGGCAAAGAAAGCCATCAAGTCCCAAGCAATAGCAGACTTCCTCACGAAAGTGGATTAAACAGCAGCTTCCGACTCAAGTTCACTCGGAGCATTGGACTATGTTTTTCGATGGTTCCAAGATGCTGAACGGTTCTGGTGCGGGGGTTGTATTGGTTTCCCCCCGAGGAGATAAGCCTCCAGATTCACTTTGACTCTTTCAACAATGAAGCAGAATATGAAGCACTCCTGTATGGGTTGCGTATGGCCATTTCACTCGGCATCCGTCGCCTTATGGTCTACGGCGACTCGGATCATGTTGTTAATCAAGTGATGAAGGAGGATGTCGAAGCCCAAATATGACAAAGTTATCGTAATGCAAAGGAGAAAGCCGGAGAAGAAATTCGAGGGGTTAGAGCTTCATCATATACCCCGATCGAAAAATCAAGTCATGGATGATTTGGCGAAGATAGGGTCCAAGAGGGAAGCCATTCCCAAGAATGTATTTTTGGAGCACATTCATGCACCATCGCGACAGAGGATCCTTTCACGTAAGAAGCCCCGCAGCAAAAGAGTGCCAATGATCCGATCAAGTTGAGGTCCCAGCCATGGTCGACCTGATTATGGAAGTTGTGGTCATCACTCCCGATCGACAATGCCGTACATCGCATATATCCTAAGGAAAGAGCTCCCAGAGAATGAAGAAGAGGTTCGACAGATCGTCTGTCGATCCAAGGCCTTTACAAAGGATCAAGGGACAGTTGTACAGAGAAAGCGTGGATCGAGTCGGCCGTAAATGTATCACGCCGTAAGAAGGTCGATAATTCTTGAGGATATCCACTGGGACCTGTGGCCATCATGCGCCCTCTCTGACCATTGTGGCTAAAGCATACCGAAGGGATTTTATCGGCAAAGCAAATGAAATGGCAAAAGAAATAGTCGACAAGTGTGAAGGACGCCGCTTCTATTCCAACATGTCACACAAGCTTGCCTCAGCCTTGAAGACCATTCCACTCGTCCGCCCTTCGCTGTTTGGGGATTAGACATGATTGTACCGCCGAGAACCGCGTAAGCGGCTTCACTCATTTGCTAGTAGCAATGACAAGTTCACCAAATGGATCAAAGCTGCCCATCAAGAACCTCGATGCATGCACTACTATCGGTTTCATCGAGAGTTGATATTCAGATATGGAGTTCCGCATAGCATCATCACCGACAACGGGTCAAACTTTGATAATGACAAGTTCAAAGCCTTCTGCGCCTCTCAGGGCATGCGGGTAGACTATGCTTTAGTTGCTCATCCTCAGTCGAATGGACAAGCAGAGCGTGCAAACGGCCTCATTCTCAAAGGGCTGAAACCACGGCTAATGCGTGATCTCAAGCACGCAGCAGGAGCTTGGGTCGATGAACTTCCATCAGTTCTCTGGGGATTGAGGACCACTCCTAATCGGTCGATCGGGAGAACTCCATTCTTCCCGGTCTATGGAGCTGAAGCAGCTTCTGCCGAGTGACCCGCTTCACAATGCGCCTCGAGTCGAACTATACTCCAAGAAGAAGCGTAACAAGCCCGGCAAGATGCAACGACCTCTTGGAAGAGGAGAGGAGATGGCCCCGATCCGCTTGACTATCTATGAGCAAGACTTGCGTCGATTCCATGCCAGAAATGTGAAGAGTCGAGCCTTCCAAGAGGGAGATTTGGTCCTCCGAGTGGATCAACAGAAACCACACAAGCTCGCTCCCACTTGGGAAGGTCCCTTCATCGTCATGAGAGTTCTCCACAACGGAGCATATCATCTCTACAACGTTGATCGCCAGATTGACGAGCCTCGAGCTTGGAATGCGGAGCTACTCCGCCCCTTTTATACTTAAATACTCACTCGGTTGAGATGTAATAAAAGTACTTTTGTAGTTCGTTTATCTAAGACAAGAATGTTATAATTTTCCCAAAGGATTGTTATTACATTTTGTTGAAATTTCCATTGGTGGCTTAGCTGCGAATCCGGTTCGCCTAAGTTTGTAAAAAATCCTTTCCGAGTGGCGAGCCGCCTCCCACTGGGGCTTAGCTGTGAATCCGCTTGCCTAAGTATTCAAAATCCTACCGAGTGGAGAGCCAGCCTCCCACTGGGGCTTAGCTGCAGTCCAAGTACTCGCCTAAGTATTCAAAATCCCACCGAGTGGAGAGCCAGCCTCCCACTGGGATTAGATGCAGTCCAAGCACTGCCTAAGTATTCAAAATACTACCGAGTGGTGAGCCAGCCTCCCACTGGGGCTTAGCTGCAGTCCAAGTACTCGCCTAAGTATTCAAATCCCACTGAGTGAGTGGAGAGCCAGCCTCCCACTCGGGGCTTAGCTGCAGTCCAAGTACTCGCCTAAGTATTCAAAATCCTACTAAGTGGTGAGCCAGCCTCCCGCTCGGGGGCTTAGCTGCAGTCCAAGTACTCGCCTAAGTATTCAAAATCCTACCGAGTGGAGAGCCAGCCTCCCACTCGGGGGCTTAGCTGTAGTCCAAGTACTCGCCTAAGTATTCAAAATCCTACCGAGTGGAGAGTCAGCCTCTCACTCGGGGGCTTAGCAACAGCCCAAGGATTCGCTTAAACATTCAATATAATGAACGCTTCGCAAGGACGACGAGGTGCAGGTCGGCTGCTACCTTCTCCTTCAGAGCTACACCATAAAAATCCTACCGAGTGGAGAGCAAACCTCCCACTCGGGGGCTTAGCTGCAGCCCAGTGCTCGCCTAAGTAATAAAATCCCTACCGAGTGGAGAGCAAACCTCCCACTCGGAGGCTTAGCTGCAGCCCAGTGCTCGCCTAAGTAATAGAAATCCTACCGAGTGGAGAGCAAACCTCCCACTTGGGGGCTTAGCTGCAGCCCAGTGCTCGTCTAAGTAATAAAAACCCTACCGAGTGGAGAGCAAACCTCCCACTTGGGGGCTTAGCTGCAGCACAGTGCTCGCCTAAGTATTCAAAATCCTACCGAGTGGAGAGCAAACCTCCCACTCGGGAGCTTAGCTGCAGCCCAGTGCTCTCCTAAGTGATAAAAATCCTACCGAGTGGAGAGCACACCTCCCGCTTGGAGGCTTAGCTGCAGTCCAGTACTCGCCTAAGTAAGGAATTCATCCCAATCCGCAAGGACGACGAGGTGCAGGTCGACTGCTACCTTCTCCTTCGGAGCTTCGCCACAAGTACAACGTACGATCCATCCCAATCCGCAAGGACGACGAGGTACAGGTCGACTACTACCTTCTCCTTCGGAGCTTCGCCACAAGTACAACATACGGTCCATCCCAATCCGCAAAAACGACGAGGTCAGTCGCAGTCTGTGCTCCATCTCTACCTACAAGATAGATGAAGTACAAATCGACTGGAGTTTCACCTCAAGGATACTACTTACAACAATGAAATATATTCCGAATGAAGAGCAAAGTTCTCTCGAAGGCAAATAAAGCATGTTCAAGGATAGATCAAGTTTGGATAAACGTCCTACGAATCCAAAAGTGCTCAGGCGTTAAGCCTGTTAAAGTTTGTCGGTTGCAAAAACCACTCGGCATTCCGAGGCAAATTTAAGGTGGGACTTAGAAGTTTTTTGCTCCTCCGATGGAGGACTGGAAGGTGCAACAAGCTGGTCGAGGTCGATTCCGTCGGCAATACGGGTAGCAGCAGCAATGAAGGTCTCCATGAAAGATCGTAAGTCGTACTTCCTGGTGTTGGCAACTTTGAGGGACGCCAGCTTGTCCTCTTGCGCCTCCTTGCAGAGGACACGAACCAGAGACAGAGCAACATCAGCACCACACCTGGCAGAAGACTTTTTCCATTCTTGCACTCGACTTGGAATCTCATTCAATCGAGTCATTATGATTCAAGGTCATTCGCCGCCTTCTCCGCCGAGAGTTGAGTCGATCTGCGACACCGCAGCTTTCAGTCGAGCAAGATAATCCACCACGCTAGCAACCCGAGACTCCAGTCGGAGCACATTCATAGCAGCTTCGTCCTTCACAGGAGAGTTGATGGGGTCCAGGCTGGTTTCCACTCGACTGGTTTCTTCTTCGAAGTTTTGACAGAATTCTGAAAACACAGCTCAGACTCAAAACAACAATCATGCGATGAGCCGGTGATAGCAAGACAGACGGATAAAAGAGATTACCTTCAAGCATGAGGAACAGCTTCTTAGCGAGCCCTCCAAGATAAACCTCCAGGTCATTTCGCTTCCCCGCCAGTTGGCCAGCCTTGTCAGACAGAGCAATCTTGTCGTTCTTCAGTCGACTAACTTCCTTGTTGGTCGCGTCAAGAGCGGCTTTCAGCTTGGCATTTTCATCTTCAAGTTTGCCGACTGAGGCAAGTTTCTCTTCAATGAGCTTTGTTTTCTCCAAAGCATTTACGTGCCTCTCTGCAAGGTCAAGGTCCTTCTTCTTCGAGTCTCCTCCGGTTTATCTCAAAAGCAACAATGAGAACAGAGTTGAGAATGAACAGAAAAACAAAGACAGTCGTCAAGTTCTCACCAGCCATACCTTTTGCTTCATCCTTCGCCTTCTGCAAATTCTCCTGAGCAAGCTTCAAGTCGAGGTTGAGCTAGATTTGTTTGTTCTCTAACTCAAGATATAGCGAGCCACAAGCTCGCAAGATTTCTACAAAGAGTCAATCGACAAAAGACATCAAAGACAGATCACTTCCGAGTGACTAAGGAAAAATCGTAGCATTTCTAAGACTACACCCGAATCAAAACATTCGACAAGAGTCTCGGGACTACACCCAGCCGGGTGCACTCAGCAGCCCCCACCGGTTTTACCAATTTGGTTCACCAACACCAAAAGAGGCAAAAGGTTATGATTCTAAAACCATGGCTAATTGTCGTGATCGGCCGCGTAAGAAAAACAGTTCTTCAGACTATAGCCGATCGCCCAAGATCCACCATAGTCTCGGGATTACACCCGTGGGTGCACTCAGCGTGCCCCCACCGGTTTTACGGTTCCATTCGACTTGGTCCGACCAGGCCGAGTGAAGAAGTTCAGTGTAAAGACTATAGTCGATCGCACGCAGTCCACCATAGTCTGGGGAGTGGGTGCACTCAGCGTGCCCCCACCGGTTTTACGGTTCCATTCGACTTGGTCCGACCAGGCCGAGTGAAGAAGTTCAGTGTAAAGACTATAGTCGATCGCACGCAGTCCACCATAGTCTCGGGACTACACCCGGTGGGTGCACTCAGCGTGCCCCACAAAACTCAATCGACACACCCACCCAAAGGGTGTACAGATATGGAAATCTTCGTAAAGAAGCGCTTGTAGCATGTCCTAACAGAGCAAGCAGTTTGGTAGCATATCCTAACAGAGCAAGCAATGATCGACTTATTTGGACATTGCTCGAGAGCTGAACTAGCATCATAGGTCACTGGCTGGCCTCTCGGACTGCCTTCACTTGCTCCATCATGATCCCCGCTCGGCGATAGGATCCTTAGCAGCACTCACTTGGTCTTCCGGGATGTGGTGTATAGCAAAAAGGGATGGTGGATCAGCAGTCGACGAAGTGGGTCGGGCACTTATCAGCGGTACAGCAAAAGACAGAGAAGCCCGAGCGGTGTTGCCTCCCTCAGAAACCAGCGTCTCAGGTATCGTCACAACTGGAGCAGCCTTGCCAGCAGGCACCCTCTTGTTCTTCCTCTTCCTCAACGGCGTTTCCTCGTCATCATCGGGGAGATCAATGACATGAGGCGGAACTACAAGAAAGATTCAAAAGTAAACATGGAAATCCAATTGATTAAAAGCGAAACTGCAAAGATCATACCAAGGTTGGAGGTGACGGCATCTTCCATTTCCTGATCTTCGTGCTTGGCTGAGGTCTCGGAGGTAGCAGCACTGCAGATTTCAAGAATCGGCTGATCAGTCATCGAGTCGACCAAAAGTACACTCATGTTGAATAGGGAAATACAAGTCCTGCTGATTACCCGGAGATGGTGGGTATGACCATCCGCATCTTGGGCAGGGCCTTCACCGGCTTCGACGACGTTGCTCGAGGTTGCTTTGGCGGTTTCTCAGTCGGCGCAGGGGAAGTTGTCCGAGGTCGCTTCGTCGACTGCCTAGTGGGTGCAACAGCTTTACCGCGCTCGGCCGCGGGTCATCGCCAACTTGACCTTCCTTCCGAGCGGGGAGGATCGACGCCTTCCTCCTCTTCCTCCTCCTCCTCCTCTTCACCAAAGTTGTCGCCCCTCATCCTCCTCGCCGTTGACTCCCATTCCTCCCGGCTTTCACCTCCGCTTCCTTCTTCTTCTTCTTTGATCGGTTCCTCGCACTCGCTGGGCATCGAGTACATCTCAAGTGGTGGCCTAGAAGAAAACAAAACAAGGCAAAAGTCACGATTTAATTGGCATCAAAACAGAATGAATGCAGCAGAATCACAATGGAGATAAGTGGTTATACCTTGTCCGGTTCGTAAGATCGGGTCGAGTGGTGGAATCCTCCTAGCTCCTCGAGGATTGTCTTTATTTCCGTGATGGCTGTCATCCACCTCTCCAACGTGGCGTCATTGACCTCCTCTGGATGGACCCGAGTGGTATCGTCGGTACCAGAGTACAACCACATCGGGTGGCCTCGGTATTGGAGTGGTTGAATACGCCGTCGAAGGAAAACTTCCAGAAGATCCATGCCGGTCACCCCGTCGCGAATGAGCTGGACTACGCGTTCCATCAACAATTTTACTTGGGCCTTCTCCTTTGGTAGCACCTTCAGGGAAGATGGCTTGTTCACTCGACTCATGGAGAAAGGAGGAGTCCAATCGGCCTCAAGTCGGCTGGTCTTGGCAAGAGAACCAGTGTCGATCGCCACCCTCTAACCGAGCCGGGAGAGTCATAGCCGAAAAGCATTCTTCCCCTCATCCGACCCCGAGTCCCCACACATCTGGATTACTTGGGTTCTCTCGTCATTCGGGTTCGCTTTCACCGTCTGAGAGCGACAAGTGAATATATGCTTGAAGAGGCCCTAGTGCGGCCGACAACCCAAGAAGTTTTCGCACAACGACACGAAAGCAGCAAGATAGGCAATGGAGTTGGGAGTGAAATGATGGAGTTGCGCCCAAAAAGTTCAAAACCCGGAAGAAAGGATTTGGCGGCAGAGAAAATCCCCGATCTACGTGAGTGGCTAGGAGAACGCACTCACCCTCTTCAGCTGCGGCTGCCACTCCGCTCCCTAAGCCTCGCCGACCCATGGGGATCAGTCCCTCGTTGGCCGATCGTTGAGGTCCTTCTCGATGGTCGAGCGGATCCAATCTCCTTGACCCAACCTTGCGGCAGTTTAGACCGCGAAGAAGATCCGCCTGACCGGGCGCTCTGCCTCGCCGCCACCTTCTTCACCCGCCCAAGGCTGCGGTCTTCCTTCACCATGGTCGCCGGGCAGGTGTATCGAGCTGCGGTGCCGAGCAGGCTAAGGGCGCAGCAGTAGGATTTGGAGGCGGAGGAGGGAAGATTGGGGTCACACTGCTCAAAATACCCCGTCCGATGCCTTATATGAGGCCGCTCGAGTGGTCGATCGGTAGGCCCAGTAATCTGTCAAATCTCAAGAACAGCGCCAGCTGATACGTGGCGAAAAAGGCGGCGCAAGATTGAGGCGCCATCGCCTTATCCCATCCGAAAAGCCGCAGTTTTCGCTTCGCTTCCCAAAATTCAGATCCCGCGAAATCCTCTAACCGCGGAGCATCCTGTCAGACAGCAGATTTCCTCCGATCCGTCGCTCGGAAATCCTCAAGTTCACAAAGTTCACTCGACAAATGTGAAGAATGGATCAAGGCGACTGAAAGAGAAGTTGACGCCATCACTAAAAGGTCGTTGATCCAGAGTAAGACACACTCGCAACACAAAGAACAGGTCGGAAAGATTATCAACTCCTTCCTCACTCAAACCTCGATCCATTCGGGGGCTAATGATGAAGTCATGTACCTAGGGTAGGGTCATAGACCTGCCCAAAGGTACCCTCCCAAGGACACTCATGAAAGAAGCTGCCTCCCGGTCGACCGGTAGGCTTCCACTCGACGTAATCGAGACACTCGACCAAGAAGGCTCACTCGACCATCAGTGCTCAGAATCACTCAGATCCAAACGGTCTGTAATTAAGTAGTCTTTATGGACATGATGACACTTTATGTCCGGCGTTACCAAGAACGCCAGTCTTAACGTACATTAAACCCTCCGCTACGTGGGCTGGTCAGTCCTGGCGCACTTATATAAGCCACCCTCCACAGTGCGGGGGTTGGCACCTCGTAACACATACGATATAATCCAATGACCGCCTCCGGCCCGAGACGTAGGGCTATTACTTCCTCTGAGAAGGGCCTGAACTCGTAAATCCCTTGCGTATGCAACTACTCCATAGCTAGGATCTTGCCTCTCCATTCCTACCCCCCATTCTACTGTCAGACTTAGAACCACGACAGCTACCTCACCGTTGCTTCGTCGACATGTCGATCTACGTCGGCCATCGCCATCGCCTTCTTTAATCGAAATGCCTACACTCGTGTCGCGCGGCCGACTTGATCAGTCATTTGCAATACATCAAAAATTCCACCAATTATCTATATATCTATATCTATATTTGTACCTACTAACAAAGTAATGTGCATTTTGCCAATTTTTTCATATGTTCACCGCCGAAAAGAATTATTTTTCTATCCAAGCTGGTACTGAATTCTTATGCTTTCGTCTACTAGACCAAAAGGTTTTTCTATAATATCATACGTGAGCCGCGTGTTGTGACCCAGTGAAGCCAGCCCACTTATGTTTCTGTCCACGTGGCTGGAAAAATTCTATTTTCAGCATGGGCGACAAATAGTCGGAGCTTCGCGCAGGACAACCAATAATGGGCTGACCCATTTTTCTTTGTTTCTGCAAATTAAAAAAAAACAAAATATTCAGAATTCCAAAATTTGTTGCTATTTTCAAAAATATTCGGAATCTTGAAAAAGTTTCCTATTTTTTAAAACAAAATTTGTTTTTCAAAATTGTTTGAGATTTCTAAAAAGATAATGGCATTTTAAAAATGCTCCAAATTCGAAAAATATTGTTGTTTTAGTGAAATTTTCTCAATTCACAATAATATTCGCGTATAAAAGATATATATCTTCGAAAAATGTTATGAATTTTCAACACATGTTCCCAGATAATAAAATATTCACAAATTCAAATGATATTCATGTTTTTACAAAAAATGTTTGTGAATTTTTAGAAAAACCCGCTTTAAATTTTGTTGCCGCTTTTTCTTAAAGTTTACATAATTTAAAAAAACTGTTTAGAATTTAAAAAATGGTTCATGTTTCCTACAATATTGAGAAACTTCATACCTTAAAGTCTCCTCGATTGAAAGAAAAAGTAAATTGAATAATTCATCGGCCTTGTCAAGCGTATGATGACGTAACAAAACTCTTAAATGCCCTCGATCAATGAACGAAAAAACAGCGGATTGATTAATTCACACTCGGTGAAACCTAGAAGCTAAGTGTTCCTTTTGTCACTTGCACACATGATTTTGCTTGCACATATAATTCTCATTAACTTTAAATGCATATTATTTTTCTTCCGTTGCAACGCATGGGCATATGTGCTACTGTTCTCTAATCCGTATCACGCATGAGGTCTTGAGTTCAACTCTGAGTCCCCGTTTTTCTTTCTGGCATTTATCTCCGCCCAAGTTGAATGTAAAAGGAAGTATATCATTCCATATCTACGTCAGATGTGAGGAGGAAGGGTAAGTGTATTATATCTCTTCTTCCTAAAAGATCGGAATTTTGGAATAGTTGATTGATAGGAATATCTTACATGGTATTCGACGCAAGTTTCGATACCTAGATTCCACGCCGCGCCACCGACTAGGAGGTTGGTCTCCATGATCTTCAGCAGGGCCGCGCAACCCGTAGCTAAGTTATGTTTAGCGATCGTGTTGATCGGCTGGCATAGAGTCTTTTTTGGTCTGTTGATTGGTCTCTCTCTCTGGCTACTTGATCGGTGTTCTCTTTGGTTTTCCAATCCAGATAGGATTGCGTCGCCCACCGCCATGCTGACCCCCGCGCGCCTCTATGTCGTCCTCAATGTTGACTACACTGGCTACCTCTCTGTTGCTTCGTCTGCACGTCGATCTACATTGGTCATTGCCATCACCTTCTTTGATCGAAACGCCTACAACCGTGTCGCGCGGCCGATTTGATCAGTCATTTGCGTGCCCCTACCCAGATTAACGTGAAGATCTTCACTGGTCCGTCCACCGAAGGAGCAATGAGCTATTGCCTTTGTTTTATTTTTCTTTTGAAAAACATCTACTCGCTCCATTCATTCATTCATTCACCGCCAAAATGAATTTGTTTCCATCTGAGGTGGTACTAAATTCTTATGCGTTCGTCTGCTAGAAAAAAAGCTTTCCTAGAATTTCATACGTGAGCCGCGTGTTGTGACCCAGCAAAGCCATCCCACTTATTTTTCTGCCCACGTGGCTGGGAAAATTCAGTTTCCCGCATGGGCGACAAATAGTCGGAGCTTCGCACAGGACAACCAATAATGGGATGGCCCATTTTTCTTTCTTTCTGTGTTTTTTGTTTTTTTATTCTCCTTCTCCTATCTCTTTTTTCCTTTTCAAGTTTAATTTTCTTATAAAATTTATTTCACAAGTTCAAACTTCTCAAAATACTTTCAGAATTGCAAAAAATAAAAATATTCAGAATTGCAAAATTTTGTTGCTATTTTGAAAAATATTCGAAACTTGAATTTTTTTCCCATTTCGCAAATTCAAATGATATTCATATTTTTATAAAAAAATTTGTTTTTTTTCAAAAAAATGTTTGTGAATTTTTAAAATCATGTTATAAATTTTGTTCGCGTTTTTCTTAAAGTGTACATAATTTTCAAAAAACTGTTCAGGATTTAAAAAATAGTTCATGTTTCCTACAATATTGAGAAACTTCATACCTTAAAGTCTCCTCGATTGAAAGGAAAAGTAGATTGAATAATTCATGGGCCTTGACAGGCGTAGGACGATGTAATAAAACTCTTAAATGCCCTCGATCAATGAATGAAAAAAATAGCGGATTGATTAATTCACACATGGTGAAACTCAGAAGCTAAATGTTCCTTTTTCACTTGCACACATGGTTTCGCTTGCCATATACTCCCTCCGTTCCTAAATAATTGTCTTTCTAGAGATTTCAACAAGTGACTACATACGGAGCAAAATAAGTGAATCTACACTCTAAAACATGTCTACATACATCCGTATGTTGTAGTCCATTTGAGATGGCTAGAAAGACAATTATTTGGGAACGGAGGGAGTAATTCTCATTAACTTTAAATGCATACTATTTTCTCTCCCGTTATAACGCACCGGCATATGTGTTACTGTTCTCTAATCTGTATACCACATGAGGTCTTGAGTTCAACTCCCAGACCCATCTTTCTTTCAGTCATTTATCTCCGCCCAAGTTGAATGTGAAGGAAAGTATTAATCATTTCATATCTACGTCAGATGTGAGGGGGAAGGATAAGTGTATTATATCTTTTCTTCCTAAAACAGATCGGACTTTTGGAATAGTTGATTGATAGGAACATCTTAGATGGTATTCGATGCAAGTTTCGATACCTAGATTCGACCCTGCGCCACCCTCGAGGAGGTTGGTCTCCATGATCTTCAGCAGGGGCGGCGCAGCCCGTACCTAAGTTTCGCTCAGTGATTGTGTTGATCGACTGCCATAACGAGTCTTTTTTCGATCCGTTGATCTCTCTCTCTCTCTCTCTCTCTCTCTCTCTTTCTCTCTCTAGTTGATCGGTGTTTTTTTTGGTTTTCCAATCCAGATAGGATTGCGCCGCCCGCCGCCATGTTGTCCCCCGCGCGCCTCTATGTCGTGCTCAGCGTTGACTATACCGGCTACCTCTTTGTTGCTTCGTCGACACGTCGATCTACATTGGCCATTGCCGTCACCTTCTTTGATCGAAACGCCTACAACCGTGCCGCACGGCCAATTTGATCAGTCATTTGCATGCCCCTACCCAGATTAACGCGAAGATCTTCATTGGTCCATCCACCGAAGGGGCAATGAGCTATTGCCTTTGTTTTATTTTTCTTTTGAAAAACATCTACTCGCCCCGATTCGATTTAAACGGCGCACCCTCCGTACAATGTCCAGGGACTGGATGTCTTACCGTTGTCAGGATGTGCACAAATTATCCTCTAAGCAAACGTGGTCTACAGGGCTTTTCTTCTGGGAAATCGTTGTACACGGCGCCCCGGCCGAACAGTTGCGCCGGTCGCACGTGGGCCGCTCGATCCAGCTGGATCGTACGACACGGGGGGACGCGATCCATGTTTTTTTCTTCTCAGAACGCTAAACGCCACCCTTCCTCGCGCCATCCATCCATCCCCGCCTCGCTTCTCATGCCGAACCATGGCAGTCAGCGTGTTTAACGGAGGTGATGCAGTGACCGCTGCAACTTGCACTCGCCGGGCGAGCCCTTCGTCGACCCTCGATCGAGCCTTTACCATCGCAGCCGCATCTCGCCGGCGAGGCCGTCGTCCCCCTCCTCCCGCGGCAATATACCTATGTGCACGGCCGCCTTTTTCTGCGTGATTTCCCAACGCACCTTTTCCAGCTCCGGCGGGGTGAGTTGCATACCTTGCAAGACGATGGGTACAACCGTGAAACGCAGGGATGCTGGAACCAGCATCTGGTTTTGCTACAACCGACAAATCTAGAGCTGGAACCGGTGTGTGGTTTTGCTGCATTGTCTGAAGTGTTTTCTGCGGCAACAACGGCGGACTTCCTCATTTGTTGCATCCGACAAGGCAAAAGCTTCTACCGGCGAGCTCTTTTGTTACTACAAGTGATGTTTTTTGCTGCATCCCAACACGGCGGAGCACGACCCCTGCAACGACGGCGTTTTTTTTGCTGCAATACGCCGATTTTGCTACCATCGGCGAAGGATTTTGCTACATCCACCATGGCGGAGCTGCAACCCCACGACGGCGGCGACCTTTTTGCTGCAACAGAGTCGATTTTGCGACCACCGTTGAAGGATTTTGCTACATCCATTCAAAATATCGCTTTATCATGGCTGTCCGCAATCCCGTGAAGCGAGCGTCGACGGTGAGCGGCGGCGGTGGTGCATCGTGGTGTTGCATCAATGGAGCATCAACGGCAGGAGTTGCAACCTATCCTCGCCGGAGTTGCAACTGCTTGGGGCGGAGCTGCAATCGAAATTGATGAGCGGGAAGTTTCTTCGACGAGTTCGACGAGCGGCGGAGGGCTGCAGGCGCCGGAGTCGAAGCGTCGGCGTGGCGGCTGCCAGCGGCCGTTTTGCCCTCGCGGAGCTGCACACGCGAGGCGACGGCGCGCAGGGCAGAGGTGTTTTTTTTTTCTAAAATTAGATGGGAGGTAGAAGACGAGTCAAGGAGGGACGAGAGAGCCAGATCGAACAATCAATCGAGGTTAGAGGTTAGATCTAACGATTGTGGCTGGACCGGCCCAAAATTAGCGCCGGCGCACCGGCGCCTAGCATCGGCCTTTTCTTCTCCTGATTGTCGTCCGACAATACACGCAAGTAGATGGTATCGAAGTTCAGAGACAGGCGGGCTGGGGAGGTGGTGCGGAGAGATACTGCGATCTCTATCGAGATGCTTGGTCCAACGAAGCTGAGCTGCAACGTGAGTGGCACCCGGCAGAATTGTGGAGCTTTTTTTTTTTGCGGAGTCGGAGAATTGTGGAGTTGTGGAGACCGCCGCCGCGATGACACGATGGGATCCAGTCCATGTCCAGCTTTTCCACCGGAAAAAGGGTCCAAAGACCGAAGTCCACAGCTGCCCGTCGCCAGTTCAGCTCGGCTCCACGCCTCCACCGGACGGGAAAGTCGTTCGCTGGGCACCTCCACGACCACGACTCCACTCTACCACACGCACCCGAACCGAACCAAACCAAACCCCGCGCGCGACCGTCATCTGACGCTCTGCGCGGGCGCGGCCTCCGCACGCCACGCGACCTTCAATGCAAGCTCAGCACATTGTTAACGGCGGTGGGCCACTTGTCAACGACGTGCCGTACCGCTGCTGCTGTGGTGGCGCTGGTGCTCCACCAGCGAGACTCGCGCGGCCGCGCCTCGCCTCCTTTTCTCCCCGTCCCGATCCGGTGGTCCTGCCGGCCCATCATTTCCGACCCGAATTTGACCGTTGCACGCGGCCGTCGTCGTGTTGCCCACTTTTCCGGACTTGTGCCGTTGCCTTCCAAACCCATCCAATTTCGATTTGCGTGCGTTGCGTATGCAAGACATGCGGCGCCAACGGTTGAGGATATCCGAACGGGGCTGCCCTTATCTCAACGGTGTCCGCAATCATGCGTGCACACGCATACGGCGCCAAGGCTCTCGAATGTTCCGATTGCGCATGCCCACATAACTTGTGTCTGCGTCCTGTCATCACAATAAATAAAACCTTGTCACTGTGGCTCGGTGGCTCTGGTCTAAACTAACCCAGTTCAGGTTAACCCATATCAAGTTTGGCCTGTTT
This sequence comes from Aegilops longissima, assembly GCA_021605205.1. Lineage (NCBI taxonomy): Eukaryota > Viridiplantae > Streptophyta > Magnoliopsida > Poales > Poaceae > Aegilops > Aegilops longissima. The sequence goes on from CM038681.1 coordinate 149,745,085, forward strand.
TGATTCGCATGGTTCCAAAGCTACACTCATAGTATATACAACGATTGACCTTGTACCAAAGTTTTAGCACTCAACTAAATGAGGTCAGATTTTATTACCATGGTAAGTCGAACATTTTTTCATGACAACTTATGTTTGCTGACGATGGCTAGTTTAGTTGATGAGCATGACAAATTCGCCTCAATTAAATTTTTTGTCAGGAAATTGGCATGCTTGCACACTAAATTTGTCATCCTCACGCTGATATAAATTGCCATTTGCTTCGCCATGTGTAAAAATCTGACGTCGAATTTTTAGACTTTTCGAAGTTTTATCTGGTTGCACAATAAGAAAAACAAAGGAGTTTTTCATGAGGCTTCGAGTAAAAAAATACCTATACAAAATTCATTGCGACTAAACATGAAGAAAATTACCTAGGAAATATAGTCCAACAATACAAAAAAATTATATTTTTTGTTGACGGTTTCTGATATTCATGTGAATTTTTTAAAATAAAGACATACCAACATGTTAATTGGGATGAGTACCTTATTCCACATTTTCGGACGCTTGCGAGTGTGCGTCCGGAGTGTGGGGGGGGGGGATACACTCACAAGTTATGTTAGGATCTCAACTTGCCATCTTTCACAGTTGATGATATCCGAATACGACTCTTATCTCTCAGAGGACCAAGGCTTGTGAATGCTTCGAGTCTTTTAATCACGTTTCAAGTCAACGAAAAAAATCCCAATAAAAAATTAAATGCAACAAAAATATCCAAGAAGAATTAGTAAGAAATGCAATCCTACTAATAAAACAACCATTAGTAAGAAATGCAATCCTACTAATAAAACAACCATTATAAGGAAACATAATGATTTTTGCAATTCATATTGTCTTTTTAATCAAAGACTTACTGACGGATTAATTGGGATGAGTTGGCTTTTCACTTTTTTCAATGTTAGATTAATTGTGAGATTTCAGGGGGGAAAGTTCAGTTACAAGTTATGTTGATGCCCAACTTGTACTCACCAAACAACAAAGTGTTGAACTAGTTTGACAAACTACTGTTGAAAATAACAATGAAACGGTAAAAACTGCCTATCCTAGTCCCCAAACATAAAGTAGATTTAAGAAACATCATCGTAATCTGTAGTAACATAACACAAATAAATTTCAATGGTTAAACTTGACTTTCTTTTCTAGTTATATACTTGATGTTTGTTGGGTTATGTCCTTCCCGGCTAATGGCTAATGTTGGCTTTGTGTTGGTTGTGTGCATCTTATATGCATAGGCTGGCTTTGAATCATTTTTTGCTCAGTTACATGATAGTGCAACAAAATGAATAAACATTTTTATTGATAACAAGTATGGTTATTGTCATTGAGGGCCTCTTGGATTTGTAGGATTCATAAAACATGGAAAATAAGATAACACACCATTAAATGTATGTATTCCTTAGTTGTATTGGTTCAGAATTAATTTAGCATTAGAAAGTGTGACACACGAAAAAACAAATAAATTATGAAAAACGCTACCCTTCAGATGGTCGATGTACGCGTAGCGTCCATCGCTAGCGTAGCAGTCAGATCAATCATGATCAAGTGCTCACACTGGCCACAAGACCCGCGCAGCCACCCATGCGCCACATGCAAACGTTATCAGAAAGTTTTTATAACAGGGATCTTGTTTCAAAAAGGTTTCTGCAACCAAGATATTATTTTAGAAAGGAAAAAACAGTTCAGTGGCAAAGTTTTTTTTTCTGCAATAGAGTTCTCGTTTCAGAAGGTTCCAGTGAGGCAGTGACATGGCCTTGCTTCAAAAAGGAAAAAGGTTCGATGGTAGATGTTTTATTTTTTTACAGCATTGGTCTTGTTTCAAAAGGAGTTATGCAATATGGGTCTTATTTAAAAAAATGATTCAATTGTGTTTTGCAACAAGGCTTCTATGCAGCGGGACGAATGGAACACTAGCCTTGCTGCAAAGGCTGACGGCGGTCGATCAGATGACTATTACGGGCTCCATCAAATGACTGGTGAGATGATCAATAGATCATCACCCCACCAACGCGTAGCGCTCCTCATAAATTTTAGCTAGTTTTTTTAACACGGTACAAATGCAGACGCTCGTACATACGCACGTACTCATCCATATGAACACAAGCGTGCACGTTCTATTTTATGACCATCTTCAAAAGACTGAGTCGGCACATCATTTTAAAATTGACAAAGTCACATATAGACGTCTCCATAGTCGACGAGATGTCTCCTCCCACAAAAAACACGTCATCAAAAGGTCTGAAATAAATTCAGAAAAATACAAACACCAATGTCATGTTTAGGACTTGAACTCTTGATGGGCTGGGATGCTCCTAAGAGCAACTCTAGCAGACTCCGCAAATCCCAACCTGCAAAACGCGTTTGCAGTTCAACGTAAAACTCGTTTGCGGGTCGAGAACGAGCGCGGCAGATCAGAAACCATAGATGAAACTGCATAATTTAAAAAAACAGATTCACGGGAGAAATTGCACCATAGTAGTTCATCGTGACATACTACATATATTAGTTCATCACATGATCAAACACTACAAACATTAGTTCATACTACATACTACATCAGTACTAGTACTAGATGTGGTGGGGATCTCACGACGGTGAGCTCGCGGCCATGGACGACGCCGTGGAGGAGCTCTATCCTCCTCGTCGGAGCTGCCGAGGTCGATGTACTTCTCCCTCTGCTCCTCATGGATGCGTCACCACTCGTCGTCCTTCTCCTTGGCGGCGAGGTTGGCCGCGACCGCCTGCTTGAACACGAGGTCTTCGAGCTCCTCGTGGTGGTGTTGTCGCTCCGCCTCCTCGCGCAAGTTCCGCTCGGCAATGGCGGCCACGACCGCGACAAAGTCCTCCGGCCTGATGACTCCGCGGCTGCCGAGCTCCTCGGGCTCCTGCTTCATGGGGACCTCCTCCGGCTCCTCCGACCACTCCCTCTTCACGGGGAGAAGGCCCGCACCGGAAGAGGAGGAGCTCATGGCGTACGAAGAAGATCTTGCCACCGAGGATGAGCCCGCGGCCAAGGACGACATACAGCCGTGCCGACGGGTGTATTCGTCCGTCTCCCGGACGCGGAAGCTCGGCGGCGGCAAGAGGCCGCGGTTGGTCCACTTCCTCACCCCGCGCTACCTCGCGCCGTCCGACCGGACGCGCCGCTCGCGCTCGGGGTTGATGCCACCGCCGGATCTGCTCCCGCAGCCGCGTCCGGAGCTCCACATGCGGCCCCACATGGCGGATGGAGGCGGAAAGGGATCGCCGGCGGCGAGAAATGTGCGGTGGGGAGTGTGGGATTGCGCAAGGAGGCGGCGGCGGGGGGATACGGTTTTGACCCGCAAACGCGTCGCGAACCCGTAAATATACTGGTCGGGGCGGGCGGTTTGCAGGCCGCGGTAAATATTTTTACGAGCTGAGCGAGTATACAGGCTCTGTTCTGACCAGAAAATCGGGCTGAGCCCGTATACTCGCCGGAATTTTGCGGGTCGGGGCCTTTTGCGGGGTCTGATAGAGTTGCTCTAACCATTCAGTCACAAGTTGGTTTGCATAGCAGGAGTTTGAAGGGGATAAAAACTCTCTAAAAAGTACTCCCCTGTCCCATAATGTTAGACGTTTTTTGACACTATACTTTTTTGACTCTAATATAGTGCCAGAAAACGTCTTACATTATGGGATGGAGGGAGTAGTGCACAGGACAGTGAAAATCTATACCTACTATTAAAGGGAATAGATACTCTTGGTTTGGTCAAGTCCTTTTCATTTGGTTGAATGCACGCTAAAGTTTTGTATCATTGGCTCGTAGACAGGCTAAGCAATCTGGGCCAGGTACTTGTATGTTGATGGGCCTTTTCGTTTGGTTTGAGTGCACGCAAAAGAAAGATTGTGGTCTTAATAAATAGAAAATTCAAATAGATGAGGCTAATTAAAGGAAGGACTTGAGGTAAAAGGGTAGGATGATTAAAAATAAGGATATGTAGGCTTCAATGTGTTGGGGCTAATAAATTAGAAAAGGAAGCATTTTGATTACCGACTAAAACAGGTGAGGACGCTGTCGTGGTTTTAAGTCTGACAGTAGAAAGGGGGGTAGGTAAGGAGAGGCAAGATCTCAGCTATGGCGAAGGTGTACACACAGAGTTTACGAGTTCAGGCCCTTCTCGGTGGAAGTAACAGCCCTACGTCTCGGTGCCCGGAGGCGGTCGATTGGATTATGTGTGTGATATTACAGGGGGTGCGAACCCTTGTGCCCGAGGAGGAGGGTGGCTTATATAGAGTTCGCCAGGACCTCTCCCGCCCTCATTACAAGGGACTAAATGTACATAAAGTGCTGGTGTTACTGGTAAACCAGCCTTAAGTGCTATCAATGGCCTTAAAGACTACAGAGTGAATGCGCGACCGTTCTACGCTGAGTGACTCCTGGTCATCGGGAGGTCGAGTGATTCTCTTGTTAGTCGAGTGACGGTAGGTAGGGAGACTCCCGAGTGACATGGCGTCGAGTGGATTGCACTCGACACCTTTGACCGGGGGTCTCACGGAGTCTCTTGACCTTCTTGCCTTCTTGGGTAGTGACCTTGGGTAGGGCGATAGGTCGTGCCTATGACCCTACCCTCGGTCTCAGATCCTCATCGATAGCCCTCGAATGGATTAAGGTATGAGTGAAAAGTAGGTTGAAGTTGAATCCGCTCTGAGCTTTGTGTCTTCACGAGTATCTTCTGCGAGACTGAACGCCGGTGTCGATTCAGTCGCCTTGATCCATTCAGTGAACTGTCGATTGAACTGGCGACCTCATGTGTCGAGTGCCGTGCTAGGGCGTGGGATCTCGGGCACGATTGCCTGCAGTGTATCCCGGATTTTGCGGGATACAAAATTTCGGGGAAGCGCGCGGGGTGGAGAGCACCGAAACGAGCGGGCTGGATAAGTAGCGATGCCTCGATTACCATGCCGCCTTTTTCGCCACGTACGCTGTGCGCAACTGTTCCGGGATTTGACAGGATTGCCTGGTCCCACGCGTCAGTCACTCGGAGACGGCCCTTTATAAGGCGACGGGTCCGAGGCGCTGGTACTGTGCTCGCATGTTCCTTCTTATTTCTCCTCTGCTTCTCCACCACGCCTAGCTCCTCTGCTCTCGACGCCGCTGCTCTCCAGCCATGGTGAAGGACAAGACGGCGGCGCTAGAGCGCGCAAAGAAGGCGACGGGGGCGGCGAAAGGCAAGAAGCAGGCCTGAGGGTCGTCGTCGCGTGCGGGGCTGCCGCCGGGCTGGATCCAGGGCGATTGGATCCGGTCTTTGATCCGGCAGGAGGATCTAGCTGAACTGGAGGAGTCCGGATTGATCGCCAAGGGAGCGGCGAGGTTGCCGAAGGGGGAGATGGAGCCACAACCTCAACCGGGTGAGTGCGTTCTTCTCGCCACCCACGTCGACCGGGGTTTCTTGCTCCCTCCGCATCCTTTCTTCCGGGGATTCTTGAACTTCTTTGGCGCTCAGCTGCACCACTTTTCTCCCAACACCATCACCTATTTAGCTGCATTTGTATCGATGTGCGAGAACTTATTAGGGTGTCGACCGCACTGGGGTCTTTTCAAACACACCTTCACCATTCGTTCTTAGTCGGTAAAAAAGGCGAAGTCGAGTGACTCAAAAACCCACGTCATCCAAATGTGTGGGGGTTTAGGTATCCAAAAGAGGCATAGGAGTGCCTTTCCCGCCATGACTCTCCCTGAATCTGTTAGGGGCTGGCAGTCGATCTGGTTCTACTGCCAGGACGTCGCAGCTCCAGCTCAGTCGACTGGTCTTCCCCCCTTCTTGTTTGACCGTGTTCAGACTCCTGCCCCACTGAAAGTAACTGCTGATGAGACCATGGAGACGAGGATGTTGGTGGATAGGGTGGTCCAGCTCATCAATGTGGTGTTACCGGCATGGACTTGCTAGAAGTGTTCCTCAGTCGACGCATCCAACCTCTCCAAGCTCGCGATCATCCAATGTGGTTGTATTCTGGACCGTATGACACTGCTCGGGTCCACCCAGAAGAAGTGTCGTCTGAAACAGTAGCTTTGTGGCTGAGGGGCATCACGGGCAACCAGGACAATCCTAGAGGATCTAGGCGAGTTGTTCCCTTCAGCAGTGTAAACCCACCCGACAAGGTATGCTTTTTGTTCCGACTGCTTCCCATTCATGCTCCGACTACACTTGATGTTGATCGACTCTCGTTCGACCAATTTGTTCTGCAGGTATTCACTGAGATGCATTCGATGCCCAATGGTGAACAAGCTTTGGAACAGACCCAGGAGGGGGAGGACAGCGTGGAAGAGAGTGGTGAGTGGGATTCTCATGGAGAAGAGGAGGAGGAGGAGAGCAAGGAGTCGGACGAGGAGGAGGAAGTCGACTCGCGCCAGGCCCTCGACGCCGATCCAAACAGCAAGAAGATCCGTCAAGGGCGCGGAAAGCGTGGGTCCGAAAAGCCAATACTCGAAGCGATTTCGGACGTCGACTCCGGAGCCGACGGAGAAGGTGGCCAAGCAGCCTAAAGTTGCTCCTCCCAAGGCCCGGAAGACATTGCCGCGAATCAAGATGGACATCCTCGTTGCCTCAGGGTAGGTATCTTGTTTGTGTTTCCATAGGTCGACTGAAGATTTTCTTGATCTAACCGACCAATTCTTGTGTCTTTCCAGCCCCACCTCTGCTGCCACTGACATGGACATTGACAAGGCACCAGGAGACGAAGAGGCCACCTCACGAGCTGGTAAGTTTGTTCAACCGAGTTCTGTTTAGTCGAGTGGGTGGTCAATTGACTGAAAATTTGATACTTCTCTTCTTATGTAGCTCCGCAAGATATCGTTGTGCTTCCTAATGACGACGAAGAAGAAGTGCCCCTACAGGAGAGGAGGAATAAGAGTGGAGGCTCAAGCAGGAGGAAGCTTGAAATCCAAGTCCCTTAGTCGACACCGGCGCCTGAGGCGACAGTTCAGACCAACGTCACATTCGCTAACCCGTTGACGACTGATCATCCGTCGGAGTCGACTGCACAGACACCTGCTGCACCGGTGCGACTCCACTCGTCTGACCCGGTAACTACTTTGACCATTCTGGAGCCGTCCCTCTTTGCTACATATCAAACTCCAGACGACTCGCCGGGCGCCGCTAGAGAAGCTCTTCGCCAGGTGAATCTTGTCATGGAGCAGGTGAAAGTGATGCATGAAGCTAGTCAGGTAGCTTACAACGCCAGCACTGCCCTTCAGACCAATGTTCAGGTCAGCAAAATTCCGACTGAGCTTTTGAGTGTTGCTTTATATCTGATCACCCACTGGGTGTTCCTTCGTTTAGAACTCAATAAATCTTCAATTATGCACTTTTCGAATCAGTGGGGGCACTCGGCGTGCCCCCACTGGGTGTAGTCCCCGAGACCACAGTCGGCTGCTGGCAGTCGACTGAGGTCTTATGATGTATCTCTTTCTCTCTCTTTTTTTTGCTGGGCTACTCTCGCTGAGTATTGATCTAATCCAGTGGGGGCACACTAAGTGCACCCACTGGGTGTAGTCCCCGAGACTACTGTTGAATATTTGAGTCGGCAGTAGTCTTAGAGTAATTCTTCTCCTTCACTGTCGTTTATATCTGTCGACTGACATGTCTGTCTTTCTGGCTACAGAGGTCTTGTGATCTTGGAGCTCGGCTCACCGAATTAAAGAAGGAGCATATCAGTGTTGAACTTGACCTCGAACTTGCGAAGAAGAATCTGAAGACTGCTCAAGAAGAAACGGCCATTATGGGAGGTAATCACTCGACCATTTTGTCTGCTTTGTAGCTTCACACTTCGCACTGGTTTTTCTTTCAGTCTCTTTGAACCGAGTGATTTCACACAAGAAGATGTGCGTAGTGAAAATCGTCAACTTCAGTCTCGTTTGAAGAGTGTTGTTTCTTTAGAGAGGATGAAGGAGGCTTTGGAGCGTATGATCTTGATCCGCAACCGCCGTAAGGAAGCACGCGAGAAGACGAAGCTTGCGGACCAGAAGCTGGCTTCTATCAGCAAATTGGAGGAGGAGAATGCGAAGCTGAAGACTGCCATCTCGGATGCTAATCGAGAAGTCGAGCAGCTAAAGAAGGACAAGGAGAATCTGACCACTGAAGTCGGCGGCCTCAAGACCAAGACAGACAAGCTAGAGTCCTATTTGGAGCAACTCGCCGCCAAACTTGTTCTGAAGCTTGAAGGTATGATCAGTCGACTACGATTAACTTGTTGTCGACTGAACTTTGTTGCCATGCCGTCGACTCACCACTTTTTGCAATGGGACAGAACTGTGTCAGGACTTTGAGGTAGAAACTGGGCGGGTTGAGGCGGGTCTCGACCCCATCAACTGTCCTGTGAAAGATGACACTGCAATGAATCTGCTTCGACTGGAGTCGCGCTTAGATGGTGCGGTTGCTTATCTCGCTCGGCTGAAGGCGGCGATGGCTCAAGTGGATGCTGAACTCTGGCCTCGGACGGAGCTGTCTCAAGACCTCGAGTCCTTGATGACTCGACTAAATCAGATTCCAGGCCGAGTGCAAGAGTGGAAGAAATCTTCAGCCCGCTGCGGTGCTGATGTCGCCTTGTCTTTGGTCTGAGTGCACTGCAAGGAGGCTAAGGAAGACAAGCTGGCAGCTCTCAAAATGGCGAACACTAAGAAGCACTCCTTCCAGGACTTCATGGACACCTTTCTCGAGGCAGCCACTCGCATCGCCGACAGCATCGACCTCGACAGCTTCTACGATCCGGCCAGTCCTTCTCCCGCCGAGTGACTGAAAAACATTATGCCTCACTTTTATTCGCCTCGGAATGCCGAGTGATTTTGTAACCGTTAAAACTCCTTCAGGCCTGATGCCCGAGCACTTTATTCTGCGGTGAAGAACCTTTGGGTTTATCATCTCATATATTGCGTCTGTCTTCGAACGAAATTCGTTTTCCTCTCGGACTGTCGTCTGCTTACTTGATGCAGTTTCTGGAGGAGAATGGCCAGTCGACCGGTCGGGCGATCCTTGAGCAACATTGATCAGCTCAACAGCAAGACATTCAGCAATGGTCTTGACATTACAGTCGACCGATCGAGCGATCCTTGAGTAGCATTGATCAGCTCATCAGCAAGGCACTCAGCAATGGTCTTGATGTTCCAGTCGACCTATCGGGCGATCCTTGAGTAGCATTGATCAGCTCATCAGCAAGGCACTCAGCAATAGTCTTGACGTTCCAATCGACCGATCGGGCGATCCTTGAGTAGCATTGATCAACTCATCAGCAAGGCACTCAGCAATTGTCTTGACGTTCCTGTCAACCACCCGGTAAGGTTTTTCAAACTTAGGCGAGCACTGGGCTGCAGCTAAGCCCCCGAGTGGGAGGGTTGCTCACCACTCGGTAGGATTTTTCAAACTTAGGCGAGTACGGGACTGCGGCTAAGCCCCTGAGTGGGAGGGTTGCTCACCACTCGGTAGGATTTTTCAAACTTAGGCGAGCACTGGGCTGCAGCTAAGCCCCCGAGTGGGAGGATCGCTCGCCACTCGCTAGGATTTTTCAAACTTAGGCGAGCACTGGGCTGCAGCTAAGCCTCCGAGCGGGAGGATTGCTCACCACTCAGTAGGATTTTTCAAACTTAGGCGAGCACTGGGCTGCCGCTAAGTCTCCGAGTGGGAGGATTGCTCACCACTCGGTAGGATTTTTCAAACGCAGGCGAGTACTGGGCTGCAACTAAGCCCCCGAGTGGGACGCGGACTCACCACTCAGTAGGATTTTTATCACTTAGGCGAGCACTGGGCTGCAGCTAAGCCCTCGAGTGGGAAGCGGACTCACCACTCGGTAGGATTTTTATCACTTAGGCGAGCACTGGGCTGCAGCTAAGCCCCCGAGTGGGAAGCGGACTCACCACTCGGTAGGATTTTTATCACTTAGGCGAGCACTGGGCTGCAGCTAAGCCCCCGAGTGGGAAGCGAACTCACCACTCGGTAGGATTTTTATCACTTAGGCGAGCACTGGGCTGCAGCTAAGCCCCCGAGTGGGAAGTGGACTCACCACTCGGTAGGATTTTTATCACTTAGGCGAGCACTGGCTGCAGCTAAGCCCCGAGTGGGAAGCGGACTCACCACTCGGTGGGATTTTTATCACTTAGGCGAGCACTGGCTGCAGCTAAGCCCCGAGTGGGAAGCGGACTCACCACTCGGTAGGATTTTTATCACTTAGGCGAGCACTGGGCTGCAGCTAAGCCCCCGAGTGGGAAGCGGACTCACCACTCGGTAGGATTTTTATCACTTAGACGAGCACTGGGCTGCAGCTAAGCCCCCAAGTGGGAAGCGGACTCACCACTCGGTAGGATTTTTATCACTTAGGCAAGCACTGGGCTGCAGCTAAACCCCCGAGTGGGAAGCGGACTCACCACTCGGTAGGGTTTTTATCACTTAGGCGAGCACTGGGCTGCAGATAAGCCTCCGAGCGGGAGGATTGCTCACCACTCGGTAGGATTTTTCAAACTTAGGCGAGCACTGGGCTGCCGCTAAGTCTCCGAGTGGGAGGATTGCTCACCACTCGGTAGGATTTTTCAAACTCAGGCGAGTACTGGGCTGCAACTAAGCCCCCGAGTGGGACGCGGACTCACCACTCAGTAGGATTTTTATCACTTAGGCGAGCACTGGGCTGCAGCTAAGCCCCCGAGTGGGAAGTGGAATCACCACTCGGTAGGATTTTTATCACTTAGGCGAGCACTGGGCTACAGCTAAGCCCCCGAGTGGGAAGCGGACTCACCACTCGGTAGGATTTTTATCACTTCGTCTTAGGCGAAATAGATTCGCAACTAAGGTAATACGTACAAAAGAAATAAACAACAATCATTCGAAAGAAGTAAATTATGTCTTTTGATAGCTAAACTAAAAGGTATTTCTTATTACATCTCATCAGTCTAGATATTTAAGAATAGAAAGGGCGGAGCAGATCCGCATTCCAGGCGCGTGGCTCATCTTTATTATGTTCGACGTTGAAGAGACGGTATGCTCCGTTGTGGAGCACCTTGGTGATGACGAAAGGGCCTTCCCAAGCAGGAGCGAGCTTGTGGGGTCTCTGCTGGTCCACTCGAAGAACCAGGTCTCCTTCTTGAAATGCCCGACCCCTCACGTTTCTAGCATGAAATCGACGCAAGTCTTGCTGATAAATGGTCGGCCGGATCAAGGCCATCTCTCTTTCTTCTTCTAGGAGATCGACTGCATCTTGCCGAGCTTGTTCTGCTTCTTCTTCTGAGAAGAGTTCGACTCGAGGTGCATTGTGGAGTAAATCACTGGGGAGCACGGCTTCAGCTCCGTAGACTAAGAAGAATGGAGTTCTTCCAGTCGACTGGTTAGGGGTTGTCCTCAACCCCCATAGTACGGATGGGAGCTCGTCGACCCAAGCTCCTGCTGCATGTTTCAGGTCACGCATCAACCGAGGCTTCAATCCTTTGAGAATCAATCCATTTGCCCGCTCGACCTGCCCATTCGACTGAGGATGAGCGACCGGAGCGTAGTCGACTCTCGTGCCTTGGGAGGCACAAAAGGCTTTGAATTCTTCAGAATCGAAGTTCGAGCCGTTATCCGTGATGATGTTGTGCGGGACGCCATATCTGAATATAAGTTCTCTGATGAAACTCACAGTTGTGCTTGCTTCAAGGCTTTTGATGGGCTTGGCTTTGATCCATTTGGTGAACTTGTCGACTGCTACTAACACATGAGTAAATCCACTCCTGCCCGTCCTCAGAGGTCCAACCATGTCCAGCCCCCACACGGCGAAAGGCCAGATGAGTGGAATTGTTTTCAGGGCTGATGCAGGTTTATGAGACATGTTGGAGTAAAACTGACAGCCTTCACACTTGTCCACTATCTCCTTAGCCATCTCATTGGCCCGCGGACAGTAAAGCCTGGCTCGGTTTGCTTTGGCCACGATGGTCCGAGAGGACGCTGGTGACCGCAGGTTCCCGAGTGAATATCATTGAGGATCACTCGACCTTCTTCCGGTGTGATGCCCTTCTGGAAGACTCCAGTTGCACTTTCTCTGAACAACTGCCCCTTTATCACAGTAAAGGCCTTAGATCGCCGGACGATCTGTCGAGCCTCTTCTTCATCCTCCGGAAGTTCTTTCCTAAGAATGTATGCAATGTACGACACTGTCCAGTCGGGAGTGATGACCAGAACCTCCATGACTAAGTCGACCACGGCTGGGATTTCAACTTCAGTCGGATCTGTGGCACTCTTGGGCTGTGGCGACTCTTCTGTGAAGGGATCCTCCTGAACTGAAGGTGAATGAATATGTTCCAAAAACACATTGCGGGGAATGGCCTCTCTCTTTGAACCTATCTTCGCCAAATCATCTGCAACTTGATTTTTCAATCGGGGTACATGATGAAGTTCCAACCCTTCAAACTTCTTTTCCAGCTTCCTAACAACATTGTAGTAACCAGTCATGGCTGGACTTCTGACATCCCATTCCTTCATCACCTGATTAACCACCAAATCTGAGTCACTGTATATCATGAGGCGACGGATGCCGAGTGAAATGGCCATACGCAACCCATATAGAAGTGCTTCGTATTCTGCTTCGTTATTGGAGGAATCAAAATGAATCTGGAGAACATAGTTAAGCTTGTCTCCACGGGGGGACACCAATACTACTCCAGCACCTGATCCGTTTAGCATCTTGGAGCCATCGAAGAACATAGTCCAATGTTTCGAGTGAACTTGAGTCGGTAGTTGCTGCTCAATCCACTCGGCAAGGAAATCCGCGATTGCTTGGGACTTGATAGCTTTCTTTGCATCAAACTTAATGTCCAGTGGAAGGAGTTCAATCGCCCATTTTGCTACTCGACCAGTTGCATCTCTGTTATTCAGAATCTCGGACAACGGTCGCGTCACCGACGATCGTAATAGAGTGATCAGAGAAGTAATGTGCAACCTTCTTCATGGTCATGTAGATTCCATAGACAAGCTTCTGATAATGAGGATATCGTTGCTTGGACGGAGTCAAAACTTCAGAGAGATAATAAACTGGGCATTGAACCTTGTAAGCTTTTCCTTCCTCTTCTCGCCGACCGTGAGTAATTGTCTCGACAACTTGTCCAAAGGGCTGCAATGTAAAGCAGTAAAGGCTCTTTGCTGATTGGCGCAGCGAGCACCGACTGGGTGGAAAGCAGGGCTTTGAGCTCTGCAAACGCTGCATCAGCTTCTACAAACCACTCAAACTTATTAGATTTCTTCATCAGTCGGTAAAGAGGCAAGGCCTTTTGAAAGTGCAACTATCCCTAGGTGGTTTTGGTAATTCATAACAACATATAGCTCATTGAGCTAATACTATTCCAAGATGAATATTTCAGGAAAGCTCAATGAATGGCATGGCATGGATAATGAAAGTGGATCCCTCAAAATATTAAGGACAAAGGATTGGCTCAAGCTCAAAAGCTCAAGACTCTTCATTTTACATTTTAGTGATCCAAGATCACATTGAGTCTATAGGAAAAGCCAATACTATCAAGAAGGGATGAGGTGTTTCTTAATGAGCCTTTTGCTTCATGTGCTTAGTGATATGCTCCAAAACCCTCCACTACTTTCTCACATCCACATATGACCTAAACCCAAAGTCAAACTCGGCCCCACCGATTCTTTCTATCCGGCGCCACCGAGTTCAGATGTCATAGCCACTGCCACAAACCCTAGGCAAATCGGTTTCACCGATAGGGATCTCGGTCTCACCGAGATGGGATTGTAATCTCTCTTTTCCCTTCGTAACGCTTCGTCTAACCGGTGAGCGATCGGTCCCACCGAGATTACAATGTAAACTCTCTGCTTCCCTTTTGTAATGTTTCGGTCTCACCGAAAGAGCAAATCGGTCCCACCGAAGTTTACGACCAACTCTCCGTTAGCTAATTACCAAAATCGGTCTCACCGAGTTTGTGTAATCGGTCTCACCGAGATTACGTTATGCCCTAACCCTAACCAAATCGGTCCTCTTGAGATGCATGTCGGTCCACGAAAATCCTAACAAATACTAGGTTTACTAAATCGGTTTGACGAGTTTGATGATTCGGTCCCACCGAGTTTGGTAAATTGTGTGTAACGGTTAGATTTTGTGTGGAGGCTATATATACCCCTCCACCTCCTCTTCATTCGTGGAGAGAGCCATCAAAACGAACCTACACTTCCAACTTATCAGTTCTGAGAGAGAACCACCTACTCATGTGTTGAGGCCAAGATATTCCATTCCAACCACATGAATCTTGATCTCTAGCCTTCCCCAAGTTGCTTTCCACTCAAATCTTCTTTCCACCAAATCCATATCCTGTGAGAGAGAGTTGAGTGTTGGGGAGACTATCATTTGAAGCACAAGAGCAAGGAGTTCATCATCAACGCACCATTTGTTACTTCTTGGAGAGTGGTGTCTCCTAGATTGGCTAGGTGTCACTTGGGAGCCTCCGACAAGATTGTGGAGTTGAACCAAGGAGTTTGTAAGGGCAAGGAGATCGCCTACTTCGTGAAGATCTACCGCTAGTGAGGCAAGTCCTTCGTGGGCGACAGCCATGGTGGGATAGACAAGGTTGCTTCTTCGTGGACCCTTCATGGGTGGAGCCCTCCGTGGACTCGCGCAACCGCTACCCTACGTGGGTTGAAGTCTCCATCAACGTGGATGTATGATAGCACCACCTATCGGAACCACGCCAAAAACATCCGTGTCTCCAATTGCGTTTGAATCCTCCAAACCCTTCCCTTTATATTCTTGCAAGTTGCATGCTTTATTTTCCGCTGCCTATATACTCTTTGCATGCTTGCTTGAATTGTGTGAAGATTGCTTGACTTGTTCAAAAATAGCTAAAATTTGCCAAAGTCTAAAATTGGGAAAAGGTTAAGTTTTTATTGGTCAAGTAGTCTAATCACCCCCCCCCTCTAGACATACTTCAAGGTCCTACACCTTTTCACCAAGACGAGAAATGAATCGACTCAAGGCGGCCAAACAACCAGTCAGCTTCTGAACGTCATGCACTCGCACGGGGCGTTTCATTCGGAGGATGGTATCAACTTTTTCTGGATTGGCGTCGATCCCTCGTTCGGAAACGAGAAAACCAAGCAACTTTCCTCCTGGGACTCTGAATGTGCACTTTGACGGATTAAGCTTGATATCGTACCTTCTTAGGTTGGCAAAGGTTCCTGCGAGGTCAATCAATAGGTCGGAACCTTTGCGAGACTTGACCACGATGTCATCCATGTACGCCTCCACATTCCGACTGATTTGGGTGAGCAGGCACTTCTGGATCATTCTCATGAACGTGGCTCCGGCATTTTTAAGACCGAATGGCATGGTGACATAGCAAAAACACCCGAATGGGGTGATGAAAGCTGTTTTTATTTCATCGAGGCCATACAGTCGGATCTGATGATACCCGGAATACGCATCTAGGAAAGACAGGCGCTCACACCTCGCAGTCGAGTCAACAATCTGATCGATGCGGGGAATAGGGAAGTGATCTTTCGGGCAGGCTCGATTGATATGCTTGAAATCAATGCACATGCGAAGTGAATCGTCCTTCTTGGGGACCATGACGACATTGGCAAGCCACTCGGAGTGGTAGATTTCATGGATGAACTCTGCTGCCAACAGTCGAGCCACTTCTTCGCCGATTGCTTTTCTCTTCTGAACGGCGGATCGCCGAAGGTGCTCTTTGACGGGTTTTACCTTGGGGTCGACACGCAAATGGTGCTCAGCCAGTTCTCTGGGTACACCTGGCATGTCAGAGGGTTTCCATGCGAAGATGTCCCAGTTCTCACAGAGGAACTGGATGAGCGCTTCTTCCTATTTGCTGTCGAGTGTTGTTGATATATGGGTCGGGGCAACATTGGGGTCGGTCGGGTGAATATGAATCGGTTTCGTTTCACCAGTCGACTGAAATGCAGAGTTTGTAGCCGGCTTCTTGGCTCGGAGCAAATCACTCGGATCTGCACTCTTCTGATACTCCTGGAATTCAACCGCCGCCATCTGTGCATCGGCGATTTTGGAACCTTTCTGGAAATATTCTTCTGCTTTCTGCCGATTGCCAGTGACTGTGATCACACCTTTGGGACCAGGCATCTTCAGCTTGAGGTACACATAGCACGGTCGAGCCATGAAACGTGTGTATGCCGGCCACCCCAGGATGGCGTGATAAGCACTCTGGAAATCCACGACTTCAAATGTCAACTTTTCTTTACGATAATGTTTGGAATCACCGAAAACCACGTTGAGAGTGATCTGGCCGAGTGATTCGGCTTTCTTTCCGGGGATAACGCCGTGAAAGCTCATATTGCTCTCGCTAAGCTTGGACATCGGGATGCCCATCCCTTCAAGGTTTCAAAGATACAGATATTCGCACCGCTACCACCATCCATCAAGACTTTAGTCGGTCCGAGTGCCATCGTCACGGTCGACCACCAGCGCTTGCCTCCCAGGGGTGACTACGCGAACAGGGTGGTCTGACTGGTTGAATGTGATGGCTGTCTGGGACCATTTTAGGTACGTGGTCGTTGTCGCCGGAGCAACCATATTCACCTCTCTGTTGATAACCTTCAACCGACTCTTGCTCTCAACATCAGCGAAAATCATGAGAGTGGAATTGACCTTGGGGTAACCATCGTCTTCTTCCTCTTCCTCATCTCTGTCCAACTCTTTCTCCTTCTCATTGGGTTGTTTCTCCCGGAACTGTTGGATCAAGAGTCGACATTGCAGAGTGGTATGCTTTGGGTAAATCAGATTACCTTCTTCATCTTTCTTCGTGTGGATGTGACACGGCAAATCCAGCACATCATTTCCGGCTTGATCCTTTACCTTCTTGGGGGGCCAGGGCCCCTTAGGTTTTCCCTTAAACTTTCCTTGATCCACTGCTGCAATCTCACCAGGTGCCGCTGGCTTGGCTTTACGCTTTTGTTTCCGACTGGAACCACCTCCACCGGCCTCTTGGCCGACTGGTTTACTCTTCCCGCTACGGAGTCGATCCTCTTCTTCTCCGTTAGCATACCGGGTGGCTATCTCCATCATCCGGGTCAGAGTCATATCCCCAGTCCGACCGGACTTCAGAACCAACTCTCGATACTTGACGCCTTCCTTGAAAGCGCACACTGCCTGATGCTCTGATACATTCTCAACGGTGTGATGCAAAGTGGTCCACCTCTGAATGAATTCCTTCAAAGTCTCATTCGGCTTCTGCACACAGTGCTGCAACTCGGGAAGCCCTACTGGCCTCTTGCACGTGCCTTCAAAGGTTCTTACGAACACCCGAGATAGTTCTTCCCAACTGTGTATACTATCCGGGGCCAACTGAGTCAACCACGCTAGGGCCGACCCTTCCAGCATAAGAGGGAGATGCTTCATTGCTATCTCATCGTTTCCGCCTCCAATTTGCATAGCCACTCGGTAATCTTCAAGCCAAGTCCCAGGCTTGGATTCTCCAGTGAAATTACTGACTCATGTTGCCAATCTGAAGTTGGGAGGAATCACTGCTGCCCTAATGGCTCTGCTGAAACACTCTGGGCCTGAAACATGTAATCTGCTGCCACTCGAACGATCTCTGCCCAGGTCTTCTCTGTGTGCTCTATTCCGGTCGACCAGGCCTTGGACGAGAATGGATCTCGCATCGAAGCCCGACTCTCTTGGGTCGACTGGAGCTCTGCGCTCGTCCACGTGATTTGCCTCATCATCGTTCGCGAGGCACGTACAACGCACTCCTCGGAGGAGGCGTTGGCACTCGACGACGATTGTTGCGGTCGAACTAACGATCATACTGCCCACGGCCTTCACGCCGCGGGGGCGATCTTGGGCTATGGGCCGACTGAACTGTATCCGCTACCACGGATCTGATGTGTATCCTATTCCGCGACTGAGACACCATAGAATTCTGCTCTCCTGCTGCTCGGAGCAAGGCCCGGATCTGCTCCAACCCTCGGCCAGCCTCTGACTGGGAAGGTTGAATCGACTCTGCAATTCGGGCCGCAGCAGTGAGGTTCTGAATCGGAGTACGTTATACCTTAGGTGGAGGCGGGAAAAGCTGCCGTCGACTCGACTCAGGGACTCGCTCCCGAGCTCGCTCGTCGAGAGCGCGCTGCAAGTTCTCCAGTCGAGTGCGCTCAGCCAAATTAGCCAAGCGCGCCTCCTCCAAGGCCCGAGCCTCGGGAGTTTCTCCAACGATGGGCGTGTGAAGTGCGTCCATGTTGCGACGACGAAGATCCTCTCTCTGCTGCGAAGAGAGAGGTTCGGGATGATACTCCTCGTGGACCCGTGATGGATCACCGCCAGCATCTTCGCCATCCTCGCAGCGAAAGCCAGGTGGGCCACGCGGACCATCGACCATCAGGACTTAAGCCGCAGGATCGCTGCTATCGCACTTGGACGATGTCCCCGCGGAGCCAGTCGACAGATCGAACAGGCCGTGGAGAGTTTCGTCGGGCTCGATTGTCGCGTCTTGATGAGTGGCTGAACGCCGAGCCACCGCATGCTTCACCCACCGCTGAAGCCGCGACCGACCGGATCGTTTGCGGCGGCGAACAGCGGAGAGGGAAGATGTCATCGGAGCCGACTGATACTGGGTCGACGGCTGCCGAAGAAGGAAGCCACGAACGCACGCGCGAAAGTGCGTTGCCCCTCGGAAGGGGAGCGCCTCAACATCGAGCGGAGCTTCCTGAAGCCACGCCGAGTCGTCGGCGACGAAAATGAGTGCGCCGAGACGGATCTCGCGGCCCTCAACCATTTCGCCGCCGGAAACCATGATGATGATCAGAAAAACTTGCAACTTCACCAATAAGTCGCTAAGACACCTGCCCCACGGTGGGCGCCAACTGTCGTGGTTCTAATTCTGACAGTAGAAAGGGGGGTAGGTAAGGAGAGGCAAGATCTCAGCTATGGTGAAGGTGTACACACAGAGTTTACGAGTTCAGGCCCTTCTTGGTGGAAGTAACAGCCCTACGTCTCGGTGCCCGGAGGCGGTCGATTGGATTATGTGTGTGATATTACAGGGGGTGCGAACCCTTGTGCCCGAGGAGTTGGGTGGCTTATATAGAGTTCGCCAGGACCTCTCCCTCCCTCCATTACAAGGGACTAAATGTACATAAAGTGCTGGCCTTAAAGACTATGGAGTGAATGCGCGACCGTTGTACGCTGAGTGGCTCCTGGTCTTCGGGAGGTTGAGTGATTCTCTTGTTAATCGAGTGACGGTAGGTAGGGAGACTCCCGAGTGACATGGCGTCGAGTGGATTGCACTCGACACCTTTGACCGGGGGTCTCACGGAGTCTCTTGACCTTCTTGCCTTCTTGGGTAGTGACCTTGGGTAGGACGTATAGGTCAGGCCTATGACCCTACCCCAGGTCTGTATCCTCATCAGACGCCATGGTAATTAAGAGCATCTCCAATAGATGATGTATATTTTGGTGGTCCAAACTGGTGATGGTCCAAATTTGGAGCACCAAAAAGTGCTTTTTACATCTCCGAAAAATGCTCAACTCCAACAGATGGTCCAAAACGGAGATGTAAAAAAAAGAGCAACTCCAACAGATGGTCCAAAACGAAGATGTATTTTGAAAACGATACTTCATCTCAACATAGTTCAAACATGAAATTCAACATAGGTCGAACATAGATGACATAAATTTAAACTAGCAGAACTACTCGTCGTCCGAGGGCATCCAGTACGACTCTTCGGAGTCATCCGAGAGCCCCCAGAACTCCTTGTCCTCCTCCTCCGACGATGACTCGATGGAGATCACCATCGAGGGGCCGGCCTCATCCTCCTTCTTCACCTCCTCCTCCTTCTTCTTCTCCTCGGCATCACGCTTCCAGTAGAACTCCTGCTCGGCCAGGACGTACTCGGGATGCTCCCGCGCAAACCGAGCCATCGCCGCCTCGTCACTCTCGTCGGGAGTGACGACAACCGCATGTCTCTTCTTATTCTTCTTCTTCTTCTTCTTCTTCTTCTTCTTCTTCTTCTTCTTCTTCTTCTTCTTCTTCTTCTTCTTCTTCTTCTTCTTCTTCTTCTTCGCTGACATCACCTTCATCCGGATGCCCTATGGCACTTTCCACTCCGCCTCCGCCCGGGTCTCGATCTCCGGGAAGTTGAGGTCTGCCTTCGGCCGTCCTGAAGGAAATATGCCCTAGAGCAATAATAAAGTTATTATTTATTTCCTTATTTCATGATAAATGTTTATTATTCATGCTAGAATTGTATTAACCGAAAACTTGATACATGTGTGAATACATAGACAAACATAGTGTCACTAGTATGCCTCTACTTGACTAGCTCGTGAATCAAAGATGGTTAAGTTTCCTAGCCATGGACATGAGTTGTCATTTGATTAATGGGGTCACATCAATAGGAGAATGATGTGATTGACTTGACCCATTCCATTATCTTAGCACTTGATCGTTTAGTATGTTGCTATTGCTTTCTTCATGACTTATACATGTTCCTATGACTATGAGATTATGCAACTCCCGTTTACCGGAGGAGCACTTTGTGTGCTACCAAACGTCACAATGTAACTGGGTGATTATAAAGGAGCTCTACAGGTGTCTCTGAA
Organism: Aegilops longissima; assembly: GCA_021605205.1. NCBI lineage: Eukaryota > Viridiplantae > Streptophyta > Magnoliopsida > Poales > Poaceae > Aegilops > Aegilops longissima. The sequence goes on from CM038681.1 coordinate 149,765,668, forward strand.
GGTACTTGTTGAGTTGGCGTATTTCGAGATTAGGATTTGTCACTCCGATTGTCGGAGAGGTATCTCTGGGCCCACTCGGTAATGCACATCACTTAAAGCCTTGCAAGCATTGCAACTAATGAGTTAGTTGTGGGATGATGTATTATGGAACGAGTAAAGAGACTTGCCGGTAACGAGATTGAACTAGGTATTGAGATACCGACGATCGAATCTCGGGGAAGTAACATACCGGTGACAAAGGGAACAACGTATGTTGTTATGCGGGTTGACCGATAAAGATCTTCGTAGAATATGTGGGAGCCAATATGGGCATCTAGGTCCCGCTATTGGTTATTGACCGCAGACGTCTCTCGGTCATGTCTACATAGTTCTCGAACCCGTAGGGTCCGCACGCTTAACGTTTCATTGACGATATAGTATTATATGAGTTATGTATGTTGGTGACCGAATGTTGTTCGGAGTTCTGGATGAGATCATGGACATGACGAGGAACTCCGGAATGGTTCGGAGATAAAGTTTAATATATGGGATAATAGTATTTGATCTCCTAAGGGTTCCGAATTCACCGAAGGGGTTCCAATGTTTCCAAATGTTTGGGTACGAGAACACGTTATTTGGGCTAAAGGGAAAGCCCACGAGGCTTTTGGAAAGTGCAAAAGGAAGTTTTGCGGAGACCAGAGGCTAGACGCCAGGAACCCTGGTGTCTAGGGGGTAGACGTCGGGAACCCTGGAGTCCTGGAAGGACTCTTGCCTTTCGGAAAAAACCGACTTTGAGGAGGCTTTTACTCCAAGTTTCACCCTGTGGCTCAACATATAAATAGAGGGCAGGGCTAGCACCAAAGACACATCAAGAAACACCAAGCCGTGTGCCGCAACCCCGCCCCTCTAGTTTATCCTCTGTCATAGTTTCCGTAGTGCTTAGGCGAAGCCTGCGGAGATTGTTCTTCACTAACACCGCTACCACGCCGTCGTGCTGCCGGAACTCATCTACTACTTCGCCTGCCTTGCTGGATCGAGAAGGCGAGGATGTCATCGAGCGAACGTGTGCGAACTCGGAGGTGCCGTGCGTCGTACTTGGATCGGTCGGATCGTGAAGACGCATAACTACATCAACCGCGTTGATAAACGCTTCCGCTTAGCGATCTTCAAGGGTATGAAGATACACTCCCCCTCTCGTTGCTATGCATCACCATGATCTTGCGTGTGCGTAGGGATTTTTTTGAAATTACTACGTTCCCCAACAGTGGCATCCGAGCCTGGTTTTATGCGTAGATGTTATATGCATGAGTAGAACAGAAGTGAGTTTTGGGTGATACAAGTCATACTGCTTACCAGCATGTCATACTTTGGTTCGGCGGTATTGTTGGATGAAACGGCCCGGACCGACATTACGCGTACGCTTATGCGAGACCGGTTCTCCCGACGTGCTTTGCACAGAGGTGGCTAGCGGGTGTCAGTTTCTCCAACTTTAGTTGAATCGAGTGTGGCTACACCCGGTCCTTGTAAGGTTAAAACAACACTAACTTGACGAACTATCGTTGTGGTTTTGATGCGTAGGTAAGAACAGTTCTTGCTCAGCCCGTAGCAGCCACGTAAAATTTGCAACAACAAAGTAGAAGACGTCTAACTTGTTTTTGCAGGGCATGTTGTGATGTGATATGGTCAAGACGTGATGCTATATTTTATTGTATGATATGATCATGTTTTGTAACCGAAGTTATCGGCAACTGGAAGGATCCATATGGTTGTCGCTTTATTGTATGAATTGCAAGCGCCCTGTAATTGCTTTACTTTATCACTAAGCGGTAGCGGTAGTCGTAGAAGCAATAGATGGCGGAACAACAACGATGCTACGATGGAGATCAAGGTGTCACGCCGGTGACGATGGTGATCACGATGGTGCTTCGGAGATGGAGATCACAAGCACAAGATGATGATGGCCATATCATATCACTTATATTGATTGCATGTGATGTTTATCCTTTATGCATCTTATCTTGCTTTGATTGACGGTAGCATTTTAAGATGATCTCTCACTAATTATCAAGAAGTGTTCTCCCTGAGTATGCACCGTTGCGAAAGTTCTTCGTGTTGAGACACCACGTGATGATCGGGTGTGATAGGCTCTACGTTCAAATACAACGGGTGCAAAACAGTTGGACACGCGGAATACTCAGGTTAAACTTGACGAGCCTAGCATATACAGATATGGCCTCGGAACACGGAGACCGAAAGGTCGAGCGTGAATTATATAATAGATATGATCAACATAGTGATGTTCACCATTGAAAACTACTCCATCTCACGTGATGATCGAACATGGTTTAGTTGATTTGGATCACGTGATCACTTAGATGTAAGGATGGCAATTTTACCCATGGGTACGGGTACCCGCGGGTACCGTACCCGCATGGGCAGGGTATGGGCACACTTTTATACCCATGGGTAACACCCATACCCTACCCGTTAAGTCATGGGTAGGGTACGGGTATAGCCTTGTACCCGCGGGAATACCCATACCCTACCCGTTTGTGAATTAATGTTATTTTGTCATTAATTAGTCATTAATTTGTCATGTGACTCGTCTACTCCCATTGACTTAAGAGTATGTTATGGTTTCTAAATTTTTATATCAGTCATTTACTCATCTACCTATTATTTAGCTGAGATAATTGATTTTTTTGTCAAATGTGCTATCAATGAGCGTAAAATTGTGAACAAATTGTGTACTATTTGTTCTACCCGTTGGGTACCCAATGGGTACGGGTAACCGTCGGGTATGGGTATGGGTACAGTTTCATACCCATGGGTACGGGTATGGGTAGAATTTTGTACCCATTGACTATACGGGTATGGGTATGGTATTGCTCTACCCTACCCATACCCTACCCATTGTCATCCTTACTTAGATGACTAGAGAGATGTCTGTCTAAGTGGGAGTTCTTAAGTAATATGATTAATTGAACTTAAATTTATCATGAACTTAGTCCTGGTAGTATTTTGCAAATTATGTTGTAGATCAATAGCTCGCGTTGTTGCTTTCATATGTTTATTTTGATATGTTCTTAAAGAAAATTGTGTTGAAAGATGTTAGTAGCAATGATACGGATTGGATCCGTGATCTGAGGTTTATCCTCATTGCTGCACAGAAGAATTATGTCCTTAGTGCGCCGCTAGGTGACAGACCTATTGCAGGAGCAGATGCAGACATTATGAACGTTTGGCTAGCTCAATATGATGACTACCTGACAGTTTAGTGTGCCATGCTTAACGGCTTAGAATCGGGACTTCAAAGACGTTTTGAACGTCATGGACCATATAAGATGTTCCAAGAATTGAAGTTAATATTTAAAGCAAATACCCGAGTTGAGAGATATGAAGTCTCCAACAAGTTCTATAGCTAAAAGATGGAGGAGAATCGCTCAACTAGTGAGCATGTGCTCAGATTGTCTGGGTACTACAATCGCCTGAATCAAGTGGGAGTTAATCTTCCAGATAAGAGAGTGATTGACAGAGTTCTCTAGTCACCATCACCAAGTTACTAGAACTTCGTGATGAACTATAGTATGCAAGGGATGACGAAAACGATTCCCAAGCTCTTTGTGATGTTGAAATCGACGAAGGTAGAAATCAAGAAAGAGCATCAAGTGTTGATGATTGACAAGACCACTAGTTTCAAGAGAAGGGCAAAGGGAAAGAAAGGGAACTTCAAGTAGAATGACAAGCAAGTTGTCACTCCTGCGAAGAAGCCCAAAGCTGGACCAAAGCCTGAAACTGAGTGCTTACACTGCAAAGGAAATGGTCACTGGAAGCAGAAATGCCCTGAATATTTGGTGGATAAGAAGGATGGCAAATTGAACAAGGGTATATTTGATATATAGGTTATTGATGTGTGCCTTACTAGTGTTTATAGTAGCCCCTGAGTATTTGATACTAGTTCGGTTGTTGTGATTAGTAACTCGAAACAGGAGTTACAGAATAAACAGAGACTAGTTGAAGGGGAAGTGACGATGAGTGTTGGAGGTAGTTCCAAGATTGATATGATCATCATCACACACTCCCTATATTTTCGAGATTAGTGTTAAACATAAATAAATGTTATTTGGTGTTTGCATTGAGCATAAATATGATAAGATCATGTTTATTATGATACGATTATTCATCTAAGATAGAGAATAAATTGTTATTCTGTTTACATGAATAAAACCTTCTATGGTCATACACCCAATGGTGATGGTTTATTGAATCTTGATCATAGTGATACACACATTCATAATGTTGATGCCAAAAGATGCAAAGTTAATAATAATAGTGCAACTTATTTGTGGCACTGCCGTTTGGGTCATATCGGTGTAAAGCGCATGAAGAAACTCCATAAAGATGGATTTTCGGAATCACTTGGTTATGAATCATTTGATGCTTGCGAACCATGCCTTTTTGGCAACATGACTAAAACTCCGTTCTCCGGAACAATGGAACGAGCTACTAACTTGTTGGAAATAATACATACCGATGTATGCGGTCCAATGAGTGTTGGATGCTCGAGGCGGGTAATCGTTATTTTCTGACCTTCACAGATGATTTGAGCAGATATGCGTATATCTACTTAATAAAACACAAGTCTGAAACATTTGAAAAGTTCAAAGAATTTCAGAGTGAAGTGGAGAATCATCGTAACAAGAAAATAAAGTTTCTACAATCTGATCGTAGAGAAGAATATTTGAGTTACAAGTTTGGCCTTCATTTTAAACAAATGTGGAATAGTTTCACAGTTCACGCCACATGGAACACCACAGCGTAATGGTGTGTCCAAACGTCAGAATCAAGACTTTATTGGATATGGTGCGATCTATGATGTATCTTACCGATTTACCACTATCGCTTTTGGGGTTATGCATTAGAGATAGCTGCATTCACTTTAAATAGGGCACCATCTAAATCCGCTGAGACGACACCGTATGAACTATGGCTTAGCAAAGAAACCTAAGTCGTCGTTTCTTAAAGTTTGGAGTTGCGATGCTTATGTGAAAAGGTTTCAACCTGATAAGCTCGAACCCAAATCGGAGAAGTGCGTCTTCATAGAATACCCAAAGGAAACTGTTGGGTACACCTTCTATCACAGATCCGAAGGCAAAACATTCCTTGCTAAGAATGGATCCTTTCTAGAGAAGGAGTTTCTCTCGAAAGAAGTGAGTGGGAGGAAAGTAGAGCTTGATAAGGTAATTTGTACCTTCTCCCGAATTGGAAAGTAGTTCATCACAGAAATCAGTTCTAGTGATTCCTACACCAATTAGTGAGGAAGCGAATGATGATGATCATGAAACTTCAGATTAAGTTACTACAAAACCTCGTAGGTCTTCCAAAGTACAGTCCGCACCAGAGTGGTATGGTAATCCTATTCTGGAAGTCATGTCACTAGACCATGATGAACCTACAAACTATGAGGAAACGATGATGAGCCCAGATTCCGCGAAATGGCTTAAGCCATGAAATCTGAGATGGGATCCATGTATGAGAACAAAGTGTGGACTTTGGTGGAGTTGCCCAATGATCGGCAAGCCATATTGTATAAATGGATCTTCAAGAGGAAGACAGACGCTAATAGTAGTGTTACTATCTACAAAGCTCGACTTGTCACAAAAAGGTTTTCGACAAGTTCAAGGTGTTGACTACAATGAGATTTTCTCAACTGTAGCGATGCTTAAGTCTGTCCAAATCATGTTAGCAATTGCCACATTTTATGAAATCTGGCAAATGGATGTCAAAACTGCATTCCTTAATGGTTTTCTTAAAGAAGAGTTGTATATGATGCAACCAGAAGGTTTTGTCAATCCTAAAGGTGCTAACAAAATGTGCAAGCTCCAGCGATCCATCTATGGACTTGTGCAAACATCTCAGAGTTGGAATATACGCTTTGATAAGTTGATCAAAGCATATAGTTTTATACAGATTTGCGGTGTAGCCTGTATTTACAATAAAGTGAGTGGGAGCACTACCGCCTTTCTGATAAATATATGTGAGTAACATATTGTTGATCGAAAATGATGTGGAATTTTTCTGGAAAGCATAAAGGAGTATTTGAAAGGAGTTCTTTAAAAGAAAGACCTCAGTAAAGCTACTTACATATTGAGATCAAGATCTATTAAGATAGATCAAGACACTTGATAAGTTTTTCAAAAAGTACATACCTTGTCAAGATTTTGAAGTAGTTCAAAATGGAACAGTCAAAGAAAGAGTTCTTGCCTGTGTTGCAAATGTGTGAAATTGAGTAAGACTCAAATCGCGACCACGACACAAAATAGAAAAGAGAATGAAAGTCATTCCCTATGCCTCAGTTATAGGTTCTATAAAGTATGCTATGCTATGTACCAGACCTATTGTATACCTTGCTCTGAATTTGGCAAGGGAGTACAATAATGATCTAGGAGTAGATCACTGGACATTGGTCAAGAATATCCTTAGTGAGGACTAAGGAAATATTTCTCGATTATGGAGGTGATAAAAGAGCCCGTCAGAAAGAGTTACATAGGTGCAAACTTTTACACCGATCCGATGACTCTAAGTCTCAATCTGGATACGTATTGAAAGTGGGACCAATTAGCTAGAGTAGCTCCGCAAGCGAGCATTGTAGACATAGAATATTTGCAAAATACATACGGCTCGAAAGTGATGCCCTTGACTAAGCTTCTCTCACGAGCAAAACATGATCACACCTTAGTACTCTTTGGGTGTTAATCACATTGCAATGTGAACTAGATTATTGACTCTAGTAAACCCTTTGGGTGTTGGTCACATGACGATGTGAACTATGGTGTTAATCATATACAGATATGAATATTGGTGTTAAATCACATGGCGATGTGAACTAGATTACTGACTCTAGTGCAAGTGGGAGACTGAAGGAAATATGCCCTAGAGGTAATAATAAAGTTATTATTTATTTCCTTATTTCATGATAAATGTTTATTATTCATGCTAGAATTGTATTAACCGGAAACTTGATACATGTGTGAATACATAGACAAACATAGTGTCACTAGTATGCCTCTACTTGACTAGCTCGTGAATCAAAGATGGTTAAGTTTCCTAGCCATGGACATGAGTTGTCATTTGATTAACGGGGTCACATCATTAGGAGAATGATGTGATTGACTTGACCCATTCCGTTAGCTTAGCACTTGATCTTTTAGTATGTTGCTATTGCTTTCTTCATGACTTATACATGTTCCTATGACTATGAGATTATGCAACTCCGCTTACGGAGGAACACTTTGTGTGCTACCAAACGTCACAACGAATCGGGTGATTATAAAGGAGCTCTACAGGTGTCTCCGAAGGTACTTGTTGAGTTGGCGTATTTCGAGATTAGGATTTGTCACTCCGATTGTCGGAGAGGTATCTCTGGGCCCACTCGGTAATGCACATCACTTAAAGCCTTGCAAGCATTGCAACTAATGAGTTAGTTGCGGGATGATGTATTATGGAACGAGTAAAGAGACTTGCCGGTAACAAGATTGAACTAGGTATTGAGATACCGACGATTGAATTTCGGGCAAGTAACATACCGATGACAAAGGGAACAACGTATGTTGTTATGCGGTTTGACCGATAAAGATCTTCGTAGAATATGTGGGAGCCAATATGGGCATCCAGGTCCCGCTTTTGGTTATTGACCGGAGACGTCTCTCACTCATGTCTATATAGTTCTCGAACCCGTAGGGTCCGCACGCTTAACGTTTCATTGACGATATAGTATTATATGAGTTATGTATGTTGGTGACCGAATGTTGTTCGGAGTTTCAGATGAGATCATGGACATGACGAGGAACTCCGAATGGTCCGGAGATAAAGTTTAATATATGGGATAATAGTGTTTGATCTCCGGAAGGGTTCCAGAATTCACCGGAAGGGGTTCCGGATGTTTTCGAAAATGTTTGGGTACGAGAACACGTTATTTGGGCCAAAGGGGAAAGCCCACGAGGCTTTTGGAAAGTGCAAAAGGAAGTTTTGCGGAGACCAGAGGCTAGACGCCACGAACCCTGGCGTCTAGGGGGTAGACGCCGGGAACCCTGGCGTCTAGCCCTGGAGTTCGAGAAGGACTCTTGCCTTTCGGGCAAAACCGACTTTGAGGAGGCTTTTACTCCAAGTTTCGACCCCAGGGCTCAACATATAAATAGAGGGGCAGGGCTAGCACCAAAGACACATCAAGAAACACCAAGCCGTGTGCCGGCAACCCCGCCCCTCTAGTTTATCCTCCGTCATAGTTTCCTAGTGCTTAGGCGAAGCCTGCGGAGATTGTTCTTCACCAACACCGCCACCACGCCGCCGTCGCTGCGGAACTCATCTACTATTTCGCCCGTCTTCTTTGGATCGAGAAGGCGAGGACGCCATCTAGCTGAACGTGTGCGTAACTCGGAGGTGCCGTATGCTCGGTACTTGGATCGGTCGGATCGTGAAGACGTACGACTACATCAACCGCGTTGATAAACGCTTCTGCTTAGCGATCTTCAAGGGTATGAAGATACACTCCCCCTCTTGTTGCTATGCATCACCATGATCTTGCGTGTGCGTAGGATTTTTTTTGAAATTACTACGTTTCCCAACACGTCCGGCACGCCACATCGCCACGTCGTAGGCACGCGCGGCCACACCGGCGGTGGGATACGTGACGAGCCACTAACGCCGCTTAACGTCGAAGAACTCCACTTCGCCCTCACGCCGAAGAAACCCGTCTTGCCCTTCGGCGTCTTCTTCGGCGCCATCAGGGAGCGGGCGGCGCTGCGTGGAACGAAGCGGGCGGCGGCGAGCGGGAAGCGGGCGGAGAGGCGGCGGCGCCGGCGGAGGGAGCGAGGTGGCGGCGTGGGGCGGAGGCGACGGAGCGGGACGGTGGCGTGCGGTCGGGCGGCGGCGTGCGGCGCGGCGAGGACAAAGCGGCGGCGGTGTGGCTGGGACGGTGGAGGCCGGAGCAGGCGCGACCGGAGAGGAGGCGACACGATTCGGCGGCGCTGGGGCAAGCGGCGGCCAGCGGGTTGAATCAGCGGCGGGGCTGGATCTACGGCGGCGGCGTCGGGGAGAGCTGCGGCGGGGCGGCGGCCGAGCGAGGAGCGGCGACGGGGCGACAGCGGGCTGGAGAAAGAGGGTGAAAGGAAATGAAGAGCAGTTGGGGGTTGGAGCGGCCGTAGTTTTTACATCTCCTGCCTTCGGAGATGTAAATTTGCACCGTGAGGTGTTGAATTTTACATCTCCGGGAGGCGGTGGTCTTTTTTTTTTTTACATATAGTCCGTTTATTGGAGTAGTGTTTTTTGCTTTGAAGCTCCAAAAGTTAGTATTTTTACATACAGAACGTCTATTGAAGATGCTCTAAAGAAATGATTATAGTTAAATGGAATCAGTGCGAGATTATGTCCGGCAAATAAAATATGAACGTAACTAAATTGAATCGTATTTTATTATGTTCATTTTGTATAAGGATGCTGCGTTGCAGCATATTCTTCATAATAAATCTGGTGTCATGAAATATTATGCTTGCACAAAACATTGATTTTTTTCTGTTGCAACGCACATGTATATATGCTAGTACTGAAAAGTTTACAATCACACAAATCTTTACAAAACAAAGAAAGCTCTCGCGTGGCTTCCTTTCCCGCAAAGGAAGCATCACCGGAACTCGTGAGCTTGGATGCATTGGCATGGGGGGGTCGGCGGTAGCAAAGCATGTGGGAGCAGGCGAGGCTCCTGACGCCCTTGTCTGCCTGCCTGTCACGCTGCGCCTGTCCTCAACAAGGTTCGGTTAGCCAGTCGAGGCGAAGAGTTAATTAATCAGCTCCCACTGTGCACTTTGCACACCCCCCGCTGCCGGAGAGAGAGGCTCATAAATCCCGCACCTCTGCCAACAAATCGTGGTGCTGTACACGCCCGATTAGTGGAATGGGCACTGGCTCGATCGGGGTTGGGCGGAGTCTCGTGGAAGCCTCAGCTTTTCAGCCTGTCCGTGGATTCGATGTCACGCGTCTTCCAGCCGCTCATCTGTTGCTCGTCCCTCATGATGTGTATGGATTTGTCTGAAAGTGTCATAAATCACCATTACTATCAAAATTTGCACTAGACTTAAATTGGTAGATTTTCGAAATGAAGGTGAGCATTTTACCAAAGAGAATACCTCGGTTAATCAATGAACAAAAACCATCACAACCTCTAAGCAGTACACACAAGATATCTCACATAGACCACCGAGAAGAAAAACTCATCAAGAGATGTCTAAACGCTTTTATATTTCTTTACATAAATGGTACATTCTTTTCAAGAAGCGACCCTGACTTGATCACCGACAACCATCGATCCGGCCGTGCCAGGTGGCTAAATTAGTTGCACTGTGAATTTTAGTCTTTGTTGTGTGTGAGAGTGAGGTGAGGACAACATAGTTTGACGTTGTTCAAATGTTTAGCTGAAATTGACCGGTATATATAACCGTGTAAATACAAAAACGTCGTGTTGGTCACTAAAAGGAGAGAGATTATTAGTTCCTTCCAGTATATATTGGCAAAAAAGAATTGTTGCTTGTATATTTATGCAAGATATATAAATGGAAGAGGATCTGCATCATCACAAGATGTCTACACTTATACCTAACAAGTCATACTTCTTTCCTTATTTAATTGATAAGGCAAATCTTTTGCCTCCGAAAAAAAAACTTAACAAGTCGTACTACCTACTTAAGTATGCACCCGCATTACTAAATCATTAATGCATGTGTGTACGCACACAAGACGCACATATCCTAGCCATTTTCACTCGCTGTTTATCCTGATCTATTTTCTTTGTTGTTGAAAAAGTGGTCATCCTGAACCTGGAACTAGAAGCATCGACGCACAAAACAGGCAAGAGTAGTACTAATCAGTGACATGTTTCCATGAACCGGCTCACTGGGGCAGTCTTGCAGGACTAGTCAGCATTTTGTCTGGTCGGTGTACCCAGTGGAAATAAGATTGTGCAATCTAGCACCACTGAGTCACTGACAGCCTTAATTAAGAGTGATCATTGTGATTAGGATTCTCTACCTATCACGGATTACATGTGAAGTCTTCAAAGCGGACACACATTGGTGGCGACGCACAAACAAACAGCTCTGTTGGCGTCACTTTAATTTAAATCCGTGGGGTCCACTTCTGGTGAGTGCTGTAGTACAAAGTGCAGGACATGGAGTAGTATATTGTATATCTATTTTGAGTTCTTTTTACCGTTTATAAAAATCACAGGCAAACGGAGAGGAAAGCTAGCTGCCCAAAAGGAATGCAGCAGCACCGAAAAGCGATCCCTAAATTCTAGAGGGGAAACTCCTAGTTTTTGGCCATGAATCATGGATGCAGAAACACTTTGGCATTGCACAGAAATAGAATTTACTTTCACATCACACCGGCAAATTTGACAATTTTAAACTGTGCATGAAATCATTTCACAAAATGAATCCTTCCTAATATTTTTTACTCAGCTGACTTTTTGAGTGGCGCCCGACACGAAGGCGCCACACTACATTATGCAGCGCCTGTCTGACATGCGCTGCACGCCTAGCTAGCGTCGCACCCGTGTGATCCGAAAATTACTAAGTCAATGTGCAGCTCCTAAGAGCTAGGCGTCACACTATACAGTGTAGCGTCTAGCATCTAGGCGTTGCACTAGTGAGTGCTTCATTTTGTAGTACAACCACTTGTGCAGCGCCTAGAAGCTAGGCGCTACACTGTATAGTGGGGCTTCTAGCTCTTAGGGGCTGCACATTGACTTAGTAATTTTTATGCAGTCCGGGATGCGACGCTGCCAGGCGTATAGCGTCTCTCAGTCAAGCGTTGTATAGTGTAGTGTGGCGCCTTCGTGTCGGGCGCCACTCAAAAAGGTCAGCTGAGTGAATTTTTTAGGTACAGTTAATTTAGCGCCTGTCAGTCAGGTGTTGCATAGTGTAGTGTGGCGCCTTCGTGTCGGGCGTCACTCGAAAAGGTCAGCTGAGTGAATATTTTAGGAACAGTTCATTTTGTCAAATGGTTTTATCCACAGATCAAAATTGTCAAATTTGCCCATCACACCCGCCTGAAGTTGAAATGGTGGGAGCCCATCCACATGGTAACTGCGCCACAAATGGACAATTAACTGGACGGATGTGCATAAATTTCCAAGGTCAGTTACTCCCTCTCTCTCTCTCTAGAAGCTGCTGTTCTTCTCCCCATTTTTTCCTCCAAGAAAACCCAACCAATTTCCTCTGTGCACAGCAGGACGAAGCAAGTCTTCCTCCCAGCCAACTGGCCCCTGTTGAGCACCAGCTAACATTAACATTGATTTGTTGGTGTTCCTTCTCCACTACCTCCACCTCCACCTCCCCCCACCCCACCATCTCCCATCCCTCCCGCCGTCCGTCCTCCCGATTTCTCCCCTTTTCTCCTCCCTTTCTCGCCACCATTGGCGGCTCCCGCTCCACCTCCCCACCCCACCTCCACCTCCTCCTCCGCCGCCCACCACTCGAAGCGTAGGCGAAGAGAGAGAGAGAGAGAGAGAACAGAAAGCGGCGCAGGGGAAGGAGGAGGCGGCGGCGGCCATTGGAGATGTTTGACAGCTTGCTCAACTCCAAGTTCCACAACAAATGGTACGGCACTGGATCCCTCCCTCCTCCCTGTCCGTCCATCCGGCTCTTGCTTTTGCCTTTGCTGGTCCGTGAGAGCTTCGGCTCTTGCTTCTGCTGGGCGAGCCGGCCCGAACTCGAGCGCTCGAGGATTTTCGGCGATGATTTTCGCTCGTCGAGTTCTCCGGCGCCAGCGGCCGGCATTTGTTTGATTTCTCGATTGCTGCGGCCGCGGTTCATCAGAGCGTCCGGATTTTTTTTTTCAGTTTCCGAGCTGAAAGTTGCTTCGCCTTTAATTCAAGGACTGTTTGTCTGTCTCGCCTACCTTTTCCCCTCTTGTTCGGCTAGAGATTGCCAGGCCTGATTCGTGATTCGTGTCGTTGTTGCTGCTCGCATGTGTTCGTCCAGCTTTGCTTGCTCTCTCATGGTCTGGGATTCTGGGAATCTGTCTTTTGGGGGATTTTGTTGCTTGTTCGAGCTGCTGCATCCTCGATTTGGGTGGATCGCATTTTGTTCAGGCTGTTGCTTGTTTTTTCTTGATCTGATTGCTGGATTTGCTGCCGCTGTCTGATGCAGCAAGCACGCGCTCAAATGCACCCGGACCCGGCTGGATCTGGTGCGCAAGAAGAAGCAGGCCATGGTGAAGTTCCTCAGGAAGGACGTCGCCGACCTCCTCACCAATAACCTTGAATCGCACGCCTTCGGACGGGTACAGCTTGCACACTCAACCCACCGACTTGCACTGTTTACTAATGATTGTTACTAGCAGTACTTTAAGCTGGTGCAAACCGCTGCACTTTGTCTGTAAAAATATTGAGCATGGGGTGTGTGTATATGATAGATGTTTCCCCCTGTGATGGAATGCAGATGGAAGGGCTGATTGTGGAGATGAACCAAGCTTCCTGCTATGACATGATCGAGCAGTATTGCGACTACATAGGGAAGCAGCTCAACAACCTGCAGAAACAGAGGTATCGCCGATGTTTATGCTGGGATTTTAACAGAGAATATGTCGATCAATTTTGCAACCCCTAGTAGTTAAGTTTAGGATCAATTGATGCCATATGTTTCATTCGATTACTGCAACGCAGATGTGTTCACTAAATTTTCTGGTGTATGAGATCTTTGTGATTTCCTTCTGTATGCGATGTTTCAAAATTGATGCTTAGTTGACAGCAATAGCTTGAGTCTCAGAATCAGTTTCTGCATAATGCATGTCATACCCCGATTTTGATTGAAAACCTAAAGTGACACAATTCCTGTCAATTTAGCTAATCAACCAACTTAGTGTGTATTAGCTATGTTCTTTAACTATTTGCATGGTGTTTACAAAGTTTTAGAGGATCTTGAAACTGCAAATTAAGCATATACTGGCTTTTTGCAGAATTGTTCAGTATCAGTGGGTATATACCCAACTTCCATACTAGATGAGTATTGTTCGTGTTTTGCTATATCAGTCAAGCATGTGCACCCCTTACAGAAGTTAGGAATACTGCTGGTTGCATCCAGTTATGATTACGCAACTTCCTTCTATAGTTGATCACTAATATGTGGTTCTCTATTTACAGTGAATGCCCTCATGAAGCCTTGGAAGCTGTGTCAACTCTGATCTTCGCTGCTGCTAGATATCCTGATTTACCTGAACTGTGTGAACTCAGACATGTATTCACAGAGAAATATGGGGCTTCCATTGAACCTTTTGTTAGCTCAGAGGTGCATACAATGCTGTGATTTTTGTGTTTTGAGTTGCTCTCTTTTGTTGCATCTATGCTGATTAACTTAACCCTTACGTGGACAGTTTGTTCAGAAGCTTCAGAACAAATCATTTACTAAGGAGGAGAAGTTGCAAGTGATTGAAGATGTGGCTGACGAATTTGCGATCCCGTTTAATACCAAGACATTTGAACGACAGATATCTGGTGTACCTCCAAATAAAAAGGTATGTTTTAGGGAACTTACTGGTTTATACCGCCCATCCTTTTTATTAACAACTCAGAATGGTCATTCACTTGTGATCTTTTTTATCAGGAACTTCTGAAGAAGGGTTCATTCAACGGCGTAGAGGTTGAAGTATCAGGGCGCAATGGACACAGGGTAGATAAGCATGCTGTGCTTGACAGGAAATCTAAATCTATACCTGACGGGCGTGAATGGAAGCAGGAATTTCAGATAAAACCAAAAGATATTCATGTCGTTCCTGATTACATTGGTCAAGTTGGTGAGAAAAGCAGAAAGAACTATTCAGATAAACCTGTTGAGAAGAAACATTTGGATAGTGATGTGCCTCCTGTGGACATGAAGCGAAGGAATGGTCATCAAAAGGAGGTCAACAAGGACGAGAAAAAGGGCGGTCAGTCTTGGAGGGAACTGATGAATGCAGAGGAGCTGGATCTCAATGGCTCAAAGAAGGAGGTTGCCGTGGCAAAACCTGTTCAAAGAGAAATAAAGAAAATAGTTCCTCCATACACAGACCTAAAGGAAACTGAGAAGAAAGACGGCGCCGAAAAGGCTAATGGCAAAGGCTACCATCGGACCCACATGGCTGGTGGCACTGATCATAACTGGGGACATGCTGACTTGGGGCTTAAAACCCTGGGCCTGGAGAAGCAAGAAACTGAATCAGCTGGCACCTTGAATGGCAATGGCAAAGCAGTAAACAAGGTTCCTCCATATTCTAAGCCGTACAGAGCGACCAGCGAGAAGTCTGCTGAAGAAGATAACAATGGTTTGTATAATCGGGCACGGCATATGGGAGAGTTTGGACAGCCGGTGCAAGATAGGCAGCAAATGCCAGAGAAGCTAGTCAACATGCGGCCTCCCTATGTGAAGCCAAACTCTAGCACGAAGCCCGCGCATGAAAACCCAACAGATCAAGCTGCTAATGGTTACAAGCTCAACGGCTTAGAAGCAACGGGTCACCGGAGAGACGGTCTGGTCGACGATGATGGTGCACCTCGGCCCGTTTCCGTCAGAAGGAAAAGTTCAAGGCCACCAACACACGGTTCTTTGTACGATGAGGCGACGAATGATGAAAAGGTGGCAAGCCAAACCCCTGGTGGCCGAACAAGGCGTCCAAGCAGCAGGAATGGCTCCCAAGACGACCATGAGCGACGGAAGCACTCGAGCAGGCGTAACGGGTCGACGAGCGGCAGTGACTACCAGACAGAGGAGGATGAGACTGACACTGCGATTGACTTTGGCAACCTTTTGCCCCGAGCGCCTCGGAAGCACCGGAGCAGGAGCGCTCATCCCCGTGAAGGAGGAGGGCACGACGACGAGGAGAGGATGATGGATAAGCTTCTGAGGCACTACAGCAAGAAGGGGATGGAGAGGGAGGAGGAGCACAAGACGAGGTCGAAGTCCAGGACCCCTCGGCCTCGAGCCGATCAACCTGCTGATGGCAACAACAGAGATGGAGCGCCCAGTCATCCAGAGAGAACTGTATCTCTGCCTACCGAATCTGGCTCCCCGGTGGGGAGGACGAAGGCTCCGGCTCCTGCTCGGTCCATCTCGCTGCAGCAGGACACGTCCAGGGGCAACGTGCACCCGAAGATGCCGGATTTCGACGAACTGGCTGCGCGGATCAGCGCCATGAAGAGGGCATGAGTTGCCTGTCACCAGACCTGTTTTCAGGCTTACAGCACGCCGTGTGTTCTACCGCAGCAACAGCATCTCATGACGGCGATCGCACATTCGCATGAATCAGAGGATCTCCTGAGGTAGTTGTATGCTTCCTCGGACCTCGGTGTCCCTGTTTCGATCTTTCTTTGGTATTGGGTATACTTGCATTGCATTGCTCCCTGTGTGATGTCTAGGTAGAGAGCATTGGTTGGAGAATTCGAGTGGGCGGTTTGATAGGAATACCATACAATATATGTTGTGTTGGGTCATTGGGTGTGGTTGTTTGATGTACTCATGTGCTTAATTGTCAGTGTATGTATAGATGCCGTTGATGATGAGGCTATACTGAAATGATGATTTCTTCATTCTTGTTTCCGTTGGTGCTGTGTGCATGTGAGTTTTAAGTTTGTATGCATTTGACATTTCAACCTTGAATTTCTGACACATGACAACATTTTTATTAGTCAGACTGGTCACGTTGAGTCGAAGCATTTTTGGGTTGTTTCTCGCAGGAAGCCCGAGCGAGCATGTGGCCGTCGGCGCAATAAACGGCGCCGACGCCGACTCCGATTTCCTGGCCTACTAATAATCTACGGACGCACGTTCTCTTCAGAGAACTTCAAATTAGCTGGGTCAGTACCGAACTAAACTACTAGGAGTAGCATATAGAAATCTGATGCCGGCGAACTCCGTGGATTCTCCTGACAGAAGAAGAAAGCATGCTAGGCACGTCTCGCAGCTAGCCCAGGGACCTCATGACGCCGACGACGAAATGCAGGATGCTGCTGTCGCCGCCGCCGCCGTCGAGCATGCCGTCGCAGACCAGCCGCTCCAGCCGGGGGTCCCTCGGCAGCGCTCCGCCGTGGTACAGCACGGTCGCTGCAACGGCCGCCGGCGGCCTGCTCGCGACGCACGCCGCCAGCCTCGCCACCGCCCGGAGAAACAGCGGCAGGAGACCCTACGTAAACCCAAGAATAAATCAGCAAACCAACCAAGAAACAGAGCACGTCGACACAGTAAAAAAATGGATCAAAATGTTCGTGGAAACAGAGCAGCGCTCACCATCGCATGGCCTTCCGGTTGCCTCCGGCGGGCGTTTCTCGCGATGGGCAGGTAGATATACCTTTTCTGCGCTTCTCCTTCCTAGGGCCGATTTGAAGCTATCCCATTTATACGCGGGCACTCCAAGATAACTAACTGCCAGGCTCTGCTTGCGACGCAAGAATTTCTTAGGATACATCAGAGCTGATTTTTTTTTCTTGGGACGGAAGAATATTTTGGATAATAAATACGGTTCCAGCCTGAATCTGAAAGAAACGGGGTTTCCATGTGGGGCTCGACGCGACGGGATTCGCTAGGGAAGGGCTGGCGATGGCAGCAGCGACGGTCGTTGCACACTAGGCTAGTCCCGTCTATGCAAACTTGGCACGCCTCTAGATGCGGCTCTCTTGGTTCCTCCACCGGTCCACCCTGCCTTTTGTTCTTCACAAAAATAAGTTTTTATACATATATATTTACTGGTTCTGCTTTGGGATACCAAATATATTTTGTTTAGTGCTGAAATATATTGTCCGCTTTTTTTTTACCAATCTGGATATTTGGAGTAATTTGTTGGAGCGTGAATTCAATAGGGTGTCAAAAACAAAAAGTCTTTAAGTTTAAGACCCAATTAATAGAAAAATAGTTGCGGCCTTCATCGATCTCCCCCCCTCAGGACGAATCCAAGGGGGGACGAGGGGGGGCTAGACCCCCCCTGACAAACTTGTTTCACCTCATTAGCGATTAGGCAGGCTGGTATTTAGGCAGTGTTTTGACTCGATTTTCCTCAATTCGCCCCCCCTGTCCGGCTGTCGCGCATAACCACGTGAAACCCCCAGGGCCGGCCTAGCCCATGTACACTACATAGCAGATCAAAACCAAGAAAAAAGAAAAGGCCCACCATCGAAGAGAAAAGGGGCCAGGGTCCATTGGTCGTGGGACTTGCGGCTGCAGCAGCACGTACACAACCGCTTTGATTCTCTGCTGCTGCGATCGTCACGATTTTAGCGCCGCCAATCTTCCTAACTGTCGTGCGATCCAATCTCCACCCACCACTCGCCGTAGTAGAGCCTGGCGCCGCGGCCGGCAAAGCTGTCCGCCAAGGAGAGGAGCACGGCAAATGTGCTCCAACCTCCCAGCGAGAGTCACAAAAGAGACTGATCCAGATCCATGATAACTGCACCTGCACGGTTAGTCCCTTCTTCATCTCTTGATCTTCAATTTGTTCAAATTTGTGTGGTTGTGCCATACAGAAACTACAAACATCAGAAATAAATTACAACATATTGGCTGCCCTTATATTTTTATACTCGTGTATAGATAAGACGAGGAAGAGAAACTGAAAAATGTTTGCCAAGAGCATTTGCGTCCAACTGTCCAACCCTATAGACCCCAATCGATCATTCCTGTCAGCCAGTAAGGGGATTATGAAAAGCACCACCACCATGAGCGACCACGGAGACGACGATGCACGCCATTCTCAATAGTTAACCTTAGCTTCAAATCTCTGTTTTTTGCTGGTTAATATGAAGATAATTAATTGATTGACATGAGAATCAGAGTTGGTCAATTCAACATAGTACCGTCGGCCAAATTATGTAATATAACTAATTTAGATACTTTTTTTGTCAAAGATGAATACTTTCATAATAATTTTGTAGTCTTTAGCTGTTTACACTAACGAAAATACGAGTCCGGGATTATGTTTCTTTGCACACTTTAAAGTTCTGAGTGATCATCCGATGCCCATCAGTCTATAAGAGCTCTAGTCTGAAACTCGCCCCCCCTATATCAAATTCCTGGCTCCGTCCCTGCCCCCCCCCCCTCTCTCTCTCCCTCCCTCTCTCGATACACGTCCTTCATGGCTCATTGTCCCATATTTGCCATCGTCACCTTCGTCTCACTTGGAATGTCGTTGTTACAATCGGCAACATGTCGCTAGGTGGTCTACGGATCTGGATGTAATTTTCATTATTTCTGGTGTTCGTTGTACTGTCATAATTGAAGATGAATAGATCGAAAGTTTTCTCGCAAAAAACAACGTGCATTGAGTAAGGGTGTTGCCGCACACCGATAGAGCACATTCTCTCAAGCTCATGGGACAACCATTACCTTCTGACCATCGTTGTACACCACCTTACCATCATCATCTTGCCGGTCAATGATCCTTTTCCTTCTACTCTTGCATGCTTCCTCCTACGTGACCCCTCCAACGCCACCCATATCTCCCTACCGGATGACAAGATGGAGGGGCGATGACGGCGGTGTGCCTTCGGATCGCTTCAGTGCTTGTAGACGTCGCCGGGTGGTCTATAGGTCTGGAAGTAATTTTTATTATTTCTGATGTTCGTTGTACTGCCATGGTTGAAAATGAATAGATCAGAAGTTTTCGCGCAAAGAAAAAATAATGGCTTGAAAAACCTAAGTACATTTCAAATTCACAACACATAATAAATTTGTGAATTATAAGGACACACACTCACAGACACCACGATCACACCAGCACATCCACACATACACATGCGTGCTTCGAAACCGTAACATTCTAGATCTGGAGCAAAAAACACTCGGATAAATTCACATATTTATCATATGCATCACAGGCGATGGACACGTGTAGAAGTGCATGCACGTGAAGATTCGGTCTTTATCTTTTTGCCGAAAGAACGAATAAAAACCTTTGACGAAGCACTTTATGATAAGCTTCCCTGAATGTGGTAAGTTTCCCCTTCATGGTATTGTGATTGTTCGACATGTTTCCCTTGATTTGATAGCTTAAGGGTGTCTGCTAAAATGATACAAACATGGATTCCAAAATAGGAATTCAGAACGGTAGTAGTTGGATACATCTATCTCTTTCGAGTTCTTTGTAAGTACATCTTTGAATGGCCTCTTTGAACAAGGTCTCAACTTTACTTTTGTTTTTTGTGGTGATAGCGGTGGTGGTGGTGGTGGGGTGGTGGGTGGTCTACTGGTCTTTTGAACTATTGCAGGTCGAGCTGATTTTTTAGGCTTAACATACTCCACTTTATTGATTAACAAAGTTTATAGGGATATAATTGAGGTCCAGAGGCTAGGTAAGCCACAAATGGCGTCCTTAAAAAATCCTAGGGTATGCTTAATGAGGCTATGTGTCTCGACATTTGATTTTCTTCGCCTGAAAATTAGAGGCTAGGACTCATGACATGCCAAGGCTTCTAGAGAGGCTGGGTCTGTTATACTGGTAAAGGAGATCGCTGAAGAATCGAGGCATTGTCGGGGATATCTAGCGACATATGCCAGGGGGTGGCTTATCATGGATGGGGACAAGAGTACGTCGCCGGGCTCTAGAAGAGGGAGTGAGCGAGATCGCATACGCTGCGAATCTTACCCAGGTTCGGGGCTCTCTGTGGAGATAACACCCCTAGTCCTACTCTGCGGGGTCTCCGCATGATGACTATAGTCAATAGAGTAGCTACAAGATGGCTCCTTGAGCTGTTTCGGCTAGAGGAGGAAGAAGAGCAAGGCTAGCCCTAACTTCTCCTTCAATGGGTGTGTGGATGGTGGCCAAGGTTCTGAACCCTTTGCATGGGGAAGCCTGGGGGGTTTATATAGGCCTACCCCCCAGGGGTACAATGGTAATCCGGCCGGGTGTAGGACCCGGCCGTCAGTGTCTCTGGGCGCCGGCTTCTCCGCCGGCTATTGGGGCCCGCTGCTTGGTGGGTCCCGTCGGCTGCCGTGATCTCGGCCGACAGGTAGGGCCCGCCGCCTGCGGGCCATGTTGACTGCTTTATACTTTAGCCTTGCCCTTGATGACGGAGGCTTTATCGGGGGGAGCGTGGCTACAGTCCCGCTGCCTGGCGGGAGCTCACTGTAGCCACACCCCGTCTCATCTGGTTAATGGTGCACAGACTCCAAGGGGAGAAGGGCCGCCTGCTAGGAGTCTGATACGTCCATTTTGCATCATGCTTTTATATTGATATTTGCATTATGGGTTGTCATTACACGTTATGTCACAATACTTATGCCTATTCTCTCTTATTTTACAAGGTTTACATGAAGAGGGAGAATGCCGGCAGCTGGAATTCTAGGCTGGAAAAGGAGCAAATATTAGAGACCTATTCTGCACAGTTCCAAAAGTCCTGAAACTTCACGGAGGCATGTTTTGGAATTAATAAAAAATATTGGTGAAAGAAAGTACTAGAGGGGGCCCACACCCTAGCCACGAGGGTGGGGGGGGGGCACCCTACCCCCCTGGGCGCGCCCCCTACCTCGTGGGCCCCCTGGCAGGCCTCTAGTGTCCATCTTCTGCTATATGAAGTCTTTTACCCTGGAAAAAATTATAAGGAAGCTTTCGGGAAGAAACTCCGCCTCCACGAGGCGGAACAAATCTAGGGCTCCGGCGGAGCTGTTTTGCCGGGGAAACTTCCCTCCGGGAGGGGGAAATCATCGTCATCATCATCACCAACGATCCTCTCATCGGGAGGGGGTCAATCTCCATCAACATATTCACCAGCACCATCTCCTCTAAAACCCTAGTTCATCTCTTGCATCCAATCTTTGTCCCAAAGCCTCAGATTGGTACCTGTGGGTTGCTAGTAGTGTTGATTACTCCTTGTAGTTGATGCTAGTTGGTTTATTTGGTGGAAGATCATATGTTCAGATCCTTTATGCATATTAATACCCCTCTGATTATGAACATGAATATGATTTGTGAGTAGTTACGTTTGTTCCCGAGGACATGGGAGAAGTCTTGCTATAAGTAGTCATGTGAATTTGGTATTCGTTTGATATTTTGATGAGATGTATGTTGTCTTTCCTCTAGTGGTGTTATGTGAACGTCGACTACATGACACTTCACCATTGTTTGGGCCTAGAGTAAGGCATTGGGAAGTAATAAGTAGATGATGGGTTGCTAGAGTGACAGAAGCTTAAACCCTAGTTTATGAGTCGCTTCGTAAGGGGCTGATTTGGATCCATATGTTTCTTGCTATGGTTAGGATTACCTTAATACTTCTTCTGTAGTTGCGGATGCTTGCAATAGGGGTTAATCATAAGTGGGATGCTTGTTCAAGAAAGGACAGCACCCAAGCACCGGTCCACCCACATACCAAATTATCAAAGTAACGAACGCGAATCATATGAGCGTGATGAAAACTAGCTTGACGATAATTCCCATGTGTCCTCGGGAGCGTTTTCCTTCATATAAGAGTTTGTCCAGGATTGTACTTTGCTACAAAAAGGATTGGGCATCTTGCTGCACCTTATTTACTTTCATTACTTGTTACCCGTTACAAATTACCTTATCACAAAACTATCTGTTACCGATAATTTCAGTGCTTGCAAAGAATACCTTACTGAAAACCACTTATCATTTTCTTCTGCTTCTCGCTGGGTTCGACACTCTTACTTATCTAAAGGACTACGATAGATCCCCTATACTTGTGGGCCATCAAGACTCTTTTCTGGCGCCGTTGCCGGGGAGTGAAGCGCCTTTGGTAGGTGGAATTTGGTAAGGACAAATTTATATAGTGTGCTGAAATTTACTGTCACTTGTTACTATGGAAAGCAATCCTCTGAGGGGCTTGTTCGGGGTATCTTCACCCCGACCAGTAGAGCAAAGAGTTGCTCCTCAACCTACTGAACCTACTGAAAATGTTTACTTTGAAATTTCTTCGGGCATGATAGAGAAACTGCTAGCTAATCCTTTTATAGGAGATGGAACATTACATCCCGATTTGCACCTATGTGGATGAAGTTTGTGGATTTAAGCTTGCAGGTATGCCCTAGGATGTTATCAAGAAGAAGGTCTTCCCTTTATCTTTGAAGTTAGAGGCATTGACATGGTTTAGGCTATGTGATGATATGGGATCATGGAACTACAACCGATTGAAATTGGAATTTCATCAGAAGTTTTATCCTATGCATCTTGTTCATCGTGATCGTAATTATGTATATATAATTTTTGGCGTCGCAAAGGAGAAAGCATCGCTCAAGCTTGGGGGAGGCTTAAGTCAATGTTATATTCATGCCCCAATCATGAGCTCTCAAGAGAAATGATTATTCAAAATTTTTATGCTCGACTTTCTCTCAATAATCGATCCATGCTCGATATTCTTGTAGTGGCTCTTTTATGATGAAGACTATTGAATTCAAATGAGATTTATTAGAAAGAATTAAACGCAACTCTGAAGATTGGGATCTCGACGAAGGTAAGGAGTCAGGTATAAAACCTAAGTTTGATTGTGTTAAGTCTTTTATGGATACCGATGTTTTCCATGAATTTAGCACTAAATATGGACTTGACTCTGAGATAGTAGCTTCTTTCTGCGAATCCTTTGCTACTCATGTTGATCTCCCTAAGGAGAAGTCTAAATATAATCCTCACGTTGAAGTAAAAGTAGTTGCACCTATTAAAGTTGAAGAAAAGACTATCACTTATAATGATCCTGCCGTTCCTATTGCTTATATTGAGAAACCACCTTTCCCTGTTAGAATAAAGGATCACGCTAAAGCTTCAACTGTGGTCAAAAAAAGTAATATTAGGACACCCAAACCCCCTGAGCAAATTAAGGTTGAACCTAGTATTGCTATGGTTAAAGATCTCTTGGCTGATAATATTGATGGGCATGTTATTTACTTCTGTAATGAAGCTGCTAGAATTGCTAGACCTGATACTAAAAATAAACATAGACTGTTGTAGGCATGCCTGTTATTTCTGTTAAAAATAGGAGATCGTTGCTATCATGGCTTATGTGATATGGGTGCTAGTGCAAGTGCGATACCTCATTCCTTATACAAAGAAATTATGCATGAAATTGCACCTGCTGAGATAGAGGAAATTGATGTCACAATTAAGCTTGCTAATAGAGACACTATTTCACCAGTTGTGATTGTTATAGATGTTGAAGTCTTGTGTGGGAAAGTTAAATATCCTGCTGATTTTCTTGTTCTTGGTTCCCCACAAGATAGGTTTTGCCCCATCATATTTGGTAACTTTGCTAAATTTCGTAGACAACCCCGTGACGAGGAATTGCCTAGTAAAGATGAAATTATTGGTCTTGCTTCTATTGCCGTGCCTCCTAATGATCCTTTAGAACAATATTTGCTAGACCATGAAAATGATATGTTTATGAATGAAAGAAGGGAAATAGATGAAGTATTCTTTAAACAGGGACCTATTTTGAAACACAACTTGCCTGTTGAAATCCTAGGGGATCCTCCTCCACCCAAGGGTGATCCCGTGTTTGAGCTTAAACCGTTACCTGATACTCTTAAATATGCTTATCTTGATGAAAAGAAGATATATGTTGTTATTATTAGTGCTAACCTTTCAGAGCATGAAGAAAAGAAATTATTGAAAACTCTGAAGAAGCACCGTGCTGCTATTGGATATACTCTTGATGATCTTAAGGGCATTAGTCCCACTCTATGCCAACACAAAATAAAATTGGAGAAAGACGCTAAACCAGTTGTTGATCATCAATGACGGTTAAATCCTAAGATGAAAGAAGTGGTAAGAAAAGAAATACTAAAGCTTCTGGAGGCAGGTATAATTTATCCTGTTGCTGATAGTCAGTGGGTAAGTCATGTCCATTGTGTTCCTAAGAAGGGAGGTATTACTGTTGTTCCTAATGATAAAGATGAATTGATCCCACAAAGAATTATTACAGGCTATAGAATGGTAATTGATTTCCGCAAATTAAATAAAGCTACTAAAAAGGATCATTACCCTTTACCTTTTATTGATCAAATGCTAGAAAGATTATGCAAACATACGCATTTTTTCTTTCTAGATGGTTATTCTAGTTTCTCTCAAATACCTGTGTCAAAAGAGGATCAAGAAAAGACCACTTTTACTTGCCCTTTCGGTATCTTTGCTTATAGACGTATGCCTTTTGGTTTATGTAATGCACCTGCTACCTTTCAAAGATGCATGATGGCTATATTATCTGATTTTGTGATAAGATTGTTGAGGTTTTCATGGATGATTTCTCCGTATATGGAACTTCTTTTGATGATTGCTTGAGCAACCTTTATCGAGTTTTGTAGATATGTGAAGAAACTAACCTTGTATTGAATTGGGAGAAGTGCCACTTTATGGTTAATGAAGGTATTGTCTTGGGGCATAAAATTTCTGAAAGAGGTATTGAAGTTGATAAAGCTAAATTTGATGCTATTGAAAAGATGCCATGTCCCAAGGACATTAAAGGTATAAGAAGTTTCCTTGGTCATGCCGGTTTTTATAGGAGGTTCATTAAGGACTTCTCTAAAATCTCCAGGCCTCTGACTAATCTCTTACAAAAAGATATTCCTTTTGTCTTTGATGATGATTGTGTAGAAGCATTTGAAGTACTTAAGAAAGCTTTGATTTTCGCACCTGTTGTTCAGCCACCTGATTGGAATTTACCCTTTGAAATTATGTGTGATGCTAGTGATTATGCTGTAGGTGTTGTTCTAGGACAAAGAGTTGATAAGAAATTAAATGTTATCCAATATGCTAGTAAAACTCTAGACAATGCCCAGAGAAATTATGCTACTACTGAAAAAGAATTTTTAGCAGTTGTATTTGCTTGTGATAAGTTCAGACCTTATATTGTTGATTCTAAAGTAACTGTTCACACTGATCATGCTGCTATTAAATATCTCATGGAAAAGAAATATGCTAAACCTAGACTTATTAGATGAGTTCTCTTGCTACAAGAATTTGATTTGCATATTATTGATAGAAAGGGAGCTGAGAACCCTGTTGCAGACAACTTGTCTAGGTTAGATAATGTTCTTGATGACCCACTACCTATTGATGATAGCTTTCTTGATGAACAATTAAATGTCATTAATGCTTCTCATACTGCTCCATGGTATCATGATTATGCTAATTACATTGTTGCCAAATTTATACCACCTAGTTTCACATACCAGCAAAAGAAAAAGTTTTTCTATGATTTAAGTCATTACTTCTGGGATGACCCACACCTTTATAAAGAAGGAGTAGATGGTGTTATTATATGTTGTATACCTGAGCATGAACAGGAACAAATCCTACGCAAGTGTCACTCCAAAGCTTATGGAGGACACCACGCTGGAGATAGAACTGCACATAAGGTATTGCAATCCGGTTTTTATTGGCCTACTCTCTTCAAAGATGCCCGTAAGTTTGTCTTGTCTTGTGATGAATGTCAAAGAATTGGTAATATTAGTAGAAGTCAAGAAATGCCTATGAATTATTCACTCGTTATTGAACCATTTGATGTTTGGGGCTTTGATTATATGGGACCATTTCCTTCCTCTAACGGGTATACACATATTTTAGTTGCTGTTGATTACGTTAGTAAGTGGGTAGAAGCTATTCCAACTAGTAGTGCTGATCATAACACCTCTATTAAGATGCTTAAATAAGTTATTTTTCCGAGGTTTGGAGTCCCTAGATATTTAATGACTGATAGTGGTTCACATTTTATTCATGGTGCCTTTCATTAAATGCTTGCTAAGTATGATGTTAATCATAGAATTGCATCACCATATCACCCACAATCTAAGGGTCAAGTAGAATTGAGTAATAGAGAGCTCAAATTAATTTTGCAAAAGACTGGTAATAGATCTAGAAAGAATTGGTCCAAGAAACTTGATGATGCATTATGGTCCTATAGAACTGTATATAAAAATCCTATGGGTATGTCTCCGTATAAAATGGTTTATGGAAAAGCATGTCACTTACCTATCGAACTAGAACATAAGGCATATTGGGCCATTAAAGAGCTTAATTATGATTTCAGACTTGCCGGTGAGAAGAGGCTATTTGACATTAGCTCACTTGATGAATGGAGAACTGAAGCCTATGAGAATGCCAAACTATTTAAAGAAAAAGTTAAAAGATGGCATGACAAAAGGATACAAAAGCGTGAGTTTAATGTAGGTGATTATGTGTTGCTATTCAACTCTCGTTTAAGATTTTTTGCAGGAAAACTTCTCTCTAAATGGGAAGGTCCTTACGTTATCGAGGAGGTCTATCGTTCCGGTGCCATAAAATTCAACAACTTCGAAGGCACAAATCCGAAGGTGGTGAACGGTCAAAGAATCAAACATTATATCTCAGGTAATCCTATAAATGTTGAAAATAATGTTATTAAAACTGTAACCCTGGAGGAATACATAAGGGTCACTTTCCAGAACGTTTCAGACTCCGAAAAGGTATAGGTTTGTGGTACGGTAAGTAAACCGACTCCAAAATAGTTCTAATGGCAATTTTTCTCCGTTTTGGAATATTTAAGAAAATAGGAAAATAAGAAGCAGTCCGGGAAGGACACGAGGCGTCCACGAGGGTGGAGGGCGCGCCCTACCCCCTGGGCGCGCCCCCTGCCTCGTGGGCATCTCGTGCGCTCTCCGGACTCCGTTTTCTTGCACGGTACTTCTTTTGATCGGTAAAAAAACATTATATAATTCCCGAAGGTTTTGACCACCGTACGACGCAAATATCTTATGTTTTTGTTTCGAGCTGTTTTTCCGGCAGATCTAGATCACCATGACGTCTCCAAGTGCCCCAAAGGACAAGTTCTTCAAGAAGGTTATCAATCCCTACCTCGCGGAGGTGCTGCAACACCCTCAAACCATTGAGACGTGTGATGGGTTGCTGCACATCCGCGATGTCGAGGGACCAAGGAGGACCGTAAGCGTGGAGACAAGACTCGAAGCAATGGAGCAACAAGTTTTCAAGTGCCAAGGGATGGTGGAACGCGGACTCAACGCCAACCACATGATGATCGCGGAGTTCACCAACAACCACAAGCTAGATGCCAAGAACATTGGGGAGACCATCTTCAAGCTGCACGAGAAAATCGAGCACCTCCAAGCCCAAATCTATGACCTGCAAAACCAAAACTGTGAGTATGAATATAGATTCAAAAGGATGAGTTTGGCTGCAGATTTGAGGATTCCGGAGACTCGATCATCCTTCTATGATGGTGATCATATTCCTTGGAAGACGGACGACAAGCCTACATCATCAACAACTCCATCATCACCACCCCCGAGGAAAGAGATATAATCACATGGGTATGGGCACTCCCCTTGGCAACTGCCAAGCTTGGGGGAGGTGCCCCGGTATCGTATCACCATCACACTTCTATCTTTACCTTTTTTCTTAGTTTGATCCTTTTGGTAATATCTTGATCTAGTAGAATAAAGTTTTAGTATGATTTAGTTTTGATTTTTTCTTTATGATCCTTCTATGTAGTCGAGTCCGTGAGCTATATATAATAAAGATTAGTGTTGAGTCAAGGGCTTGATTATCTTGCTATGATCGTGAGGGAATAAAAGAAAAGAGAAAGAATAAAAACAAATAAAAGAGATCATAGTGATCTTATGAAGAGTAATGACTTCACATATAAAGAGTATGATGAATAAAAGTTGTTGAGAGTTGACAAACATAGTTTTGGTCATCGTTGCAATTAATAGGAAGTAATAAAGAAAGAGAGGTTTTCACATATAAATATACTATCTTGGACATCTTTTATGATTGTGAGCACTCATTAAAGTATGACATGCTAAAGAGTTGATGTTGGACAAGGAAGAGAACGTAATGGGTTATGTTTTCTTATATCTGAAATAAAGTATATTGTCATGGATCATCCAACATGTTGAGCTTGCATTTCCCCCTCATGCTAGCCAAATTCTTTGCACCAAGTAGAGATACTACTTGTGCTTCCGAATATCTTTAAACCCAGTTTTTCCATGAGAGTCCACCATATCTACCTATGGATTGAGTAAGATCCTTCAAGTAAGTTATCATGTTGCATGCAATAAAAATTGCTTTCTAAATATGTATGATTTATTAGTGTGGAGAAAATAAGCTTTATACGATCTT
The DNA here is from genome assembly GCA_021605205.1 of Aegilops longissima. Taxonomy (NCBI): domain Eukaryota; kingdom Viridiplantae; phylum Streptophyta; class Magnoliopsida; order Poales; family Poaceae; genus Aegilops; species Aegilops longissima. The sequence continues at coordinate 149,794,774 of CM038681.1, forward strand.
GTGATATGGAAGCAATAAAAGCGACAAACTGCATAGTAAAGGTCCATATCACAAGTGGCAATATAAAGTGACGTTCTTTTGCATTAAGATTTCGTGCATCCAACCATAAAAGAACATGACAACCTCTGCTTCCCTCTGCGAAGGGCCTATCTTTTACTTTTGTCTTATACCTTATACAAGAGTCATGGTGATCTTCACCTTTCCTTTTTATATTTTATCCTTTGGCAAGCACCTTGTGTTTGAAAGATCATATATATATATATATATATATATATATATATATATATATATATATATATATATATATATATATATATATATATATATATATATATATCCAATTGGATGTAAGTTAGCATGAATTATTATTGTTGACATTACCCTTGAGGTAAAAGGTTGGGAGGCAACACTATAAGCCCCTATCTTTCTCTGTGTCCGATTAAAACTCCATACCCATAAGTATTGCATCAGTGTTAGCAATTGTGAAAGACTATATGATAGTTGAGTATGTGGACTTGCTGAAAAGCTCTTATATTGACTCTTTCCGATGTTATGATAAATTGCAATTGCTTCAATGACCGAGATTATAGTTTGTTGGTTCTCAATGAAGTTTCTGCTTCATACTTTACATTGTGAATATATTATTACTTGAGCATAAGAGATCATATGACAATATTCATATATGTTGCTGTTATAAGAATTATCATGATGCCCTCATGTCCGTATTTTATTTTATCGACACCTCTATCTCTAAACATGTGGACATATTTTTCGTTATCGGCTTCCGCTTGAGGACAAGCGAGGTCTAAGCTTGGGGGAGTTGATACGTCCATTTTGCATCATGCTTTTATATTGATATTTATTACAATCTGGGCTGTTATTACACGTTATGTCACAATACTTATGCCTATTCTCTCTTATTTTACAAGGTTTACATGAAGAGGGAGAATGCCGGCAGCTGGAATTCTGGGCTGGAAAAGGAGCAAATATTAGAGACCTATTCTGCACAGCTCCAAAAGTCCTGAATATTCACGGAGGCACGTTCTGGAATTAATAAAAAATACTGGCAAAAGAAAGTACCAGAGGGGGCCCACACCCTGGCCACGAGGGTGGGGGGCGCGCCCCCTGCCTCGTGGGCCCCCTGGCAGGCTCCGGTGTCCATCTTCTGCTATATGAAGTCTTTTACCCTGGAAAAAATTATAAGCAAGCTTTCGGGAAGAAACTCCGCCGCCACGAGGCAGAACCTTGGCGGAACCAATCTAGGGCTCCGTCGAAGCTGTTCTGCCGGGGAAAGCTCCCTCCGGGAGGGGGAAATCATCGTCATCATCATCACCAACAATCCTCTCATCGGGAGGGGGTCAATCTCCATCAACATATTCACCAGCACCATCTCCTCTAAAACCCTAGTTCATCTCTTGTATCCAATCTTTGTCCCAAAGCCTCAGATTGGTACCTGTGGGTTGCTAGTAGTGTTGATTACTCCTTGTAGTTGATGCTAGTTGGTTTATTTGGTGGAAGATCATATGTTCAGATCCTTTATGCATATTAATACCCCTCTGATTATGAGCCCGAATATGATTTGTGAGTAGTTACGTTTGTTCCTGAGGACATGGGAGAAGTCTTGCTATAAGTAGTCATGTGAATTTGGTAACCGTTCGATATTTTGATGAGATGTATGTTGTCTTTCCTCTAGTGGTGTTATGTGAACGTCGACTACATGACACTTCACCATTGTTTGGGCCTAGAGGAAGGCATTGGGAAGTAATAAGTAGATGATGGGTTGCTAGAGTGACAGAAGCTTAAACCCTAGTTTATGAGTTGCTTCATAAGGGGCTGATTTGGATCCATATGTTTCATGCTATGGTTAGTATTACCTTAATACTTCTTTTGTAGTTGCGGATGCTTCCAATAGGGGTTAATCATAAGTGGGATTCTTGTCCAAGAAAGGACAGCACCCAAGCACCGGTCCACCCACATACCAAATTATCAAAGTAACGAACGCAAATCATATGAGCGTGATGAAAACTAGCTTGACGATAATTCCCATGTGTCCTCGGGAGCGTTTTCCTTCATATAAGAGTTTGTCCAGGCTTGTCCTTTGCTAAAAAAAGGATTGGGCCATCTTGCTGCACCTTATTTACTTTTATTACTTGTTACCCATTACAAATTACCTTATCACAAGACTATATGTTACCGATAATTTCAGTGCTTGCAGAGAATACCTTACTGAAAACCGCTTATCATTTCCTTCTCCTCCTCGTTGGGTTCGACACTCTTACTTATCGAAAGGACTACAATAGATCCCCGATACTTGTGGGTCATCAGAGTCGGCCTGCCCTTGTTGCCGTCTGCTTGGGGTTCACCGCCTTCTGGTGGCTCACAGGCAGGTAGAGCCTGCTGCCTGCGGGTCGTACCGACCGCCCGTCGTGGGAGCGTGGCTCCCTCTGACTTAAGCGGTGTCACAGGCTGCATGGCAACAGCGCCGCGCCGGGCGAGGGGTGTCTGCTTGGTACACCGTACTGTGGCCACGATCCGTCCTGGATTCGGGGGTGGCAGACCACACTGTAGCCACGCCCCGCCCCGTCGTGGTTAAGTGGGTGCAAACTTTGAGGGGACGAGGGGCCGCCTGCTAGGAGTCGGCTCCCTCGTGGCCGCCTTCTGATGTCTTGCCGTCTTCTAGCAGTCGGCCTCCTAGACCAGCCGACCCAAGAAGCCGGTCGTTCGTTCGGGAGGTGTGAGGGGAACAACTAGCCCTGATGTCTTTAAATACCATAAGGGGCCGATGAGGCTACCCGTGGTCATTTACTCCGATAGTAGCCCCGAAGCTGATGGGGCGCCACGGCCAAAATCGAGGGCCTCAGCAGCTTCCTACTCTGAGTGTCTTGGTAATCCTGTTTCGTCCATCTTTTGGAGATTCCGACTGTCAGGAGCCGGCCAAGGCCGGACCGGCCGCCTGGTGAATTCGAATCGTCATGGTGGGTGCTGGGTAGCAAGCCAGCCGGAAGATAGGCGTGCCGCCCGTTGTCCGCTTGCCTTGCAGCGTAGCAGACCGAGCCGGCCTGCCAGCCCACGCGTGCGACGGGACGTCGCCGCAGGCCCGGGCCCTCCACTACAGGGCCTCGACACGCGCGTGGATCCGCTGCAGCCGAGGCAGGCGGTTGCGCTTCCCAAGTGCGTTAAGTGTGTGCCGTTATGGTGCGGAAGGTGCGGGTCGTGGGGGAAGTGGGTGCAGTTAATCCCACGTCCCCCCGCATCTTGCCCCCTCGGCTCTGCCGCCGGGTGTCTATAAGTAGGGGGAGGAGGGGGCGGTAGAACGCACGCGCGCCCTCCTCGTCCTTTGTCTTATTTTTCCTCCCCTTCTCGCCGCCCCATGCCCTTTTTCTTCTTCTTCCTCGCCGTGCCACCGCGCCCTCGGCTTTGCTTCACCGCCGCGCCACAGAGCCATCGCGACCATGGCGCGGGAGTGTCGTTCGGGCGATTGGGACGGCTCCTGTGTCCAAGACGAGGACATCGCCTTTCTCCGTGCGATGCGGAGGCTGCCTGGAGAGGAGTGCGTGGGGGTGCGGATTCCGCTGGAGTGCGAGATCTCACCGGTGCCGGAGCCCGACGAGTACGTGGTCTTCAATAGCCACTTTCACCGCGGCTTCGGCTTGTCGGCGAGTGGCTTCTTCCATGCCTTCCTCAACAACTACGACCTGCAACCGCATCACCTCACGCCCAACACCGTGGTACTTCTCTCTGCCTTCGTTACTTTTTGCGAAGGCTACCTCGGAATTTTGCCCATGCTTGAGCTGTGGGGGCGCTTCTTCTACCTCAAGCTTGGCACCGCGGCCAAGGGCGAGGCGGCTCAGTATGACTCTTGCGTCACCGTGCGGCGGATCGGTGGCAGGACTCGGTTTCTGACTGTGGTGATACTGGAGTCGGCCAAGTTGTGGCAGAAAACGTATTTGTACGTCCGCAACTTGGATCCGACTCGCAGCTTCATCAACCTGCCGGGTTTCGTGACCGCCCGCCTGATGAGCCACGAGGCAATTGGGGCCAGCAGCCGGGAAGGCCGCTGCCAGCTGGTGTCACCCGTATCCTCAACTGCCTGGAGGTGCTGACGGAGGTGGAGGGCCTTCGACCGGCAGACCGGGTGGCCGCCTTCATCTAGCGTGGCAGCACTGGGTGCTGCCGCTCCAATTTCGGCCCCACCTGATCTGCTACATGGGCGGCCGCCGGGACCCGAGCACGACGTCGACCAAGGAGATGTCGGTGGACGAAGTCGCCCATCGTGTCAACCTCATCTCCTGCAGCCAGCTCGAAGTGGGGAGCTGGAGCTTCGGCAAGGAGCCATACATCTGGGCCAACCCCGCCTGGGGTTAGTACACGACCTTCTTCTTTGTTCTTTTTGTTTTTGCGACGACCTTCGTCAGATCTAATCGTCCGGGTGCTACGCAGCGCGCCGTCAGCCCCGATCACCGGTGGATGCCAGACCGGGAGGTCAGCGACATAGGCGACCCCGAGCTAGGGGCGGCCGTGTTGGAGGAGGACAACGCCACTGGAGGAGGCGGCGGCCGTGCAGGCGGAGCTGCAGGAGGCGGCGGAGCAGGGGATGTCCGGGGTGGCAGGACAACGACGAAGGCGGCGACGAGCCACAACGTGCTGCGGGCGCCGCAGGGCCGACATTTGGAGCATCCGGTTCCGTGGAGCGTCGGGCTGACGCAGGGACGTCCGACACCTGGCCGAGCAAGAAGGACAAAGAGTCGGCCGCCGCGACCAAGCGGCAAGAGGCCCTGAAGGCAGCCGCCTTCAAGAAGATCCCGAAGCCGCTCCCGACAGTGTCTGCGTAAGCGCCTTGACCTTTCTTGCATTTTGTTTTGCATTTGCTCTTTCTTGTTTTCTTGCAGTCTTCTTATTTCCTTCTTCCCTTTTGATGCGTAGTGCCCCGCTTTCCTTGTCGCAAACCTCGTTCGGCTCGGTGATTGGGGCGGCAGACGGCCCCGCAGACCCCCGCCCCATGGACCCACTCGCCGCCCTCCATGTGGCGACGGAGAAGAACGCGTGGGTGGCGCGAGAGGAGCGGGAGGCTGCGGCCCAGGAGAAGGCGGAGGCGGCGCGAGCTAAGGCCGACGCGGCTGCCAAGGCACAGGCCGACGGGGCGGCCAAGGAGCAGGTGGTCGTGGCCGCGAAGGTGCAGGAGGAGGAGGCGTCCCGCAGCCAGGCTCCAGAGTCCACCGGCCCGCAACACGTGGATCCGCCCGTGCCGGAGGGCCAAGCGCCAACTGGAGGGGCCGGTGTCGACCAGCCGGGCTTGGAGAGGGGAGGGGCAGCCCCATTGTCTTGGAGGCGGAAGTGTCTCCGCGCGCGCCGACTGCCGATGCGCAGGGCAGCCGGCCTGAAGCGCCGCTGGTGCCGCCATCTTACGGCGAGTTGGTGGTCGGTCCGACTGCCACGACCCGCGTTCCCATGCGCCATCGCCCGGCGAGGGTGATCTCGGCGCCAAGGCAGTTGGAGATCGGGGCCGCTAGCTTGTTGGCGCCCGACATCGAGGCCACCAACACCGCCCCACCGGATTGGACATCTGGAGGCGGCACATGTGTTTTGAACGTGGCCGTGCAGGACGTCTTGGCCCAGTTCAACACCCAGGGCGCCATCCTCCAGCAATCCATGCAGGAGTTCTTGGCAACGCGGGTGGCCGTCCGGGTACGTCATTTGCTTTTTGTTTTTCAATTCTCGCGATCTTCCGTGGGGGCGTGCCAGCGCACCCACTAGGTGTAGCCCCCGAGTTCGGGGCCGGCTGCTGAGCAAGCGGCTCGGAACTTCAAGGTGACCTTCGAGTGCTGACTCATTTTTTCTTCTGTTGTCTTCGTTGCAGGACTACCACAACCTCCACGTGGCCGCCTACAACTCCCAGAACCAGGAGCTGGCCAAGTGGACCACCGACCTGAATTAGAGCCGGAGTAAGCATCCTATCTTCTTTCTCGCGGGGGCGCGTCAGCGCACCTGCTGGGTGTAGCCCCGAGATTCAGGCCGACTGCTGAGCAGTCGAGCCGGATCTCCCGGTAACTACGTGTCTTTTTTGGTTGGCGTTGACATTTTCTTTCTTGTCTTTGCAGAGGCCGCCGCAGATATTCGGAAGGGCCTGGGCGAGGCTAAATATGCGCTCCACACCAAGGAGCAAGAGCGCAGCCAGGCGGCTCAGGAGTGCGACCGCTTGACCAAGGAACTGGCGGCCCAGGCGGAGCGGCACAAGGCGGAGCTCCAGAAGCTGAAGGAGAGCGAAGGCCTCCTCAAGGCCGAGTTCGAGACTCAGAGCTCGAACTGGGCCGAGAAGGATAAGTTCCTGTCCGACGGCTATGGCGAGATCGAGGATATGATCGATGGTAAGTTACTTCTTCTCTCAAACAGCCGCCCACTACTTCAGGAGCCGGCTTCTGTCTTCTAATTTTTTGGTCTTCTTCTTGCGCAGAGTTCTTTCCCGGTCACTCTGTCGCCATCAGCCAGGCCATCGAGGCGCGGCGCGACTAGCGAAGGAGGTTGGGCGTGGACATTGCGTTCAACGCGCCGTGGAGTCTCGGCAAGCAGCTTCTGGCCGTCAAGACGCGCCTGCAGCCGGCTCATCGGATGCTCCGCCGCCTGCAGTGCACCCGGTCTCAGGTGCTGGCCGCCCTCTGTCCAGATGCTCAAGTCCCGTGCACCCCCAGTCGGACTGCCGACTGGCTGGAGATAGCAGTCAGGCGCTTTGAGGCCTAGAAGGGCGCCGCGGCTAGGGCGAGTGCTCGGACGGCCTTGGAGTTCGTCAAGGCCTGGTATCCGGGGCTGGATCTAGCCCAGCTAGCCACCTTCCGGCAGGAGGCTGGACCGGACCGAAGCTTGCAGTGGTGGGCCGTGCGCTCACCCAACGCGCGATGGCGATCGCCGAGTACGCCAACACCACTATCTTCATCCCCGAGCTGGATGAGGAGGGCACTGAAGTGCCGCCCAACTAGTTCTGGTTGAACCCGGAGGATGGGGAGGACTCGACGGAGGAGATCGCTTCCAGCGACGAGGGCGAGGACGAGGACGGCGAAGACGTCGCACCGGGCAACGGAGCGGACAGCCGGCCTCAACCCGATCAAGCCTGGACCAGCGAGCCGTGTGCAGCCGCGCCGACTGCTGCCGGTGCCGACCAGGCCGAGACCCATCAGTCGGCCGATCCACTACCCGGCGCCTCGGCCTCCACCGACCCATCGGATCCACCTGTTGCTCCTTTGGCCTAGGCGGCCACTTTATCTTTCCTGCTTTCCTGTTCTTGTAATCTTTTGAACAAGTTAAATTCACACAATTCCACTCACTAGGGGTGTATGCTCATGAAGGAAATATGCCCTAGAGGCAATATTAAAGTTGTTATTTATATTTCCTTATATCATGGTAAATGTTTATTATTCATGCTAGAATTGTATTAACCGGAAACTTAGTACATGTGTGAATACATAGACAAAACAGACTGCCCCTAGTATGCCTCTACTTGACTAGCTCGTTAATCGAAGATGGTTAAGATTCCTAACCATGGACATGTGTTGTCATTTGATGAACGGGGTCACATCATTAAAGAATGATGTGATGGACAAGACCCATCATAGCTTAGCATTATGATCGTTAAGTTTTATTGCTATAGCTTTCTTCATGACTTATACATATTCCTCTGACTATGAGATTATGCAACTCCCGAATACCGGAGGAACACCTTGTGTGCTATCAAACGTCACATCGTAACCGGGTGATTATAAAGATGCTCTACAGGTGTTTCTGATGGTGTTTGTTGGGTTGGCATGGATCGAGATTAGGATTTGTCACTCCAAGTATCAGAGAGGTATCTCTGGGCCCTCTCGGTAATGATCATCACTATAAGCCTTGCAAGCAATGTGACTAATGAGTTAGTTAAGGGATGATGCATTACGGAACGAGTAAAGAGACTGCTTGCCGGTAACGAGATTGAACTAGGTATGATGATACCGACGATTGAATCTCGGGCAAGTAACATACCGATGACAAAGGGAACAACGCATGTTGTTATGCGGTTTGACCGATAAAGATCTTTGTAGAATATGTAGGAGCCAATATGAGCATCCAGGTTCCGCTATTGGTTATTGACTGGAGATGTGTCTCGGTCATGTCTACATAGTTCTTGAACCCGTAGGGTCCGCACGCTTAACGTTCGATGACGATTTGTATTATGAGTTTATGTGATTCGATGACCAAAGTTTGTTTGGAGTCCCGAATGAGATCACGGACATGACGAGGAGTCTCGAAATGGTTGAGACGTAAAGATCGATATATTGGAAGGCTATATTCGGACATCGGAAAGGTTCTGAGTGGTTCGGGTATTTTTCGGAGTACCGGAGAGTTACGGGAATTCGCCGGAGGAAGTAGTGGGCCTTAATGGGCCATACGGGAAAGGAGAGAAGGACCTCAAGGGGTGGCCGTGCGCCCCCCATGGGCTGGTCCGAATTGGACTAGGAGGGTGCAGCGTCCCCCTCCTTCCTTCTCCCCTCCTCCTCCTTCCCTCCTTCTCCTACTAGGAATACGAAAGAGGAGGAGAATCCTACTTGGACCGGGGAGTCCTAGTAGGATTCCCCACACCTGGCGCACCCCCTAGGGCCGGCCACCTCTTCTCTCCCCTCCTTTATATACGTGGCCAGGGGGCACCCAATAGACACAAGTTGACAGTTGTCTTAGCCGTGTGCGGTGCCCCCTTCACAGATTTCCACCTCAGTCATATCGTTGTAGTGCTTAGGCGAAGCCCTACGTCGGTAACTTCATCATCACCGTCATCACGCCATCGTGCTGGCGAAAATCTCCCGCGGCCTCAGCTGGATCAAGAGTACGAGGGACGACACCGAGCTGAACGTGTGCAGATCGCGGAGGTGCCATGTGTTCAACACTTGATCGGTTGGATCGCGAAGACGTTCGACTACATCAACCGCGTTACTTAACGCTTCTGCTTTCGGTCTACGAGGGTACGTGGACACACTCCCCCGCTCGTTGCTATGCATCACCTAGATGGATCTTGCGTGTGCGTAGGACTTTTTTTGAAATTACTGCGTTCCCAACAGTGGCATCCGAGCCAGGTCTATGGATAGATGTTATATGCACGAGTAGAACACAAAGAGTTGTGGGCGATAATTGTCATACTGCTTACCAACATGTCATACTTTGATTCGGCGGTATTGTTGGATGAAGCGGCCCAGACCGACATTACATGACCGCGTTCATGAGACTGGTTCTACCGCCGTGCTTCACACACAGGTGGCTAGTGGGTGTCTGTTTCTCCAACTTTAGTTGAATCGAGTGTGACTAGCCCGGTCCTTGTTGAAGGTCAAAACAACAAACTTGACGAAAAATCGTTGTGGTTTTGATGCGTAGGTAAGAACGGTTCTTGCTAAGCCCGTAGCAGCCACGTAAAATTTGCAACAACAAAGTAGAGGATGTCTAACCTGTTTTTTTAGGGCATGCTATGATGAGATATGGTCAAGACGTGATGATATATAATTTGTTGTATGAGATGATCATGTTTTGTAACAGTTATCGGCAACTAGCAGGAGCCATATGGTTGTCGCTTTATTGTATGAAATGCAATCGTCATGTAATTGCTTTACTTTATCACTAAGCGGTAGCGATAGTCGTAGAAGCAATAGTTGGTGAGACGGCAATGATGTTTCGATGGAGATCAAGGTGTCAAGCCGGTGATGATGGTGATCATGAAAGTTCTTTGGAGATGGAGATCAAAGGCACAAGATGATGATTGCCATATCATATCACTTATATTGATTGCATGTGATGTTTATTGTTTATTCATCTTATTTTGCTTAGTACGGCGGTAACATTATAAGATGATCTCTCACTAAATTTCAAGGCACAAGTGTTCTCCCTGAGTATGCACTGCTAGACAGTTAAATCGTGCCGAGACACCACGTGATGATCGGGTGTGATAAGCTCTACGTTCACATACAACGGGTGCAAGCCAGTTTTGCACACGCAGAATACTCGGGTTAAATTTGACGAGCCTAGCATATGCAGATATGGCCTCGGAACACTGAGACCGAAAGGCCGAGTGTGAATCATATAGTAGATATGATCAACATAGTGATGTTCACTATTGAAAACTACTCCATATCACGTGATGACCAGACATGGTTTAGTTGATATGGATCACGTGATCACTTGGATGATTAGAGGGATGTCTATCTAAGTGGGAGTTCTTAAGTAATATGATTAATTGAACTTTAATTTATCATGAATTTAGTACCTGATAGTATTTAGGATATCTATGTTGTAGATCAATAGCTCGCGATGTAGCTCCCCGTTTATTTTTGATATGCTCCTAGAGAAAAACTATGTTGAAAGATGATAGTAGCAATGATGCGGACTAGGTCCGTGATCTGAGGATTATCCTCATTGTTGCACAAAAGAATTATGTCCTTGATGCACCGCTAGGTGACGGACCTTTTGCAGGAGCAGATGCAGACGTTATGAACGTTTGGCAAGCTCGGTATGATGACTACTTGATAGTTTAGTGCAGCATGCTTTACGTCTTAGAACCGGGTCTTCAAAAATGTTTTGAAGTGTCACGGAGCATATGAGATGTTCCAAGAGCTGAAATTGGTATTTCAGACTCATGCCCGAGACGAGCGGTATGATACCTCTGACAAGTACTTTGCCTACAAGATGGAGGAAAATAGCTCAACCAGTGAGCATGTGCTCAGAATGTCTGAGTACTACAATCACTTGAATCAAGTGGGAGTTAATCTTCCAGATAAGATAGTGATTGGCAGAGTTCTCTAGTCACTATCACAAAGTTACTGGTACTTCATGATGAACTATAATATGCAAGGGATGACAAAAATGATTCCCCGAGCTCTTCGCGATGCTGAAATCGGCGAAGGTAGAAATTAAGAAAAGCATCAAGTGTTGATGGTTGACAAGACCACTAGTTTTAAGTAAAAGGGCAAGGGAAAGAAAGGGAACTTCAAGAAGAATGGCAAGCAAGTTGCCCCTCCCATGAAGAAGCCCAAAGCTAGACCCAAGCCTGAAACTGAGTGCTTCTACTGCAAAGGAAATGGTCACTGGAAGTGGAACTACCCTAAATACTTGGCGGATAAGAAGGATGGCAAAGTGAACAAAAGTATATATGATATACATGTTATTGATGTGTACTTTACTAGTATTCATAGTAGCCCCTGGGTATTTGATACTAGTTCTGTTGCTATGATTAGTAACTTGAAACAGGAGTTACAAAATGAACAAAGACTAGTTGAGGGCGAGGTAACGATGTGTGTTGGAAGTGATTCCAAGGTTGATAAGATCACCATCGCACACTCCCTTTACCTTCGGGATTAGTGTTGAACCTAAAATAAATTTTATTTGGTGTTTGCGTTGAGCATAATATGACTGGACCATGTTTATTGCAATACGGTTATTCATTTAAGTCAAAGAATAATTGTTATGCTGTTTACATGAATAAAACCTTATGTGGTCATACACCCAAGGTGAATGGTTTATTGAATCTCGATTGTAGTAATACACATATTCATAATAATGATGCCAAAAGATGCAAAGTTGATAATGATAGTGCATCTTATTTGTGGCACTACCGTTTAGGTCATATTGGTGTAAAGCGCATGAAGAAACTCCATGCTGGCGAGCTTTTGGAATTACTTGATTATGAATCACTTGATGCTTGCGAACCATGACTCATGGGCAAGATGACTAAGACTCCGTTGTCCGGAACAATGGAGCGAGCAACTGACTTATTGGAAATAATACATACTGATGTATGCGGTCTGATGAGTGTTGAGGCTCGCGGTGGGTATCATTATTTTCTGACCTTCGCAGATGATTTGAGAATGGGTATATCTACTTGATGAAACATAAGTCTGAAACATTTGATAAGTTCAAAGAATTTCAGAGTGAAGTTGAGAATCATCGTAACAAGAAAATAAAGTTTCTACGATCTGATCGCGGAGGCAAATATTTGAGTTATGAGTTTGGTTCATTTGAAACAATGTGGAATAGTTTCATAACTCACGCCACCTGGAACACCACAGCGTAATGGTGTGTCCGAACATCGTAATCGTACTTTATTGGATATGGCGCGATCTATGATGTCTCTTACCGATTTACCACTATCCTTTTAGGGTTCTGCATTAGAGCCAGCTGCATTCACGATTAATAAGGCACCATCTAAATCCGTTGAGACGACACCATATGAACTATGGTTTGGCAAGAAACCCAAGTTGTCGTTTCTTAAAGTTTGGGACTGCGATGCTTATGTGAAAAAGCTTCAACCTGATAAGCTCGAACCCAAATTGGAGAAATGCATCTTCATAGGATGCCCAAAGGAGAGACTGTTGGGTACACCTTCTATCATAGATCCGAAGGCAAGATATTCATTGCTAAGAATGGATCCTTTCTAGAGAAGGAGTTTCTCTCGAAAGAAGTGAGTGGGAGGAATGTAGAACTTGATGAGGTTATTGTACCTTCTCCCGAATTGGAAAGTAGTTCATCACAGAAAACAGTTCCAGTGATTCCTACACCAATTAGGGAGGAAGCTAACGATGATGATCATGAAACTTCAGATCAAGTTACTACCGGACCTCGTAGGTCAACCAGAGTATGTTCTGCACCAGAGTGGTACGGTAACCCTATCCTGGAAATCATGTTACTAGACCATGACAAACCTATGAACTATGAGGAAGCGATGATGAGCCCAGATTCCGCGAAATGGCTTGAGGCCATAAAATCTAAGATGGGATCCATGTATGAGAACAAAGTGTGGACTTTGGTTGACTTGCCCGATGATCGGCAAGCCATTGAGAATAAATGGACCTTCAAGAGGAAGACAGATGTTGATAGTAGTGTTACTATCTACAAAGCTCGAATTGTCGCAAAAGGTTTTCGACAAGTTCAAGGTGTTAACTACGATGAGATTTTCTCACTCATAGCGATGCTTAAGTCTGTCCGAATCATGTTAGCAATTGCCACATTTTATGAAATCTGGCAAATGGATGTGAAAACTGCATTCCTTAATGGATTTATTAAAGAAGAGTTGTATATGATGCAACAAGAAGGTTTTGTCAATCCTAAAGGTGCTAACAAAGTGTGCAAGCTCCAGCGATCCATCTATGGACTGGTGCAAGCATCTCGGAGTTGGAATACAGGCTTTGATAGTGTGATCAAAGCATATGGTTTTATACAGACTTTTTGAGAAGCCTGTATTTACAAGAAAGTGAGTGGGAGCACTACCGCCTTTCTGATAAGTATATGTGAATGACATATTGTTGATCAGAAATGATGTAGAATTTTCTGGAAAGCATAAAGGAGTGTTTGAAAGGAGTTTTTTCAATGAAAGACCTCAGTGAAGCTGCTTATATATTGGGCATCAAGACCTATATAGATAGGTCAAGACACTTAATTGGAATTTCACAAAGCACACACCTTAACAAGTTTTTGAAGTAGTTCAAAATGGAACAGTCAAAGAAGGAGTTCTTTCCTGTGTTGCAAGGTGTGAAGTTGAGTAAATACTCAAAACCCGACCACGACAGAAAATAGAAAGAGAATGAAAAGTCATTCCCTATGCCTCACTCATAGGTTCTATAAAGTATGTTATGCTGTGTACCAGACCTATTGTGTACCTCACCATGAGTTTGGCAAGAGGGTACAATAGTGATCCAGGAGTGGACCACTGAACAACGGTTAAAGTTATCCTTAGTGGAATAAGGAAATGTTTCTCGGTTATGGAGGTGACAAAGAGTTCATCATAAAGAGTTACGTCGATACAAGCTTTGACACCGATCTGGATGACTCTAAGTCTTGATCTAGATACATATTGAAAGTGGGAGCGATTAGCTAGAGTCATTACAAAAAAAAAGACACATTCGTGACATTTTGGGCCGAACGAATTTTTTTTCTGTCATACTTATGACACTTCTATGACGATAATTGTGACAAAACCCGGTATCATCATAGATGTGGTGGGGTCCTACTTCTATGACAAAAAATCATGACAGAAAATGGGCTTTTCGTCTTGGGTGGGCGGGAGACGCAGCTGCATGACATTCTTTGGGCCGTCCATGACGGAAAAAACCGTGGTAGAAGCGAGGGCGAGGAAAATATCGGGGTGTTCCCGGTTATGGTGGGTGGTCGGGGCCGAGCGATGCGCGTTTCTCTCGTACACGCACGCACATGGGTGCGAGGCGTTGGGCTCTAACTGAACCCGAGCAAGGCGTTGGGCTCTAACTGAACCCGAGCGATTGCAATGCAAAGCTACGCGTTCTATCGAACCGGAAGCGGTCGATCGATGGCTGTTAACTAAAACCGATCGAGCGATTCCTTCGCTACTGCTGCTAATTGAAGCAGATCGATGCTGCCTCTGGATGAACAGTGAGCGTTGCTGGGGGGGTTTGGATGAACAGTTCCCGGTGGGGGTGGATGAACATGACCCCATGGTGTTGCCTCTGGATGAACAGGACCCCGATCGATCGAGCCGGTTGGGGCTGGATGAACAGGAGCCCGTGGAGGGCAGGATGAACAGGACCACCCCGTGGAGGGCAGGATGAACAGTAGAGGGTGGAGGGCTGGATGAACAGTAGCCCGTGGAGGGGTGGTTGAATAGGTGCCCGTGGAGAGGGCTGGATGAACAGTAGCCGGTGGAGTAGCGCGCGGTGGAGGCTGGATGAACATGAGCCCGTGGATGAACAGTCGCAGGTGGAGGCTGGAGGAGGTCGACGGTGGATGAACAGAGGCGTGGAGGCCGGAGGGGTCGACGGTGGAGATGAACAGATCCGTGGAGTCCTGCTTTGCGGTCGCCACACCCTCCCGGCGAACAGGACCCCGCTTGACCGTGAAGCGCCCAACACAAGTCCGCTTCTCTGCTTTTGCGGTACGCCACAACCCTCCGATCAACAGGACCCCCGTTTCGACCGTAGGAGGTCCGTTTCTGCCGTTTTGCGGTACGCCAGACACCTCCAGATGAACAGGATCCCGTTACGAACGTGGCCGGTCGAACACAAGGCCGTTTCCTCTGTTTTGTGGTACACGAGGCCTCGTTTCCATCGGCTGTTCCATCCAAGCCCTCCTGATGAACACGATGACGCATTCTGTTCCGGCCCAGCCGGTTGGCTCCCCATGAACACGACGACGACGCTATTTCTCCGTTCCGACCCAGCCATGTACATGAGCCCTGCCCATACGTGCTGCGAAAGTATAAGCGTTCGAGACCCGCCAGTATGTACGTGCGTGGCCGTCAGATTTACTTTCTTGCACCGCCGCGTACGCGTACATGTACATGCTACGCGGCGCCTCTACTCGACACCCGCCTCTACATCGACCAATGTACGTACATTTGCGACCAGAATGACAACGCCACGTGCGCTTCAACCAGGTGGGTCCCGACCGCCGTGCACTTCCTTGCGTATAAGATGTAGCTGGTGGGTCCCAGCAATGTGGGGCAAACCGTTTTTTTGCCCGGACGCACTTCCTTGCGTCGAAGATGTAGCTGGTGGGTCCCAGCAGTCAGGGGGAAACATTTTTTTTGTGAAATACGGTGGCCCGTTCGGTGGGTCCCCGCTGTCAGGTGGAGGAATAATTATTTTGCGTGTAATAAGGAGGCACTTCCTTGCTGCGGCCGTGGACCCAGCTATCAGCCTCTCCATGTATAGTACTCTTCCGATGGAAGTCGTTCCTTGATCACGTTGACCATGCCGCGCCGAGCACCAGGGCGGTGGACGACGGCGAGGCCTAGGAAGGGGACGACGCAGAGCCGGGGAAGACGCGGCAGTGTAAGCCCGCGCGGAGAGGAGTACGAGGGTTCACTGGTTCGGCTGCGGTGTGAGGCTGCCGTCGCCGCAGGGCCTGGCCAGCGGTGGGAATAGTAGGGGCGGTGAGGCCTCCGCGGCAGCATTGACGGCCACGGGAGGCAGGAGGATGTGGCACGACCAGCGCTGCTCTGGGCGGCTGGAGCAAGAAGACCAGAGGTTGAAGAAGCACTACGGCCGTTGGATGGACATCGTATGGTCACTGGAGCTAGAATCGTTCATATTGACTAAGTTGACAAAGCACTCCGTCCCCGTCAACTTAGTAGGCCCACAAGTCAGCCTCCCATCAAGGTGGGTCCCAACTAGTAGAGGGAGTATTCTTTTTTTTGTGCGTAATAAGGAGGCACTTCCGGTGGGTCCGAGCTGACAGCGGGGGGAACGTTTTTTTCGTGAAATACGGTGGCCCGTCCGGTGGGTCCCAGCAGTCAGGTGGAGGAATAATTATTTTCCGCACAATAAGGAGGCACTTCCTTGCAGCTGCCGTGGAAATCGTTCCTTAACCATGTTGACCACGCCGCTCCGAGAGCACCAGGGCGGGGCAAGCGGTGAGGCCTAGGAAGGGGACGACGCGGAGCCAGGGAAGACGCGACAGTGGAAGCCCGCGCGGAGAGGAGTACGAGGGTTCACTGGTTCGGCTGCGGTGTGAGGCTGCCGTCACCGCAGAATAACAGGGGGTGTGGGTGAGTGGAGGGATGGCCTGGCCAGCGGTGGGAGTAGTAGGGGGAGGTGAGGCCTCCGCGGCAACACAGCCGGCCACGGGAGGCAGGAGCAGGCGACATGACCGGCACTGCTTTGGGCGGCTGGAGAAAGAAGACCGGAGGTTGAAGAAGCACTACGGCCATTGGATGGACATCGTACGGCCACTACAGCTAGAATCGTTCATATTGACTAAGTTGACAAAGCCCTTGGTACGCATCAACTTAGTTGGCCCACAGGTCAGCTTCTGAAACGGTGCACCCCAGATGTCAGGGAGAGGAATCATTTTTTGGGCGGGTGAAGCTAGAATATTCGAGATTGAAGAAGAAGCACGGCATCCGTTGGATGGACATCCAATGGCCACTACTCCTAGAACCGTGTGTTGACTATAATAAGTTGACAAAGCCTTGCATACGCGTCAACTTCTTTTTTTTAGGGGACGCGTCAACTTAGTAGGCCCACAAGTGTGTGGCAGAGAACTTATAGCCCATTTGTGATTTGTAAGAATGTACAACCCATTTTTGAATTCTAATGGAATTTACTACAGCCCATTTACAGTTTGTTAAAAGTATAGCCCATTTTCTAGCTAGGACAATGATTAATAATTTCAACCAACCGCTCAAGATAGAATTCAATAAAATTTCCCACATTTTGATGGGATCCGAACTAATTTTATCCCAAAATTTCTAGTCAGATTAAATATAAATTTGTATTACGTAAAAATCTAATGAAACATTACGCACGCAACAATTAAAAATTAAGATTTTCAAAATCCATAAATAATATTTTATAAACTAATTTCGTGCTTGGTGCATTTTTTTATAGTTACTGCCCAGTTTTTATAATTACATCCCATTTATTATTTTTAAAGCCCATTTTCATGTTAAGCCTAATGCATCCCTCCTAGGAAAGATTTGTAGCCCAGCGGGGTGGAGAATAACAAGTTGACATTGCCTGGGTATTCCTCAAAAAAATGTACAACTGGGCTAGCCATTTTCATCTTGAAAATAATTAATATCTGGGCTGGATATCTGTCCTGGGC
Source organism: Aegilops longissima (assembly GCA_021605205.1). Lineage (NCBI taxonomy): Eukaryota > Viridiplantae > Streptophyta > Magnoliopsida > Poales > Poaceae > Aegilops > Aegilops longissima. Next base: position 149,812,348 of record CM038681.1, read on the forward strand.
TAGACGGGCCACAAACCGCCCAGTTAATACCCTGCTCTCCTATGAACAACAACAAAACATCGCCTAGAAAAACTCTGCAGTGCTGACGCCTCAAAAACACAAATACTGCTCGAGCTGCTTGGTCCCAGCTGTCGGCCGCACTTTGTGCAATTCTCGTTTATATTGACTACATAGGTTGACAATGGTGTGGGACCGTGATGTCAGGAAACTAGGAGGAAGCAAAAAAAAATATAGTTGTACATAATAAGGAGGCACTTGCGTGCATCGGCTATGGCCCTAGTGGGTCCCTCATCACAACCACCAAAATAAAGTCATCTCCTGAATCCTCATGTTCATTGACCATGTTAACAATGCTCGGCGCCACGGCGAGCGCAACAACTCGAAGGATGACGGAGAGGGCCTCGCGGGCCCTACGGATGGTCTGATACAGCGCCCTCTGCTCATTCAGGAAGCCAGGATCATCGGACACCTATGAGCACCTTCGAGAGACTGAGACGGCATGAAACGGTAAGGCCGCGCTTGGGAGCTCTGGCTTATTTCACACCTGTATTAAGATACAAGTGTAATTTACTCGTCATCGGAAACAACGCATAAAATACAGGGCCCGAGGTCTGTAAGTAAAACCGGCGGGTTAAGCGTGTAATTTGAGAGACTTGTGTATATTTTACTAGTCGAAATCGACCAACCAAGCGCTTCGCCCGAGACCATCTGCTTTTATTTACAAGCGTCAGTTTTACAAGCGGTTTTGGTTGGAAAACGACGATCCAATCACGGCCTAAGATGATGAGTTGGTCGGAAGATCATATGGTTTCACGTCTAACCTACCCGACTTGTCGTATAGGCTATGAGTGAAACATAAGACGATGAACTTCTTAAGCACGGAAACAACAGAAGAGGATGATCTTCCTAACAAGAAAATCACTGGCATTAGACTGACATGCAAAACAATACAAAGCATTATTCTCAGGAGGCACGGTGAACAGCTCGTGATTTCCCATGCCACAACATTCCAAGCTCAACTTTGCAATCAAACACAAGGCCTGGCATTACATAGACAATATTCAGAACAAACTCTTAAAATATCTTACATAAGTCAACATTCATGTGACTATGCATCTCAGCGAGTAAATATTTACTCGATCAAGACAGAATAGGAAAAAAGCGATCGACGTTGCTCACAGCAAAGGGCGTCCCACTAAAAAATATCAAATGCATGTCTTCTGGCTAACATCAATGAGCAAAAATTGACAAGGTTTTCCAATTCCAATATATTAAACTAATGTCAACTTTGACAAGCTTTTCCCATTCGAAATATGTAATGCCTATGATTGTGGAACGGGCAGGGTTTGTCATCAGTTTGTCATCTGATAGTCCGGTGGCTCAAGGTGACGACGAATGATTAGAGAACCATTCGATGTATTATGCATGATGAAGTATTATTATGGAGGACACGAACCATCTGAACATTTTGTGCAGTTCCACTAAAATCAAGCTGAGCATCCCTGTGGATTTTGTATTTATATGCTGCCAGAAAACAAAGACACATCAGCACACACATGAATATTGGCCCCAGTGTCAACCCACCAATCGATGGACTAACAAACTGAAAGTACGGTAAACATATTACCATACCCAGATGCCCCATCATTGTTGCTTAGAGTGACATTGACAGACTTGGAGTCCTGTCCTGGCTTCTTGGTACTTGTTTGGGCACTTGTTTGCCTAGTGTTCCTCCGAACCACAAGTAAAGCAGCCATCTCTCTTTTTGTCTTTCTTCTTACCCTTCTTAATGGCCGACGCTGGCAGCACCATTCAAACATATAGTCCGGTGGCTCAAGGTGATGACGAATGATTAGAGAACCATTCGATGTATTGTGCATGATGAAGTATTATGGAGGACACAAACCATCTGGACATTTTGTGCAGTTCCACTAAAATCAAGCTGAGCATCCCTGTGGATATCGTATTTATATGCTTCAAGAAAACAAAGACACAGCAGCACACACATAAATATTGGCCCCAGTGTCAACCCACCAATCGGTGGACTAACTGAAAGTACGGTAAACAGATTACTATACCCAGATGCCCCGTCATTGTTGCTTAGAATGACATTGACAGATTTGGAGTCCTGTCCTGGCTTCCTGTACTTGTTTGGGCACTTTTTGCCTAGTGCACTCCACGTGTTGTAGAGTTTCCTATGCTCTCTGCAGACTAGTCATGTCACCAGCATCTACTAATACTCTGTAAAGATTCTCGATCATTCCTTGTGTAATGTAGCGCAAACAGTGACTGCTTCTTTCTGCAAAGTGGTAAGACCAACTGGACCCACTAATGCAGCAGTTTTCCTTAGGCACATTGGCTCCTTTTGTGCAGTTCAACTAAAATCAATTCGGAATAAAACCGAGCTTTAATTTTGATATCCCTGTAAGCAACAAAAGGTATAAGGGAAATAATTACTGAGAAATAACGGTTGATGACTTATACTCCCAGAAGAAAAACATCTATTGATCTACCTTATCTTAATGGGAAACAAAGCAGGTGAGTAGCAATTCTCAATCAGTGTGATTCATTCATATTAACTAAGACATTATCTTAACAATGCCTTGTTTCAACATGTATAAAGAACGACAAAGCAGAAAAGTATCATTCCTAAAACAATGCGACTGATTCATTTTAACAGAGACATTATCTTAACAATACCTTGGTTAAACATGTAGAAAGAACTACAAAGCAGGATAGTACCATTTGTAAAACATCAGAATCGATATATAATAACGAGAGAAATTATCTGAACAATACATTTCTTAAACATGTACTCCGGCCGATCCATAACAGAAATAGTACTCCCGCCGATCCCTAACAAGTGTTGCAGTTTTGAACTAAGATTTAGTAGTTAATTCTGAGGAAATTCGTACTGACCTTTCAAGACCAAGATTTGAAAGAACTCGTGAGGAAGACCTCAGAGAGATCTCAACACATATATGGAAATCCGGTCTCATTTTGTGCAGTTCCACCAAAATTAAGTGAAGCAAAATGTCGCAATAGCAACAAGTTGAATAGATATCCCTATTTTAACAGAGGCAAAAAAGGAATCAATTACTGGCCAATAAAGGAGGATGAAACATGCGGCCACAAAAATGGTAATCCCGCCAATCCCTAACAAGTGTTGCAGTTCTGAAATAAGATTCAATAGTTAATTCTGAGAGTGGCATTGCTTAATTTTACCAACGACATTAGATTAACAAAAATCATAAACAGTTCCAGGGGAGAGTGGGCGCAACAACAACATGTGCTTCCATCTACTTTTAAAGGGGGTGATGCAGAGTTTGTTGTAACAAAAGCAACAAGCATAATGTCTGGGTTGGTCCCATTTTTGTTCACTACTTAATTGGAAAAGACAGTAATACAATAGCTTCAATTCAACATTTATTTAAAACAATACCAATACAAGTAGCACAACATCTCAAAACACACTGCACGATCATGTGGATGAAGGCAAGTACCAACCTGTCATGACACACACAAGATCACGTGCGAATCTGCCAACACAAATAGGAAATCCAATCTCGTTTTGTGCAGTTACTCTGAAATCAAGTAAAGTCGCCGGTGTGACATTTAAGTTTGCTATAGCAACAAGTTGAATAGATATCCCTGATTTAACAGAGGCAAAAAAGGAAACAATTACTGCCAATAAAGGAGGATGAAACATGCAGCCACAAAAAGAAGCATCTACCTTATCTTGATGGAAAACAATGTATAGTACGGTAGCATTTCTAAAACGGTTGCATTGATTCATATTAACAGAGAAATTCTCTTAAAATAGTTCAGTAGTTAATTCTGAGAGTGGCATTGCTTAAAATACAATAGCTTCAATTCAACATTTATTTAAAACAATATCAATACAAGTAGCACAATATCTCAAAACACACTTCACGATCATGTGGATGGGACATGCCAGCACCATGTGCGCCCACACGTATAAATGGGTGATGCAGAGTATGTAGCCAAGCATCATATCTGCGTTGGTCCCATATTTGTTCTCTTTGAAACTTTTTCCGATGTGAGGGCAGCAAATCTAGTCCTGCACAAACTACCCGACCCCACAGTTTCTTTCCCTTTTCAACAAAGAGTTCGGTTCCTTACAGATGTGTGTACTGGGTTACCCCTTTTTTCCCTTTTCGACCAACAAAGCGGCTGGATAGCTAGTCTATACTACTTTCCCTCCCTCCTTTCCCCATTGAACCACGTCCTAGATTCATGCTCCACCCCACCGCACCCTTCTTTCCTCTTTGAACATAGACCTAGATTCGACTACAGAACCGAAAAAGATCAGCATGCAACTAGACGAATGACGGTTTCAAAAAACTTATACCTTAGGGTCGTCGGGATGTGGCAAGGCATGCGGCGGGAGGTCGGATCTGCCCACACTACGTACGGCAGCGAGGAAGAAGGGGTCAATGGCCCTCCCACACAGGCGCTGGGTGAAAGAGAAAAGCGCAGCCGACAGTGAATTGCCTCCCTCGCCGAAGGCGATAGAGTGAACGCTGCACCTCCTCCCCTTCCCGGTGCGACGGGATCCGGACGCCTCCTTCGCCAGCTGTGAGGGGGGTGAGAGAGACAGAGGCCACAACGCAGTCTTGTTTAGATCTGGTGAAGAGGGTGAGAGACAGTGAATATAAAAAACCCAAGCAAAGGAACGGTGAGCCTCCAGCGTGTATATATATGTAGTGCGGCGAGAGTGTGGAGAGTGCAAACCCTAGCAAACAAGCACTGAGGCTCCAGCTTATATATATACTGTAGTACGGACTGAGCTCCGGTGCCTTAACTGCACCTGCTTTTGGCTGTATGACAGGTGGGCCTGCCACATTTTGGGCCCACCTGTCATAAACCCAAAGGCATGTGCACTAAAGTCAATGAGGCTGCGTACATATAGTACTCGTGTATACGACTAATATATAGTGGAGTGGTTTTATTATTCTCTACATAACAATTGTTTTAAATTGTATAAGTACGAAACGAAACTATTTATTTAACGCATCAGTGAAGAAAACTACTACTCCCTCTATTCCTAAATATTTTTCTTTCTAGAGATTTCAACAAATGACTGCATACGGAGCAAAATGAGTGAATCTACACTGTAAAAAATGTCTATATACATCCGTATGTGGTAGTCCATTGCAAACCACTTGAAAGACAAATATTTAGGAACGGAGGGAGTACTTCTGATGAACTAACGATCCACGCGTCCCGGTCGCACTTCCTGTCCTTCACATGCGGTACACTACCCTCCCTTAAGTGAACAACCACACATGCGCCAAATTATCGGAAACGTGTGAGAGTGTGTACAAATAAAGAATTTTAATTTCAATTATCGGAAAGGTTTGAGAGTATGTACAGTTTGCCCTCTCTAATAATTATGGTTTGTTGTGTTCGGCCTAAACTTGGTCAAACTTTACAAAGTTTGACTTCTGTCAAATCTAATATGCGGAGTCAATAAAAATGGAGGGCTACTACGTCCATCCGAGTTTTTAGTCCACACCATTTTTTAATCAAAGTTAATAGCTGGACAAATAAAATTACAGGGGAGCTGGAGACAAAGTTGTGAGAAGGCTTAGAAATCAATACAAAACTTATGCTCTTAGTACCAACGTCGATCCTTCTTCGAGGAAACATTTGGTTCATAGCCAATTGTGTGATAAAATTGCACCAACGTGAAAGACGATTGCGTATCCAACGCAACAAGGTGAACTGACGAAGGATATCATCTTTGTGGGTAACAAGCAAAGAGCACTGATGGAAGACAACTTGTTTTTCATTGAAAATCGATCAGCTTCACCAGCCGACGCAACCATGAGCATCGATAGGTCATCGTGGTGACGGATCATCCATTTGGCATCAGGTTTGGGTGAGGCACCTATGAAGTTCGAAATATCCTCACTGTGGTCTGTTTCTTCTCAGTAGTCAAGCTCAAGGAAGGAAGAACCATGTGGCAGAGGACAGTGAGGCGGAACAACAATGGCCATCCAATTTTGTGCAGTTCCATTAAAATTGAGGAAGACATGCCCGGGTATGGAGATATGCATCGCCGTTTCCAAAAATATAAAAAAGGGATATAGTGTTGTTACTTTGTTTTACAAGATTAACAACGGCATCTCAATTGTCAATAAGAATTATAAAAAGTACACCAACAAACAGAAGCATCATGATTATCTTGATGGGAACTAAACCAGGATACCCAAGAAAAAAACATTTCTTCATTTAACCAGTGATAGTATTAGATTAGCAGCAGCAATAGGAGCATATGGACAATGACCGCACAACCACCATGTACTTTTTGTCGAAACAACATGTATACCTCCACCGAGGCATAAATCATGACAACTTTTCAAGTGGCATTTCCTATATAATAGTAGGTGATGTTGGACCAGCCGACGAACCCTAGCTACTATACATGGGGAGCTGGGGAGTAGTCGCATAGAAGAAAACCCGCATGCAGCAACCTGGGGAGCTGGACCAGTAAAAGAAGTTATACCTCAGGTGGGCAAGATGTTGCTTAGGCGGGCAGGCGGGATCTTGTTGGAGATATGCCCTAGAGGCAATCATGTATGATGATATTTCCTACGTGTTTATGAATAAAGATAGTCCTTGGACATTATCAATGATGTGTATCAGTAAGTACGTGACTTGTTTGTGGGACTATGCATTGTATGATGACTGTCCTAAAAGTTCCCTAGTCGAAAGGGCTGTGTGGACGCGCAGCCGACTAGACTAGCATATGACACGGTCGATGGCTCGGTCTCACTAGCCATTGAGCATTGGATGCTAACCGGATAATATGGACTTGGAAAGGTCTGGTCGGATTCGATGTAGTCGGATCCGAGTCGAGATAAGGTCCGAGTCGGACAGACCCAACTATGAGACGCAGCGATATGTCATATGTGAGTCTCTAGTACAAACATACGTTCTATGTCCTAAGACCTGAGCTGACGCATGTACTCGGGATGGTGACAGACTTGCTTTGGGCCGACCAAACGCTACTCCGTGACTGGGTAGTTACAAAGGTAGGTTTCGTGCTTCTCCAGACCCATGCTGTGAGACGTGGTCGCGCAAGATGGGATTTGCCCCTCAGATCAGGAGAGATATACTCTGGGCCCCTCGCGTGATCCGACCAGGATAAGCATGGCCATGCGACAAGGATTATGAGATAATCCGGATAGTGGTCGGCATCATCGAAGCGAAAGAGGTCGGCTAGCACAAGGATGACATTCTCGCCTTGAGCCCGACAACATATATCGTGCAACAAAGGGAATGCAGAGTGTGCCACGTTGTACATGTTCGCCTAACCAGCTTCATAGTTCTGCTTGGTGGTCGGCACGCTTGCTAGAGGTCGCTTCTGAACCGTGCAGGTCGAGGTGATCCGAACTATGACCAAGCCGACTTGAACCTAAGGGGTCGCGCTTAAGGGAAGGAACCTACGAGGTCGGTTCAGAGGACACCGGTCGGATATGATCCGAACTGGACTAGGAACGTGACCGAGTAGACTTTGGGCTTTAGGGTCCATGCAAGGCCCAAGTGTTGAGCCTACGATGGACGCCTATATAAAGTGGAGGTGCGGCGCACTCATGCGGTTGATCGCTTTGGCACTGTCACTAGGGTTTGCATGTGTTGCGAATAGACACCTCCACTCGCCGCCGGTTGTGTGATCAGACCTAGCAGTCCGCCGCACGACGTTCCTCCTGCACGTGCGGATACCGTTAGAGGCGGTGCACTTGCGCCGCTCCGGCGAACCTGTACGTGGGAACCGACGACCGGCCACTCGAGGGAGATCGGACAAGGACGAGACAATCCACGCGAACGCGCTGGCCCAACTCTTCTTCCGCTGCACGGCACTGCGCGTCTAGTGGTAACGAACTGTGATCCATCTCCCGTAGCATGTTCCTGGTTGTTCTGTGCGTAGGAAATTTTAATTTGCAGTCGACGCTCCCTACCGTAGATCCCAACAGTGGTATCAGAGCCTCTGCTATAGGATTTGGATTCAGATCATATGCATATTAGATATGTGGAGGCGGCAGATGAGATCTGTTGTCGTTGATAAGATCGGCTGTGTGCACGGTTGATGAGATCAACTGCACATGGGGATCGGTGTGGCTATGTTTTCTGTCAATCTGAGGTGGTGACACGGTCTACCCCTACCGGTCGGTCATCCGCCATCGGGACCGCCGTGTCCGTAGCGCCGTGTATTTCGTACCCGACACACAAACCGGTAGAATGCGATTCTATGCATAACTTTGTTTTGCAGGTTTGATGTGAATAGTATGGCTCATGTGTATGTGATGCATGTGTGTAATTTATAAATGGCCTGCGTGTCATGTTTGTCAGCCGGCAGGAGCCAAAGTGCTGTCATTATATTGTATAACGACCTGCCTGTCAACTTGTGACTCTATGTAAATTCATTACTAGTTGTAGTAGTTGGATAATAGAGATCAGGTTGGCGGCTTGGCGTCCCGGCGTGACAAACAAGATGGAGTTCATAGATGGTCATCGGAGTCGGAGCCGACCTGGAAGAACATCCATGAAGGAGCCATACTACTTCACAATATTTGTTATACTTGTGTTTGTTATGCTTCTTTGTTTCTATGCATGTTAGAATGATAGAATGATCCCTCATGAATATCAAGCGAATTGCCATCCCCGATGTTGCACCTTCGCACGTCAAGTACGTCTAGTAGTGGGCTCATAAAATTGGGGTGCTGCTGGGTGTCCTTGAATGAAGGGTTCGTGGTCGGACACGGACATACACTTTGCATCGAGTTAACTTGACAAGGCTATCAAAAGCGGTTTTGGGCCTTGTGGCAAAGAAGGTTGGGAGTCGGGTATGAGATACCTTCCTGACCGGCAGAGTCATATAGAGATACGATTAGCAAGGAGTTGCTTACGGATAGGTATGTTGGCTAGCGTGATGCTAAAGCTCACTAGTCGCATGCGCTAGTCGGATCCTGAATCACCGAGAGTTTGCGGAGGATCTTGACTTGATGGGAGTATTTCTGTTTAGGCTAGAATTACTCTACATAAACACATTGCTTAGTGATTGCATATTTTCTGTTGTAGATCAATGGCACCACCTGCTCAACCCAACTTTTCATTGAAATCAATTCTGGAAAAGGATAAACTGAATGGAACAAACTTTACCACCTGGTATAGAAATCTGAGATTTGTTCTCAAGCATGATAAAAAGGAACATGTTCTAGAGGATCCACTTCCACAGGAACCTGCTGATAATGCTAGTGCCACAGCTAAAAATGCCTACCAAAAACTCGTTGATGAATCAACAGAGATCAGTTGTCTGATGCTGGCTTGTATGGAGCCCGATTTGCAACAGCATTTCGAAAATGTTGAGGCTTACGATATGATCGAGTCTCAAGAGCATGTTTCGCATACGAGCTAGGACCGAAAGGTTCAACGTCTGGCGATCCTTGATGGATTGCAAGTTGAAGGAAGGTGATCCATCGAGGCCACATGTGATCAAGATGATCGGATATGTGCAAGCTTTGGATTGTTTGGGCTTCCGCTCTTGGATGAACTGGCTAGAGATGCGTTAAGGTTCTGCTCCGCCCGACTATGGGACGTTCATCTCGAACTATCATATGCATGGCATGGATAAGAAGCTCACTGAATTGCATGGGATGCTCAAGGTGGCAGAGCAGGATATTAAGAAAGGCACGCATCAAGTGTTGATGGTGCAGAAATCGGCTAAGTTCAAGAAGAGTTGGTCCAAGAAAAAGGCTAAGGCAAAGGGCACGGAGACGGTAACCTCTGCCGCTGCGCCAAAGTCTGGACCGGACTCGAAGACCGTTTGCTATCACTGCAAGGAGATCGGTCACTGGAAGAGGAACTATAGCAAGTGGCTTGCAGAGCATGGCAAGAAGGCCGGGAATGCTGCTTCAGGCAAAGGTACACTTGTTGCATATGTTATAGACATTTACCTTGCTGACATACCTAGTAGCTCTTGGGTATTTGATACTGGATCGGTTGTTCATATTTGCAACTCGATGCTGGGGCTGGTAAGAACTAGGCGTGTGGCACAAGGGGAGATTGACATCAGGGTTGGCAACAAAGCAAGATTTGTTGCGTTGGAGGTCGGCACGATGCAGCTCCAGCTTCCTTCCGGATTCATGATGGAATTGAATAATTGTTATTACATTCCTGCACTTAGTCGGAACATTATTTCTGCCTCATGTTTGATGAGTCAAGGTTATGAATTAAATTTAAAGGACAATGGTTGTTCAATATTTTTGAATGGTATGTTCCATGGCTATGCACCCATTGTTGATGGGCTATTTATATTGAATCTAGAACAGGAACCGGTCTATAACATGAATGTCAAGAGGCATAAGCCTAATGAGATAAATCCGACATACTGCTGGCATTGCCGGCTTGGACACATTAGTCTGAAACGCATGAAGAAGCTTCATGATGATGGGCTCCTAACTTCGTCCGACTTCGGGTCATTCGAGACATGTGAATCATGCTTGCTCGGCAAGATGACTAAGTCTCCTTTCGCAAAGAGTTGCGAGAGGGTGTCCGAGCTATTGGAACTTATACATAGTGATGTGTGTGGTCCAATGAGCACAACCGCCAGAGGTGGCTATCAGTACTTCGTGAGTTTTACCGACGACTTGAGTAGATATGGATATATCTATTTGATGAGGCACAAGTCGGAGACTTTTGAAAAGTTCAAAGAGTTTGAGCGAGGTTGAGAATCAGCTCGGCAAGACTATAAAGCTTGCGATCTGATCGTGGAGGTGAGTACATGAGCCAGGAGTTTGATGATCATCTGAAAAGTCAAGGTATAGTACCTCAGCTCACACCTCCGGGTACGCCACAGAGAAACGGCGTGTCGGAACGGAGGAATAGGGCCTTGTTAGACATGGTCCGGTCTATGATGAGAAAATCGGATTTACCCTTGTCATTTTGGGGATACACTCTAGAAACTGCAGCTTTCACACTTAACAGGGTACCATCAAAATCCGTAGACAAGACACCGCATGAGACGTGGACTGGGAAGAGTCCCAGTTTGTCTTTTCTAAAGATTTGGGGTTCTGAAGCATTTGTCAAGCGACTTATGTCAGACAAGCTTACACCCAAGTCAGATAAATGCATATTCGTGGGATATCCGAGGGAAACCTTGGGATATAGCTTCTACAACCGGAAGAGAACAAAGTGTTTGTTGCTCGAATGGGTTTTCCTTGAGAAAGAGTTTCTCAGTCGGGAGGCCAGTGGGAGGACGGTTCGACTCGAAGAAATTCGAGGACCACTCAGGGACGGCTCGACTGGTGATGAGATCATACCCGAGTCAGTCAGGGAACCTGTAGTGTAAGTGGCACCGGAACCACGGAGGTCGGAAAGATTGCGCAGAGTGCGTGATGTATTGTTGCTAGAAAGCGACGAGCCGGCCACATATGCGGAAGCGATGGTGAGACCAAATTCCAAGGCATGACTGGAGGCCATGAGATCCGAGTTAAAGTCCATGGATGAGAATCAAGTCTGGGACTTGGTTGATCCGCCACCTTGCGTAACTACCATTGGTTGCAAATGGGTCTTTAAGAAGAAAACCGATATGGATGGAAACGTTCAGATCCACAAAGCTCGGCTTGTCGCTAAAGGTTATGGACAAGTTCAAGGAATTGACTACGACGAGATTTACTTGCGGGTAGCGATGCTGAAGTCGGTGAGGATCGTACTAGCTATAGCTGCATATTTCGATTATGAGATATGGCAGATGTATGTCAAAACGGCTTTCCTTCATGGAAATTTAACCGTGGACGTGTATATGATACAACCCGAGGGTTTTGTCGATCCGACTAGCACTAGTAAGGTATGCAAGCTCAAGAGATCCATTTATGGGTTGAGGCAAGCATCTCGGAGCTGGAATATTCGTTTTGATGAGGTCGTCACTGGTCTCGGTTTCATCAAATGCGAAGAGGACGCTTGTTTATACAAGAAGTTAAGTGGGAGCTCGATAGTGTTTTTGATCTTGTATGTGGATGACATACTACTGATTGGAAATGATGTTTCGATGTTGAACTCGGTCAAGGAATCATTGAATGGCAAGTTTTCGATGAAAGACCTTGGTGAGGCAGTGTATATTTTAGGCATTAAGATCTATAGAGATAGATCGAGAAGGCTGCTCGGCTTGAGCCAGAGCACATACATAGATAAAGTGTTGAAGCGGTTCAACATGAGTGAGGCGAAGAAAGGGTTCTTGCCACTCTCACATGGTATAAAGCTAAGCGAGAGTCAGAGTCCTTCGACATTTGATGAGCGAAGCAGGATGAGTAGGATTCCGTATGCCTCGGCAATCGGATCCATCATGTATGTCATGATATGTACAAGGCTTGATGTTGCTTTTGCAATAAGCCTAACAAGTAGATACCAGGCCAACCCAGGTGAGAGTCACTGGGCAGCGGTAAAGATTGTTTTGAAGTACCTGAAAAGGACTAAAGACATGTTCCTAGTTTATGGAGGTGAGGAAGAGCTCGTCGTAAGGGGTTACGCCGATGCTAGTTTCCAAACCGACAGAGATGATTGTCGATCACAGTCCGGATTCGTGTACGTCATGAACGGAGGAGCAGTGAGCTGGATGAGTTCCAAGCAAGATATGGTGGCTGATTCTACCACAGAAGCCGAATACATTGCGGCTTGTGAAGCTGCGAAGGAAGGTGTTTGGATCCGGAACTTTCTGGATGATCTTGGTATTTTCCCAGCCTTGGTAAAACCGTTGGACCTTTATTGTGACAATTCTAGTGCCATCGCACAAGCCAAGGAGCCGAGGAATCAACACAAGGTCAGACACATAGATCGGAAATATCACCTGATACGAAAGATCATAAAGAATGGTGATGTAGAGTTATGCAAAATTCACACGAATGCAAATGTTGCAGATCCGTTGACTAAGCCGCTTCCACAACCCAAGCATGAGGGGCACGTTAGAGCTATGGACATTCGATGTCTATTTGATTTACTCTAGTGCAAGTGGGAGACTGTTGGAGATATGCCCTAGAGGCAATCATGTATGATGATATTTCCTATGCGTTTATGAATAAAGATAGTCCTTGGACATTATCAATGATGTGTATGAGCAAGTACGTGACTTGTTTGTGGGACTATGCATTGTATGATGACTGTCCTAAAAGGTCCCTAGTCGAAAGGGCTGTGTGGACGCGCAGCCGACTAGACTAGCATATGACACGGTCGATGGCTCGGTCTCACTAGCCATGGAGCATTGGATGCTAACCGGATAACATGGACTTGGAAAGGTCTGGTCGGATTCGATGTAGTCGGATCCGAGTCGAGATAAGGTCCGAGTCGGACAGACCCAACTATGAGACGCAACGATATGTCATCTGTGAGTCTCTAGTACAAACATATGTTCTATGTCCTAATACCTGAGCTAACGCATGTACTCGGGATGGTGACAGACTTGCTTTGGGCCGACCAAACAATACTCCATGACTGGGTAGTTACAAAGGTAGGTTTCGGGCTTGTCCATACCCATGCTGCGAGACGTGGTCGAGCAAGATGGGATTTGCCCCTCAGATCAGGAGAGATATACTCTGGGCCCCTCGTGTGATCCGACCAGGATAAGCATGGCCATGCAACAAGGATTATGAGATAATCCGGATAGTGGTCGACATCACTGGAACGAGAAAGAGGTCGGGCTAGCACAAGGATGACAGTCTCGCCTTGAGCCCGACAACATATATCGTGCGGCAAAGGGAACAGAAGTGTGACACGTTGTACAGGTTCGCCTAACCAGCTTCATAGTCTGCTTGGTGGTCGGCACGCCTTGCTAGAGGCCGCTACCAACCGTGCAGATCGGAGGTGATCCGAACTGTGACCAAGCCGACTTGAGCCTAAGGGACCGCGCACTTAAGGGAAGGAACCCACGAGGTCGGTTCATAGGACACTGGTCGGATATGATCCGAACTGGACTAGGAACGTGACCGAGTAGACTCTGGGCTTTAGGGTCCATGCAAGGCCCAAGTGTTGAGCCTGCGACGGATGCCTATATAAAGTGGAGGTGCGGTACACTCATGCAGTTGATCGCTTTAGCGCTGGCACTAGGGTTTGCATGTGTTGCGAATAGACACCTCCACTCGCTGCCGATTGTGTGATCGGACCTAGCAGTCCGCCGCACGACGTTCCTCCTGGACGCGCGGATACCGTTAGAGGCGGTGCACTTGTGCCGCTCCGGCGAACCTGTACGTGGGAACCGACGACCGGCCGCTTGAGGGAGATCGGACAAGGAGGAGACGATCCACGCGGACGTGCTACCCCAACTCTTCTTCCGCTGCACGGCACTGCGCGTCTAGTGGTAACGAACTGTGATCCATCTCCCATAGCATGTTCCTGGTTGTTCTGCACGTAGGAAATTTTAATTTGCAGTCGACGCACCCTACCGTAGATCCCAACAGATCTGCCCACACGACGGCAGCGAACACGGGCGCGGAGGACCTTCGTTCGTGCCAACGCTGGCTCCAAGAGGACGGTGCACATCTGCTTCCTCCATCGCTGACGGTGACAACGTCAACGCTGCACCTCCTCACCTCCCGCAGCGGACGGGATTTAGCCGGATCTGTGACCACCGGTGAGGAGAGAGATAGTGTGGACATTGTCATCTTGTTTTGATATGGAGAGGGTGAGAGAGCGAGACACGAGAAACTCTATCAAACAAGAGGCTATAATGGAGTAAAACAATCTCTCCATAGCAATGGTTTTAAATAGAATACGTGCGTTCCCGGAAAAAAGAAACGAAAACTGGCGGACAATTTTTTAACGTACCAAGAAAGAAAACTCGATTAAAAACACGGCCCCGCTTCCAGGTCGCGAGAGTCGTCGTGCACACACACATAGACATAGACATGCATATCCGTGTTTACGTAAAATTCCGTTTCCATCTCCATCTCCAATCATATTTGTCCAACTGGCACATTATTTATGTTGTTAATTATATACGCGGCAATATTAACATACATCATCTGTTGTTTGCGGGCGTCCGGACCGCAACCACGACCTCTCCTGACCAACCCGAACCCTCTTCATCACCCGCGCGTGCTTCCCGCCCGAAACGGTCAGTGCCGCATTCATGCCCGGCCAGAGCGGACGCGGCTTCTCACTGGCGCCGGCATTGAAGCAGCGCGCCGACCGAGAGAGCGTCGCCCGCGCCGCTTCCTGGTGCACGCGACTGCTCCGTGTTCAAAGGCCGCATTAGTCGGCCACAACATGCATGTAAAAAGTTCTTGGGAGTCCGTTCTACAGCTAGCTGTCCTCCCCCAACTCGTCAATCTCTTCTAGTAGTACTAGTACTCCATGGCGCGATCCATCGACAAGCAGGCGAGAAAGTTACCGTATACTCGGTTTACCGTGAGTGGCATGCCGAGCGACCATGTGGGGTCGAGCCGTGGAGGAGGGTGAGACACGAACGCGTCAGACATGATTTAAACGTTGGTTTTGCTCGATGGCGCGACCCAACGAAACGAAACGTTGGTTTCTCTCCGAAAAAACGGAAACTTTCCACTCCATTTTCATTCCTACTCCAAGGTTGCCCCGTTACAACATTCCATCAAATATAAAGGAAAACTAACACGCATGCTGATGCATCTCAATGATTCACAGAGCATAGCCAATATTTACTTCA
Source organism: Aegilops longissima (assembly GCA_021605205.1). NCBI lineage: Eukaryota > Viridiplantae > Streptophyta > Magnoliopsida > Poales > Poaceae > Aegilops > Aegilops longissima. The sequence continues at coordinate 149,828,045 of CM038681.1, forward strand.
CAACTAAAGACAAAAGTTGTGAGAGCATGTACGAAATAAAAACTACTGATGGGGTCACTACGACTTAAACCCTAAACCCTAAACATGATTTAATTTCCTGGCCGTAGAACACGTCGAAGGAAAGGCAGTAGCACCCTCGGATCATATGATGCTTTTGTGCAGTTCCACTAAAATCGAGCTGAGCATCCCTAATGGAAAAGATATTGAAGAAGTGTGATTAGAATAATAGTACTGGCACTAGTTCATGAGACATAAACTCGTCACAAGTAGAAGCCGGTAGAAGTAGAGAAAGATCGATATGGAGATGGAGCTACGTGGGGAGCTGCGGCAGTGGAGCAAGCCGACTCCAAAAGGAAGATGGACTACCTGGGACGTCGGGCTGTAGCTAGAAGGGCGGTTGGGACGAGGCATTGGCCCATACCGCGGTGACCCCCGATTGGGACGCACCGACTGTGGATTTCTCCCTCGCCGATGTCGACCGCGTCTACGCAGAACATTGTTCCCTTCCCCCCGCTGCGGGATCAGGCCGGATATGTGACCAGCGGTGTGGCCACCATCGTTCTATGCTTGTGAAGAGAGCAACCCAAGCAAGCAGGCTTGTAGCTTAGGCTCCTGCTAGTGTATATATAGTGGTTTTCTTTTTCTCTCCATAACAACCATTTTATACTGCATACGTGTCATTGAAGAGTGAAATGATGGTTGCTTCTTCCAACTAACTTACTGTGTGATTTGACTGCTCCTTTAGTGGCCCCACACGCACTCCACCTACATGTATGCAACAGCGTACACATGGAAGCAAAAACGCGCGCGACTCCCTAATGCATGCATGTCCGAGCACACGACAGAACACACACGGTCACGCTCAAGTGCTCAACCTACATGTGCATGCACACACATACTCAGCGAGGGTGAGCTAGTGACTGTATAAACACCGGAAAATGTATATATTGAGTGCAATGAGCGTATTATGAAGTCCACTGACCGTATTTTTACAAATATACAGTGATAGACAGTGTATTTATCTCGTTTGAAATTAAGCCATATTAACCAAAGAGGAGGCAGTATGGACTAGCATTACTTTGTTGTGTCGCGTCAAGTTGCCGAACAAGGAGAAGCTTGCAGGACGGGAGAAGCTTGCGCGCGGTGGCTCGCAGGACAAGGAGAAACTTTGGACTAATGAAAGATGTCCTTTGCTCAGGCGGTGGATGTGCAACAGTTAATTCGGTGTCAGATTGCCAGAAGCATACACTATACTAGTTGTAGCGACCAGACCTCAAACGATCGATCTACGTGCTTCAATTATCATCCTGGATCGATAATCTTGACACGCACGATTACTTGAAGGATTTATAACAGAGTAGCAATCACACACTTATTACATCGAATGTCTCAAAAGAGAACTTATTACAATAAATGTGGCTTAAGGCCATCTAATAACGATAACAGCGGAAGGCTTGGAAGATAAGTGAGTCCATCAACTCCAACGACCTAAGGCACCTTACTCGTCGTCTGAAAAGTCTGTAACATGAACGTTGCAGTCCGAAAACGGGTCAGCACATGGAATATGCTGGCAATGTAACACATAGAGAAATGAGCAGAAATAGGCTATACTAAATGCATATATGGCTGGTGGAAAGCTCTATGGTTACAGTTTTGCGTGAAGACAGTTTTCCCTACTGCAAAGGAATAAATTTTATTTAACTATCATGGTGGTTGTTAAACATTGAGAGTGTAGACACCCTCTCAATCCCAATTAAGCATCATCATTAAAACCCAACAAAATTAATTAAAGTAACATGATGAGATTCACATGATAATCCAAGTACTAGATACTCAAGATGTCCATAACCGGGGACACGACTAACCATGATTAGTTTATACACTGTGCAGAGGTTTGCACACTTTTCCCCACAAGACTCGATCTCCTCCGTTGGGATTATTGCACTACATGATGTTTGAGAAACGGATGACCGAGACATAGTCTTTCAGAAGCATTTGCACCTTACGATTGGGTAGACAGTACCAACCTACATCCCCTACATCTGCTAGTCTACCACTGTAAGAGTTCACATGACTTAATCAACTATGCTAGAGCCCATAGTAGCTTGTGGCCGCACACGGAAGTTTCTAGCATGAATAATATCATGATCCCTTTGAGCCTGGGTGGCGGTCATAAAGAAAAACAGGCAATCGCTGGAATACCCAGGTGCCTCAATCCACCCAGATGTGTGTTAAAGTTGCCACCTTAAGTAAACCATTAAATAACAATCTCACATCTGTCATGGATACACTCACCCAATCCACGTCTACTTAGCATAGCATGGCAATAAGCAAACGTTGAAGTAACTCCCAAGGGTTTGATAATAAAACAGGTAATAGGTACTACCTCATCTACTTCCCAAAACCCACATATTAATCAGATCCTAATCATGCAATAGTTTGAGGTTTGATCTAATGCAATAAAACTGGGTAGTAAAGAGGTATGATCAAAGTGTCACTTGCCTTGCTGATGATCCGTGAAACCTAGAGATTCGAAGTAGCAAGCGACGCACTCCGGGTACTCTATCCCAAACAAACAAGCATACAATAAGTACTCATCTAATGCACTGGTAAAACTCAAATAAGAGATCTAACCAGAAAGTTCAACTTAAGAACTCCGGTTTGCAAAAAGAATCAAATCGAACGAAGTAACGAAAGTCAAACGGCGAAAGAAACAAGCTTCGTTTACTATTCTGGACCTAAGTCAAATTTTACAGAAGCAAAAACTTATTTGAGTTGCTTAAACGGAATGAGGGTTTCGAGACGAAACTCTAGGCGCTTGAATCGCCTGATTCCGATAAACGAGCGAAAAGTTATACTAGAACGAAAATCGGATCAGAAATCGCGATTAGAAATAATCGCGGAAAATCCGAGAAAAAGAAAAAATAACGAATAGATTAAAGAAATGTTCGTTAACTGAAACTAAACGGTGAATTCGTCCGTTAAAACGAACGAACGAGCGAACGCTCGCTTAAAAAATAAACCGATAAAATAAACTGATCTAAAATAAAAAACGAAAACTAGGGTTTAAAAAAACCGGATTGGGTTTTGAAAGTGCAACTATCCCTAGGTGGTTTTGGTAATTCATAACAACATATAGCTCATTGAGCTAATTCTATTCCAAGATGAACATTTCAGGAAAGCTCAATGAATGGCATGGCATGGATGATGAAAGTGGATCCCTCAAGATGCTAATGACAAAGGATTGGCTCAAGCTCAAAAGCTCAAGACTCTTCATTTTATATTTTAGTGATTCATGATCACATTGAGTCTATAGGAAAAGCCAATACTATCAAGGAGGGATGAGGTGTTGCTTAATGAGCCTCTTGCTTCATGTGCTTAGTGATATTGTCCAAAACCCTCAGCTACTTTCTCACATCCACATATGACCTAAACCTAAAGCCAAAATCGGTCTCACCGATTCTTCCTATCCGGCGCCACCGATTCCATATGTCATAGCCACTGCCACAAACCCTAGGCAAATCGGTTCTACCAATAGGGATCTCGGTCTCACCGAGATGGGATTGTAATCTCTCTGGTTCCTTTTCGTAACTTTTCGGTCTCACCGAAAGAGCGGATCGGTCCCACCGAGATTGCAATGTAAACTCTCTGTTTCCCTTTTGTAACATTTCGGTCTCACCGACAAGAGAAAATCGGTCCCACCGAGTTTACCTGACCAACTCTCTGGTTAGCTAATTACCAAAATCGGTCTCACCGAGTTTGTGTGATCGGTCTCACCGAGATTACGTTATGCCCTAACCCTAACCATATCGGTCCTACCGAGATGCATGTCAGTCCCACCGAAAACCCTAACGGTCACTAGGTTTACTAAAATCAGTCTGACCGAGTTTGTTGATTCGGTCCCACCGAGATTGGTAAATTGTGTGTAACGGTTAGATTTTGTGTGGAGGCTATATATACCCCTCCACCTCCTCTTCATTCGTAAAGAGAGCCATCAGAACAAACCGACACTTCCAACTTACCATTTCTGAGAGAGAACCACCTACTCATGTGTTGAGGCCAAGATATTCCATTCCTACCATATGAATCTTGATCTCTAGCCTTCCCCAAGTTGCTTTCCACTCAAATCTTCTTTCCTCCAGATGCAAATCCTATGAGAGAGAGTTGAGTGTTGGGGAGACTATCATTTGAAGCACAAGAGAAAGGAGTTCATCATCAACACAACATTTGTTACTTCTTGGAGAGTGGTGTCTCCTAGATTGGCTAGGTGTCACTTGGGAGCCTCCAACAAGATTGTGGAGTTGAACCAAGGAGTTTGTAAGGGCAAGGAGATCGCCTACTTCGTGAAGATCTACCGCTAGTGAGGCAAGTCCTTCGTGGGCGACGGTCATGGTGGGATAGACAAGGTTGCTACTTCGTGGACCCTTCGTGGGTGGAGCCCTCCGTGGACTCAGCATAACCGTTACCCTTCGTGGGTTGAAGTCTCCATCAACGTGGAGTGCGATAGCACCACCTATCGGTACCACGCCAAAAACATCCGTGTCTCCAATTGCGTTTGAATCCTCCAAACCCTTCCCTCTACTTTCTTGCAAGTTGCATGCTTTAATTTCCGCTGCTCATATACTCTATGCATGCTTGCTTGAATTGTGTGATGATTGCTTGACTTGTCCTAAGATAGCTAAAATCTGCCAAACTCTAAAACTGGGAAAAGGCTAAGTTTTTAATTTGTCAAGTAGTCTAATCACCCCCCTCTAGACATACTTCATGGTCCTACAAGTGGTATCAGAGCATTGGTCTCCATTTGCTTTGATTTCCATAGCTTTTGGTGGTCATAGCCTTGGTTTCACAACCTAGGAGAGTATGGCGTCTAGTGAGGGAAATTATCACCGTAGAGGTTCTTACTTTGATGGTACAAATTTCGCTAGTTGGAAGCATAAGATGAAAATGCATATTCTCGGACATAACCCCGCCGTTTGGGCAATTATTTGTATTGGCTTGCAAGGTGAATTCTTTGATGGGAGAGAGCTGAACCGTGAAGCTAATGCGGAAGAACTGAAGATGCTGCAATATAACGCTCAAGCTTGTGATATCATCTTCAACGGATTGTGCCCTGAAGAATTCAACAAAATCAGCCGTCTTGAGAATGCAAAGGAAATTTGGGATACTTTGATTGATATGCATGAAGGAACCGAGTCCGTCAAGGAATCCAAGTTGGATGTGCTCCAAAGTCAGCTTGACAAGTTCAAAATGAAGGATGGTGAAGGTGTCGCTGAAATGTTCTCTAGGCTTGCACTTATCACAAATGAAATTGCCGGCTTAGGGAGTGAAGAGATGACTGACAGATTCATCATCAAGAAGATCCTAAGAGCATTGGATGGAAAGTATGATACCGTGTGCACGTTGATTCAAATGATGCCAAACTACAAAGATCTCAAACCAACGGAAGTCATTGGAAGAATTGTTGCTCATGAGATGTCACTTAAGGATAAGGAGGAACTTCACAGCAAGTCAAGTGGTGCTTACAAAGCCTCAAGTGAAGCCCCCACATCATCAAGTGAGAAACAAACCTTCAATGAAGAATTGAGCTTAATGGTGAAGAACTTCAACAAATTCTACAAGAGTAGAAGCAAAGAAAGAAGCTCCAAGTCAAGGTCTTACAATGACAAAAGATCTTCTAGTCGAGAGCGAAATTGCTACAATTGTGGGAGACCGGACACTATTCAATGAGTGTCGGCACCCTACAAGAGAAGAAGACTCTCCAAAAGAAGAAGAAGTAGAAGAGAAGAATCACCACCAAGAGAGAGGAGGAGTAGAGATGATCGTTATGAATGAAGACCCTAACGGAGAAGCAAGGATTCGAAAAGGAAGGACAAGTCATCAAAGAGCTACACAAAGCGAAGACATCAAGCTCATGTTGGTGAATGGGTATTCGCTCCGACTCCGACCATCACTCCGAGAGAAGCTATCAATCCGACTCGAATATACTCAAGATGAAGGTGTTGCGGTCTAGCACTTGTGTCAACCAACTCCTACGACATATTTGAATCACCAAATGAAGGAATTGGTAGATGCTTCATGGCCAAAGGTCCTAAGGTAACACACCCCGAGTACATTGATTTTGATGCTGATGAAGATGACTTGCTAGGTGATGATGATTTACTTGTTGACAACTCTAGTGATGAATACTATGATGAAATGTCAATTAATCATGCTAATCAAGTTGAAACGAATGACAATGATAAGGAGAAAATTGAGCGTCTAACTAAAGAACTAAACACTCTTAAGTTAGCTCATGAAACTATCTTGGAAGATCATCGAGAACTTTTAAGGGCTCATGAGAAGTTACGCTTTGAAAAGCTCAATCTTGAGCAAGATCATGAGTTCTTAAAAGCAATCAATGATGATCTCCGTAAGAAAATTTCTTCTTACATTGCCAAGCGTTTACTCTTATCTACATACATGCCTCAAGTCAAGTCTAGTAACAAGAACAAGAAAGATTCTTCTTCTAGTAGTAACAATAACAATGCTAAATCCAATATTGTTGCTTCTAGTAGTTCTCTTGATTCCACTAATGATTCTCTTAGCCAAGTTACACTTGAGCAAGAAAATAGCTTATTGAAGGGAATTATAGAGAAAGGTGTATACAAGAGCCTTGCGGGAGTAAGCAATTCGAGGAAATTATGCATAAGCAAAGAAGGCACCGGAAGAATCAAGGTGTTGGTTTTGAACGAAAGTTCAATGCCAATGGAGTTGAGTGGGAAGAAGATCAATACCCCAAGACGAAGTTTGTTACTCAACAAGAGAAGTATGATCCTACTTCCTTCAAGGGAACACAAGCACAAGATGATCTTCCACCACATGACCACAAGGGCAAGGACAAGCTTCAAGAAGAGATTGATGCATTTGAAGAAGCACCTAAGGTGTCGGTCAAGTGGATTCCCAAGACTACGTCAAGTTCTACCTCATCAAGTACAACTACTACTCCAAGGATTCCCATCAAGATGATGTGGATCCAGAAGAAGAAGAACTAGAAAGTTCTTGAGGGTGACTCCGCCAACATAGTTCACTCATATCATTATGGCAAGGACAAGTGTAATCATCTTCCATATCTTGCACTAGTTCAAGGAGTCACAAACCCTCATGTTGGTAAGGCAAGGGACAAGGTAACCTAATGATTTCATGGACATCATTTTGTGTGTGCATCACTCTATATCTATGGATATACTTGTTTGTTCCTTGTGGGACTAACCCATGTAGGTATTGAAAGTGCAACTCACTCCAAAGGATTGCTCCAAAAAGATCTACATCAACATTGAGCATCCACATCTTCAACACCTACATGAAGTCATCATCGACAAAACCCAAGGTTAGTTCATCCCTCTAAGGGGGAATCTCACATCTAGGGGGAGCTTAACTCTAAGAATTGAGTCAAAGCAACTCTAATGATGTGAACACATAAATGCTTTATGTAAAAGTGGTAACCCCACTTGAGCTTAAACGATGAGTATGACCTATGATCAAATGTTCTCATTTGACTCCTAAGTCAATATACTCATATATAGATGACCTAGTCATCGCCAATTGTTTGATAGATGCTAGAATTGGTTGTGCATGCTTTGTCACATATTTCATTTGCCATCTTATTGTGTGAGCATGTTGGTTGCATACTTTACTCATTCGAGGACATCCACTTGTTGTTTTGATTGAATGGCTTCTTTTTCTTTGGCCAAGTGGATGGAAAAGAATGCCTAAGAACCTTCTTTAGCTATCTATGCTTTTCTCGTCTCAAACTCTATTCATGCTACATCACAAAATTTGATCAAGTCAGATTCGAACCACTCTGTGTGAGGAGCACTCGGAGTCCCCAATTTGACATAGACTTAAACTTCCAAAACTTCTTTGTGATTTTCGGTCTGACCGATTCCTCCATTTCGGTCTTACCAAGATCACTTAGTTGATCTAGGTTGTCAATCTCGGTGCAACCGATTTGAACTCTTCGGTCACACCGAGTTGCAATAACTATCACAGTTTTGCATCTCGGTGCCACCGAGTTGTTCCACTCGGTCACACCGAGTGGTCGGTATGTATATAGTCACGGGCAAAATTTGGAAATTTCTCGAACCTCTTCGCCACAGCAATAGCTCGCTCTGCCTCCGTGGTCTCGGATCGTCTCCTCGTCGCCACCGCCCCCATCGCTGGTATCCGCCACAGCGAAATCAACCCCGCCATTGCCGTTGTAGCGAGTCTCCGCCAAACTAGGGTATGGACTCGATCACTGTGCTTTCCTCGTCCGATTCTCAACACATTGTGTTCTTATTGATTCTTGCCACAATTGAAACACTCCTATCCAGTCAATGCAATCCTTAGAATAGTTTTGATTCAAAAATTTAGGGTTAGTTTCCGCCGAAACCATCTCGTACCCACCGAGTTGAAAAACTCGGTCCCACCGATTTGGCTTATGCCATTGCACTAGTAAGACTCGGTCTGACCGAGAATTGCTAATCGGTGAGACCGATTTTAGGACTTTGTGAAACCCTAGCAGTCTCAGTGCCACCGAACTATGACACAGTCCAACCGAGTTCATCAGTTTAGGTTCCAAAACTGCTTCGGTATCACCGAGTTTGAAAATCGGTTGATCCGAAATGCTTTCTGTGGAAAACTAAAAATGAATTTTTGAGTCATTCTTTTGCAAAAATCTCTGCATTTTGTGATGCTCATCCACTCTACCTCATCTATAACTCTTCACGGTCGGTCAGATCAAGATGTCGGACCAGAGTGACAAATGAACAGTCGAGGAACAGGTGAACTTGAGTGAGGGCACTAGTCCCTCCAGCTCTTGAGATGAAGGCAGCAGGAGCACCCCAAGCAATCTGCCTAAAGCTGCCACCAGGCAAAGGAAGAAGAAAACCTCAGATTCAAGATGAGGATTATAGGGCGAAGAGGATGAAGCAACCTCCAAGAAGGTTGTGCTCAAAAGGAGTATGGCTCGGACATAGCTCAAAGCCCGGACTCAATAAGAAGGTTCCTGCCAAGAGGACACCAATGCCAAAGGTCGAGCATCAACTCAAATTCTGATAAGCCTGATCCCAAAGAGCCACCGTCTTCTTTGAAGGAAAAAAGGAAAGAGAGGGTCAAGAAGACCACATCGAGTTATTGGGAAGCCTTCCATGATGGAAGAGGAAGAAGAGATAGCTGCACTAGCACCAAAGGCACCAAAGCTAATGGGTGATGCAATAAGATCAGGGGCTGCCACATCTAAGCCCAAGGAAGCACCCAAAGCTGCCCCCAAGGCCAAGTCTGCACCTAAGAGGAATACCAGGAGTATTCCGACTCTTGAGAAGAACAAGGCCCCATGGCACGAGGTTCTTTGAAGAAGAAGAAGATGAAGAAGGACAAGTTCTGAGGAAGCTCAAGCCCAAGATACCAGACCACAATGATGCCCATCCTGTGGCTGAGGACATGAACATCAGAAAAGATTCAGGGTTGAGGCTATGGAGGATGGCAGATCCATATGCCACAAGGAGAAGGACTGCTGTGGACTACAGATTTCACACCAAGGAACAACAGGACTTTTATGAGACTGTTCTGCTGGATAAGAAGCCCATAGTGTGTGACATGAGGTGGGTCGACTGGAACTACATGAAAGAAAATGTAGAGCACTATCCTGGAGTGCAAGACAGTTTTGTTGCTTGTGGAGTTGCAGATTTGTTGGGCAAAAGCTCACAAACTGGAATGATGAACTTATCATGCAATTCTACTCCACAGCACACTTTTATCCAGATGGCAGGATAGTGTGGATGTCTGAAGGTACAAGGTACCAGTCAACTATAGAGGAGTGGGCAAAGCTGATAAATGCCCCAAAGGAGAATGAAGATGACATGGATGTATATGCCAATAAGAAAATGGGACACAATACCATGGCACATATGGACAAGGAGATCCCAGACAAAGCCCTAGAGACTTTCTCATTTGGATCAGTCCACTTTCTTCTGTCAGGGCTGCCTACAATCAATTGGATCCTAAGGCACACTCTACTGCCCAAGTCTGGTGACCACAACATGATCAGAGGGCATGCAATCAACATGTTGCATTTGTTTGATGTGCCTCGGAAATTCAAGGTCATGAGCCTTATAGTTGAAACTATTAAGAGGACTGCAGCAGATCATAAGAGGAGTTGTGGATATGCCCCTCAGATCCAGGAGTTGATTAACTCAAAGATGGGCACATGCAAATATCTATTGGATAAAGAACATTTTCCACTTTATCCAGACTTTGAGGACAATGAGGTTGTCATGAATGAGAATGATCCATCGTCAGTTCAAGCACACGAGAAGAAGGAGAAGGCTGCCAGGATGCCAACTCAAGAGGAGGCATCTGCGTATTTCTTGAAGAACAAACAGGAGCAACTCGGATACTTAATAGCATCAACACTGAGGATTGAGAAAGGATTGGCCACCCTCACTCAAAATCAGGAGAGCTTGAGAGAATCATAGAACAAAAGTTCTATGACTTAGATGTGAAAGTGGCGAGATTGATCTGCGGTGGAGCAACTACAAGATGACATGTAGGAGAGGAAGGGCAAAACAACAACTGATGCATTTGCAGAGTGCCTAGAGCCCAGAGGTCATCAGTGTGCAGTTCGACACGAGCCACTTCGTGCTGCACCAGCTACAGCCTCGGTGCCACCAGCTCCAAAGACCTACATCAGCTCCAGCTCCATCTACTTCAACAGAAGCTTTCGTCCTCGGTGTTATCCGGACTCCACCACCTGAAGATCAAGCCTGAGAGTCGATCTAGCACTATGCATTTTCTATGAACTTTTTGGTAACTTGTTGCCAAAGGGGGAGAAAAATGTATAGATCATAGGCTTCGAGAGAGAGAGAGTGTTGCTTTTGTTCTCTCTTGATTTGGTGGTTTTGGTTTTTTCAAACTTGTTTGCTTTTGGTTGCTTGATATACTATGTTTGTGAGACATTGATGATCATGTGTTTGATCATAAGCTACACTTATGCATGTTTGATGATATTATCTTATCTATCCTATGTGATCATTCACTGTGCTTGGTGATGAGTGCATCTATTCAATTCATATCATTTTGAGCGCTCCACCAAGATGTATGTGACATGGAAGAGTAACCCATGAGCCTAATTCCTTGTGCATTTGTAGTCCAAAGCAAATCTTAAACTATGCACAAATTTAGGGGGAGCTCTTTTTATCACATACTTCTCAAAGCGACGATGTTTTTCAATCTTATTATCAATTGTCGAAGCTTTGATCAATATGTTGTCATCAATTACCAAAAAGGGGGAGATTGAAAGTGCAACTATCCCTAGGTGGTTTTGGTAATTCATAACGACATATAGCTCATTGAGCTAATGCTATTCCAAGATGAACATTTCAGGAAAGCTCAATGAATGGCATGGCATGGATGATGAAAGTGGATCCCTCAAGATGCTAATGACAAAGGATTGGCTCAAGCTCAAAAGCTCAAGACTCTTCATTTTATATTTTAGTGATTCATGATCACATTGAGTCTATAGGAAAAGCCAATACTATCAAGGAGGGATGAGGTGTTGCTTAATGAGCCTCTTGCTTCATGTGCTTAGTGATATGCTCCAAAACCCTTAGCTACTTTCTCACATCCACATATGACCGAAACCTAAAGCCAAAATCGGTCTCACCGATTCTTTCTATCCGACGCCACCGATTCCATATGTCATAGCCACTGCCACAAACCCTAGGCAAATCGGTTCTACCGATAGGGATCTCGGTCTCGCCGAGATGGGATTGTAATCTCTCTGTTTCCTTGTCGGGGGGAAGGATGCTGATCGTGCCCCACGAGCACCTACGGGACCTGGATCCCTTCGTGGTTCGGAGGGGGGGCGGAGACCGCACAAAGAGCGGGTCGAGGCGATGCACACGAGCGTATTTTTACCCAGCTTCGGAGCTCTCCGGAGAGATAATACTCCTACTGCTGCTTTGTGGATTATCTTGTGTTCTTGCTAGGGAGCAATGCGGGCTACAAGACCTAGCGTGAGTGTCGTCTTCTGTCGAAAGGGCAGAACCGAACCCCTTCTACGTTGCCCCGGCCCTCCTTTTATAGGCTCAAGGGGTTACCACATATGGCAAGTAGACAAGGTTACAATGGTAATAACCTAGGTTGGTACACCGCTATATACAAAGGTGTCAATAACCTATACCTAACTCGACGGCAAGGGACAAGAGTCATCAATGCCCGTCTCGATGCGCCTCAACAAAGGATTACAGGAGGGACCGTTAAGTGCGCCTCCGTCCGCCACGATGGTGGCTTGTCAGCGCTGTTTGTCGCTACTCCCCGCTGGCTGCACAGCCCCCCGACACGCGTCCTTGGGAGAGCCCCGTGGTGACACGTTGGCGGGTGAGCTGGAGCGGAGATGAAGAGAGGTCGCCCGCCCCGGCAAGCGCCTTGCCGCAGCGGGAATCTTGTCGCGCTTGGGGTTTTAGCGTCCGCCAAGCCTTCCCGGCAAGCTCCTCTTGCCGGGGCCTTGTTCCCTTCGCGCCCTGAGTGGCCTTCCCGGCAAGCTCCTCTTGCCGGGGTCTTGGTTGCTTTGCTCTTGAATGGCTCCAAGGGAGCTTCTGAGGGTCTTGGCGGCCATCAGGCCGGCCCGGCCTTGGGGCGCTGCGATTGTCCGTGCACGAGTTCGGGGTACTAGGGTACCCCTACTCTAGTACACCGACAGGAGCCCCGAACTGGAGCCACACAGCGCCAAGCTCTGTTGGGCCAGCCCAAAATAGTGCACGGGCGCGTGGCCTTGATTGCGCCGTTACTTGCCTTGGACCCACCACGCCCCCACGAGCAGCACGTGTAGGGCGTGGCGTCGTGGGGAGATCGTGGGCTTCCTTTAATGGGAAAAATCGGGCGCCGTCCCTCTCCCTTTATAAGCGGGAAACCGGGGCTGGGCGCCCACTTGCCCTCGCTGTCACATCGGAAAACCCCGTCGCTTTCCCTTCCTTCTCGAGCCCACAGAGAGCGCGCTCCGCCCTCCATTGCCATCGGTGCCACCACGCCGCGGCTTCCTCCACCGCGACTCCCGATGGCTCGAAGGCCGATAAGGGAAGGCGTGAAAGTCCGCCGAGGCGCAGCGGCTCATGGCGCTGCGGAAAGAGCGGGCCCTCTTGACCCCTGCTCAACAGGGAAGGAGCTGGTGGATGGGTACTACCTCTTACGGTCGGCGGTGACCCGGGCGCATCCGCGCGCGAGGTCATCTCCGCCGCCACATGTGCCAAGGTCTCCTTGGTACCCCTTCTTGCGATTTTCTTACAGTGCTCGCTCGCCCTTTTCTGAATTTTTCGTGATGTCATGAACACCTATGGCCTCCGCTTTCTTGACTTCACCCCCAACGCCGTTCTCACCTTGGCTGTTTTCGCACATCTCTGCGAGAACTTTGTCGAAGTACACCAAATGTCGCCCTCTTCCGCCATTACTTCTCTCCCAGCGAGAGAGAGAGAGCCACTTGGGAGGAATTGCATGGACCTCTAGGATCGGCAAGAAGGAAGCATATCTTGACGGAGAGTTGCGCAGCAAGTGGGAGGAGTGGAGGGCTGGCTGGTCTTTGGATCTTGGAGGAGGAGCTCACCTTTTACCGCCTGCAGAAGACCCCCATAGTTTGTGGCAGCGATTGGAGCAACTTGGCGCGGAGGGCGATAAGTTGAAGATTGCCACGACTAGGATTTTTGCCTCCGACAGCAGGGCTCACCGTGGGGCGGTTGGCGCGGACTTCCTTCGCCGCATTGCCCCTGCGCAGAGAAAGGAGGCTGCTTGGGAATTCGAGCGGCGGACATCATGAGATCTGCGCCCGAGGCCTAAATTGGAACTTCACCACCACGGGCTTGGCGGCATGCTGCGGGGAGCTGTTCAAGCTGAGCCGGACAACCTGGATGGTGAATGTTGCGAGGGAGTTGTGCCCTTATGCAACAACTCGGCGCTTGATCGCATCCAGCGATAATGCCGTTGTGCGATTCCCATGGGATCGTTCCAACTTGGCGAGAACCCGCCGATGACATAGTGCAGCAGTTCTTGACGACTTATGCGAAGTGGCGGTTCGCGCCCGACGAGAAGAGGTGGCTCACCGCGACACCACTGCTCGAGAAATGGCGCGCGTCGCCACAAGGGTGGAGGAGGCTGCGAGAGGCCGCTGCCCGGCGCATTTGGGTTCACCGTCGAGGCGGAGATGGCGGCGGCAAGCCTTGCCGACCAAGAGGAGTTCATCGGTGAGGAGGAGCGGACCGAGGCCGACAACGACCCAAGTGGGCCTGCCGAGGCGCCTCTCCTCCGCCGTCAAGTAACTTGCCGCAGAGGAGCTTCGCCGCCCGCCAAGAGGCGTCTCCAGAGGACCGGAGAAATGGCGGGGGGGCATACGGTCCAGCAGCCGCCTCGCCGCCCGACGCGCTCCACCGCGGCAAGTACTGTTACCGCGGGAGCGTCTCGTTCCGCCACGGCGACGGGCTCGGGTCCTTCTGGAGTCGTGGCCCCTGCACCCGCTAAGCGCCAGAGGGAGTCTTCTCCCCCAATCCGTCGCGCTGGAGCAGAGTTTGATCTATCCGCTCTCAGCTCCGAGGAAGAAGAGGAAGAGTAAGATCTTGCCGCTGCTTTTTGTAGTCTTCCAATTTATTGCTTCGTCTCACATCGGCGGTGCCACTCTGAACTTTCTTCTTCAGGGCGGCAGCTCAGAGGGCTCCGAAGAGGGCCAAGACGCCGGTGGTCGTCGTCTCGGACGACCCCCCTGTTGCAACAGGGGCACGTCTGAATTCCCTTGCGGACCCGCAACCCTTCAACAGAGCAGCCCCAGCTGGCCCCAGCGTAAGTATCTAGGATGCTTCCGTGGTTAAGCGGCAGGGTGCTTTTCCGTTACTTATGTCTGGTTTGTTGAGTTTTGTAGGAGCAGAGCAGCCACATCATGGAGCAGGAGGCTACCCCGAGTCCAGCCTCACCAGGAGGCCCCGGAGGCCGCTCCCGAGATTCTGCTTGCTTCAACTACGCCACCAAGGGGGAATTCTCCGCCAAGGGAGCGCTCTCCGGCAAGGGAGGCTTCTCCGACAAGGGGGACGTCCCCGACAAGGACTGGCGCCAACGACCCTCCGGTGGTGGAGGCCGCGGCCACCGGTCCTACTGCAGGTAACCTTCTTGTCTTGATAGTTTTCCTTGGGTTCTGCTCTTCCGTTTCCCTCTTTTCGAATATATGTTTGATTTGCGCTTCCTCCTTCTGACCATCAGATCCATCTGCCGGAGACCCGATGGAAACCGAGGCTGCCGGTGAGGAAGGCGCCCGGCGGCGACAGTGTCGCCGCCGCCAACATGGAGGAGGAGGAAGCTGGCGCCGACAAGCCCGCCGGGCGAGGAGGCCGCCGAGGCCGCTAGTGCGAGGGGCGGGGAGAATCCGGCGATCGCCTTGGCGGCCCGGAGGCCACAGGAGCGCCAGCGCTGCGCCGACCGCCGATCCCCGCCATCGATGCCATACCGGACTCGAGGAGCCCCAGCCAGCGCCTACAAAGCCGGTGAGGTGTCTTCATCAAGCTCCATGGGCGTCAAGCTCGGCGCCAGCCAAGGAGAGACCTTCGATGCGGAGCTGCTTGCCTCCGCCGGGCTGTCGCTGGTTGATGCCCCGAGCAGCAGCAGTGGTGAATCTGAGGAAGAGCAGCTGCTAAGGAGGTTGTTGTTTCTCTACCGCGCCCGACAAGCCAAACTGGAGTCCAGAGAGGCGCTTGTCGCGAGGGCGGGAGCTGATTTGGAGAAACGTGCGGAAGAGCTCCAACGCGCCAACAAAGAGACTCTCCGGGACATCGCAGAGGCTCGGGAGCAGCTTGCCGAGGCGCACGGCCTTTATCTTGGAGAAAGGCGAGGTTGAGGAGCAGCAAAGGCTTGCCGGTGAAACTCTCCGCTAGAGAAGGCGAGTGGCGCGCGGAAGATCAACCTCGACAGCTTTGAGGAAGATCTCGCCTGTGAAGCAAACGATTAGCGGGCCTCTCAAGAGGCAAAGATGCCGCCCATGCCGAGGCCGCCAAGAGAGATCTGGAGACGAGGGTGGCTCAGCTGAGTCCACCCTCCGTAAGAGTGCCGAGGAGGTCGCCGGGCTGAAGCGCGGCGTGAGAAGGATGCTTATACCCTCGGCGAGCTGCAGGGCCGTTTGGCTGAAAGGATCAAGAAATCGATGCCGCCAAGATCGTCAAGGCGGATCTGGAGCTGAAATTGACCACCTTGACGGAAGCGTTGAGCAGCGTCGGGGAGCGGGAGACGGGCCTCTTTGGAGAAGATCAAGGCCATCGAGGAGTTCTTTGTCGAATGCCGTGACCACCAGAATACTCTTGGGAGAGCATAATGCATTGGACAGAAGGTCTTGTGGACACCGCCGCCGACATCCATAATGAGCTGATAGCGTTGGGGATGACAGATCTTAGATATTCCACCGACGAGAACCTCCAACCCAGCGTCAAGCTCAGTCTATTCTTCAAAGGCGTGTTGGCGGGCATCCGGCGGCTCCGAGATGAAGTTCCGAAGCAACTGGCGGAGGAATCACGCCAAGTCTGCGCCGAGGCTCTCCAGAAGGTGTTGATGAAGGTGGCCTTCCGCAACCCAGGCGTCGACTTTTCCAAGGCCCTCAAGTCCCTGCCTTCATCCGCCGATGTTGAAGCGCTCAAGACCCTTGTCGCACCCATTGTGGACAGGGTGAGCGGAGTTAAGAGGCTCGAGGGCGATCGCGTGGATTAGGCCGCCAAGTCTACCTTTTTCTTGTCGCTGTAGATCATGTTTAGGCGAAAAATCTATTAGATTTGCGACAAGTCATTATGTAATATACACTATCTTAGGCAATCGAATGCAACGTTATTTCCTTTGCTCGATTTCTTCCCTTGTATGTTTTCACCCTACGCTTTCCGGAAAACTTGCCGGTGCGGCACCCTTGCCGCGAGCGCCGAGTGCGGAACTTCAGCAGCCTGCTGGCGGGGTTGCTACCGACAAGCAACCTCGTCGCGGACTAGTCGCAGCTCACTTAAATTGTTGAGCGAACTCGAAACAAAATAAGGGTGCGACCGATCACGATTTGGTTCCTCCAGCGCAGGTTTTCCATACAAGGTACTTATCGTTCGAGGAAGATAACTCAAAATTTAAAACTGGTCGCTTAAACTTAGCAACTTAGCTTTTACATTGTCCGTCTTCCGGCAAGGCGACAGTTCCTCGGCGATACCCGCACCACTATCTCCTCCTCTCCCCGGTTAACTTGTGGGTGGATGAACCTCCTTCTTGTTTGAGAAGAAAGAAGAAAAAAGATAGTTGTGAAGCCTAATGGCTCATTATAAACTTACGGGTGTGGGTGCTGCACAAGATGTTAGTAACCACATGCATATATGACTATGAGAGCATGCATTAACAAAAATGTGCGCAACCATAGGCTTTACTGATGCACGGGGTCTGCGCCCGGCTTTGTACAAAGGATTACATGCAACAGCGGCAAGACTTGTACAAAAGGTTGGTTGCGGAGCAGGTTCCGGCAACAGCGCCTCATGGGTAAAACTTGCGAAGATGCTCTATGTTTTAGGAATTGCTCACGGAAAGCCGTCTTCGGTCTCAAAGGCGGACAGCGCGGGCCTAGTGACTCGTTTTACCCGATAAGGGCCTTCCCACTTCAAGTCAACTTGTTGGAATTCTTGGCGGATTGAGCGCGCCAAGAACAAGGTCGCCTTCCTCGAAGCTTCGGCATTAACTGCGGCTATGGTAGCGACACAAAGCTTGCTGGTAACGAGCAGCTCGTCTGCAAGAGCTCTGAAGGCGATCTTCCTCGAGGAGCAGCGCGTCATCTTGTCGCAGCTGCTCTTGCTCAAGCTCATCATAAGCGAGCACTCGAGGTGACCCGTATCTGAGTTCCGTGGGGAGAACTGCCTCTGCTCCGTAGACTAGAGCAAAGGGTGTCCGGCGATGGCTCGATTTGGCGTCGTCTGATCGACCAAAGAACCACAGCGGCTCCTCGATCCGAGCCCTTCGCACTTGTGCAGCTGTCGAAAGTTCGGTCTTGAGTCCTCGCAGCACTTCAGCGTTTGCCCTCTACGCTTGACCGTTGCTTCTCGGATGAGCAGCGGAAGCAAAGCAGATCTTGGCGCCAAGATCTTGGGCGTACTGCATGAAGGTGCG
This sequence comes from Aegilops longissima, assembly GCA_021605205.1. Classification (NCBI taxonomy): domain Eukaryota; kingdom Viridiplantae; phylum Streptophyta; class Magnoliopsida; order Poales; family Poaceae; genus Aegilops; species Aegilops longissima. The sequence goes on from CM038681.1 coordinate 149,846,204, forward strand.
ACTCGTGAACTGTGTGCCGTTGTCGGTGATGATCCGGTTAGGGATCCCAAAACAGCAAACAATTGACCTGGAGAACTTGACGGCTGACTGTGCGGTCACCTTCCTCACTGGTTCCACTTCGGCCACTTTGTGAACTTGTCGATTACGGCGTACAAGTACTCAAAGCCCCGACAACTCGGGGAAGGGCCGAGATGTCGAGCCCCGGACCGAGAAGGGCCAGGATAAAGGGATCGTATGGAGAGCTTGAGCTGGCTGGTGTATCTATCTTGAATGGGCAGCACGCTTCACACTTGGTTACTTGTGCGTTGCATCTGGAGGGCTTCGGCGGAAGAAACCTTGCCGAAAGCTTTGCGGCAAGTGCTCTTGCGCCAATGTGGTGACCACATATGCCTCGTGTATCTCTGCCAACAGCTTTCGTCCATCTTCCGGCAAATACACTTCAATTTCACTCCGTTGAGTCTTCTTACATGGATGTTGTCAACAAACTGGTACATACTTATTGCCGGGCTACTTTTCCGCTTCTTCTTGCTCTTGGGAAGTTCTCTGTCTGAAGGAAATGGACGATCTCTTTGTGCCCATGTTGGAGCACTGTGGCTCGACAACAAGGACTAAAGGCTCTTCATCACCGGGACCATCGGCTTCTCGGCAAGGACCCGCTGGTCCGCCGGAGCTTGATGATCCCCGTCAAGCTTGCCGGAGCTAAGCTTGTCGGGAGCGTTTGCTTCAACGACACAAACTGCGTGGTTTGTCGGAGCAGACTTCTCCTCAGTGATATTTGCGTTGGTTTTAAGGACCTTCTTGGCGGCGGCTTCAGAGAGCTCTGCCGGGAAGTAGTCGCCGGAAACCAATTTTCTCTTTTTGCTGTGTCGTGTTGATGGTGCCACGGTTGGCTGAGTCAGCTTGAGCACAAAAATCCCTGGTTCCACAGGCAACTTAAGTGCGGCACATTTGGAGAGGCCATCAGCTATATCATTCTGTGCTCTTGGAATGTGTTCCATTTGCAGGCCTTCAAAGTGCTCTTCCAGCTTCCTCACTTCATCGACGTAGGCTTCCATCAACGGACTCTGGTAATCCTTATTTACTTGGCGGACGACAAGTTGTGAGTCTCCCCTGACAATGAGCTTCTTGATCCCAAGGTCCACAGCAATCCTGAGACCGGCAAGCAAGCCTTCATACTCTGCAGTATTGTTTGTTGCTTGTTCCTTGGGAAAGTGCATCTGGACTATGTACTTGAGGTGCTCTCCGGTGGGTGCGATGAGCAGCACGCCAGCACCGGCGCCTTGCAGCGAGAAAGCACCATCAAAGTACAACAGCCACTCTTTATTTGCCTCCTTGACGGGGACGCTCGTCTCTGGAATCTCTTCATCCTGCGTTGGCGTCCACTCTGCTATGAATTCTGCCAATGCCCTGCTCTGTATAGTTGAAGTGCTTTCGAACTTAAGACCAAAGCTTGACAATTCCAGTGCCCACTCAACAATCCTGCCTGTTGCTTCTGGGTTTTGCAAAATCCTCTTCAGCGGAAAGCGAGTGACAACTGTTATCTCATGTGCTTGGAAGTAATGGCGCAGCTTTCTCGAGGCCATGAGCAGGCGAAAAAGCAGCTTCGCACACCGAGTACCTTGATCTAGCCCCTGCGAAGGGAACGACAAAGTAGTGGGCGCTGCACCATCTTCTTCCGTATCTTGTCGCAACCTCTCGCTGATCCGTCGTTATCGGGACCGGAGCTTGATGGCGAAACCCCGCTTGTCGCTGGGCCTTTTGCCTCGGTTGCCGGCTCATCATCCGCCTCCCTCTCCGCTACTAACGCAGCACTAACCACTTGATTGGTCGCCGCTATATACAGCAGCAACTTCTCTTGCGGTTTAGGTGCGACAAGTATTGGAGTGGAGGACAGGTATCCCTTCAAGTCTGCGCGCAGCCTCCGCCGGGAGTCCATTTCATTGGACCTGCCTTTTCAAAATCTTGAAAAAGGCGGCGCGCTCAGCAGACTTAGAGATGAACCTGCTGAGAGCAGCCACACATTCGGCAAGTTTCCTGACATCCTTGACGCGTTTTGGTGCTTCAATCTGCTCGATGGCCTTGATCTTGTCGGGATTGGCTTCAATTCCTCGCTGAGATACAAAGAACCCGAGAAGCTTGCCGGAAGGGACTCCAAACAGGCACTTCTCGGGGTTGAGCTTGAGGTTGATCTTGCACAGGTTTGCAAACGTCTCATCCAAATCCTGAATCAGAGTCGCTCCGTCCTTGCTCTTGACCACTATGTCATCCATGTAGGCTTCTACATTTCTGTGTATCTATGGTCCAAAAGCATCATGGACTACCCTTGCAAAGGTTGAACCAGCATTCTTCAAACCGAAAGGCATCCGTATAAGCGATCGTGCCACATGGTGTGATGAATGCGGTTTCTCTTCATCCTCTTACGCCATGAAGATCTGATGGTATCCTGAATATGCATCGAGAAACGCAGCGGATCGCACCCACTGTGGAGTCAACAATCTGGTCGTCTGGCGGCAAGGGAAATGGGTCCTTGGGACAAGCTTTATTAACGTCCGTGAAGTCAATACAAAGTCTCCATTTCCCATTAGCCTTGCGCACCACTACGGATTGGCCAACCACGTGGGGTGGAGGACTCCTCGACAAGCCCCGCTGCTTCCAATTTCTTGATCTCTTCGCTATGAATTCTTGGCGCTCCTTTGCTGTTTTCTAACTTTTGCTTGACGGGCCGCGTGAGGACAGACAGCTAGGTGGTGCTCAATTACTTTCACAGGAACACGGGGATATCGGATGGTTGCCATGCAAACACATCGACATTCGCCCGCAGGAAAGCAACGAGCTCGCCTTCCTATTTAGGATCAAGCGTGGCACTGATGGTGTAGGTACCACCAGTGCCGTCCTCCCTGGCGGACACCTTCTTGGTCTTCGGCGGAGCTGCCACTGTCTTGTTGCACTTGCTGGTGGAGCTCGATGGTGCGTCCTCGACGGTAGCGCAACACTCCGAAGAGGTGCGCTTGCCGGAGTGGGCAACAGAGCTCTTGCCGGACCTGGTGGTCTTCTTCGCCCCGGGAGCTCCAGCGGTAAGTGGTTTGCTATCTGTCGCGGCTGCTGCATCCCGGTAAATCTTGTCGGTGCAGATAAGTGCATCCTTCTTGTCGCCGTGGACAGAAATGACACTTATCGGGCCGGGCATCTTGAGTAGGTTGTATGCGTAGGGAGAGGCGGCCATGAACTTGGCGAGTGCCGGACGGCCAAGTATGCCATTGTAGGGCAATGGGAAATCGGCGACGTCGAACGTGACCCTCTCAGTTCTGAAGTTGAGCTCACTGCCGAAGGTTACCGGCAACGCGATCTTCCCCTTGGGCTTGCTCCTTCCTGGGTTGATTCCTTGGAAAGTACCAGTTTCTTCGAGCTCGCTGTCAGGGATTTGAAGTTTCTGGAGCACTGTGGAGGAGATCAAATTCAGGCCGGCCCCACCGTCAACCAGCATCTTTGTGACCTTGAGGTTGCGGATGGTTGGTGAGACCAACATCGGCAAACACCCGACCGCAGTGATGCGATCAGGGTGATCCTCAATGTCAAAGATGATGGGCGTGCTGGACCACTTCAGAGGTTTGCGTGACTCTATGGATGGCTCTGCTGCATTGACCTCACGCATCCATTGCTTGAGTTGGCGGTGCGAGGTATGCAAAGACGCACCACCGTCGACCCAAAGGACCTCTGTTGCCTTTTGAAACTCATGCTCATCAGCTTCATCGTCTTCATAATCCTCGTCATCTTCATCTTCATCTTCTTCCTGGTCGCGGCCACGGGGAGGTCTGTCTCCTTGCCGCTGCTTGGCCTTGCCGAGGCGTCCTCCCCGACCAGGTCTCTTCTTACTTGGTGCACCTGCACCTTCTTTGGCTTTCTCCTTGTCCCGCCGTTCGTATTCAGCTTTCTGTAGCTCAACAAGCTGCTCGACTTTCTTGCAGCTCTGGAGATCATGGCCCTTAGTGCGGTGGATTTTGCGATCTTGCTTGTTGGAGCTGCCAGGCTTGTCGGCCGCCACATACTTGGCGGTCGGTGTCAACGGCAACCTCCTTGCCGGAGCCACCGGCCTTGGCTTGGTTGGCGGCACCATCCTTGCCGGACTGCTCGACAACTATTACTTCTTTGCTTTTCTTCCTCTTGTTGTTCCGCCGCCGGCTATTCCTTGCAGGCGGTCCCTCATCACGGACTCTGCTCCCACACTCTCTCACAGGAGCCTTCTTCCTTCTTCGGCAGCGTGCACACTTGTCGGCCAGGGCGTGAGAGCTCATTGGCGTCCTTCACTTTGCACATCGCCATCTCCTCCCTCATCCTGCGATTTCGCACATTCGATGGAATGCACTAATCACTGCAGCAGGTGGACATCTGGGATGTTATAGTGTACTCGTGAATCTCTGGATGAATTTGCGCGAGACTCCCCCTCATACGGGCAAGCAGGTGGAGGTCACTCTCCAGCCATGAGGCTTGTGGCACACTGTGAAGGCGCCAACAAACTGGTGGCACAAATCTGCCCAAGAAGAAATAGAGCCATCCGGCAAGTGCATGAGCCAAGATCGGCGTTTGGCTTGAGCACCAAGGGAAGTAGTTGGCGAGGATCTTGTCGTCTCGTCCCCGCAGCTTGCACCGCGATGGTGTAGATCTTTGAGGAACTCCGATGGATGTGTCCTGCCGTCGTACTTCTCCGGCACATCCGGTTTGAAGTTCTTCTTGTCGGGCCACCGGACTTGCCGCAGCTCACTAGTGAACGCAGGGCAACCTACCGCGTACGGCAAGTCGCCTGATTCCCCTGGCGCATGCATATCGACGGTGGGCCCGGCGCGTTGGTCAGATTGACGGCGCGCTTCTCTTCGGCGCTCGATTCGGGTTTGAGCGTCCTCTTCTTGCCGCTCCCGAAGAACTTGGCGTTGGTCGCGATGAGCTCGTGGATCCGACGACGCCGTGGAGTCGCTGTCGAGGTGGATCCGGCGAGTCGGCGATCTTGGCCTTCGGGAAGGGGTGTCTGATGGGTGCACCCCGCAAGTCTCGTCGCCATCGGCTCGCGCTTTGTCGCCCGTCGCGCTGTGAAGCACTTGGTTGCCGTGGGGCGTCGCCGTTGGCGGCCGATGAGACTCTGAATTGTGGCCCTCCATTCGCCGACCTTATCGGCCGTTGGAGGGTAATCTAGGAGTAGTTGAGCTCTTGCCAAGGCTTCGCTGGTGTGGTTGGCGGCAAGAGGCGTGCGGAGCGAAGAACGGGATATGCTCGACTCCTAACCAAGTTAGGAGGAGCAGCATCCCGCCCTAGGGTCCGTACCCCTCTGCACCGGCATGCTTTGAGGCGCATGCGGTCTCGAGGGCCTCGGGATCCTCGGCTTGGCCTTGATCCAATGGCGTATGGGGCGCGGGCATCATGGCGCTATCATCCCCGCCTCCTGCGAAGGGCGCGTGCGAACTTCGACGCCGACGCCCGCCGCATTGTCCTTGGACCTGGCGGCATCGTGGGCTCGCCGATGGCGCCGTCCTCCGCCAGCGTTTCCCCCACCGCCTGACGGCTCCGGTGGTGGTGGGTTCGACGCGGACGGCTCAGCTGCTGCCGAAGGCTTCTTCTTCGGCGCCATGTCGACGAAGACGTCGATGGAGTTGCTAGTGCAACCGCCGGACCGGGTTCACACAGCCTCGACGCCCCCTACCTGGCGCGCCAAAGATGTCTGGTGGAAGGATGCTGATCGTGCCCCACGAGCACCTACGGGACCTGGATCCCTTCGTGGTTCGGAGGGGGGGCGGAGACCGCACAAAGAGCGGGTCGAGGCGATGCACACGAGCGGATTTTTACCCAGCTTCGGAGCTCTCCGGAGAGATAATACTCCTACTGCTGCTTTGTGGATTATCTTGTGTTCTTGCTAGGGAGCAATGCGGGCTACAAGACCTAGCGTGAGTGTCGTCTTCTATCGAGCTGGGCCGAACCGAACTCCTTCTACGTTGCCCCCGGCCCTCCTTTTATAGGCTCAAGGGGTTACCACATATGGCAAGTAGACAAGGTTACAATGGTAATAACCTAGGTTGGTACACCGCTATGTACAAAGTCTGATAACCTATACCTAACTCGACGGCAAGGGACAAGAGTCATCAATGCCCGTCTCGATGCGCCCGAAAAGGCAACAGGACCGTTAAGTGCGCCTCGTCCGCCACGATGGTGTCTTGTCGGCGCTGTTTGTCGCTACTCCCGGCTGGCTGCACAGCCCCGACACGCTGCGTCCTTGGGAGAGCCCGTGGTGACACGTTGGCGGGTGAGCTGGAGCGGAGATGAAGAGGTCGCCCGCCCGGCAAGCGCCTTGCAGCGGCGGGAACCTTGTCGCTTTTGGGGTTTTAGCGTCCGCCAAGCCTTCCGACAAGCTCCTCTTGCGGGGCCTTGTTCCTCTTCATACTGAGTGGCCTTCCGCAAGCTCCTCTTGCCGTGGTCTTGGACCTTTGCTCTTGAATGGCTCCAAGGGAGCTTCGAGGGTCTTATGCCATCAGGCCGGCCCGCCTTGGGGCGCTGCGATTGTCCGTGCACGAGTTCGGGGTACTAGGGTACCCCTACTCCAGTACACCGACATTCCTTTTCGTAACTTTTCGGTCTCACCGAAAGAGCGGATCGGTCCCACCGAGATTGCAATGTAAACTCTCTGTTTCCCTTTTGTAACATTTCGGTCTCACCGAAAAGAGCAAATCTGTCCCACCGAGTTTACCTGACCAACTCTCTGGTTAGCTAATTACCAAAATCGGTCTCACCGAGTTTGTGTGATCGGTCTCACCGAGATTACGTTATGCCCTAACCCTAACCATATCGGTCCTACCGAGATGCATGTCAGTCCCACCGAAAACCCTAACGGTCACTAGGTTTACTAAAATCGGTCTGACCGAGTTTGTTGATTCGGTCCCACCGAGATAGGTAAATTGTGTGTAACGGTTAGATTTTGTGTGGAGGCTATATATACCCCTCCACCTCCTCTTCATTCGTAAAGAGAGCCATCAGAACAAACCTACACTTCCAACTTACCATTTCTGAGAGAGAACCACCTACTCATGTGTAGAGGCTAAGATATTCCATTCCTACCATATGAATCTTGATCTCTAGCCTTCCCCAAGTTGCTTTCCACTCAAATCTTCTTTCCTCCAGATTCAAATCCTATGAGAGAGAGTTGAGTGTTGGGGAGACTATCATTTGAAGCACAAGAGCAAGGAGTTCATCATCAACACACCATTTGTTACTTCTTGGAGAGTGGTGTCTCCTAGATTGGCTAGGTGTCACTTCGGAGCCTCCTACAAGATTGTGGAGTTGAACCAAGGAGTTTGTAAGGGCAAGGAGATCACCTACTTCGTGAAGATCTACCGCTAGTGAGGCAAGTCCTTCGTGGGCAACGACCATGGTGGGATAGACAAGGTTGCTACTTCGTTTACCCTTCGTGGGTGGAGCCCTCCGTGGACTCGCGCAACCGTTACCCTTCGTGGGTTGAAGTCTCCATCAACGTGGAGGTACGATAGCACCACCTATCGGAACCACGCCAAAAACATCCGTGTCTCCAATTGCGTTTGAATCCTCCAAACCCTTCCCTCTACTTTCTTGCAAGTTGCATGCTTTAATTTCCACTGCTCATATACTCTATGCATGCTTGCTTGAATTGTGTGATGATTGCTTGACTTGTCCTAAGATAGCTAAAATCTGCCAAACTCTAAAACTGGGAAAAGGCTAAGTTTTTAATTTGTCAAGTAGTCTAATCACCCCCTCTAGACATACTTCAAGGTCCTACAGGTTTTTTTTAGAAAACCGGGGCGGCTACCTCGGCTCGGGCTCCGGTGCGGCGGCGGGACGGCCGGGCTATGGGGTCTGGGCGGCGGCGGCGCTGCACATGGCATGGCGGCGGCTGTTCTTCTTTGCGGCGGGCGGGTCGGGTGGCGGCTTGGGGAGGGCGCGGCATATAAGAGGGGGTGGCGGCGGGGGGGCAAGGCGGGAGGAGGAGTCCGCTCGGACTCCATGTCCGGGTCGTCGGCGGCGGCGGGCGCTCTCAGCGGAGGCAATGGCGCGAGGCGGAGGCGGGCGGCTGCTCTGGGGCTTGACCCGGGCACGCGAAGTTTTTTTAACAATTCACGAACAGAAAATAAATCCTAGAAAATAAATAAAAACTAAAATGCCAAAATAAATTTTCACCGTCTAAATAAAATATTTAGAACGAGATGAACATTTTCTTGGCCCTAAAATGCAGTTTTGAAAATCATGCAATTTTTCCTAAATTCAAACAAAATAGCGAAAACTCCAAAATAAATCTTATTTGATTTTTTTATTAAATCCTCAATATTTCTTTATTTTGGGAAAGTCATTTTATTCCCTCTCTTATATTTTTATAATAGAAATAGTTGAAGATAAAATAAATAAAATCAAATGATCCTATTTTCAAAATTTGAGAAAACTCGAATATGAAAATAACGAAATCCCCAACTCTCTCCGAGGGTCCTTGAGTTGCGTAAAGTTTCTAGGATCAAACCAAAAGCAAATAAAATATGATATGCAATGATGATCTAGTGTATAACATTCCAAATTGAAAATTTGGGATGTTACAAACCTACCCCCCCTTAAGATGAATCTCGCCCTCGAGATTCAGGTTGGCTACAAAATAGGTGAGGGTGTTGCTTCAGCAGATCTTCCTCTCGCTCCCAGGTGGCTTCATCCTCGGTGTGGTGGCTCCACTGAACTTTGCAAAACTTGATAACCTTGCTGCGGGTGACTCGGCTGGCATACTCAAGAATCTTGACTGGTTTCTCCTCATAGGTCAAATCACTATCCAACTGAATTGCTTCCAGCGGCACTGTATCTCTTAGCGGTATATCAGCCATCTCTGCGTGGCACTTATTTAACTGGGAAACATGGAACACATCGTGAACTCCTGATAATCCCGCGGGCAATTCCAATTTGTAAGCAACTTCTCCCATGCGTTCCAAAACTTTGTATGGTCCCACAAAACGTGGCGCTAACTTTCCCTTAACTCCAAAGCGTTTAACTCCTCGAAGTGGAGATACACGAAGATAAACTCTACCTCTGACTTCGTACACTGTCTCCTTGCGTTTAGAATCTGCATAGCTCTACTGCCTGGACTGGGCTACCTTGAGCCTATCGCGAATCAACTTCACCTTCTGTTCAGACTCCTTAATCAAATCTGGTCCAAACAACTGGAGGTCTCCAACTTCATCCCACGATAATGGTGTTCTGCACCTCCTTCCGTACAAGGCTTCAAAAGGGGCCATCTTCAAACTGGATTGATAACTGTTGTTGTAAGAGAACTCCGCATATGGCAAGTTTTCATCCCAACTAGATCCATAATCTAGCGCACAAGCTCTCAGCATATCCTCCAATATCTGATTGACTCTCTCGGTCTGTCCATCATGCTCATGATGAAAGGTCTTCAACTCTAGCCTAGTACCCAAAGTTTCGTGCAACCGATTCCGTAACTTTGAGGTAAACCGGTTCCTCTATCTGATACAATGCTCCTCGGAACTCCATGCAGACATACGATCCTGGTCATGTATATCTTAGCCAACTTCGCACTGGTGTAAGTGGTCTTCACTGGGAAGAAATGAGCTACCTTCATCAAACGATCGACTAAAACCCATATCGAGTCATAGCCTGAACGAGCCTTGGGCAATCCCATGATAAAAACCATGCCTAGCTTATCCCACTTCCATTCGGGTATTGGCAATGGCTGTAACAATCCTGCTGGCTTCTGATGCTCTGCCTTTACTCTCTGACATACATCACAAACTGCTACATACTCCGCAATATCCTTCTTCATTCCGGTCCACCAGAAAGTATCCTTCAAATCCAAATACATCTTGGTATTTCATGGGTGAATCGAATACGGTGAATCATGAGCCTCCTGCAGAATCAACTTCCTGATCTCCTGGTCATTAGGTACATAAACACGGTCTTCAAACCATAGGGTATCGTGCTCATCCTCACGAAATCCTTTAGCTTTTCCTTTGCTCATCTTCTCCTTTATAGAGGCAATCTCCTTGTCAGTCTTCTGAGCTTATCTGATCTTATCCATCAAAGTAGACTGAATCTCCAATGCTGCTACATAGCCTCTCGGAACTATCTCCAAACATAGCTTTTGCAGATCCTCGGCTAATTCCTTTGGTAACTCTCCGGTCAAGAGTGTGTTGACATGGCTTTTGTGGCTCAACGCGTCAGCTACTACGTTAGCCTTTCCGGGATGATAATGCAATCACATATCATAATCCTTGATGAGATCCAACCATCTCCTTTGCCTGAGATTCAACTCCTTCTGCGTGAAGATGTTCTTCAAACTCTTGTGATCCGTGTACACCTCACAATGGTTTCCGATGAGAAAATGTCTCGACGTCTTCAATGCGTGCACTACGGCTGCTAACTCCAAATCATGTGTAGCATAATTCAACTCATGGGGCTTAAGCTGTCGTGAGGCATATGAAACAACTCTTCCCTCCTGCATAAGCACTGCTCCAAGTCCTCGACGTGAAGCGTCACAATACACCTCATAATCCTTGCACTGATCTGGCAGAATCAACACTGGCGATGTAACCAAACGTTTCTTCAACTCCTAGAAACTGGCCTCACATTCTTCTGTCCATTTGAACTTGGTATCCTTCTTCAACAACTCCGTCATGGGCTTCGCAATTTTCGAGAAATTCTCAATGAACCTCCGGTAGTATCCTGCGAGTCCAAGAAAACTCTGGATCTCTCCAAACGTTGTTGGGGCTTCCCAATTTGTCACAGTGACAACCTTGGTGGGATCTACTGCTATTCCTTCTCCGGATATAACATGTCCGAGGAATCCAACTTCCTTCAACCAAAACTCACATTTGCTGAACTTGGCATATAACTGATGTTCTCTGAGCTTCTCGAGTACCAAACGCAAATGCTCCTTATGCTCCTCTTCATTCTTCGAGTAGACCAAAATATCATCAATGAACACCACGACGAACTTATCCAGAAACTCCATAAACACCTTGTTCATCATGTTCATGAAATATGCAGGTGCGTTAGTCAGACCAAATGACATAACGGTATACTCGTACAGCCCATACCTGGTGGTAAAAGCCGCCTTAGGTATATCCTGCTCTCGAATCTTCAACTGATGGTATCCTGATCGCAAATAGATCTTGGAAAATACCTTAGCTCCATGCAATCGGTCAAACAGATCATTGATCATCGGTAGTGGGTACTTGTTCTTGATGGTCACTTCATTCAATCCTCGATAATCAACAACCATCCTTAATGATCCATCCTTCTTCTCCACTAGAAGCACTGGCGATCCCAAAGGTGAAGAACTTGGGCGAATATAACCTTTATCCAGTAACTCCTTAATCTGCTTCTTAATCTCCTCCAAATCTTTTGCGGGCATCCTATATGGTCTCTTAGATATCGGCCCTGTGCCTGGCAAAAGCTCTATCAAAAACTCAATGTCTCTATCCGGTGGCATGCCTGGCAACTCCTCTGGAAATACGTCAGGCAAATCCTTCACCACTGGTACTTCCTCCTGCACAACTCCTGATAAGGAATTTACTTGGGTCCTCTTCGGTACATGCCGGGATACATACTTGATCCTTCTTCCTTCTGGGGTGGTAAGCAAAATTGTCTTACTGGCGCATTCAATGTTCCCTCCATACTTCGATAACCAATCCATTCCTAATATCACATCCAATCCTGTCAATTCCAATACTATTAGGTTTGAGGCAAACACGTAGTTACCAATCCTTAATGGTAACCGATCACACCATAAACTAGCCATATACCCTGCTCCAGGCGAGGTTACTAACATGGGTGACCTAAGGGCTTGGGTTGGTAGTTTATACTTATCCACAAATCCCCTTGAGATGTATGAATGCGATGCACCAAAGTAAAAAAACGAAAGTGCGAAATGACTTAACCAAAAACTTACCTATTACTGCATCTGGCTGAGCTTCAACCTCCTCCACGTTAACGTGGTTCACCTGTCCCCTATTGAAAGGGTTTGGCTTCTTCCCAGAGCTTCCATTGTCGTTTCCATTCTGGGCTTCAGGACATTCATTGGCATAATGTCCAGTCTTCTGACACTTATAGCAAGTGACTTGGCTCAGGTCTCTCTTGGCTGGGGTTGAAGGGTTGGTACGGTTCTGGCCGTTGCTTCCTCCATTCCCGTTACCATTCTTGGGGCCATTATGATTGTGCGAACTCCCTCCTCCATGGGTATGCTGAAAATGTTCTCCGATTTAGGGTAAACGTGGCTTCACCGAGCTCCAATTGTACCTCCCTTGTCCATACTTCCTCTTGCGGTTTTCAATCTGCTGCTGCTTCCCTTCAATCATAAGAGCACGATCTACCAACTCCTAGTAGTTGTTGAAGCTTTCTACCATCAACTACATGCTCAGTTCATCATTCAGTCCTTCCAGAAACTTCTCCTGCTTAGCTGCATCCGTAGCAACGTCATCTGGGGCATAACGTGCTAGCTTACTAAAGTCATCCACATATCGCTAATCGTCTGTCCCTCCTTGGCGGAGGTTGCGAAACTCACGCTTCTTCATGGCCATAGCTTCAACTGAAACATGGGCAGTATGGAAAGCTTCGTCAAACCGATCCCATGTGACAAGATCGATAGGATAAGTGGTCAGTGAAATTCTCCCACCATGATGTCGCGGGTCCTTCAAGCTGATGTGCGGCAAAACGCACCTTTTCCGTGATCTGTGCATCCTCAAAGGGTCAACTCCTCCCTGTCTTATGGAGCCAATCATCTGCAACTATTGGCTCGGTGCTACTGGAGAACACCGGCGGATTCAGTCTAAGAAAACGGGTTAAGTGATCAACAGGTGGTGGTGGATTGTTGTTGTTGTTGTGCCCCTGATTCTGATTCTGGACTAGCAACTGCATCAATGCATTCTGCTGTTGGATCAACTGAGTGAGCTCCGGTGGGAAAGCAAATCCATTGTCACGTCTCGGAGGCATCTGAGGGTTTAGAAAAGATGAGAATATAGAATAGAATGAGGTCTAGAGAGAAAACACTACCCATGTGCACATGAGACAAATGCAAACAAAATCACTTCATTCAATCAAACAAGGGCATACAACGGTCTAACTATCGTTATAAAGTGCTCGGACTATACTAGATACATGGGGGAATACTACTACTGTTATGGTGGTCGACTAGAAAAACTGCTCCGATGAAGACTCCATGATATCTGCTCCCGCTTCATCAACATAGTCATCGTCGCTGTCGTCTGGGTCCGAGTCGGTGTCGTCGATGCTGATGTAGTTCTCCGGGCAAGTGCAATCATCGTCCTCTCCAGTCGCGGGGAATCCCATGAAAACCTTCAGCTCCTTCTTCAGATCATCGTTCTTCTCCACGAGTGTCGCTATTTCCTCCTCATATCCATCACGTGTAGACTTGAGTTCTTCCTCCAGCTCCGTGATCTTGGTCATGGCCTTCTTTAGATCAATCATGCCTGCGCACATCTGGTTCTCCTGGCGTCGAATGTGCTGGTTTAACTCCTGGATGAAAGCTGCAATGGATCTATCCTTCCTGGTGCTGATCATCTCCCATTGCTCATCTCGGTGCCCACAAATCTGGTAGATAGTATCCTTGAGATCCTTGTGGTAAACTTCTCCAATGCGTCCCATTGTGATGTTGGCTGCCATGCTCTTTCCTAGACTCCAGGTTGGTGCATCAAAGGAAAATTCTATAGGCTCGGTGACGGGCATGAACGTCCTTCCTGGAACTTGAACTTGAATCATCCAGCGCTCCTCTTCGGGTAAAGTGGCGTTGTAGGTCCCGGTGAAGCTTGGTACACTGATGTTCAGGTATTTAGTGACTTCCTTCAAGTGGCGTCCAAAGGGTGTATCTTCATCCGGTTGCGTGAACTTGTTCCTTGCATCCGCCATCCTAAAAGAGTAGAAAAGATGAGGAGTCAGAAATGAGAAGAGAGTAGTGATCTAGGGCTTTTAGCTTAGTGGTCGTGTCCTACGGTCGGTGGTGCTCGATACCATCTTGTAGCGACCGCACCTCAAATAATCGATCTCGTGCTTCAGTTGTCATCCTGGATCAAGAATGCTGACACGCACAATACTTGAAGGATTTATAACAGAGTAGCAATCACACACTTATTACATCGAATGTCTCAAAAGAGAACTTATTACAATAAATATGGCTTAAGGCCATCTAATAACGATAACAGCGGAAGTCTTGGAAGATAAGTGAGTCCATCAACTCCAACGGCATCACTGAGTATAGAACCACGAACTAAGGCACCTTACTCGTCGTCTGAAAAGTCTGCAACATGAACGTTGTAGCCCGAAAACGGTTCAGCATATGGAATATGCTAGCAATGTAACACATAGAGAGTAATGAACAGAAATAGGCTATACTACATGCATATATGGCTGGTGGAAAGCTCTATGGTTACAGTTTTGCATAAAGCCAGTTTTTCCCTACTGCAAAGGAATAAATTTTATTTAACTATCGTGGTGGTTGTTAAACGTTGAGAGTGTAGACACCCTCTCAATCCCAATTAAGCATCATCACTAAAACCCAACAAAATTAATTAAAGTAACATGATGAGATTCACATGATAATCCAAGTACTAGATACTCAAGATGTCCATAACCGGGGACACGGCTAACCATGATTAGTTTGTACACTCTGCAGAGGTTTGCACACTTTTCCCCATAAGACTCGATCTCCTCGTTGGGATTCTCGCACTACATGATGTTTGAGAAACGGATGACCGAGACATAGTCTTTCAGAAGCGTTTGCACCTTACGATCGGGTAGACAGTACCAACCTACATCCCCTACATCTGCTAGTCTACCACTGTAAGATTTCACACGACTTAATCAACTATGCTAGATCCCATAGTAGCTTGTGGCTGCACACGGAAGTTTCTAGCATGAATAATCTCATGATCCCTTTGAGCCTGGGTGGCGGTCCATAAAGAAAAACAGCAATCATTGAATACCAGGTGCCTCAATGCACTCAGATGTGTGTTAAAGTTGCCACCTTAAGTAAACCATTAAATAACAATCTCACATCTGTCATGGATACACTCACCCAATCCACGTCTACTTAGCATAGCATGGCAAAAAGCAAACGTTGAAGTAATTCCCAAGGGTTTGATAATAAAACAGGTAATAGGTACTACCTCATCTACTTCCCAAAACCCACATATTAATCAGATCCTAATCATGCAATTGTTTGAGGTTTGATCTAATGCAATAAAACTGGGTAGTAAAGAGGTATGATCAAAGTGTTACTTGCCTTGCTGATGATCCGTGAAACCTAGAGATTCGAAGTAGCAAGCGGCGCACTCCAGGTACTCTATCGCAAACAAACAAGCATACAATAAGTACTCATATAATGCACGGGTAAAACTCAAATAAGATATCTAACCAGAAAGTTCAACTTAAGAACTCCAGTTTGCAAAAAGAATCAAATCGAACGAAGCAACGAAAGTCAAACGGCGAAAGAAACAAGCTTCCTTTACTAA
Organism: Aegilops longissima; assembly: GCA_021605205.1. Taxonomy (NCBI): domain Eukaryota; kingdom Viridiplantae; phylum Streptophyta; class Magnoliopsida; order Poales; family Poaceae; genus Aegilops; species Aegilops longissima. Next base: position 149,861,728 of record CM038681.1, read on the forward strand.
TCTGGACCTAAGTCAAATTTTACAGAAGCAAAAACTTGTTTGAGTTGGTTAAATGGAAAGAGGGTTTCGAGACGAAACTCTAGGTGCTTGAATCGCCTGATTCCGATAAACGAGCGAAAAGTTATACTAGAACAAAAATCGGATCAGAAATCGCGATTAGAAATAATCGCGGAAAATCCGAGAAAAAGAAAAACTGATGAACAGATTAACGAACGAACGCTCGTTAACTGAAACTAAATGGTGAATTCGTCCGTTAAAACGAACGAGCGAGCGAACGCTCGCTAAAAAATAAACCAATCTAAAATAAAAAAACGAAAACTAGGGTTTTCTAAAAAAACCGTATCGGGTTTTCTTTAGAAAACCGGGGCGGCGGGGCGGCTACCTCGGCTCGGGCTCCGGCGAGGCTCAGTCGGGCAAGGGGACGGGCAGGGCTGCAGGCTGCGGCGGCGGCGGCTCGGCGATGGCGGCGGCGGGCGGCGGGTCGGGTGGCGGCTTGGGAAGGGCGGCGGCAGATATAAAGAGGGGGTGGCGGCTTGGGGAGGGGTAAGGCGGCGGGGAGGTGTCCAGCTCGGACTCCATGTCCGGGTCGGCGGGCGCGATCTCCACATGGAGACGGCAATGGCGGGAGACGGGCCGGCTGGTTCGGTGGGCTTCTCGCCCAATCAGGTGCCATGAAGTTTTTTTTTAAACAATTCCAATGAACAGAAAATAAATCCTAGAAAAATAAATAAAAATCTAAAAATGCCAAAATAAATTTTCACCGTCTAAATAAAATATTTAGAACGAGATGAACATTTTCTTGGCCCTAAAATGTAGTTTTGAAAATCGTGCAATTTTTCCTAAATTCAAATAAAATAGCGAAAAATCCAAAATAAATCTTATTGGATTTTTTTATTAAATCCTCAATATTGATTTATTTTTGTAAAGTTATTTTATTCCCTCTCTTATATTTTTATAATAAAAATAATTGAAGATAAAATAAATAAAATCAAATGATCCTATTTTCAAAATTTGAGAGAACTCAAATATGAAAATAACGAAATCCCCAACTCTCTCCGAGCGTCCTTGAGTTGCGTAAAATTTCTAGGATCAAACCAAAAGCAAGTAAAATATGATATGCAATGATGATCTAGTGTATAACATTCCAAATTGAAAATTTGGGATGTTACACTAGTACTATTATTGTTGCACTTCCCGAAGAGGCGAACAGCCAAGCGCAAAGTTTAGTAGTACTAATACTACTACTATAGTCTATAGAGGTATGTACTACTATACTAGTACTAGGAACCGGATGGAGGAGCGTCTGCACTCTTATTATATTTTTAGAATGTGATAAAGCAATCTTCAACACATTTGGTTCTCTTCGAGGGTTCTCGCATGTGATAATGGAAGTTGATTGCATGGAACACGCGCCACAATTCTCGCTTAATTCTGGCTCATATCCTATTACAAATAGGAGCGCTCGGTAATATTTCCTCTTTTTTTGTTTTCAGCATGTAAACAGGTTAGCAAACCTTGTGGCGCATCTTTGTGCGAACTGTGCTTGCTGCACTTTGAATGTGGCCGAGAGCTGGCTTGATGAAACACCTTGCTTCCTACTTCTTTTTTTGCGGGGTACCTCGCTTCCTACTTCTTTTTTTGCGAGGTACCTCGCTTCCTAGTGACCAGTGTCTTGGCTGATCGTCCTAAGAATGCTTATATATGAATAAAGCTCTCTCATTTACCCACAAAAAAGATTAAGCCATATTAACCGGAAAGGAGGGAGTATGAACTAGCACTACTTGTTGGTGTGTCCCGTCAACTCGCAGAACGAGGAGAAGCTTGCAGGACAAGGTGAAGCTCGCTTACACCTTTCGACTAATGCAATGTACCCTCGCCCAGACGGTGGACATGCATCAGTTCATTCGGTGTCTGATTGCCAGAGGCATACACTGTAGTGCCGAACATGCGGAGTACCATCATTGTTCGACTTCACGAAGAGGCGAAGAGCCAAGCGCAAGGTTTAGTAGTACAAGTACTACTACTACTACTAGAACCGCATGGTGGAGCCTCTGTAATCTTATTTTTCTTAATCTCTGATAAAGTACACATTTATTCCGGAGAAGGGCGGAAAATGGCAGCCCAACATATAATGATGATATCGATCAACCATGCTCGAATATATCTTTGCCTCCGTGTGAGCCCGTCTGTGTGTTCTCGCTCCTCGTCTCTCTCAAGGAACGGCGGGTTGGCCATTTTGCCATCAATTGAGATCGGTTTGCTCACACTCCGGTCCCACATGTCAGTGATATGCCAAGGGGAGGTGCGTTGACCGACCGCCATACGCTGCATTTGGTTTTGCACCTTCATACTACTCCTCCCTCATCACAGTTTATGTAGCGCTTCATTATGATTCATTTCTCTCAATGCATTTCCACCACCAGAGAGACTTTAGACGCGTTTGGTTTAATGCTCAATTAATTAGGGCATGGTAACCGCAATTTTATCTCGATGTAGTACTACGGAGTGGAGTAAGTGCATGCATGTGTGTACCCGGGGGGAAAGCACTGACCGACGCATTCTTTCCTCTAGTAATAGACGTCGTGCTATAACTACCAATGCTATATTTCTGGCCGATCGCTAGTCGCCTTGGTCCTAGAGATTTTCTCTTTTTACAAGCGCTCTATAAACAAAGGACGGATGGAGTAGTATGAGCGGATTCAAAGAAGAGCGTATTGATGGTTGCTTCTTTGCGAGCAACTTACAGTGCGAAAGGTGGGGCTTATGATTTGACTGCTCATTACTCACTATTAATGCGGCGCAACGGCCGGTCTGAGTCTCCCATGCGGCTGTGCACTACCCCCTCGGTTCTTAAATATACTCTGGAGTATTTGTCTTTCTAGAGATTTCAACGAGTGACTACTCAAATATTTGTCTTTAGAGATTCAAGTGGACTACTACATAAGGATGTTTATAGACATACTTTAGAGTCTAGATTCACTCATTCTGCTCCGTATGTAGTCACTTGTTGAAATCTCTAGAAAGACAAATATTTAGGAACGGAGGGAGTATGCATACGAAGCAAAATGAGTGAATCTACACTCTAAAATATGCCCATTTGAAATTTGTAAAAAGACAAATATTTAGGAACTAAGGAGTATATATTTGTGCATGGCACATGGACCCGGATGCCGAAGAGGCTCCTGGAAATGCTATCGAGCTTCCAGCATTTGTTTACATAATTGACGTACTATACAAAAAATTTCCAGCGACATGAAATTGTACAATGGTGTGAGCTTTCAGCTTTTGTTTCGTGTGTCTTGCCATCGATGCTCTTTTCGAAACAATAAAAACTAACTTCCTTGCTAATCGAGCTAATATTTACATCACAACCAAGACAAAGTTGTGAGAAGGTGTTAAATTAAAATTGATCCATGCTTTCATTAGAAGCAACGCCCC